>OZ014476.1:9846669-10549542 GCA_963965965.1 Trididemnum nubilum | reverse complement strand
GGTGTATGACAGAATTTTACAATACCCTATGAGTATTAATGTCCGCTTCACTTTTCTCCACCCTAGCTAACTCAGAATGATACAGAGTAAGTAAGCTTTTTCGACTAATTTTAGGTGTTTACGTATCACACATCCTGCACGAGCAGCACGTCGCCCTTGCTGGTTCATCTTTCACCTTGCATTTTTTCATTTCAAGTTCTAACAAAATTAGCTGTTTAATAGTATCCCCTGTACTTCGTTTTACGCGTGCGTAAGCCTCATACCTGTGTATTATCTTTTCAAAATTCCGATGCGTGATAGTTTTCAATGCTAAACAAGTTATTTTGCAGCAGTTAGCTTTTGCAAAGTCAAAACCAGCAAGCCGCGCTTTGAAACTATTTTGCACCGTGTCAGTGAAACAATGCGATAGCGACTCTTTGGCCGACTCGATTTGGCGAGAATCACTGCCAAGCAGCCTCAACGTGTAAATGACTTCTGCGAGCAGCAATGGTATGCGAGCATCGCGTTAAAATGTCAGCCGTGTGAGTGACTGCTGCGACTTGATTTTTTTGGGGCGTGTCCGGCGATATCGCGCAGACAAAATCTCACGCTAATCTTGCACGGTGTAAGTGACCTGCGCGACTTGAGAAAGAACCAAAGGCAAAATGCCGATTCTCGCAACTAAAAGTCGCCCGTAAAAGCTGTATTCACACCGGCGATTTTTAGCTCCGAGAATCAACATTTTGCTTCTTTTCGTTCTTTCTCAAATCACGTAGGTCACTAACGCATCGTAAGATTCGCATGAGATTTTGTCTTAGAGATATCGCCTGACACGCCCCCTAAAAAAACAAATCGCAGCAGTCACTCAATACGGGTGAGATTTTAACGCGATAATCGCGTACGATTGCAACTCGCAGAAGTCACTTACTCGTTGAGACTGCGTCCCAGTGATTCTCGCAAAACCAAATCGGTTGAAGCATTGAAGAGTCGCTATCGCACTGGTTCACTTACACAGTGCTATATAATTTCAAAGCGTGGCTTGCTGGTTTGACTTTGCTCGTGCAAACTAGCTTCATACGGGCCGCTTATCAGCTTTTGCTTTAAAAGTAATCACGCTTAAGAAATTTTCGCGTCGTTTGGAAAAAAATATACATGTATATACCCAACGCAAGTGCAAAACGAAATGCAAGTGCATACAATTAAGCAGCTAATTTCGTTAAAACTTGAAAAGAAATTGCAAGGTGAAAGATGAAGCAGCAAGGGCGTAGTCTTGCTCGTGCAGGATGTGTGATACGTAAACACTTGAAATTCTTGTAAAAGCTTACTTACTCTGTATCATTGTGAGCTGGCTTGGGTGGAGCAAGACCATGGAGGCATTAATGCTTTTGGTCTTGTTTTTTCTCCACCGCAAACCATCTCTGATTGTGTATCTTATTTGGTTATACACAGAGGTGGGCAGTAGCGCGCTACTGTAGTAGCGGCGCTACCGCTACCGCTACTTTTTGAGTAGCGGGAGCGGTAGCGCCGCTACTATACAAACCGAGCAGCGGGTAGCGGTAGCGACGCTACTTTTAGGGCAAGTAGCGGTAGCGATAGCGCCGCTACTTTTAGAAAATGAACTATCCGCTACCGCTACTTATTTCACGTGCTTATGGTAAAATGTTTAATGAAATCAAAAACAGATACATTAGTAATTGGTATATTTGGTTTACAAAATTGTTAGTACGGGTGAGAATGCCGAAATAACTTTGTTTGTGACGTTGTAATGATGAATTTATTACGTTTTGCTATTTCCAACAATAGATTTGTACGGGTGATCATTGTCATCTAAAGTCTGAGCTAAACTATATCCACATGGCTGTGGTTCAATAGCAGTTGTATCTGAACAGGAGTAGCGTATAGCCTAAGTCTACTACAGCTATAGGTTAGTTATTTTAAACTGATAGTAGGTCTGTTGGCAAAAAGCGAACTAAAAAATTGCTAAGATGCAGTTAAACACCGGATTAGAGACTTGCGCTTGCTTAGGCCGCATTAGACAGTTAGAGGCTGGCCCGGCAACAGAGTAGTGTGCTTGTAAGGAGGGGGCACAAAAAAGATTTTTTGGGGGGTGCGGTTTGAAAACAACGAAATACAGTAATTTTTTTCATTAATTTTACGTGAAAACCAAAAAAAAGTCTTCATCGAAATGCGGTAGCTTTTTCCGTCAATTTTAAGCAAACAAATAAACAAGGATTATTTTAGTTGATGATCAAACAAAAATAACAAAAAAACAAAAAAATAAACTTAAAAAAAAATTTTGGGGAGTTCTGTTACTGTGATTTGTTGTTGCTGTCAAACCATTTTTTTGTTTGTTTGTTTGTTTGCAAAGCAATGTTCAGGATTGATTAAGAGTTTGTGTTTGTTTTTGTTTCAACAATAAGTATAAAATATAATTAACGAAAAATTTCGAAGCATAGCTGTAATTTGAGCAATCTAAATCCATGGTTCTCAACCTATGGGCTTCGACCCAAAGTTGGGTCGCCTGAAAACTCTTTTGGGTTGCTTGGTTTCTTTTTGTAGACATCCATAAAGGGTGAAATATGCATAAAACCATAAAGTAATAATAAAAAATGACTCAGCAAACCCGCTGAAATATGTGGATTCCCGAAGCGAAAACCTTTTTTTTTTTTTGGTCTTTACCTCACTTTTCGCAAAAATGGCTCGTTTAATGTCACACATTTGACTTTTTCAATAACTTTGGATCGCTTTGAAAAAAGGTTTGAGAACTACTGATCTAAAGAACATAAGCGCTCTATTTTTGATCACAAAAATGTCCTTAATAATTTATTGGATACTTTTTTTTTGAAAGAACAATATTACTGTTATAAGAGCACGAAACTCAGTTTTGCTCAAAATTAAAAAAAAAATTTGGAGCAAAGCTAGCCTTAGCAGAAAAAAAAAAAAATTTAAAGAGCATTATCTGATTCAACTCATTTGCAGATAATCAATGGCGTTCTCTTGATCTTTTCTATATTGCCATAATTGATTTTAATGATTTTTCTTACAGCATAGGCTTAACTGTGATTACATTTTATTCACCTAGTTGCTTTGGCCTGGAGATAGCAAAGGGACCTTTTGGTCTTCGAGTCAAGCTGCCACCTACGTATACTGTAGTAATTTTCTACCTAAATTTTAACTCAATCGCACAATGTGTATATTATGTTTTAAGTGATGTATATATTGTGTTATTGCCGCCTGATGAGACTTGAGCATAGGTGGGCAAGTTAATGCAAAACTTTAGCTTCATTAACCACTAGTCCGTAGACAAACTTCACACCTCCGTTAACGTTAATCCGTTATTTTCAGCTTTAATAAACGGAAGTTAATAAAGTCCGTTAATTCGTTAAGATCTTGCGTGTAATTTACATTTCTTTTTATTCACTCGCTTTTAGAACGCGTATTGACGCTGTTGAGCTGATTGTAAGGAAATATTTATTGCTATGGTGGTCTTTTTGTGTTTTGGAAGTTACATTTTAAAGTCTAATCCAATTTCAAGATAAAAATAAGCTCAAATGCACTAACAAAGCTGCAATCAGAAAATCTTTGGAAATTGTGAACAGCGACAATTAATAGACAACTATGAGGCTGCAGCTTATTATTTGCCACAAAAAAGAGCTCCTTTCTTCACTTTCTTCTGTAAAACTCGAGCTAATACGCAACAAATGTTACCAGTGCAAACTGGTTTGTACCGCTACGATGAATGAATGGTGCGAGATATCAACAATAAAAACCTTAACGAACGAAAGTTGACAGAGCTTAACGGAAGTTAACAGAACTTAAAGGAAGTTAATTTAGTCTGTTAACATAAAAGAACTTTTTAACGGATTAACGAGTTAATGAAAAAGTTAGCTTCGTTATCAACGGACTTGTGCCCACCAATGGTTTTAGGATTAGCAACTTAAAAATGTTTTGTGTCCGGACCCCCAAATCCATTATTATATGGCCCTGGATAGTTTTAGTGCTTTGCTGAGTGCACCATTTGCACCGGAAGTATGAGCAGAAATAAAAAGAACGATTCTACAGTCTACACTGCCTTTTTTTTACCTCATTCTCCGATTAAAGCTTTCTCACAATGCCATTTAAAATAGGGTGTACAATGACTTGGCTATCATATTACATTTTTCAAATAAGGAACGGAAACGAATTAACAGGTTCGAAGTTAAAGTTATTTTTGTTTGTTTATTTTCTTTTTCAATCAATCAAAAAATAATGCTATCCTCAAGCCGAGGATAGAACATTTTCGAGGACTTGGAGGCTTCAAGGCCAAAGACTTGAGCTTCGTGGCCAAGACCAAGGCCAAGGACTTCAAAATGTGTCCTCGAGGACGTCCTTGAGGCCAAGGACGAATTTAGGGGGTAAAAATATTAGTGGGACGTTAGCCAGCTATCGTACTACATAGTTTCACAGTAAAATTTTTGAAATAAGAACTTTCTGAATGCTCTTTTACGATCACAAAAAATTTACACAAACATTAAATTCAAGTTTTTCAGAAATTGTTTGTAGGATATTTACAGTGGTAACGTTTCCTTTGGATGCCATGAATCGTTCCTTGGCTAAGAACGGGCTTCAGCCTACCCAAAGTTGTAAGTCGGGCAGGGCTTTTCGGGTCGGGATTGGGCTTGAGATTGACAAAAGGTTGGGCTTAATTTGGGATTGACGTACGTGGTTGCCTTGCGTTTTAATCGTATAAAAGCGCAATCAAAACAAATTTTCATCCTTGAATGACGATTTTGTACATATACGATTATTATTACACAATTATCATTATTGCGCCACAATTGATCATCACCAAGTAGTTTCTATTTTAACTGCATATTAGCAATAACCGTCAGAGGTGGGCTCTTGGTACTTTTAAAGTACCGACGATAACAATACAAATACTTTTCCAAAAAAGTACCGATGATACGATATTAGGTACTTTTTGAAAAAATACCGACGATAACAGTACTCGGTACCGATCTCGGCACTTTTTAAAAGTTAGTCCTTGAAATTGTAAAACATTTTTTTTGAATAAAAATTTCTTTTTTCCTGTTTTTTCGGTTTATGTTATTGCTGCATTTGCTCATGAAACATAGAATGCTTTGATGCTACGGCATATAAGTCGGCTACGTGGAGCAGTGGGCAGGAGCATCGTTTTAACGACGGCCGTGATTGCAAGGCCAGTGGTTCTACTCTCTCCGAAGCGTTGTTACTTGTTGCTTCCTTGAATAAGATGCTTTACGACGATTAATTATCTCTGCTTGGTCGATCTTACGAGATGCAAATTAATAAAGTAAGAATACAACCGGAAACCTTAAGAAGCGGACAACACCTGAGCGAGCCTGGATTTGTTTTTTGAAATACTAAATAAGCAGTATCACTATAGTTGCTTGCAAAGTTGGCTAAGTGGTCACGGTACTTGGACAGCAGTCCAGAAGTCGTGGATTTGATTCTCCATAGGGTGGAGTAGGATAGCCAACACTTCATATATCAGTGATGTTGTTGTTGAAAATGGAAACAAACGTAATAAACAAGAAGGTTATGATTTACTCTGTTTATGAAGAGTATAGGTCTTTTAGCTCTAGCCTGACCTAAGAGCTATGCAAAATAATCATTGCCATGTCCTGCCTAATGATGTAACCAATTAATCACTAACCAGATCGACTCGGCCCACATTGGCTCGCCGCTACGATTGGGAATCGCTTGTGATGAAACAAAGAATTTTTTTATTACATCGCATATAGTAGTACCACTTGTACGTACTTTTTGTCACACCGCAAACTGCCGGAATGCTGTACCTTCATTGCCACAGCCAGTAGAGTGGGGCGACAATTGTCCTTACTCCTTCTCTACTTGGTTTGTACGAAGTTTGAATAAATTAAAGCTCCGTTCCCGACAAATTACAAAAGAAGGACCGAGTAGCGAGTACCGACCAAAGAAGGGAGAAAAAAGTATCCTCGGTACCAAAAACGATACATTTTTTAAAAAGTACTGACGGTACCGATAACGGTACTAAAAAAGTACCGCAATACAAAAGTATTGCGGTACTGCCCATCTCTGATAACCGTGCATATTTTCAGACATGATTTAACTTTCGGGCTTTTCGAGCCTAGTTTGGCTTCAAATCACTTTTTCTTTTCCGGCTTATGCTTTCGGGTTTGGGCCTGTACTAGTCGGCCCAATTGCAACTCTGAGTCTCCCAGCCTTAGGCCAATCATCTAGAAAATTTAACTCAAAATACAAACGTTTCAACGTGTTTTGCACTTCACCAGTAATTAGGAGGAGGTCAAAGGGACTGAGCAATTTTGTTCTTGCAAACAACTTCCGATTTTAACATTGTAGTTTTTTCAAATGACTTTCAAAACGTGCAAAATGTGATTCAAATGGCTAATTTTTCTGCTTGATGACAAAAATTGGCTAGCGGCTGGGGGTCCGCCCCCAGGCCCCGTCTGAAATGCGCTAAATTGCGCCAGTTTTCGAACAAAAAATTCTTAACTTTGCCCCCATTACCAAAATCCTGGTTGCGCACCAGCTAACTTAAACATAAGTCATTAAGTTCGCATAAACTGCTGAACGGTTCAAGTTGCAAAGTAAAGGGTAGGTTACTGAAACGAGTCAAATCTTGGGTTTCCATGTTGATTTTCGTTCTTACTGAATTAAAACCTTTTCAGCTATACTTACGGACTATCTACGAGGGTTATACTGTTTCCAAACCAACTTCCTAATGCCTTCCCCTCTTTAATAAAGATGTGATTCCGAGATTCGACACTTTGAGCATCAGCCGTTTTCACTACTAATATAGTAAAGAACAGAATCTTAAAGAACGCCATTTTTGCAAAAATGGCTCTAACTAAAACCTAAGATTAAAAACAAGTATTACTGAAAAATATTTAAAACAACGTGACTAAAAATATTGAATTAAAGTTTTTGAAATTTTAAATTGAGACGTAAAAAAGTTTATATTTTATGTTTTACAATATTCAGGCGCGTAGTCAGAAATTCGCAATGGGGGGGCTGTTTTGGGGGTCTGGGGGCGGAGCCCTCAGCGCTAAAAAATTTTGCATTTTTTTGCAAAAATAACTTAAGGTTGGAGCTATTTTAATAAAAAATAGTGCTTTTAAAACGTGGCATAGAAATTGGCAGCGCAACATGATTCAACTGGTTGCATTAATGGGATATGTGGGAAGTGGCTAATGATAACATTGCAGTTCTCTTGTTTACTTGCTGGTAAATCATCAAATCCTGTTATACAATAAAACTCACATGGAGTAATCCATTTCGTCTATATTGTATAAAGAAAAATATTTGGGGGGTGGGCTAATGGAAATATATTTGAGAGAAGAGATTGGTAATTAACTTACACTGAATACAGCCCCCCCCCCACTTTATTCCTGAGTTAATAATATATTTGCTGATATAACTTATGTTTGGCGTTTTTACACCAGCGATCAAATTTGATTGCTTATTTTTGGCATTTTTCAAAGTTTTCATTGATTTGTGACTTTAATTTTTGACAAATTAGCCTCCCCCCTCTGAAAATTTGTTTCAAAAGATGCTTTAAATCCCTTTTTAGTCCATTCCAGCGCAAAAAACAGTCTTGGAAGAGCTAAAAACGTGGTATTTTTCTTATTCTGCATTTTGGTCGACAGGCCAATGGGGGGGGGCTATAGCCCCCCCCCTGGCTACGCTACTGACAATATACTTTGTATATTGGTCTTCTTACTTCGCTGCGTTGAGCTTATTGGGTTTCGTTTGCAGTATTCATGCATTCGTTACTACAGAGTTGTAAGTCGGGGCGGGTTTTTTGGGTCGGGTTCGGGCCTAAAGTTGACAAAATTTCGGGCTTAATTCGGGCCTGAGACGTACTTTTTGTCATAGTAGAACAAAAATATAATCAAAATAACTTGGCAACATTGCTAAATTTTTCAGATCTGACTTAACTTTCGGGGTTTTTTCGGGCATGATTTGGACTTTAAATTAGTTTTTGGGTTCGGGCTTATATTTTCGAGTTCGGGCCTGAACTAGTCGGCCCGTTTACAATTCTGCGTTATTATTCATGTTTATCTAAACTACCTTTAATTTTTTGAACATTTTCTCCTTGTAGGGTAAATACTAGACATCTTCGATGATTTTTCCGATTGGTCGAGTATTGTTTTCAGGACATTCTGCAGTAATATATCAACAACATTTGCAGTAAGGGACTAGGCTACTGCCGAGTAGTTCCTCATGCAGAGCAAAGAAGCTGCTCAGTGTCCATTAGTTCCTTTACTATGTATTGCAAAAGAACTATCCTGATAGTAATTAGCTACAGCTTATAGCAGATTTAATCAAAAATTAAAACTTTTCGGAAATACTGCAATACGTCTCACAGCTGTACACACATTCAGCCGAAACAGTTCAAAGCCGTGTTCCGGTAAAAATTTTGTGCCATAAAATTATTTTTCTAAATTCAGAAGTACCGATAATAGAAGGTTTGTCAAATCGTCACATACAAAGCAATCACCCTCTAAGTGCAACTGTCAACCTAGTCTTAATAACCACCGTGGATCTACAGTAAGTGGGAAAAATGGAATCCAAAGCCAGGGCACAATTAAATATCTGGAACGCGGTCAAATGAGTTTGCGGGGCACCAAAAATACCGATGTAGAATGTAGGTCAATCATCAGATTCCTGACTAACATGAAAATGGATGAAAACAAAATATTATTTCTTAATTAATTAGCTCAGGTCGAGAGGATAGAACATTTACTCTACCATGCGCGTATATATGCAACCTTACGAATGTGCAATTGCAAAAATTTACTAGTTTTTGCCTGTTCTCTGAGAAAATTATGCCCTCTCCTTGAACTCTTCTTTTGGTCGCAGCGCTGCTTTTGGTAGAGTCTGACGCTAAAGGAGAGTCGTCGTAAATGCTAGCCACAGCTTTCCGGGAAGAAGAACTACTTTCACCACTGAATACACATGCAATGATTCAGATTTTACAGTACAATGTTGTAACGGAACTGGTATGCTATTTGTTCTCGTATCATCTCAAGGAAGTATTTCGGATAACCCTTTTAACGTTTAGAAAATAGCAGATAAAACTGAGTTTTTTTTATGGCGCTGTGCGTTTTAAAATACGTGTGCTTAGATATGTGTAATAGTATATAAGTGTATAACCGTAATAATGCACTGCTGAGCATTGGGCAATGTTCATGTCAACGATCACGAATATTGTTAGTTGTTGACACTCGAATGGCATTTTATTTATGAATAATAAACTTAGCTTATAGTAACAAGCAATTTATTTAGTAATGATCACATTAAAATCAAAGTTAAGTTCGTTTGCGTGGATGTTCAAAAGTTATTATTGATGTTAAAATTGAACCCAGTGAACTTCTGTATTGTGAAATGGTTTTTGCTCAAGAAAAGAATAACTGGAAAAAAATCCCCTCCAAAAAGGTGTTTATTGTTATGCGCTAAACTAATGCAAGGTTTTTATAATACTCATACACTGATATTGTTGTTCTTATTTATTATATTTTTGTGGGTGCTTGTGAGTGTGTTGGGTAATTTTTGAGCATCAATAAAAAAGCAGAAACAAAAAAAAAAACATATCATCGATCTTCATTGTAGATTTTATAATCCCGATAGTTAATCGAAAAGATTTCATCCTTTAAGTAACGTTTTTCTAGGCCGTTAGTGCCGAACATCAATCAAAACATAAGAATAGAATCAGAAAGATCGTAATAACAAAATGTTAAGAATGTTTATAGTATTTCTACTCACTTTACTTGTTTGCTGCACAGGGATTAACAAAAACTAACAGTAATACAATAAAAGTGAAATGTTTGATACTATAATTTTGGTCAAGAATTTGTTTTTTTGTATCAATCTATTGCAATATACTTATCAACCACAGGATTTGATGAATGTTTTTCAGGTTAACTCTGTTTTACAAGAGTTATTCGACCAAAGCATTTACACAGGGGCAAAAATGACCCACCATCTAACTCCTAAATCTAAAGTCCTGAGAACACCAGATTTGGCATGCGGTTTGGTGTTCACAAAAATTTTGTAGAAAACTGGTTTTTAGTTAATGACGTCATTGCAGTGACATCACGACCATACTCTGGAAAAATAAACTAATTTTTTCAGTGACCTTATAGGTGGCGCAAAATTTGAACACAGGTTTGCTTTTCGAAGTTAAATCACGAAATGCCTAAGTCAAAGTGGTTTTGTCATAATAACGTCTTCTGACGTCATTTAAGTAAAATATATGTTAAAAATGCTTAGATATAAGAGAGTAACTTCGGCAAACTTTAAAACAAAAAACTCTTTCTTAGCTCAGTAACTTCTTTTTTCAATAGGAATTAATCATGAAAAAAATTTAGAAGAAAGCATTTTTGTTCTCCCCTCCCTGGGGAAAAAAAGGTAATAGCAGTATATAGCACACAATAGTATGTTTATGCTAACAGATTATGCGAAATCAATCATAAAGTACTTACAACTACCATATACTTGTGAAGTATCTTGTCGATATTGAAAGTACAGCACTGTGTTACTAGCCTACAACGCATGCTTCAACGATCAGCACTTTTATACTTTTGTGCAACAGACTAACAGCAGCCTTCTTTTTTTCCATTTATACGTATTACTGCATAATTTTCAGGCAACCACTTTTCTGCATTAACTAATCCGATGTACATCACCATGTAAAGTTAAGTTAAGCGTTAACCATTGCATATTACCACGCAGAGTTTAGCTAAGTGCATCAGGAAAAAACTAAATACAACCAAACAGACCACAATCTAAGACTAAGTTTTTAAGAGGAAGTTGAAATTACGTGGTTTATGACTCCACAACAACTCTATTTATTGCCTAAGGTTGAGCAATAAATTATACACACGGCCAACATAGCTAAATGCACTTTATAGACGAACAATGTTTGTTAAAAGGCGAAACAGATTAATTGAGATAAAAAAAATGCAGCTTGCTACAATGAATACATTATAATCTGCAATCCTGCAAACCGTTATTGTCGTTAATTGACTTAGTTTATTTTAAGAACTTAAAACTAGAACTGAAAACTGTGCTTCTTGTCGATAACCTATGATCACAACTAAGGAAAGACCAACTGAGTTTTATTAACTGACAGAGGTGGGCAGCGCAAGTCATAAAAGTTGCGCCGCAAGCGCATGTGCAACTACTCTGAAAATCTCGCGCCGCAAGCGTTTCCGCAAGCCCAAAAAAATAATTGCGCCGCAAGCGCAAGTGTGACGTTTTGAAATGTATAATTCTAATTGCGTCACTGCTCCAACTTCACTAGGTTGTTAAAATCATTAAAAATAATCTGCCCCGCTTTCAACTAATGACTGAAGACCCAATTTTAAATCTTTGTTTGTGCATTTGTGTCTGATTAATTATTTGATTTCGCAATCTTGTGACTAAAATCGAAAAGATTATTTGTCATTGTCTAATCGGTGTTTAAGTTAAATTAATGAGTAATTATTGTCCTTTGTTAAAAAACAAGCTGCTAATTAGCTCATCTTCAAACGCTAATTAGACCGTATTTAGAATCGTTGTAAGAATGTTCTTTTGTGCATTATTTGTTTTGAGACGACTGTAGAAGTAGCAGCTGACAACGTTTGTTTGTTAATTTCTGGCCTTTGATGCTAAACAATAGGCGATCCCACGTGTTTTCTACTACTTGGAACTATTTAAACCGGCTTGGAGGCTGAGAACTCAGCAGTGACATAAATGAGTGAAGTGAACAGTAACAGTTTTTGTTGATACGTGTTAAATGCTACTTAACTTGAGTAAATTGCGTTTTGCGATCCCTTACCCTTATCTTTACCCTTCCTATTCGTTCTTGTTTATGGATTTGACTATTGACTGTGAGGGGAGAGTCTTATAGATTGGAAGAAAGGCCCTGAATTGGCCCGTATTTTGAGACTACTTCGTTATTTTATTTTTTCTGTATTTTTTCTTCATTCAATTAAATAATAAATTCCATTAAAAAACCAAGGAAATCAAGTGCTCAGTTGTGAGAAGGAATAAAGGATTGGGAGAGTTTAGCATAGCTCTCCTACACGTTATTGAAGTTGGATATAATACTACGCATCGCTACTCTGCAGAAAAACACAATACGGTTCGGATTGCCAAGTCTTGGCAGATATTCAAATTTAAGAAATAAGCTTTAACGAGAAACAATTTGGCAAACTGACACATATCACAAGACCAGGTTAGAAAGACTTTATCGTTTGTAACATAGGTTACGGTACGAAACTAATATTCAAAACAAATTATGCACGCTACCAAATTAGTAAACAAAAAATTATTGATTTCCTTTACAAAATAAAGCATTAGAAAATGCGCATCGCTTTACCTCTTTGGGCGAAGACCATCTTTATACCTCACGAAAAAATACTCTCAACAATCGCACTAAAAGAACCGCGGTGTTAAAAAATTCCACTGATAAAGTCTGCATGTGGTGGTAAGCGAATGACTTCGGAGTCACTGTTTTTTTGTGATGGCTCTTCAAGGAAATCCTTTACAAGCTTATTATTTTGTGCTTCTGGAGCAATTAGCATCACTCTCTGACAAATGGAGCACGCTAAAAACTCATCCTGTTTTTGTTTAAAGAAATTGAGGCATCCAAATATTACTTATAAGACCTTTACCAATGCTGTCACTCCTGCTTGCAATATCTTTCAAGTTGTCCCAGACTAGCAAGAAAGTTGTAATCAATAGTTTTTGGTGTTTTTTGTTTTTGAATTACGGTAAAAAAGGACTGCCTCGAGTAATGCGGTTAATGCCCAAAGCAAGTTCAAGACTGTTTAAAAACGACTAGCGTATTTCTAAAAAGACAATTATGAAAACAATTTTTTAGTTTAAAATTTGATTTTACAACCATTTTTTAACTTGCTCAATTGGAAATTTTTGTTAAAAAATCGGCAAAAAATATTTTAGGGAGAAACGTTTCAGTAAAAGATGACTCTTGCTGTAAATCCAGTAGAGGTATTGCTAGCAGTAGACGAATGGAATTTCCTATGACAAAGCTTGTATGAACCTACCTCGTCATAGGCGTAGCCAGGGGGGTGGCAAAACCGTTCCCCCCACCCCAATTAAAATGGCAACAATGATAAAAATAATAACAGCAAAACGTAATGTTTTTTTTCGGTTTCAGTTTCTGTAAGCATTTTCGCGTACAACAGTATAGGTGTACAACAGACCAATATTAACGACCAGGTAGGTGGCTAGGCCCCTCAAATCAAATTTTTGCCATTCAATTTAAATGACATAACCTGTGCCGTATTCATGCCAAAACAAAAACTTCCCTAGGCAAATATTCGGATGATTAATTACGGATAAAAATATTGCGGGAGGCATTGTACTTTGCTTCTCCAACCTGGGCCAAATCACTTACTAGAGCATTTTAACCCCAAATTCAAGATTTTATACGTGTTTTGGACTTGATAGTTAAGTAAAGGGAAGACTCACCAATTTGATTGTTTCAATTGGCTTTCAATTCTTAAAAAATTTGTTTATTTTAAATGGCTCCAAAACGTGCAAAATGTGATCCAAATGGCATTAAAATAGCTATTTTTTTCCAAAAAAAATTTCAAAAAATCGTTCAGCGGCGGCCCACAGACCCCCGTTTGTGATACGTTTGGACTAAACTAATTTGCTCACCACGTCTCCCGACTTAGACGATTTTGGAAATCGTTTTAACTTTAGGTTCAAGGCCTTTTTCTTTAGCAAAACCCAGGTTACATGCCAATCCAGGCCCCGGCTTCTAATTCTCCATTCTACGGTATTTTTGACCCGTAAAAAGTCCCTATTTTCGAAAAATTTTAATGACGTCATTACGTGTGATTTGCGATTTGGCCTCCCCCCAATCAAAAATTTTGGCTACGCCTATGTACCTTGTCAATATTTTTTTGGTAACTTTATTCACATTTGATTGAAAAACAATCATCCATAATCGTATTTAACTTGCGCTTGTGCGATTGCGCTCAAAATTGCTAAAATACTTGCGGCGCAAGCGTCGTCAGTGCAATCGTTTAAAAATAATTGCGACGCAAGTGCCCACCTCTGGCAACCGGTTTACGTGAAAAGGCTGAATATCTCCTCTGCTTATAACCTCTGGAAACTGTAAAAATAGTCTAAAAATTGCCGAAACTTCCAGGCACACGCCACGCGTTTCTCTAAGAACCATTTTTTCAAACTTACTAACTTCCTTCTTGTTCTACATTTTGGTCTATTCGGCAAGAGTTCAGAACCAATCGTTCAATGAGCAATGGCGAAGCAACTTTCCGCTCAAAAATCACTTGCTCTTATATTCAAGCATGGCAGTAGGCTACGGTGCAATATTCTGTAAGTACGGTACGGTAGGCCTCAATTTTTCCTAAAAAGTACAGGACGCGCTTTTTGTGAAGGAACGGGTACGGTACTTTGGAATGCTGTTTGAAGGTGCGTACCAAACGTTCTAACGTACCGTACCATGCAAGTACGTTACGTAACGACGTTAGCAACCCGCTGACGACGCTACGTACCGTACTTGTGTTAGTACGATGCATTGTTAGGAGTCTGTAAATCATTTCTGACCCGTGTTCTGAGTTCTGATTATTTGTTCCCCTCCTCTTTCTTTCCCAATAATTAAGGCCAAAAGGCGTCATATAAGTTGAACAGTTCCAAACTTGCAAAAGTGATGTTTATGAATTCTATTTTAGCACATAAATGCAGCAGTTAAATCTTTTTTCGAAGCGCGAAAAACGAAAACTTCCGAAAAACCTTAGCAATTTTTTTACTTACGTACCGTACCTCTCAAGCAAGCATGACAGAATGCTAAGTTACGGTACATAAGTACGGTACGGACGCCTCAATTTTTGCTGAAAAAGTACGGTACGCTTGTACGGTACGCGCTTTTTTCTGAAGGTACGGTACTTTGGTACGCTGTTTGAATGTGCACACAAAACGTACTAAATACTAACGTACCGTACCATGGAAGCACGTTACGTAACGGCGTTTGCAACTCGCTTACGACGCTACGTACCGTATTTGCGTTAGTACGATGCATTGTTAGACGGCTGTAAATTATTCATGACGCGTGTTATGAGTTCTGATTGTTTGTTCTCTTCCCCTTTCTTCCCCTGAAATTAAGGCCAAAAGGGGTCGTCACATGAATTGAACAGTTCCAAACTTGGAAAACTTATATTAATAATTTAATTGTGATGTTTTGACGTTTGCAGGGCAGAGTTTAATATTTAATCGTTTTGAGTGCTTCTGGCCAAATGGCTACCAGCGCAGAAGCCTTCAGGAAAAAGCCACCAGAACGGTGACTACTTAAAACAAGCAATGCAATAAAGTTATTTTCTCACAGGATCAAAATTAAAATGAAGCAGGCTAAACGATAAAACATTAAAACTCTGGCCTGCAAAGTCTAACCATAACAATTAAATTATTACAGCCAAATTAAGCATGCTAAGATACATCCATTCTAGCTCAGGTGGAGAGCAGTGGACCGGTAATCCAAAGCTGTAGGTTCGAATCTTGTGGGAGAATAACTTTTGTGCATTGGTAGTCACCGTTATGGTGGCTCTTCCCTATAGGCTTCCGCGGTGGTAGCCGTTAGGCCAGAAGCGTGCAAAACAATTAAAAAACTGATATTCATAACAATTTTATTTTCGAATATACGAGTATGCAGTTAAACCTTTTTTTTAAAAGCGCGGAAAACAAGAGCTTCGGAAAAACCTTAGCAAGTTTTTTTACCTCCGTACCGTACCCTCTCAAGTATGGTACGTTTCGAGATTTGATTAACCTACGGACCGTAGCTTTTAAGTACGGTACGTTCTGGGTACGTTTAGAGCGTACCATCCGATGAAAAGGTACGGTACGCATGCAAACACTTTTTTGGTACGTTACGTTGGTACACTACCGTAAATTTCTGAAGTACGCCATCTTCAAATTTTGAACTTGCCGTACCATACTGCCATCCTTGGTAATATTATAATACCAAGGCGTTTTCACTTTCTAACAAAGAAATGACTCAACAATCACTTAAAATTGCAAGAATTTTGGCCAGAGCTATTTTTAGCAGCAGTGTTGGTAGCTGTTCTAGCAGCTGCTGCCTATCGACACTGTGTATGTAGGTTAATATCATTGTCACCGAAAAGAACATATTATGCTTAATATTCACTTTCTTTTTTTATGATAACCAGTAAATTTTGAGTTGTGACTGGCTGTTCTTAATTTTTCGCCGATTTTCAGCCTCATTCGTTTTTAATTTATTCTTAAATTTTGAGAGCGTCGACGTCAATTTTAGCGACCATGTTTGTCAAATTATTTAATTCCCAATGCTCTGTCTGCTTGAGTAAACGCTTTTTACGTTATTGTGTAAACACTTTGACACAAAAACTTTGATCTCATGATGTGTATTGTGTGATATTAAGGTAAGTCGCAAAAACAGCTGCTGCGCTCGAATAGAACAAGAACTCTTTAGTTTTGCTCGGATTTCCTTTATTTTTCATTCATTAATACATTTCAGGTTTGAAAACCTCAAAAATTGCAACTTTCAAAACTAGTTTTTGCTACTTTTGACCGTTCGCACATGCGTAAGATTTCGTTCCTCGTCATCAAAACCACTATGCGTAAATGATTTGTTTTCCGAAGTGTAAACGCGACAGGTTTTATCTCCAGGTGCAAAACCTATCGTTGTCAAACCTATAATGCAAACGCACGTTAACCTCCTATACAGCACTTAAATTGTAAAATTTTGCATGAGGGAACGCTTTTGCAGCCTTGACCAAACGCATTTAGCATGCGAAAGTACTTCAGAGAAGATTACGTAATTCCGTCGCCGAAATTGAATAAACACCAAACAAAAAAAGGCTTTCGCCGGGAATTGAAGTGGTTTTTCGACAAAATTAGGTGAAAAATTACGTATTTTTTGTCTGATTATCCAGCGCTCAAATCTCGATGGGTGGACGCTAAATCTCGATGGAGGGACGCTAACTCTCGATGGGGGGACGCGTCCCCCCTTCAATTTAAGTACTGCTGTTACGAAACTATTTTATTTCACTTACCAAAATTAACCGGTCTTGACACCAATCTTAAGCTACGAGACCGAGACCACGGTGGTGTGAGACCAAGACCGAGACCGGTGCGAAAAAGTCGAGACCAAGACCGAGACCGCAAAAAGTCTCGGGACCGATCTTGAGACCTACAGCTCGGCAGTATCGTTTTCAGATTCAAAAACGGCTGCTTAAATTCATAAATGCTTAGAAAAAAAAAGCTGAAAATGATGATCAGAATCTTGAAAATTTTCCTATTGTATTCCAAAATTAAATAAAAATAAAAAAAAGCTTTGAAATTGAAGCATTTTTGTGATTATTGTTTTATTGTTAAGCATTATTTAATTACGCATCTTACAACTATCCAGAAAATTGAATTATTTGAGATTTATCTTAATACCCGTAACGCATTTCAATTCATTTCATGTTAAAAATGCGTTTCTGGCGATTCGGCAGCGTGACCGTAAAGGACAAAGAGTCATTTGTACCAGAGTTGTAATTCGGGCCGAGCTTTTCGGGTCGGGTTCAGGCCTAAAGTTGACAATATTTTGGGCTTAATTCGGGCCTGAAACGTACTTTTTGTCTTAAAATAGAATCAAAATAACTTGGCAACATTGCTAAATTTTTCAGACCGTACTTGACTTTCGGGGTTTTCCGGTCATGATTTGCGCTTCAAATTAGTTTTTGGGTTCGGGCTTATATTTTCAGGTTCGGGCCGGGTTCGGGCCTGAATTAGTCGGCCCGTTTACAACTCTGCTGTATGCACAACTAACTTTTGTTTTTCTAATGTCATCTGAATAAAGTGTGTATACTGTAATTGTAAACAAAGCGCAGCTCAAATACAATGAAACGAGCAAGTGCGTAATTACAATATCACACAGTTGTGAAAGAATTTCACTGCAATTACTTTAGTTTTGTAGGACGTATAGAATATATACGTTTTACGCACAGAGAAAGCGATTGGCTTAAACGAATAAATAGTGTTTTGCGCTGATTAAAAGAGACTGCCACAATCTACCTCATGTTCTTTGAAAAAATAGTGAAAAATGGAAACGACAATTAGAATCTTTTTTGAACAGCAAAATTTTAAAAAATAACAATTTTCAAAGTGAAGCATTTTTGTGATTATTCTTAAGTATTTTTCAATGTGTTATTTCAAAATTCTTCGGTGAAACCGAATTATTTGAAATTTTGGGCCGTATTCCAAGATAAGACTTGAGCAGCTTGGGACTTACTCAAGTCCCCGCTAAAAATGGTATTCTAAGAGTAACTTTGGCAGAAACTTCAAGGACCACATACTCTGGTATTCGGGAAATCACGAATATTCGTGTTTCGGTGGTGATTTGAATTTCAAATTTTTATTCGGAATAGATTTTAACGAATATTTTTTTGAAAGTTTGCAATAACTTTTTTTCGTAAACTTATAACTTTATTTTCTTCGTGATCGACATTTCGTTAAAAAAAATTGTAATTACTAAAAAATCTTCGTATTCGGATATTCATTATTTAGTTTTCAAAACAAAGTTGTAGCTTCAAAAATCTTCGTTAAAAGTTTTCGAAGGAATTCCAAACAATAAATCATCGCTTTTGTAAGAGCTATTTGCTTTTTGCGTTCAAACACGAATAAAAAAAAAGTCATTGAATACATTACAATCATTAAATAATTGGCCATTATTGAAAATAAACAATAAATAATTTTCACCTTTTCCGCTTTGTGCACCTGTGAAATTTTGGTTAAAATGGCTACGCTTTAACTTGGCTGTTTCAAAATTTTTGTCATGTTATTTTTGGAAATTAAATCAAAACTGAGTCGCAGATTTAACTCAATAAATAAATCTTGTGAGCTCAAGGCGGATTTAAACATTATCTGTTTTTCGTCCGTTTTTTTACGGTTTTGCTTCTTGAAAAAGTATGCGCTTTTTCGTCAGCATTTTTGTAAGTCCATTTCCGCACTACGTAGACTGCAGATATTGATAAACAGTTTGTTTAAAAAGCGGTATTTCAAAACAGAACTGTAGCCCTTTACAAAGTAAGTTTTCGGAAAATTTTTGTGCAATATGTGAGTGGTTAGTGCGGTCGTGCGGATATAGACATACAAAAACGCGGACAAAAAAAGAACATACTATTCTTTTTTATGGAGATCAAAAAACGAACACCGTGTAAATCCATGTTTAGCAAGTCAAAATTATGACAATCTACCATCTTCGCTTTCCGTCTGCAAGACGTAAGGCACGGTGGATCAAAAATGGAAGTGGATTGCTAATTTCATTGATTCATTCCATTCCATTGCTCTACTGTATAGATAAAAATTCATTTACAGTAGAAAAAATTAAACTGAATAGGATCGATTTGAAATTCTTAAAAAAAAAAACGGTGACTCTTACAATAAAGTGCTTTTAAAGACGGAAGGAAGTTGGACCACGCACAGCGGTTAAATCTGCGAACTCTTGATTAGTTTCGCTCATTAATAAACTATTAGGACTTCTTCACCCTAAAACTTCTTTCCTCATTCATAAATTCATACATCAAAGCAATGATGAAACAAGCATATAAAGTGTAGCACACTCCTTTTCTCTACTACCTCCCAACAACCTACAAAACAAGCGTAATTGCCAGCAAAAAAATTTTCGAAAAATTTTACGAGTGGTCTAGACTAGAGCATTCGTAAATTTATCCGAAGATTCAGGCTAATTCTCGAACATTTTGAGTCATTTTCAGTTTTTTTTTGTTTTTTTTTTTCGAAGAAAAAAGGTTAAAAATGTTATTAACGAATAAAAAGATCTTCGGCCGAACAAAAAAATTTTAGAAAAAAAATTCTAAATCTTCGTAAAAATTTCCAAATAAAAAAAATCTTCGGCAGATCAAAATAATTTTCGGCCAAAGATTTTTTTGTTCGTGAAATATTTACAAATATTTGGAAAAGAAAGTCTTGAAACGAAGATTCGGAAATTTTATTCGTAACGAAGGCCGTAGTTTGCCACAGAGATGGAATCGGGCCGAGTTGGTACAGCCCGAACCCTACCCGAACCCAAAGAAGTAAGCCCGAACCCGACCCGAAACCGAGGCCTCATAAGGAAGCCCGATTCGGCCCGACAGTTGTTTTTCCTGTTCATTAAGTAGGCTATGCTAGATATTTGGATGTTAATGTGCTGCAAACCAGTTTTATTGTTTAGAAAGAAATAAAACAAAAACACACAAATAAATCAATCAATTGTAAGCAGAACTCAGTAGTTCTATTGCCTCCACGGTTTCTGAAGATAGCAATGACCGCCTTTCTGTTATTGTAATCTGTTCTGTTATGTCCGCCTTTCTGTTATTCTAATCTGTTCTAGTTTTTACAGCCATTTCTAGCAATCACAATCAAACGTCGAATTTCTCACGCGCAAGAGACTTACTAATCACATCATCAAACAAGCATGAAGTGATAGTTTCACGCTGAATCACTTCGGCCGTTCGGCGCAGAAAAATCTAGTTTTGAGAAATACGTCCAAATGAAAAAAATTATTAGCTAGTGTGCCCTCGATTGAGCCCGACTGAGCCCGATTTCTCTTTGGAAAGTTAGGCCCGAAACCTGGCCCGAACCCGACCCGAACCCGACCCGAACCCGACCCGAAAAACCCGACCCGACTTCCATCTCTGGTTTGCCAGTTTCACGAAACACGAACTTTCGTGCTTTTCCGAAGACCATAGTATGTGGCCCCAGATCGACCAAATTTGGAGTACAACTTGAATTATGCAATTATCATGTGGTTTATTTCAATCACCTGATTGACAATTTTTCAACAAATATTTCGCAATGAAGGGAAAATAAGTTGTGAGGCAATGAGTTCTATAGCGGGTGTTAGCGTGGAAATATAGTTATTGTTTATAAGAGGGATTAATGCAAAATCATTAGTCTAGCGCATTTTTGCAATTTGCTTGGATTAACTAAATTTTAGGAAAAAAATTTTAGGAAAAAATTTCTAAATCTTCGTAACCTTATTCCTAAAAAATGATAGCTTACGGATATTCTTAGATTATTCAGAATCAATAACAGACAAAAGCAGCCTATAGTAACCACTATAGGCTTATCGCTACGCAGCAATAAAACTCGCTCGGTCAATCAATAAAGTGATAAAAACTTAGGCATCTCCAAACAAATGGAAGCCGCAATAAACGTCTCTTTTAACTTAAAAATAAGCTTTTTGCAAGTGAACACAATTCGAATTTTGAACAGATTCTAAATAATTACAGCAATTTTGCTCCGATTTGTTGCTACGGAGCACAATGGGCTTTTATAGGTCAGTTGAATTTTACCAGTATGCCGAATAACGGCGAGCCGTGGGAACGATACGTCAGATTAGACCTTCAAAATGATATACTGTAGTTAGAAATTAGTAAGCCTAATATAGAACCTCTAGAACTACAACTTTCTGGGAGCTTCTGCTAATGTTGTTGCTAAAATATCGGTTAGATTTTTGCAAAAATCAACCTAATACGCGGTCGTATTCAGCGTGCTTTCTCTTTTTTTTATGTCGTACATAGTTTCTTTTTCAACTCTGCACAATTTGATTGATTTTGGTTCTACGCTACATCCTGGTTAATTGATGCACTAGACAAGTTTTGTTTTAATACAATCACAAGGGCTGCGTCAACAGAAGCAAGAAATCCACTCCATTGATAGTCATGGAGTATTCAGTTTTCCATTACTGTTTTACTCTACGTTATTCAAAACAAAATGCAAGAAACGGAAATGAAAGAGAGTTGCTTACAGCTATAATAAGCGGAAGTTTAATATGCGTGTCATCACGAGGCTGTTACAATGCTATTTGTTGGCAATTAATTACACAGGTACGAACGTAATTAGATGACAAAAAAAACATAATGCCGTTTTCTCAAGATTGATCGGACCGTACTTTTTTAACCTTGCGATTCAGTAACGAGCCAGGGGGTACATGACAGAACGTGCTAGCGAGCTCGTAAAGGCCATTCTCGCTCGCAAAAAAGCGCTAACGAACAAAAAATCTTCGTAGACAAACTGCCATTTCTGAGCCGTCTCGCCCAACGAACGTTAAAACAGTTCGCTCGAATTTCTTTGCGAGATGTGCGTAACTTGTGTTGCTACGTACTAAATATCTCATTGTGACGTCAGATGCATTTCTACTTCAAAATATGCGTTCAAGCGTACTGTATGTACTACATTGTTATGGAAAAAGATACCATAATCTATGCGTTATTATTCTATGCAAGTAAATTCCTCAACTGATGATAATTAGGAAATGAACGACAGAATTTAATTATATTTTTGGATCAATGTGAAATAAGAACAACTTTTTCCATACTACACTTTTTTTAAACCACGTAAAGCGCTCTTGAGGTTGTTGGTCGGTAAACCTAATGTTAACAGTAACTCTAGGTCTTTAGGTTTCAAAATTTTTCATAAGTGAGCAAGTCGAAGTGCACTCTTTCGTTTTAGAACCGGTAAATCTTGAGTCGAGACTGGCTGTTTTTAATTTTTTACCGAAATTCAGTTTCATTTGTTCTTGATTTTGTAAAACTTTTGAGAGCATCGATGTCAATTTTAGCGGACATGTTTGAAACACTTTTTAATTCCTATTGCTCTGTCTGCTTAAGTGAAGGCTTTTTTCTTGCTTTTGCAGCAGCGTAAAATTGCAAAAGCAAAACAGCAAGCTTTTTTCAAGTTGAACAACTGCCAAAAAATTTCTCAATTGCTTGCGCAGAGCAACAGAGCTTTATAATCTTGAATAGTTGCAATGTTGCTTGCAAAAACAAGAAAATCACTGAAATTTTATCGCTTTAAATCAGCGCAAATTTTAGTTTCTTTGATTACGTAGTTTGAATTTTTTTTGTTTGTTTTTTGTTTATTTTGCTGCCGAGGTTGGCATTGTTTTTCCTTTTTTCTTCAATTTTGAGCAAGAATAAGCCTCGTGTTTTAGAAAATCCTTCTTATACAAAGAGTGTATTGCTATTTTTGTCAACTGGCCCTACTCAACATTTCTTTTTCAGTCGAAACAGCAAGTGGTTCTCAATGCAATTTTTTTAGCAGTCTGATAGCAAACATGGCGACGATTTTAATTAATTTTCAGCAAAAATTCGTTTTGGTTAGAAGTTTTCAACATTTTGCCATTAAATTTCTGAACCAAAAAGATTTCTCGCTTGCTTAAAGAGTGCTTCAAGATCCTCTTTAAGTTGGCGAGAAAAATGTGACGTTTTTTTACTCGAACTGCTTTCCGCAATTGCTCAAAGCAAGTTAGCGAGAAAGAATGACGTAACGGATTTCGCAAGGCTTTAAATACACGTGCAAAAATGACCTCTTACGTTTAGCGCGTATTTCGTTCGGTAGCGCCTCTTAAAAAAAACTCGTTAATTAAAGCGAACGAGGAAATTTCTGTCATGTGGGCCCTAAGGTCATCTGACAGCGAACCAACGGTTTCGTCGCAGTGATTTCATCACTGATTTCGGCACAGTGAGGGATTGGTCAAAATGGCTCTGAGAATAGTAAAATATGCATATGATCGCTCTTCTCAGCTAATCGGCGTCCTTTGGTTCGAGGTCAGTTGTCGTGAACCCATTTAGTAAGGAGTATTATTTTTTAGACAAAGTAAATCAAAACAAATGAACCACCCCTCGAATTAAACCACTTTTGATGCTTGTAATGATGAATCTACTTACAAAAATACTGCAGTGAGTGCCCTTAATAAAGCAGCTGTTTCGGGAAATAACATCTTTCATTGGATAAAAGCTAGTTAGGAAGACCTACCAAGCATCAATCCGCAGTGACCGGTACACTATATGGAAGCAGTTTATTACAATCATCACAATTCAGGCAACTCAAATGAAACTTTAGAACAAAGTTGTTTTTTTTACAAAAGTTGCTACAGTTTGTGAGCTTTGTGGAGGATCCTTTTCCAGATTTGCAGTGTTTTGACAGCTCCTCTCTCAAACTCTACAGCTTCTAAACTAAACTACTACAGCAATAACCTCATCCTCTCTTCTGGAAAATTTTTGCATCGCCCTTGAAGCAGAAACAATTGCTAAAAGAAACAAATGAGGAAACGTTTAATAATAAAGGAGGGCTGTCAGAAAAAAAAACATCGCCCACTCCATTTGCCTCTTGAAACATTAAATGAGCTATGACATGGCTACTTAACTGGCGGACCGCGGCCCGCTATCGAACTAAATTCGGATCTTCACTCTCCTTTGGGCGGGAACTGACTGTTTGCCGTCAGTACGTGGAGCGCGAAATCCTCACCAAATCGCGGAGGTGTTGACCTTTTTTTATTTTTGCTCTTCAATCGCTTTTTGGTCATCAAAATACGTCAAGACCTTTTCTGGACCAAACGACTTTTCATTTGCTATATTTGGACCTTC
Source organism: Trididemnum nubilum (assembly GCA_963965965.1). Classification (NCBI taxonomy): domain Eukaryota; kingdom Metazoa; phylum Chordata; class Ascidiacea; order Aplousobranchia; family Didemnidae; genus Trididemnum; species Trididemnum nubilum. The sequence continues at coordinate 10,525,120 of OZ014476.1, read as the reverse complement.
ACTAAAACTAGTTGAGCACCCCTGTGCTATGAATAACATTTTTTAGTAGGAAAAAAGCATGTGTTGTTCTGATTTTATTGTTACTTGGATTTTTGAAAGTATTACAAATAATTTTGTAAGTTTGTGATTCAGTACCTTGTTTAAGATTTGCATTTGGAATTAGGGTGAACAAAATTTTTAAAAATTCACAACGTCAAGTAATTTACGCAAATTTTCAGATATCTTTCCCCAACAAAGAAAGCAAATCACGTCAAAGCACAAAAAAAAAGTTTTCCGTAAAGCATTTTTCAAGTTGAAATCACCTGAAGCATTTAATGCTTTTTGTTTTGGGGAGGAGGGAGCTAGCAACACGTATGGCGGAAAAAAGTGGGCAACAACTATTTCTAGGGTGGAAAATGTTTACTCTAAAACCCTTTCAAAGGCCTTGCTGTGGTGATTTTCAATTGCATTGTTCTTCAAGCCATGCCAAATTTTGACCGACATTGAATTTTATTGATATTATGTTCCAAATACAGATACTAAACTACCAGCGCAGTTTGACCTCTAACCAGCAGCGCGCAACTTTCTTCAAAAAATCTTCCAAAAGCAGTACATAAGGAACCGAAGTACTGTAAACCTTTGCGACAAATTCGTTTCTGCAGTGATAGGTTGGTAAGACACTTTCATCTGCTATCGAACTGAATTTCGAATGCTTTATCGCGGAAGAGTCTTTTGAGCAGTTTTTCTACGTTGACGCCATTTCCTCCCAATCGGCGCCCCAAAACTACGGAATTGACAGGCAATTGAAAGGACGCTGGTTTGTGAGAACAGCATAGATATAAATATTGTAGGAATTTTGACATCAGCTTTGTCAGCAAAATACACAATAGAATATTTTTGGTCACTGCCAAGATTCTCTTCCATCTTCATGAGGACAATGATGTATGGATCATACGCGTTGCTAAGTATTGGTTGGGATTCGTGGTTAAGTACTGGTTGGAATTCTGCACTATAAACATAATTTGATTAAGCATTACATAGGAATAGAAATGATACAAGACTTAACAAAAACTTTACGGGAAAAGTTTAACCCTAATTGTATAATTTCTTTTCAATTTTAGCTGTTCGTCGTAGCTATATCTGTCTGTTTCTGTCGGTTTTATTCACGGAAAAGGCAGTCTAAAAGCAAGTTCTTTAAGAGCAGTAAATGTAATAAAGTCAATAATTTTTAGCATTGTAGCTTTGCAGTATGTCTGCATTAAGTAAAAAATGATACCTTTCGATCCTTGCGGAAATTGAAGATTTAAAGGCGAACAAGAAGAATTGCCGTAGTTTCCGTCAAATTCACAATAATAAAAATCGCCTTCTGATACTTTAGTAACCACTTTACTGCGTTTTGGGGCGCGAACGCAAAGGCGAATCTGATTGGAAGATCTGTAAGCAACACTTCAAGTAAAATTCTTCAACTTATGAATTTAGTGCAATGGTCACAAGGGTGTCCCTTATTTGGGGTCTAATTTTAAAATACACATTTTTGTGTGTCTGACCCTCTCAAAAGTTTCCATTGTATCAAAAACTGCCTCATACAAAGTTTTGTAGCAAAATTTTGATTTTTAGACGTGGCGCAGTGATCTCAAAGTTGGGTTGACAAACACCATTATTTGCACAAAAGAAGTATTCGAATCAGTACAGTACTTATGTTTACAGAAAGTTATCGCTGGATAAAAGTAGATTTCTTCATATTCGGAACAAAGGCCTGGTTATTTTCAACAACCTGTAAAGCACGCTGCATTGTTTTTATTTTTAAAGCGGGTCGATTGAGTGGTGGTGCTACTCAACTCCTTCCAAGAGATGAGAAGCAAAAGAACTAAGCAGAGACACAACAGTTGAGCCACACGCCAGACTACATACTACAGACTCAAACATAGATTTGCATAGAGGCTCAGTGGCAAGTTCTCAAGAAAGAGATGATTAAGATCCTGTAGAAGGTGTCTACAAGCGCTGCGGGAAGAGTTACGACAATAATAACGACTTTGATCATAGAAGCGAAGTCGGAAATCTCAGAGCATGTGGGGCGTGAGAACACCAATTGCTCCGGAGAATCTGTAAAAACGAAACAGTTGAGATGTGAGGGAGAATGAGGAAATGTGACGTCTTCATTTGTGATACTGGATATAATGGGTTTGGAGATAGCTGGGGAGAGGGACAAGCGTCTATCGCAGTAGACAGGAAAGAAAATCAGCATGTTTGTTTCCAAGGATACCAGCATGACCGGAAACCCACTGGAAGTTAAAATGGTATTGTTGGAAAGCGAGGAGACTTGAAACCAGACATTTTAGAAAGGTCTGGGCCAGAGATCTACGGGGACCTTTAAAAGTAAGGAAAGAGCCGATTGAGAGTCTGTAAAAGGACTTAACTGAAAGTGGAAAATTATCTTGAGGTTGTTACACCAGGCAAGTCCGTGCTCCAGTGGATGGGTTTCAGCCATGAAACTAGAGGCAATTGGTCCAGCAGAGAAAAAGAGTCAAAGGTAGTACATTTGGATTGATACATGACAAACGTATTTTTTGCGTACACATCTACAAGCCATACGGCAGACACTCCAGTGCCACCCGTCTAATACGGGAAAGGACAAATCTAACGGCCCTCACAAACGCGTCTAATGGAGGAAGGGAGAGTAATCGATTCTTGACGTATTCAAGGTAGGATGAGCTAGGACCACTGCAGTTAGGTATAGAGATTGATACTGTAAACTTGATTAGATTCTATAGGGGATTGGGGGACATGTAAACTGATGACTCGTGCAAGGATAGAAGAGTTTCTTCTGCCGAAAAGCATTGTGATAACCATGAGGGTTTCTTCTTTAACCGACTGATCACTGATTTTGAGCCAAGAGCGCTGAAATCAAATAATTCTGGGAGGAGGCGCACAGCACATTCAAAGCATGAAAGTGTTTGGTGTTTCAAAGTGGTTTTCAACAGGGGAAGTTGGGTTTCAATAAGAAGCAATAGAATAGGGGCGGAAGAGAGGCATCCACTAAAGACCTTGCTTGCAGCTTTGTGGAAAATTTCTTATGGTTTGTCCGATACATCGAGCTTCTATTGTTTTTTGGTGACACACTCAATACATGTTTTGTTTCTTGTGTGGGTCACATCAACGCGAGGGATTGAATAGACCTGGGTTCAATAATCTAGTTGGCCATCGGTTTTCTAATTCCAAAATCATATTGAATCCAGCACAAATTTTTTGATTAAAACAAAATCGTTTTTAAATCTTTTATTCTGACATTACGTATGACCAGAGGGTATCCGGTTTTATTCTATGTAAATATTCCCCCAAAATCTTCTTTTTAACGACTTAAGCTAGGGTGCTAGTTTTTTTGATATCAGTAGATATTAAACTGACAAATAGTTGGACATAGTTTGGGGGTACCCTCCCCAAAAAAACTCCCAAACGTCATTGCGTTGAACGGCTTAAGCTAAAACTCCAGTTTTTTTGGACATAATATGGGGGTACCAGACCCCCGGAAATTCCCATGTGAACCCCACAAAAATTAATTTGTTGAACTTAAGCTAAGGCTCCAGTATTTTTTACATCAAAAGATATTTAAGAGACAGAATGTTTGACATACAGTATTTTTGAGTACTCCCCTCCAGAACCTTCCCAAATGGATCCCCAAAAATCACTTATTTTGAACAGCCTGAGCTTGGGCGCTAGTTTTTTTGGATATCAGTACATATTTAAAAGACAATTTTTTACGTGGTTTGGGGGTATCAACCCCCAGATGAACCTCGCAAAAATCACTTTTTGAAAGATAAATTTAACAATTGATTTTAGTCAGTTGGGTTCATATGCTGAGCAGGCATAATGACTAAAGGCGCCAGGGTTTGAAATTGTCGTGAATGATCTGAGTTGGGTTCAAATGGTTAGTCGGATATCGGTTTTATCCAAACCACAAATGATTTAATATCAACATTTTTTTTTTCATGAGACAAAATCACGTTGTTTGCATTGCATACGACTGAGTTTTACAGAAATATCGGTAACCTTCAAAGTATGAAGGGTAGAACGAAATCCCGAATGGACAAAATCCCGAATGGACAAAATCCCGAACCGGCAAAATCCAGAATGGACAAAATCCCGAATTGGACAAAACCCCGAATTGGACAAAATCCCGAATTGAACAAAATCCCGAATTGGACAAAATCCCGAATTGGACAAAATCCCGAATTGGACAAAAATCCAGAATTAAACCAACTTTAAAGATAGAGAATGTCAGGAATAATAGTGTACTCACTGCTGGCTTATAAGCACTAATAAATATTAATAATTAATTTGCTGACAAAGCTGCATGTCTTTCATTCGCTTTTGTCGTGGCGTCCCAGAAAATCAGCGCATGTACAAAAATAGAGTGATCAAGTCAAAAAACTTTGCAGTTTTGTCTAGTTGATTATTTGCATAGCAGTTTGTCCGGTAGCGAAAGCCTCGCACTTTTCACGTTTGACGTCAACTTCTTCCGTTTGCAGAAAAAAACACCTGGCAGTATTTAAGATAAATTAACGAATTTTGTTCTTGACAAAATGTAAGCAATTAAGAGGCGGAGAGGAAGTTGGCCTACGAACAAACTTCCTGAAACTAAAATTTTCTCTGTTTCCAATATTGCTTTCTTTTTTTGTCAAGAACAAAATTTGGTATGAATGTTTACAAAATCACATATTAAATGTTTTTTGCCGTGACTAAAAGGATTTTCTTTGAATTAAACCAAAACCGGCAAAAGAGCAAAAGTTCAGAAAATTATACTTCACTTCAATGATTATTTGTTATAGTGATTACATATTTTAATGCTGCTTTTTGTTTCTAAAACATAACAAAAACATCTGAGAAACATGAATTCAAGAGGAGTGCAGAACAGCTTGATTAAGAAATTTACAATTTTAATTTTTTTTTAATTACATTATTTACAAAAATTACGTTGAAGGTTTATTTCCCTTTGTCAAAGCGTCTAAACAATATAACATAGTTTTCACATGGAATAAAATTAATTAACACTAACTTTTTTCTTTCTTTTGCAGTCGTTCGAATTAAAACCAACTAATTACGTTAACACATGCGATTAAATGAATTAAATAGCGCAATTAAATGTGGGATAAGCGGACGAAAAAGTTTACTAAAGTTGTCACTATAAATATAATTAAAATCCACACAGAAGCAGTACTGTTGTGATTGATTTTCAAATAATTACTGTCAACCCACAATGGTAAGAACAATCAAACACTATCGAAAGCAATCAAAAATCAAAAACTTAGCTCCTGCAAAAAAATTTTGATCGCTTAGGCAGCGTTTGAAGGTTCGATTACTAATCATCTTGTTTTGACTGTAATTTGAAAATCACCCATAACTTATTCTCTTTAAACTTAAAATATTTATAGTGACAACTTTTGTAAACTGTTTTGCCCGCTTATCCAACATTTAACCACACTGTTGAATTCGTTTAATTGCATGTGTTGACGCAATTTGTTTAAACATACTGTATGCTGTTATCAAATCTTTCATTATACTCGCTGCATTACGCCGAAGCGTGTAACGAGCTAGCGGGGCCCATCTTCGCGTCATTGCTTCCGGGCAACACAGCTCCTTTTGAAGAAATGTTGCAGCGGTGGCGAGCCGTTGGCAACACTGTGTTCGGTTTGACCATAGGTGGAGTCGAGAACACAACTTTCAAGGCCAAGGACTCAAAAAAAAATCCGAGTCCAAGGCCCAGGACTGACTTTTCGAGGACAGACCCTCTCGAGGCCTAGAACAGAAATGGTCGAGGCCAAGAACTGAGGACACCATTTTTCTGTATCATGGTGGGTAAATTTTCCGTAATTTTTAAGCGCGAAAGTGCTTAAGATATTGTATTTCGTTAAGTTTTTGAAGATAATTCGAAAATAATAGTTTTTAAAATAATAACGACTGCCATTTTGAAGTTTGACACGTTAGCAACTGATATTGATTTCGCTCCGTTGCGGTATTGTAGTAAGTTAATAAAACAAGGTCATTACCTGTGAATGGTAAAATAGCCAGAAGCCTACTTGAATTGTAGGAGGGACTTTTCCACTAACGGTAGTTAGCGTCCCCCCATTGAGATTTGGCTTCCCTTAATGGAAAATTCAGCGTTCTTCCCATACAGGGTAAGCGGGAAAAACCTTTTTTTGTAATTTGTTTGGTCTTCATTCGAATGTGACTGTCAAATATCGCGCATAAAAGCATATATCGCACAATAAAATAAATTTCGCACAATAAAACCAACAAACAAAAAAATCGCCAAATAAAACCTTTTTGCTTTGGTCTTCATTTTAATTAGCGGATAAAAATCGCACAAACTGGGGTGAAGACCTTGTTGTTTTTTTTTTTTTTTTGGTTTGCGTTCAAATTTGGCTGAGAAAAAGTTGCAGCAGAAGGCGATTATTTCTGTTTTTCTTCTGATTTCGGGGCTAAACTTACACCAATTAAGTTGCTACGGCATTGCGAATGCATCTGGTCAGGCAGTTTAAGCGTCCCTCCCATGCGATATTTCACAGTTTAAATGCTGAATATAGCTAAATTATAAACGTAGAAATGATCAATTTTAAGGCTATTACTTCATCAGTTAGGGCCTCGATGCATAGGCCCACTGGTTATGGATCCCCACGTTTTTAGTAATTTCCTAAGCTCAAACCATATCGCTCGATTAAACCATTAATTTCTTTTCACGGAAGTTTTCAAAAATTATTTTCTAAAAATATTGCGAAATACCGTGAATTTATGCTTTTAAAATGAAATGAGATAAAGTGAAGAGTATATTTGTAAGCTCAAAAGTTTTTGGCATTGAAACAAGGGGGTTTGGGGCGAGGGCAATATCCCCATGTCCCCGTTAAATAATTTTGGTGATTTTTTTGAAAAAAAAATAGCAATATTTGTGACTTTAAAGAAGATTACACATCTAAATTTTCAAAGAAATTTGAAAAGAAAATACCATAAATGCTAAGTTGGGAAAAGTTTGGTTTTCTCACAATTTTCCAACTCTGATTTTAAGCCAATCTTTTCTTTACATTTTAGTGCATTTTGTCTTTATTGCTCTGAAAATTTAAATGTGTAATCTTCTTTAAAGTCACAAAAATTGCTTTTTTTTTTTCAAAAAAAAATCACTAAAATTATTTACCGGGAACATAGGGATATTGCCTTCGCCCCAAACCCCTTTTTTTCGATGCTAAAAACTTTTGAGCTTACAAAATATACCCTTTAAGGGGTTTGGGGCAAGGGCAATATCCCTATGTCCCCGTTAAAGAATTGTAGTGATTTTTTTGAAAAAAAAATAGCAATTTTTGTGACTTTAAAGCCGCATTTACACGGGCGACTTTTTTGCAACGCGATTCGAAGATTTTTTATGCGTGAAAATCTCTCTCGCAAAGCGGTTACTCACACGAGGCAAGACTCGCTTGCCGCGATCGCGTTTGGCAAGAATCGCTGCCGTGTAAGTAACACCTGCGATTTGCGATGCCGATTATATTTTTGCGTGACTCGGTGCAACAATCGTTCTCGCCCATGATTACTTACACGAGGTCGATTTCAGCGTCTCGAGAGTCACAAGACAAAGTCGCGCTCGTGTAAACAGCAAATCGTATGCAATTTACGAGTCGCCCAGGCATAGCGCAATGCACAAATGCTTTGCGAGTCGCTGTCTGCGATTATCTAAGTTTACTTCATAAAATATTGTGTTCATGGTACAAAATAGTCTGTAGTGCTTTTACCGTAATTGATTGTGATTGTGATATTAAATTTACTTCATATTAGTTTGAAACGAAGAAGAAATAATTTTCTTGTTGATGCTGGCACTGGTCTACTGCAGATACGGCAGTCATGAGCTGATTGCTGATAACTGTGAAGCCAATCAAGCAGGGCTTTAACCCTTAATAAAATGTATGATAAATTAACCACAGGAAACAGTACCTTAATTGTATTTTGTTTTTATAATATCGTAAGTACACTGTTTGCATCAGAACCAGTAAATTTTGAGTTGAGGCTGACTGCTCTTAATTTTTTTGCCAATGTTGAGCATCAGTTGCTCTTAATTGGTTCTTAAATTTTGAGATTATTGATGTCAATTAAGCCGCATTTACACGGGCGACTTTTAGCTGCGAGAATCGACATTTTGCCTTTTTTCTTTCTCAAATCGCGTAGGTCACTTACACGGCGCAAGATTCACGTGAGATTTTGTCTGCGCGATATCGCCAGACACGCTCCCCAAAAAATCAAATCGCAGCAGTCACTCACACGGGAGAGATTTTACCGCGACGCTCGCATACGGTTGCAACTCGCAGAAGTCACTTACACGTTGAGACTGCGTGCCAGTGATTCTCGCCAAATCGAGTCGGCGGAAGAGTCGCTATCGTACTGGTTTACTTACACGGTGCGAGATAGTTTCAAAGCGCTGCTTGCTGGTTTTGAATTCACAAAAGCCAACTGCCGCAAAAGCACTTCAAATGCGCCGCTTGTCAGCTTTTGCGTTTGAAACAATCACGCTTCGGAATTTTGAAAAGAAAATGCGTGAAGCTAACCCGGGCGTAAAACGAAATACAGGAAATACAATTAAGCAGCTAATTTCGTTAAAACATGCGATAAAAATGCAAGGTGAAAGATGAAGCACTAACGCTTGAAATTACTCAAAAAAGCTTATTTTCTCTGTATCATTCTGAGTTAGCTTGGATGGAGCAAAGTCAAGCGGGCATTACTGCTCATAATCTATTATAAAATTCCGTCACTTACACTTTAGGTCTTGGTTTTACACCACTGCAACCTGCAACCCATCTCTGACTGTGTTTCTTGTTTGGTTATCAGAGGTGGAGTCCTCGAGGACGTCCTTGGCCTCGAGGACGTCCTCGAGGACAGATTTTGAAGTCGTTGGCCTTGGCCTTGGCCTCGAGGCCTCAAGTCCTCGAAAATTGGCCTGTCCTCGGCTCGAGGACAGCACTAATTTTTGGAAAGTTAAAATTTTGTGGAGCGGTTGAAAAATTTTTTGGAAAGCGTTTTTTCGTGGAGATCGCTTGAAAAATTTTTGTGAAGACCTTTTTTTTTTTTTTTTTGGAGATCGCCTGAAAAATTTTTGTGAAGACCTTTTTTTTTTTTTTTTGGAGAGCACTTGCGCTTTGTGTCCTTGGTCCTTGGCCTTGGCCTCGAGCATTCCTGTCCTTGGCCTCGAGAGTGTCTGTCCTCGGAAAGGCTGTCCTTGGCCTTGGCCTCGGATTTTTTTTGTGTCCTTGGCCTTGGCCTTGGCCTCGAGCTTTGTGTCCTCGACTCCACCTCTGTTGGTTATACATAATACTTTGGTAAAATAAAACAATAAAATTTATCAATATTTCTGTGCAATTAATTCTAAAAACACTTTTGAAATCACCTTTTCTTCAAGCATGTGTGACTGACTAATTCATATTGTTTGTTTCCTTAATAGTGCACAAGTATTTCGTATTTTATAGTAGATCTGCGCTGTTATACTATACGAAATACCAATTGTAAAAATTTTATTTTTAAGTTTACTTTTTGAGTTCTTCTGAAGTGATACCAGGCGCCTTTTGTTGCTACTGAAGCACTGGCTCTTTTTTAATTTAAACCAACATTCAAAAAATCCATATAGCATTTGTATAATACGTGTTTTCATGTGATTTTGTTATGGAGCTACTAAACCACAGCTGTTTCAAAGCATCAATATCCACAACAATAAAATAAGCCGCGCATGCATTTGCTAAACGCAAGGCAATTACAGTAAGTATAGTGCGGAGGATGAATTATTATAAAGAGTGCAAAAATACGTTATTGACTTCAGGTCAAAACTCATTCCTGGCGTAATTCAAGTGAAAAAGCACCATAAAACCATTCGGAATTGAGAACATGATTTGCTTAGAAATAGCATTTTTATGAAATTAATCTTTAATTACAATATGCGGTGCAGTAGATGTTACGTTTCTCCCTTTAAATGTGGTTATTTTAACCACAAGAGATGCCGGTAGGCTACAGGCAATCTTGGGTCAGAAAAGAAAGCAAACGCTAACACTTTTTTAGCCGACAAAAACCAGTGGATGGTACTTGTCTACAAGATGCTGAACCCAACAAGTGAGCATAGGGTGTGAGCCTACACTGCTAGCACTGTCACAGCACCGATTGACCTTTTTTTGTGTTGCCCCGTTCTACAGTAGTTTCGGAATTCGGCCGCTTCTTATTTGCAGTTTGCGCACGCCACCTTATTTCCTGCAGCCATTGGCTGCAAACGTTTTAAAAATTACGTGCTTTTTGGCCGAGTTACCTCTGTTCTGGCGTTCCGTTTTATTCGAGCAATTGGCAAGCGGAAGTGTTTTATTTTGAAGACCGCTCGTACGGCACTCTTTTAGTTCATTATTTTCATGTTAAATTTCAGTTGTTTTTTGCCATGCCGTGCTGTTCCATATTATTTGTTTTGTCTGAACAATACAGTTTAAGTTGGAGAATTTCAATTGTCGTTTGCCAAGACGTGCAGGGTGAAGGCTCCAGAGTTTTGCTGGAGCACCTGCAGTCAACAGTATTACGGAGGGTTTCTGTAACAAGCACCTCCATTTCCAAAATATATTGTCCAAACGCCATTATTGAGAATTCATTGTCTTAGCTATTGTAGGATTTTCAGATTTTTAACTTACTGGTATGTTTTTGCTATGTCAGAATATTAGCAATGACAAAATTGATTTCATTTTTTTATACACAAAAAATTTCGTAAAAACACGCGGCCCATTTTTGCTCTAAATTTAATAACAAATTAGGAAGAACAACCGAAAAAGAATAAATTCCAAATCAAAAAACAAACTAAATTCTGTTCTGATTAAAAACAATAAAGCTTGAGTGTTTTTTTGGTATTTGCGAGCAAAATTGCAACAAAGTTGAGACTATAGAGTGCTGTTGCCCCCAGCGCAGGAAACAAAAACACTTTTTGGCTCTCGTTCAAACAGAAATTAGTGCTTGCTTTTTCGCTTTCCGCAATTAGCAATGTTGCAAAAGCAGCCAAAAAGGCGTTTACAAGCAGACATAGCACTAGGAATAAACAAACATGGTCGCCATAATTGACATCAATGATCTCAAACTTTAAGAACCAATGACGAGCTACTGAGGCTTTACATTGGCAAAAAGATAAAAACAGCCAGCCTTAACTCAAAGTTTACTGATTCTTATAAAAAAGCGTGCTTAAGGAATTATAAAAGCAGAATACAATTAAGGTACTGTGTTACCTGTGGTTAATTTATTATACATTTTGTAAAGGGTTAAAGTTTTGCTTGATTGGCTTCACAGTTACTAGCAATCAGCTCATGACTGCCATATCTGCAGTAGACCAGTGCCAGCATGCACAAGAAAATTATTGGTTCTGCGGTTCTAATATGAAGTAAATTTAGTATCAAAATCACAATTAATTACGGTAAAAGCACTACAGATTCTTTTATACTATGAACACAATGCTTTGTGAAGCAAATTTAGGGTAATCGCAGCCAGCGACTCGCAAAGCATTTGTGCATTGCGCTATGCCTGGGCAACTCGTAAATTGCATACGATTTGCTGTTTACACGAGCGCGTCTTTGCCCTGAGACTCTCGAGACGTTGAAATCGACCTCGTGTAAGTGATCACAAGCGAGAACGATTCCTGCATCGAATCGCGCGAAATATAATCGGCATCGCAAATCGCAGGTGTTACTTACACGGCTGCGATTCTTCCCAAACGCGATCGCGGTAAGCGAGTCTCGCCTCGTGTAAGTAACCACTCTGCGAGAGAGATTTTCACGCATTAAAAATCTTCGAATCGCGTTGCAAAAAAGTCGCCCGTGTAAACGATTCGAAGATTTTTTATGCGTGAAAATCTCTCTCGCAGAGCGGTTACTCACACGAGGCGAGACTCGCTTGCCGCGATCGCTTTTGAGAAGAATCGCCGCCGTGTAAGTAACACCTGCGATTTGCGATGCCGATTATATTTTGCGCGACTCGATGCAACAATCGTTCTCGCTCGTGATCACTTACACGAGGTCGATTTCAACGTCTCGAGAGTCCCAGGGCAAAGACGCGCTCGTGTAAACAGCAAATCGTATGCAATTTACGAGTCGCCCAGGCATAGCGCAATGCACAAATGCTTTGCGAGTCGCTGTCTGCGATTACCCTAAATTTGCTTCATAAAGTATTGTGTTCATGGTACAAAATAGTCTGTAGTGCTTTTACCGTAATTAATTGTGACTTCGATGCTAAATTTACTTCATATTAGTTTGAAACGAAGAAGAAATAATTTTCTTGTTGATGCTGGCACTGGTCTACTGCAGATACGGCAGTCATGAGCTGATTGCTGATAACTGTGAAGCCAATCAAGCAGGGCTTTAACCCTTAATAAAATGTATGATAAATTAACCACAGGAAACAGTACCTTAATTGTATTTTGTTTTTATAATACTGGAAGTACACTGTTTGCATCAGAACCAGTAAATTTTGAGTTGAGGCTGACTGTTCTTAATTTTTTGCCAATGTTGAGCATCAGTTGCTCTTAATTGGTTCTTAAATTTTGAGATTATTGATGTCAATTATAGCGACAATGTTTGTTAATACCTAATGGTCTGTCTGCTTGTAAACGCCTTTTTAGATGCTTTTGCAGCATCGTAAAACTGCGGAAAGCAAAAAAGCAAGCTCTAATTTTCGTTTGAAAGAGAGCCAAAAAGTTTTTTTGTTACCTGCCCAATGCGCAATAACACTCTATGCTCTCGAAGTTATTCAAGCTTTTTTGTTTTGAATCAGTACAGAATTTAGTTTCTTTTTTGATTTGGCATTTCTTCTATTTCGGTTGTTCTTAACCCTAGAATAGCTAAGACAATGAATTCACAGTAATAGCATTTGGACAATACATTTTGGAAATGGAGGTGCTTGTTACAGAAGCCCTCCGTTACAATATGGAGCCTTCACTGTGTCCGTCTGGGCAAACCACAATTGAAATTCTTCAACTTGAACTATATTGTTCAGACAAAATGCATAATTCGGAACAGTAAGACATGGCAAAAGATATCTGAAATTTAGCCTGAAAATAATGAACTTAAAGAGTGCCATACAAGCGGTCTTGAAAATGAAATACGTCTGTTTGCTAGTTGCTTGAATGAAAAGGAATGCCAGAACAGAGGTAACTCGGCCAAACACAAAGGCGTGCAGGAATTACCAAAAAGCGCGTAATTTTTAAAGCGTTGGCAGCAGGAACTAAAGTGAGGCGCACAAACTGAGCAAACTCATGGGTCTTACGCGGCATAAAATCATAAAAAAGCATAAAATTTCACCCTGTCATAAAAAATCATAAAGTTTTCATAAAATTTGACTGCTGTCATAAAATTTCTTTAAAAAACCAAATGACCTCGTTTCAAGTGAGTAATTTTTTGATTTTATTTGAAGCATTGATCAAAATAGCAATGGTGTTTGCCTTTTGGTGCTTTTTTCTTGTTGTTGATGTATACTTGAAAGCACACACCATCAGGCTATATTAATTTGATTCTGTTGGCTCGCCGCTATTTTTGTGGAGAATAGTGACGTGTTTCCACTCGTAAGCTATATTATCTGTACCTGCGCGTCGTTGCATGGGAATACATCATGCTAGCAGTGACCAATTTCATAACTACTCAGCCTTTTGGTTGTTGTGCCCTTGGCTTTGGGGAAAGCCGGGTACCTTAACGAGTTTCTTGTTGTTTTGGAGCTGGCCATGTTGTAGGGTGTAGTTGAAAATATTGTAAAAAAAACTTGCTCTAGAAATGTTGGTATTCATCAGGAAGGGCTCCGGGATATAATGTGCTCAATTGCTCCAAGCAAGCCTGAGGTTGAAATGGGTGAGTGATTCACTTAAAACAGCACGTTCCAGGGTTTCCACATCCTGGAAAAGTCCTGGATTATTTTTGCTGTCTTGGAAAGTCTTTAAATTTTGTTTAAAAGTCCTGGAAAATAGCTAGAAGGTTTTCCGGGGCATAATAGTAAAGGCACTTACCCAGTGAGTCATAAAAGGCAGCAAGAGGGACTTTCCTTTACATTAAAACTGTTCTTAAATAATAGGCACAAAAAAAGAAATGAAAGAGTAATGGGGAAAATTAAATTTTAAGCCTTGAAAAATAGTCTTGAACGGTCCTGGAAAATTACCTAAAAAAGTCCTGGAACTTAGTTTTGCAGTTTCTGTGGCAACCTTGACTGTCGTGTCTACTCCCTCCTGTCCAGAGAAAAAAAGAGACGTTAAGGTGTACATTTAATAATTTAAGCAGTGTTGTCAAAAAGAAATGTGATGGAAGTGGTAGAGGCAGCATCGCTCAGGCTTTATATTTGAGAAATTGTTTTAGTATGCCTATTTTTCTCGTTAGGAACGGTATGTAGTCACTTTTTTGTACGGTGATCATTTTAACTGAGTTGTCAACCAAACAACTTATTTTTTGTGCTATAAAAGTGCTGTTCAGTTCCACTTGTTGATTGTTTTCGTGATATCGTAGTTAGTGATCTTTAATTTTGACCATTTATTTTTAATTAAATATTAGTGAACTTATTTCTCATGCTTTACCGTACAGAGTAACAGGCCTGCCAAAAATTACTTAGTTCCTGTGCAGCGTGCTGCAGCATTCTTGCAATAGTTGTGGATCATCTCTAAAATTTTATCGTTTCTATTCAATACGGACTTTAGTTGTTTTTTTTTATTCAAAATATATTCTTTTTTGTGGGTTCTTAATTATTTTTTCATACTGAGGCTGGCATTGTTCTTAATTTGTTCTCAAATTTTCAGCAAAAATTAGCCTCTTGTTCTTACAAATTTTTCTTATTTAAAAAAGATAGTGTAGTGCTTTTCATGCGTTGCAGATCGTCAGTAATTTAGTTGCTTTATAATAGTTTATTAGTTGTAATGAAAGAAAACAAATGGGAAAAACAAGTTTTCAGCATGCTTGGATGAAAGAGCGAGCTTGGTTGGCGCCTGTGAGAAACGACGTATATCGGGCTTATTGCAAGATTTGTTTAAAGAGTTTTAAAATTGACGGAAGTGGTCTCAGTCAAGTCAAGTCCCACGAGAAATCACATAAACCTGGTTCAGTCGATCAGTTTTCTTCCCAAAGAAGGCTTGTTGTTGGAAGTTCTTGTAGTGAGCTAGCAATGACACCCAACAGGCCATTAATTTTGTCACCAGAGGACCAGGTTCTTAATGCTGAGATCCTACAATGCCTTCACTTTGCAGAATGTAACTATTCATTTGCAAGTGCAAAATCGGATGGTAAAAGATTTAGACTTATGTTTCCTGATTCTGAAATAGCTAAAAAGTATGAGCAGGCAGATGCCAAGATTAAATATAACATTCAGTTTGGTATTGCACCCTATCTAAAAGAAAAACTTATTTACGATGTAAGAAATAAACCATTTACCTTCAAATTCGACGAAACGACAACAAGACAAGTAAAAAAACAATATGATGGGTATTTGCGATATGTTTCACCCACATTCAAGCAAGTGACCAACCTATATTGTGGCTCACTATTTGTTGGCCATTGCGGGAGCGAACAGTTGCTGGAACAATTTCATCATTTTGTTAAAGATCTATCGTTGGACTGCAAATTGCTACTTCATATTGGCATGGATGGACCAAACGTTAACAAGAGTTTTCATCAAAAGCTGGTAAAGCAATTAAAAGAGGACATTGATACAACAGTTCTTGATTTAGGAACATGTTCTTTGCATCCTGTACACACGGCATTTCGAAGAGGAGTATCAGAATTAACCTACGATATTGATGGTTTTTTAGAAGACCTCCACTTTTTCTTCAAGTATTCTAGTACAAGAAGGAAGGACTTTTTAGCTATCCAAGATTTAACAAATGTTACTGCTCATTTTTTGAAACAACCTTCAGAAACTAGGTGGATTGCAATGAAATATGTGGCTGTTCGTGTGTTGGATCAATATCCTAACATCAAGGAATATTTTCTTAAATTTCTTCCCAAGGAAAAAAATTTTAAAAGCACTATTGAAAAAACCGACAGATATAAACGCATATGCAAGTATTTAAATGATCCATTGGTTGAAGCAACCTTGTCCTTTTGCAGTTATATTGCAAATAATTTTGAGGAGTTTTTAAAGCCTTTTCAGAGCAACGAACCGAAAATTCACTTGATGTACCCTGCTACGTGTCACCTTATTGCCAACTTGATGCACAAGTTTGTAAGCAAGAAGGTCCTTTCCAATAATGCTACTAAAGATATTACGATTGATTTTGAAAAAACTGAAAACTTGAAATCTGTGAATTTAATTGACGTTGGTACTAAAGGAAAGCAATTGTTATCAGACCCTACTATTGCAAAGGCAGACCAAACAAAATTCAGAAATGGCTGCATGAATTTTTACAAAAAATCAACCAAATACCTGATTGATCATTTGCCCTTAAATAGACCCATATTGCAATATGCTCAGTATCTTCATCCAGAAAAACGAAATGCACATGGTGCTACTAATGCCATATCGAACTTGGCTTTCAGAGTGGCAAATGTGATGAAAGGACGTCATTCTTCTGTTTTTGATTTGCCAGCATCAACAACAGTGGATGAAGTTTGCGACAAAGTTAGGGACCAGTGGTTGAGGTACCAGTATGAAGATGTTAAGGATGATTGGTACAAAATACGCACCAATGATGGGCCAACAACATCAAAAAGTTCACCAGCTTCTTACTGGCAAGATGCCTTGGAAAAATGTGGTTTGTTGGAACTTGGTGGGTATATAAATTCTGAATCATGTTTCAAACGAATTGACCATTATTGGAGAAAAATTGGTGAATTGGTTGATGAAGATGGAAGCAAAAAGTACACACAGCTGGCTAATTTGGCTCTTACGGTTTGTTCACTAAGCCACGGAAATGCTGCTCCTGAAAGAGGTTTCTCTATCAATAAAGCTTTACTTGACAGCCATGGCTACACTATTCAAGAAGATACTATTGTGTCGTTACGAATTGTTAAAGATTGGATCAATGAGTTTGGCGGCACTTTAAAGTTTCCGGTTACAAAAGAACTTCGGCAGAACGTAAAAGGAGCTCGAGCAAAATATGTGGCTTATTTGGAAGAAAAAAAACTATTGGAAGAACAAGAGAGAAGAAATCGTCAAGAGCAAGCAGATATTGCACACCACGAAGTACAAAAACCTTCACTTGCTGACAAGCTGAATGAAGATATTAAAAGATGCGAAATTGGGCTGAGGACAGCTGAAGAAATAATTGAGGAAGGAAATTCAACGCTGAGCGATGCTCTTTCCAGTAAAACCCTGAACAAAAATGCCCTCGTGTCTGCTCAGGCAAAAATTAGCATCGGTTTAGATAGAAAACGCCAGTGCGATAAAGAATTAGCTGCTCTTAAGTTGAAGAAAGCGAAATTATTGACATAGGACTTATCTCTTGCTATAATCGAAATAATTATGGTCAAGCACCTAAAATTTACCATTATTCTGTAAATTTTGATTCAGTAGTTTTGGCACCGATATTATTGCTGTTTTGTTGGATTTCACAATGTACTTGTAAGTTATTTGTCAACTGTTCAAAATCTACTGCAAGTTGGCTGTTAGTGTTTATACTGGGACAATATAAACAGATGGTAACTGTGTTGACAATGCATTTGTATAGTGCAAATTAATCGCTTTTGCAAGTATAGTTCCAGATGTTGAAATCTAGCAATTATTGTGTTGTGCAGTAGATCAAGGAGCCTTCAACATTGTTAAAATTTACAAAATGTATGGCAGACAAAAAATGCTAGAATAGAACAGCAGGCACAATGTAGGCATAGTGCTTTTTCCGAGTTAGTAGTACTAAGCATCTTGTAGTGTCAACACTGTGATGGAAAGTGGCATTTTAATTGAGGTAAAACCTGTAACTGTCGAGCAGGTATTAATTATAGAGCGTAGAAGTTGTACATAGAGTGTATTACTTTTTCTTTGTAGTGTTCTACATCTCGTTTTTTATTTTTTCGTTGTTTTGATGTATATGGCCATTTGTTGGAAACAATTGCTTGCAGGACATATTTGCACAACAGCTGACGTGTACCCAAAACCATTTACTGAACATACAAAAGCAGCCTTTTGCGGTTAGCTGCTTTTTTTTTGTAGCTTTGTGAAAGCAATAAGTATTGATATTACTGTATTGTACTGTGATTAATATTGTGAAGTATTGACATTGTATTGATATAGCAAAACAAAAAATTTTTGATTACCTGTGCTGCTGAATTTGCAAAGTATTGCACTGTGTAGCGTTTTATCATTTAAGATAAAGTGTTATTGTCATTCTATTTTGCACTGAGCATAAAAAAGCCCTAAAATTTAGGAAAGTATCATAAAAAAAGCATAAAAATTAGGCTCGTTGGAGCATAAAATCATAATAAAATTAAAAACTCTAGCGTAGGACCCCTGCAAACTAAAAGGAAAAAGCGGCCGGATCAAAACTAGAGCGGGGCAACACAAAAAAGGTCAATCGGTGCTGTGACAAAGCTGGCAGAGTAGGCTGATAGGCTCACATCTATGCTCACTCGTTGGGTCCAGCACTTTGTATACAAGTACCATCCACTGGTTTTTGTCGGCTAAAAACGTGTTAGCGATTGCTTTCTTTTCTGACCCAAGATTGCTAGAGCCTACCGGCAATTCTTGCGGTTAAAATAACCACAGTTAAGTGAAGAAGCACAACACCTACTGCCCCGCATATTGTGATTAAACATTAATTTCATGAAAATGATGTTTATAATGAAATCATGATCTCAATTTCGAGTGGTTTTATGGGGCTTTTTCATTTGAATAACGCCAGGAATGAGTTTTGACATGAAGTCACTGGCGTATTTTTGCTCAGTTTATAATAATTCATTCTCCGCACTATACTTACTGTAATTGCCTAGCGTTTAGCAAATGCATGCGCTGCTTGTTTTATTATTGTGGATATTGGTGCTATGTAACAGCTGTGGTTTAGTAGCTCCATAAAAAAATTAAATGAAAACACATATTATATGAATGCTATGTGGATTTTTTGAATGTTGGTTTAATTGAAAAAGAGCCAGTACTTCTGTAGTGACAAAAGGCGCCTGGTATCACTGCAGAAGAACTCAAAAAGTAATTTTCTAAAAACAAAAATAAAATTTAACCATTAGCATTTCGCATAGTATATGACAGCATAGATCTCCGATAAAATACTAAAATACTTGTGCACTATTAAGTAAATAAACAATATGAATTTGTCAGTTACACATGCTTGGAGAAAAAGTAATTTCAAAAGTGTTTTTAGAATTAACTGCACAAAAATATTGATAAATTTTATTGTTTTACCCAACATTATGCATAACCAAACAAGACACACAGTCAGAGATGGGTTGCGGTAGAGAAAAACCAATACCTAAAGGGTAAATGACAGAATTTTATAATAAATTATGAGCATTAATGCCCGCTTGACTTTGCTCCATCCAAGCCAACTCAAAATAGCATTTACGTATCACACATTCGGCACGAGCAGCACGCCGCCGTTGCTGCTTCATCTTTCACCTTGCATTTGCATTGCAGGTTTTGACATTAGCTGCTTAATAGTATTTTTCGTATTTCGTTTTACGCTTGCGTTGGCTTCATTCATTTTCTTTTCAAAATTCCAAAGCGTGATTGCTTCAAATGCAAAAGCTGACAAGCGGCGCATTTGAAGTGCTTTTGCAGCAGTTCGCTTATGCAAATTCAAAACCAGCAAGCAGCGCTTTGAAACTATCTCGCACCGTGTAAGTAAACCAGTACGATAGCGACTCTTCCGCCGACTCGATTTTGCGAGAATCACTGGCACGCAGTCTCAACGTGTAAGTGACTTCAGCGAGTTGCAAGCGAATGCGAGCGCCGCGTTAAAATCTCTCCCGTGTGAGTGACTGTTACGATTTGATTTTTCGGGGGGCGTGTCTGGCGATATCGCGCAGACACAATCACACGTGAATCTTGCGCCGTGTAAGTGACCTACGCGATTTGAGAAAGAAAAAAGGCAAAATGTCGATTCTCGCAGCTAAAAGTCGCCCGTGTAAATGCGGCTATAGAGTGAGTTACTCAATGATAGTAGTATAGTACGTCAACTTTGACTCCGCTCTCTGAGGTTGAAATGCTTTTAGATCTCTGAAAATGTGGGCCCTTGTACTTTGTTATACCGTAGAATTAGGGCTCTTAAGTCAGAGAAATGTACCAAAACGTTAATTTCGGTGCAAGTGTATGGCTTTTGATGCATTTTCCTCTTTCTTTAATCAAATCGACCACTATTGGATGCCCTAAAGGCTGTGTAGCAAAAATAGCGACCGATTACCAGTACTGAATAAGCTGACTGATATTTTGCTGTAGGCAGGTTTGATTACGGTGTTATGGTGCGATACCAAAACTTAACGCGGAAACCTGAACTCTTCTGGACCCCTTGAGCCCGGGCCCACTAGGTCCGGACCCTGGTACGCTTTACCCCCTGAACCAACTCTCGCAGGCCCTGATGATTACTTTATATTTTTGGAAAAAACAAAATTGTGTTATGATCTGGTTAATTTGCAATTCTTTGCCTTTCTACGCTCATGTTCATACCTGTAGTCCTAGCTATACTGACGAGGAGTAAAAGACGAATGTCGATTCCCAAACAGTATGTCTTAGGCTGTTAATCAAAGGTTTGATAGTTCCTATAAGACTCTGTATACTGTCTATAGCTTATTATTAATTTTCTCAGTACATTGTTTTTAATAAATTCACAGTACTTCGCAATATTTTTAGAAAACCAAATTGCTTTGAAAATTTAAATGCGTAATTTTCTTCAAAGTCACAAAAATTGCTATTTTATTTTCAATAAAGTCACTAAAATTATTTAACGGAGACATGGGTAGTTGGTCGAGCGGTAACGTGTTCGTCTCTGGAGCGGGAGGTCTGAGGTTCAAATCTCGGACCTGTCAAATTGGACACAGTGTTGACAGGGGCTCGCCAACACTGTGACATTTCTTCGAAAGGAGCTGTTTTGCCCGGACGTAGCGACGCGGAGATGGGCCCCGCAAACTCGTTACACGCTTCGGCGTAATACAGCGAATATAATGAAAGATTTGATTTGATTTGTCATTCTCACATCTACAATGCCTGCCAAAGAATGAGCGCGAAGGTTTCGGCCGCCAAAGGACACTTTGTTAAATTCACATACGGTATTTACTTACAAAAAATCTAAGGATCCCATCAGGTTCGTTTTAAGAAAGAAGGTATAGTAGACATTTGCCCCGTGCCCCCTTCAAGAGGTCTACAATTGTCGAAACGGAAAAACAATAAACCATTATTTTTTTTCAAAAACGCCCAATTTTTTGTGGAAGCTTGTAAAAAATTTATTATGTACTCCAGGCATTTGAACAATTCTAGTTACATTTAATTTCACGCATACTGTAATTTAATAATCCTTCATGCAGCGTTGCTTTTTTGTTGTGATCCAATAGTTTGTTATTTGGGATTCTTAGCGGCGATTTTCAACGTACAAATTGTTCCGTAGACGTAGTTTTGCCCCTCCAGACCGCTTGCCAGTAATTAGCGTTACTCTTTCTCATCTCAAAGTCGCGTACTTTCAGAACAAGTTTGCGTTCTCGACGAGATATACTAACAAAATTACGATAATATACCAATATGCCTTCCCTGGTAATTCTGTATTACATTTCATTATCACATACATACTTCCTTCTAAAATCACACACAAAATAGGCTCGGTCATGTTCTAGCATTAGCAACTCAAAATGGTTTGTCCGGACCCTCGGATCCCTTATTATGGCTTTGAATGGCTTTACTGTATTGCTTTGCAGTTTTACCGCCTGCACCGGAAGTATTAGCAGAAATAAAAACAACAATTTTTTCGACAATGCGTTTTGTCTCCTTATTCTACGATTAAAGCTTTCAAACACTGCCATTTAAAACAAGTTTTAGTATGACTTGGCTTTGGTTTAGTCGGCTATCCCATTGTATTATTTTTCAAATAAGGAAAAGAAACAACGAACTGACAGACTGTCAGATACTGTATGTTGTCTTTTGTTTTTTTTAACCAGTCAAAAAATAATGCTGTCCTCGAGCCGAGAACAGGACAATTTTGACGACATCTAAGCTTCGAGGCCAAGGCCAAAATCAAGGACTTGAAATTGTGTCCTCGAGGCCAAGGACGTCCTTGAGGACTACACCTCTGGATTTGATCGTACTGAGATTTAAACCTCAAACCTCCCGCTCCAGAGACGAACGTGTTTCCGCTCGACCAACTCGCCGGTTCAAAAAAAAAAGAACATATTAAAACATATAATGACCATAACAAATAATAATCATTGAAGTGAAGTATAATTTTCTGAACTTTTGCTCTTTTGCCGGTTTTGGTTTAATTCAAAGAAAATCCTTTTAGTCACGACAAAAAACACTTAATATGTGATTTTGTAAACATTCATACCAAATTTTGTTCTTGACAAAAAAAGAATGTAATATTGGAAACAGAGAAAATTTTAGTTTCAGGAAGTTTGTTCGTAGGCCAACTTCCTCTCCACCTCTTAATTGCTTACATTTTTGTCAAGAACAAAACTCGTTAATTTATAATTTATCTTAAATACTGCAGAGTCTCTTTTCCTGCAAACGGAAGAAGTTGACGTCAAACGTGAAAAGTGCGAGGCTTTCGCTACCGGACAAACTGCTATGCAAATAATCAACTAGACAAAACTGCAAAGTTTTTTGACTTGATCACTCTGTTTTTGTATATGCGCTGATTTTCTGGGACGCCACGACAAAAGCGAATGAAAGACATGCAGCTTTGTCAGCAAATTAATTATTAATATTCATTAGTGCTTATAAGCCAGCAGTGAGTACACTATTATTCCTGACATTCTCTATCTTTGAAGTTGGTTTAATTCTGGATTTTGTTCATTCGGGATTTTGTCCAATTCGGGATTTTGTCCAATTCGGGATTTTGTTCAATTCGGGATTTTGTCCATAATCAGTTAAAGGCGCCAGTGCATGAAATTTTTGTGATTGAATAGACCTGGGTTCTAATGTCTAGTTGGTCGTCGATTTTCTCATTGCCAAATCATACTGAATCCAGCATATTTTTTTTTTGATTAGGACCAAATCTCTTTTAGTATCTTTTTGCCAGCATATGAAACCTTTGTGATTGAATAGATTTGGGTTTAATAATGTAGTTGGCCATTGGTTTTCTCAGTCCAAGATCATGTTGAATCCAGCTTTCTTTAATTAGGACAAAATTTATGAAGTTGTGCACCTGCATTTTTAGAGACGCTACGTACGTCACGTGGTTTGGGGCAGACGCGCCAAAAACTTGTGATAATGAAGTTCAATACGTGATTTTGATAATTGATTTTTGTCATGGGTACACTACAGATGTGCTTCTGTGGCCTAGTCGTTAAAGGCGCCGACATGTTAAACTATTGTAATTGAATAGACCTGGGTTCAATCATCTAGTTGGCCATTCAAAAATCATATTAAATCCAGTACATTTTATTTTATTAAGACAAAATCTCTTAAAACTTTTATTTTATCTTTATGACCAGAGGATTTCAGGTTTCATATTCTGTAAAGACCCCAATAATCCATTTATTAACGGCTCAAGCAAGGATGTTAGTTTGTTTGAGGTCAGTAGATATTTAACTAACAAAAATATTTGGATATAGTTAAAGAGTACAACCCCCTCCCCCCCCCCCCCCCCCCCCCCGGAAATGAAACTACAAAAATCAATTTTTTTAACACCTTAAAACTAAGGGTCCAGCTTTTTTTTATGTCACTTGATATTAAACGGACAAAAATTTTGACATATTTTTGGGTATCAACCATCCGGAACCTTCCCACGTGGATTCCCCAAAAATCAATTTTTTGAGCGGCTTAAGCTAGGGCGCTAGTTCTTTTATATCAGTTGACATTTAACAGAGAAATACTTGGATATAGTTTGGGGTACCATCTCCCGCCAGTAACCCCCAAATAAACCCTCAAAAAAACAAAATTATATTGAACCTGGCATATACAATTTTTTTCGATTAGGACAAAATCGCTTTAAATATTTTTTGTTTTGACACTACATATGACCCAAAGGTATCAGATTTCATTCTCTGAAAAGACTCCCCAAAAAACATTTATTTGACGGCTTAATCTAGGGTGCAACTTTTTTTAATAAATGTATAAGAGACAAAATTTTGACCTAATTTGGGAGTATTATCCCTTAGGAACCTTTTGAAATAGATACCCATATATCACTTTTTTGAACGGCTTAGGCTATAGGGCCCTAGGTTTTTTGAATATCAGTAAATATTTAAGAGACAAATTTTTTACATGCTTCGGGGGTAACAACCCCCTGAAACCGCTTTAAATGGGCCCCTTTTTGGAAGCTAAATTTAACAATAGATTTTAGTCAACTGGGTTCATGGGCGCCAGTGTTTGAAATAGTCGTGATTGAACAGAGCTGGGTTCAAACAAAGCTGGAAACTTGAAATTTGGAGATTAAAGTCATCATTACTTAAAACCTAACTAAGTGAATAAACCTGGATTCAATTATTTACTTGGCCATTGCTTTCATCAAACCAAGATTATATTGAATCCAGCATATTTAATTTTTTTCGATTAAGACAAAATCGCGTTTAATATTTTTGTTTTGCCACTACACATGACCAAAAGGTACTAGGTTTTATTTTCTGTGAAGACTCCCAAAAATCAATTTTTATAACCAAAAATCAACTTTTTAAAAAATATTTTGACCAGAGGTGGAGTCCTCGAGGACGTCCTTGGCCTCGAGGCCTCAAGTCCTCGAACAATTGCCCTGTCCTCGGCTCGAGGACAGCACTTTTTTTTGAATTGTTGAAATTTTGTAGATCTGAAAAAAAATTTTTGGAAGACGTTTTTTGCTGGAAAACGCCTGAAAATTTTTTTGAAGACCATTTTTTTTAGAACACTTTCGCTTGTGTCCTTGGCCTTGGCCTCAAGCAAACCTGTCCTTGGCCTTGAGAGTGTCTGTCCTCGGAAGAGCTGTCCTTGGCCTTGGCTTCGTATTTTTTTTGTGTCCTTGGCCTCGAGCCTTGTGTCCTCAACTCCATCTCTGATTTTGACATTGTTTGGGGTTATCAACCACCCGAAACCCTTAAGTGGACCCCAAAAAATCAATTTTCTTAATGGCTTAAGCTAAAGTTCTAGTTTTTTCAATATCAATAGATATTTAACAAACAAATACTTGAACATAATTAAACGGTACCATCTCCCTGGAAAGCCCCAAATGAATTTCCCAAAATCAGTTTTTTTAATGGCTTCTGCTCAGGCTCCGGTTTTTATTGATATCAGTGGATGTTCAAAACACAAAAATTTTGACATAGTTTTGGGGGTGCCGCCCTTCCGGTACCTTCCCAAATGGACCCCCATAAGTTAATTTTTTTGAACGGCTTAAGCTAGGGCGCTAGGTTTTTTGGATATCAGTAGATGTTTAAGAAACAATTTTTTTTACTTGATCTGGGGGTAGCCTACCAATCATTCGGAACCCCCATAATTAGGCCCCCACAAATCACTTTTTGGAAGCTAATGATTTTACTCAACTGGGTTCATGTCCGGTGCTGACATAATGGTTAAAAGCGCCAGTGTTTGTAGTAGTCGTGATTGAACAGAGCTGGGTTTAAATATTTAGTCCGACATCCGTTTTACCTAAACCACAAATGATTTAAAATCAACATTTTTTTTTTCATCAAACCAAATCACATGGTTTGCTGTGCATACAATAGAGTTTTACAGAAACATCAGCAACCTCAAAGTATGAAGGGGAGAATGCTGGTGAAAAGAAACTGACGGAAGTCCCGTATTCCTTTCCTGCGGGAAAATAAACCTCTTGTTATTAGATTGATTTTGCTTAAAACTGGGTATTTCAACCAAGTTATCTAACAGGCAAACTAACGATTTTAGTTAGACATTCATAACTCAAGTTTTTTTTGCATTGAGAAATGATGCTCTGCAATACATTGTATTTGATAAATAGGATATTTGATTGGTGATGTCTTGAAAGCGGAATTGGATTTCGTAAGTTCTGAGATTTTAGTTTTATTCTATTGCAAGAATTTTATTTCTCCTATTTACTAGCTAGTAAATCATAAAATCCTATACCGGTAGTTTAATACAACTCTCAAGGAATAATCTATTTTGTCTATATTTTATAGAGAAAGAAATAATTAGGGGGGCTAATGGAAGGAAGTTTGCGAAAAGTAATTGGTAATTAACTAATACAGAATAGATCCCCCCCTAAGCTTATATATCTTTTGTTGGAACCTATGTTAAGCATTTTTCAATGAGCGATCAAATTTAATTACTAATTTTTGGCGATTTTTTTAAGTTTCTGTTTTTGGTTTATGAGTTTTATTTTTGACAAAATTAGCCTCCCTCACCCTAAATAAACGTTCCAAAATATGCTTTGAATCATTTTTTGAGTCTATTCCAGAGCAAAACACAGTCTCAGAAGTGCCAAAAACGTTGTATTTTCGTTGTTCTGTATTTTTGTCGGCAGACCAATGTGGGTGGGCTACATTGCCCCTCCGCTCCCCCCCGCCTTTGGCTATCCTACTGGGCATGCGTGATTGATCCCGATCCATTGATTGTTCGGTTAATTTGAATTTAATACAGCACTGCAATGTTGAATTTAAAATCCAGGGTATGTTTCCCACTCAAGGAATAACTTGAGCTTGTTTAGCTCTTAGCTGAAGTACAACAAAAATTTCAAAAAACGAAGGATGTATTTCAAACACAAAAATACACAAACATGTGGTGCACCCACAAATGGTTCAGCATTCTAAGCAAAATGTGCTTTTTGGTATTTTTCTGTGTTGCGGGAAAACCAAGCATGCATGGCAAGTGTGCTTTCCACATTTGCAACATCTTCCCCTTTGATGCCTTGTACTGTACGGTTTATGTTGTTAGAAGTAGCATCAATAAACCCCATCTTTTCGACAAGTATTTTATTTTACCAGTTAATTTTCGGTTGCTTACGTTTGGTAAAGCAAATGGAAAGCTTGAGAGAATTCTAGTTATGTTACTCAAACAGTCGTGTATAGAACAGTAACGTTTAGTGCAGCTTTCCTAAACAAAAACTTGGGTAGACTCCAACCAAAAAAACTGGGTTGAGCTCTGACAACCAGTGGGTAAGCTTGTACCAAAAAGTGGGTGTATTTCAAGTAGGTTAGATAAATCAAGTACGTTAAACTGGAGTTTTTTGGAACCTAACCACCAAGAAGTGGCATTCTTCCGTAAAATTTTGGGAAAAAAAAGGTCTTCACCAAAATTCAGGAGCCTTTTTTAGTCTAATTTACAGAGGTGGAGTCCTCGAGGACGTCCTTGGCCTTGAGGACGTCCTCGAGAACACATTTTGAAGTCCTTGGCCATGGCCTTGGCCTTGGCCTCGAAGCCTCAAGTCCTTGGCCTCGAAGCCTTAGGTTCTCGAAAATTGCCCTGTCCTCGGCTCGAGGACAGCACTATTTTTGAACCGTTGAAATTTTGTTGGAAAACGCCAGAGACCTCGCGGAAAATTTGTAAATACCTTTTTTATTTTGCGCAATTGGAGCATAGGCTTAGCCAAGCGGGCCTCCCCCCCCCCCAATTGAAATTTTACCAATTTCACCAAAGCCTATTGTTTCTTTAGTTTCAGTTTCTTTTTAGCGTTTTTCGTTTACACCAGTAGCGAACAACAATATTGAAGAGCAGGGGCCCCGGAACCCCCTAAAATCAATTTTTGCCAGCCAAATTAAACGCAAACCTGGAAGAAATGGATAGTTTTCGTCCAAAAAGTTGCTATCTCAGGATCACATCTAGCCTTTATATGAACGTAATGCATTAACCAAGGCCGGATTTACCACAATATGGCGCAGTACCAGCTAAGGGCCCTGCGCTCAAATCTTAAGACTTTTTATCGTCTTCACCTACATTTGGCAGAAAGATGTTTGCGAAAATCTCCAAAGTGCCAGGGGCCCAGCTCGATGGAAATCCGGATCGGCAATAACATGGCCAGTAGCGTAGCCGGGGGCGGGGGGGCTATATCCCCCCATTGGCCTGTCAACCAAAATGCAAAATACGAAAAACACCACGTTTTTAGCTCTTCTGAGACTGTCTTTTGCGCTGAAATTGACTAAAAAGTGATTTACAGCATTTTTTGAAACATATATTCAGAGGGGGGCTAATTCGTCAAAAATTAAAGTCACAAATCAATAAAAACTTTAAAAAATGCCCAAAAATAAGCAATCAAATTTGATCGCTTGTGTAAAAACTACAAACATAGGTTTTATCAACAAATATATTATAAACTCAGGAATAAACGGGGGGGGGCTACTCAGTGTTAGTTAATTGCCAATCACTTCTCTCAAATATCTTTTCATTAGCCCCCCCCCCCCCCCCCCCCCGATTACTTTTCTTTATAAAATACAGACGAAATAGATTACTCCGTGTGAGTTTTATTGAATAATAGAATTTTATGATTTACCAGCATGTAAACAAGAGAACTGCAATGTTATCATTAGCCACTTCCCACATAGCCCGATAATGCAACCAGTTGAATCATGTTGCGCTGGTAATTTCTATGCCACGTTTTAAAAGCATTATTTTTTATTAAAATAGCTCTAAAATTAAGTTATATTTGCAAAAAAATGCAAAATTTTTGAGCGCTGGGGGCTCCGCCCCCCAGACCCCAAAACAGCCCCCCCTTCCATTGCGAATTTCTGGCTACGCGCCTGACACATGGTTAGTAAGCGAAACTACCCATCTATTGTACTATTTTTCAATAACAATTCATAAATTCACTTCCACCTCGCCAGTTTTTACCCACAAAATACTTTTAAAAAAAAATTAGCCATGGAACATGCTGATTGAACAAATCGTTGAACTTCAGTGGAGGGAGCTTGGGCCCCCTGGCCTAACATGCACTTCTATAACTGGTTATTTTCATGACAAAACAAAAATCTCTAAGGAAAATCTTCGAGTGGGTTTTCATTTACTGCTAAAATGTTGCACGAGTTAATGCACCTTACTTACTCCAACCTGGTGCAAATCACATACAATTAAACTTTAACACCAAAATGCAAGATGTTAAACGTGTTTTGAACTTAAATTGCAACTAGAAGGAGGATTAAACAAGTTAATTTTTTTAATTGGCTTTCAAATGTCAAAAATCTAGTGTTTTCAAATGGTTCTAAACATGTGCGAAGTGTGATTCAATGGCATTAAAATAGCTTTTTTTCCAAAAAATTACAAAAAATTGCCCAACAGCTGGGGGCTTTGCCCCCAGACCCCCCTCTGTGATACGTTTGAGTTACACTGGTTTTCTCAAAACGTCTCCAAAGTTACGTATTTGCACTTTTCAACTATATTAGTTGAGGCTCTCTCCCTCTGCAAAATCCTGGTTAAGTGAAAAACAGGCAAATTTTTGATGACGTCATTGCATGTAATTTGTGGTTTAAGTATCCCCAATCAAAAATTCTGGCTACGCCTATAAATTGGAGATTGCCTGAAAAACTTTTTTGTAGACCTTTTTTTGTGGAAAACACTTGCGGCTGTGTCCTTGGTCCTTGGCCTTGGCCTCGAGCATTCCTGTCCTTGGCCTCGAGAGGGTCTGTCCTCGAAAAGGCAGTCCTTGGCCTTGGCCTCGGATTTTTTTTGCGTCCTTGGCCTTGGCCTAGGCCTCGAGCCTTGTGTCCTCGACTCCACCTCTGCTAATTTAGGTAAAGACCCAAGAAAAAAAGTACTTCACCAAAATTCAACAGCGTTTTCCGAAAATTTTCCTCAATTACCACCACGCTCAGTGGGTTAGGGCCTACCTGAGCCTATCCTGCCAACAAAGGAAGGTAAGCCGAGCCTCGGTAGGCAGGTAGTCTCGACGGCAGCATTGGTTACATTAGTTAGTACTTCAAGCCTCGTACAGTGCGTAAAAATCTACTGGTATTGATTTTGTGTTCTAAATTCTGACAAGTACTAATGTCTAACTTAGTATTTCGGAATGTACGTACTACGTAGACTGCTACTACGTCTGAGATATTAGAACTGTTGAAAGAACTTAACATCCTTCAGCCAAAAATCACTTCACTAAATGCAGTTGCAAATTTCTTACAGTTGCTGGCAGTTGCGTTGAAACAATAGCTAATTAGCTTTAACAATAATTATTATTTAGTTACAGCTACAGCAGCCGCAGCAACAGTCATTCATTGTAATTTTAAATCTCAAAAATCGTATATCGTTGTTAATTTGCTATTGTTTCTATTTGTTGACATTTGCCAACAGTTGTTCCGATTGAGATAAAACGCAGATAACTCATTGTAGCAACAATTTAGGAATTTGTTATCACTGCATCAGGAAGCTAATAAGAAGTTTTCCTTCGTTAGTGAATGGCACTCATCTAGCACATAGGGGGCGAGTGCAATGAAAAAAAAATCATTGTTGACAAATGTCAACGGCGTATGTTCTGATAAGGGCTGGTAGCTTCTCAGCCTTTCTAGCAGCCTCTAGCAGGCGACGTCTCACTGTACTTGAGCTTAAACAAACTCCTGCAGATCCCTAATCCTTGTGTAAATCAAAACTTGTCTTTCTTCGATATTTTTAGCTATTTTGAAGAAGGATTTTCATCTTTCAGTGTAGTTTTATGCTTTCTACCGCACTTTCCTCTGCGTTTCGGAGTAACAGAATCTGTTGCTTCCTGCTTCTTAATAATGCGAGACACAGACTTTTGACGAACCCCTACAATATTTACAATGGTTGTTTGGGTGAAGTTAGAGTGTTCTGAAAGAGCAGTGCCGTCGCTACGGGGGGGGCCAGGGGGCCGTGCCCCCCTAACTGTTGCTTGTGCTGCTCCTTCCCCCCATTTAGGTTTACTCAAAATGCTGGAAAAAGGAATAAAAACGTACAAACATAACTCTGCTTTGGTGTTTTCTCGATTTTTCGCAAAATTGCTGGCAACCAACGGCTGTGTCACATAAATCTGACGCAACATTCCGTCTTATTTACACGCATTTACATTTACACGCGAAAGAGAAATGTAAGCCCGCAGAATTGTTACTGGTACTTCGTAAGTAATTACGACATGAAGCAATATACGCAATACATTTTTTTCAAAGACCAGCTGAATTGATTTTTAAGCACACTCTTAGCCAAATCACTTAGGAAATTTAACCTTAAAATACGAGCGTTTAAACGTATTTTAGACTTGACCTGAAGTAAGGGGGGGTTGAAGGTGCTAAGCTATTTAATTCTTTTAAATCACTTCTGAATTTTAGCAATTTAGTTATTCATATGGCTTCAAAAAGTGCGAAATGTGATTAAAATGGCGTAAAATTGCTATTTTTTTGCAGCAAAATTGCAAAAATTGCCCAGCCGCCGGGGGCTCTGCCCCCAGGCCCCCCGTCCACGGTCACTTAATATTTAATGACTGCATGTCCTATATGTCCCGTCTGTGACACGTTTGAGTCGCATTAGTTTGGTCAGCACGAGTGCTAAATCAGGTAGTTTTTGTGCAAACAAAATTTACTTTTGTTCACCCCTCTTAGCAAAATCCTGGTTGCACGTCTGGTGGCATTCACTGCTGTAGATAGATTTTTTAAGCGACTCTGCGCCGCAGACGAAACGAGCTAAGAAACACTGCCGGCCTTATTTCAAAATTAAGCATTATTGTTGCCGTACAAAATCTAAAGATCAGTTTTTATGTGCAAATTGTAGTGCCTCTCCACTTTTGTCTAGAGCCCCCTCACTTCGTTTGCTCTGGCGACGGCACTGTAAATGAGTGAAAATGCGATTTCGCTTCCTAGGAGTCATATCTACCATTAAGAATTTTAGAAATTCAATATATCTAACCACAATCTGCACACAACAAAAAAAAGTTTCATTCAGAGAAAAAGGGGTGAGCGATTTTTTGAAAAACAAGCTATTTCAAATGCCATTAAACCACGTTTCGCACTTGTTCAGAGCCATTTGAAAGAACTAGATTTTTAACGTTTCAAAGCCAATTGAAAAAATTGAGTATCGTTCAATCTTCCTTTTACTTACAATTTAAGTCCAAAACACGTTTAAAATCTTGCATTTTGGGGTTAAATTTTGTGAGGAGGGGTTAAATTTAAAGTTAATTTAAATTAGTTAAATTTAAGTTAAAGTTAAATTTTGGCCGAGGTAGGGGGAAGTAAGTCATATTGCCTCATGCAATATTTTAACAGTAAATAATAAGACAACCCACTCGAAGATATTTCTAGGCAATTTTTGTTTTGTTATGAAAATAACCAGTTTGTTTTATGTTTTGTTATGGAGAACACGTACGGTCAGGCCCCTCAATTCAAATTCAATCATTTGTTTAATGAGGATTTCCCGTTGCTGATTTTTTTTTCAAAACTATATTGTCGTGTAGAAACTGCCAAGGTGGAGGTGAATTGTTATTTAAAAATGGTACAATGAATAGTTTCGCTTACTAACTAAATTATTGACCTCGCTGGATTTACATTGCGTGGGGCCTCTGGTGGTTTGAAAATTTTCGCTAAATCTTCTTGCCAAATATAGATGAAGGCCAAAAAAAGTCTCACCATCTGAGAGCGAGGACCCTGGTAATGTGCTACATAGTAAATTCGCTCTTGTTATTGTATTACGTTCATAAAAAGGTTAGATGAGGTAAACAACTTTTAGAACAACTTTTAGAACAAAAACCCTTAATTTTACCCGGGTTACGCATATAAATTGGTAGTCAAAAATTGAATTAAGAGGGCCCTGTCCTGTGGTCGTCAATATTATTGTTCATTCCTGTAGTACGTGCGTGCATGTTATACGCGAAAAATGCTAAAAGAAACTGAAATTGAAGAAATAATAGGCTTTTTTGTCACATTTTCATCATTGGTGGCATTTCAATTGGGGGGCGAGCCTCTTGGGACCCCTTGGCTACGCCTATGCCCCTGGCACTGTGCCATATGGTAGATACGGCCCTGATTATTGCATTACGTTCATAAAAAGATGAGATGAGGGTCTGAGTTCGCAACTTTTAGGATAAAAACCCTTAATTTCACTTGGGTTATACATTTAAATCAGTAGGCAAAAATTGAATCGAAGGGGCCCGGGGTCCCTGGATCAATATCATTGTTCATTACTGTTGTACGAGTGTACTGATATACGCAAAAAAATGCTATAAGAAAGCGAAACTGAAAAAGCAACTGGATTTTTTGTCAAATTTTTTTCTTTGGTAGCATTTCAATTGGAAAGCGGCCCCGGTCCCTTGGACCCCCCTGGCTACGCCTATGCTCAGACTTGGGATGTATTTGTAATTTAAAATACAAATACGTATTTGAAATGCAAAATACTGTATTTTGTATTTGTATTTAAATGCATTTATTTTTATGTATTTTTTATTTGTATTTAAATGCTTTTTACAAGAAGTATTTGTATTTTGTATTTTAAATACATTAAGTTCCACGCAATGGATATGTAAACAACGCTAAACAGAGGAAGATTCCAGTTGTTAAAGCAAAATTGTAAACAACTCTCTCATAACTTCCGTGTATGTACTTATTTGTGCAATGACGTATGTTCAGACTGGTCTACAAAATGCTTGCTTCATGGTACCATGGACTTCTAAATGGTACGAATAGTAAAACCTGCTAAAATCTACATGTAAAAAAAGGCGCTTTATGTTTTGACAACGCCAGCGCGTCCGTCGAGCGTGCCAACAGCGAAATAAAAAATTTAGTGCAGTAACAAAAAATATCATCCGTAGCATTATTTGTTTATTGTAAAACAAAAAGTGATTGTAAAATAACCAAACTAAGAGATACAATAATAAACAGTCTGAATCAATTTGACGAAACCCACTTACGTGTTACATTTCCATTCAATTGATTAATTAAACTATTCTTTGTTTATTCTACAGTCATTTTTTTTTCTTTTATAAACAAATGATATTGATAATGCAATGATCGTTGTAAGAGAAGCATAAAAATTGATAACCATTTTGGCATTGTCTCGACTGTACGCGCCAAGTTTTTTTAAGAGTATGATTTTTTTCTTTTCGAAAAAGTATTTTCAAATGTATTGATATAGATTGTTACAGTATTTGTATTTTGTGTTTACCAGTATTGCCGGAAAGTATTTTGTATTTATATTTAATTACTTTATAATCACTGTATTTTGTTTTTGTATTTAAATACATTTGGAGAGTATTTTGCCCAAATCTGCCTATGCTTCGACTCGATGCAAAACTTTCAACTGCAACAAAGTGACTTGCATCAATCTACATTCTGTAATGGCACAGAAGTCGCTTGAAATTAGCAAGTTTGGCGGGTTATTACGACATCATACTGGAATTCCCACTACGTCGAGCATGCTTTGCGCCGTTACACCACTTTCAGGTTTGCAGTAGTGTTGTCAGATTGGAACTATTGGTTGGTTCCAAATCTGGAACCAAATTCAACTTCTCTAAACCGAAATTTTTGTTTAGAAACCTGGAACTATATTTAGAACTAAAATGATGCTTTTAGAAGAGAATTTGCTACAGAACTTTGCTCGTATGCTCACAGTTTCAATGATACTGGTAACAAATACTCTGGTAACTAGAAGCAAAAGGTAGTTAGGTTTGCTTAATGGAAAACAAAAATAGTTGAAAGAATAAATCGGCAACATTGATTGTGATCTATCATCCATGATCCATAAGCGCATCAGCGCATGAGGTATGGTTGTTGAAAAGTGAAGATAGAAGAAATTCAACTAGATAGATTCAATTTATGCATTTCAATATCAGAATTACGACTAGCCCATAGTAGCTTAGGTAGGGTTACCATATTTTCATCACCAAAAAGGTGGACACCTTTCTAATGACATTTATTTATTAACAGAAAAAGGTCTTCGCCGCAAATTGAAGTTTGTTTTTTTTTCCGAAATCAGGTGAAGACCAAACAATAAAATAAAAAAATGGTCTTCGCCGAAAATTGAAATCTTTTTTCACCAAAATCAGGTGAAGACCAAAAAATTTATACACTAAAAAGTGGCGTGAGTGGACATGTTTTGTCTGTTCAAAATACCGAAAAGGAGGACATTTCGTTAACGTCCTCAAATGACAAATCATTTTTCATTAAAGCGGAGGACATGTTCTTCAAAAAGAGGACGTATGGTAACCCTAAGCTTAGGTAGATTTCAAGCTGCTATTTTATCGAAGACTGATAGCGATTAAAGTTGTTCTGATAAGACGAAGATTGCTTCGAATTTAGCAAATCGTGGATTCCAGTAATTCGTCACGTACAAGTTAGTCCTAGTCGCATCTGACATTAGACTAGTAGCCTGCAGCGATAGCAGTGGTGATGGTGAATGATGATGGCTACCACCTATCGGTACACTTCCTGTAGCCTACAGATGGTAGCATACAGCCTACGCCAACATGGTAGTTTAAATTTGGAACTATTTAGAACCTATTTGAAGTCTTAAAATTTATAACTATTTAGAATCTTTCTGGGGTCCTATCTGGAACCTATTGCTGAAAGCAATCTGGCAACTCTGGTTTGCAGTTTATTTTATTCAAAATCGACGAAGCGAAAGCTAGCGATGAAGGTAACCTACCGAAAATCAAGATATAACATTCGAAAATATTTTAGGTTCTTTAGTGTTATAAACGCTGCATCTTCACCTTACATTGAGTGGCTGCCACCGATTAAAAATCGTATAATATTATGGTAAAACAAATAATAACGTTCAAACATAATTCTCGTCTAAAGTTTTCTCGATTCTTTGCGAGATTGTTGGCAACCAACTGCTGTGCATAAATGCGACGCAATAATCCGTTTTATTAACACGCCTTTACGGATGTGTCGCGCAAGAAAGATGTAAGCCTATGGAATCGTTACCGGTACCTATACTTAGTTAGTGATTATGACCTGAAACAATATGTGAAAACATTTTTCTAAAAGACCAGTTGTTTTTTGTTTTTTTAGAGCACACTCGAGGTCAGTAGTGTTGCCAGGGGGGAGGGGGGCTATAGCCTTTTTTTTTGGAGATTACCTAATTTCGGCCGTAAAAACCGTTTCAATTCTGGCAAAGACCTTTTTTTTGAGATCACCTGATCTGGACAGAAAAACCGCCTCAATCTGATTCAAGATTAATAAAAATTTGGGTCACGTTCGTTTAGTGTTGTTTCTACCTCTCAAAAAATCCCCCCCGTTGCGAAATCCTGGCTACGTGACTGGAAGAGGCTAAGGGGGCTTCAGCCCCCTTTAGCCAAGTCATTTAGAAGATTTAACCCAAAAATACAAGCGTTTAAACATGTATTGTACTTGACCTGAAGTACAAGGGGGCAGAAGAGGCTAATTACTTTTATTTTTATTTGGTTATTCTTTCTTTCAATGGCAATTTAATTCTTTCAATGACTTTTGAATTTTAGCAATTTACTGCAGCTATTCATTTGGCTTCAAAACGTGCAAAATGTGATTGAAATGGCGTTAAAATAGATATTTTTGCCGCAAAATCACAAAAATTACCAAGCGGCTGGTGGCTCTGCTCCCCCAGGCCCTCTCTGTGAAACGCTTTAGTTGGATCAGTTTATTCAGCAAGTGGCCTAAATTAGACAACTTTTGTGCAAAAATTTTTACGTTTGGTTCAAGTCCCCTGTCGCGATCGTTGATAGTTGGCTAGAGTACAACCTTTAATCTCTAGAATTGCCCACGTCGGCTGAAACTAGAGAATGACTGAGATGTTAATTGACGAATCGAAAATGGCAGTTGATAGTTTCTTTAGCTTCGTGAATCTCAGAAAGCAGCACACCGATGTTAAATTAAAACTTCTATTTAAGATTGAAACACAAACCAACTCACTGAGCAAAATCGCTTCACTCACACCTCTTACTAAACGGCTATACGAGCCAACCCCAGATACACAAACACGGCTTAACTGCCTACAAAACTAATACCTAAAATCACCAACTCTTAGAATATTAGAATAATCAATGAAAAACGACCCGCCTATTTATACTACGAAAAAGGTTTCGAATATCCCTGAAAAATCCATGATATGTCACAATAGAAAAAATACACGAGCTTACGATAAACAAATTTTGACATAATTTTGATGTCACAACTTCAAGTCTAAATATAGCTATTAAGAGTCGTAACAACCCAAACATTGATAACTGCAGAAAATAGCAGAATGTACTAGAAAGGAATTATCTCAAATATCTCGAATATTCTAAATCAAAAAAGCGGCAAAAGCAGTAAATCAGTCACGTACACATTAAAATACAGCAAATAATCATATCTCAGGGATTCAAAATTATTATTCGTGACACCCCCTCTCTCTTAGTAAAATCCTAGTTGAGCTTCTGGTTGCATTCACTGCTGCAGACAGATTTTTCAAGTGATTATATGGGCAGGATACAAAACGAGTTAAAAAAAGCTGCCGGCCCTATACGACTCGTTTTTCAGACATGAACACAAAATTGTTAAAATAGCGCATAATTTGTAGCCGCAAAATATCAATGTTTATGAGCAAAAGTTCAGTTTATTTTAGTGCCCCCCCCCCAATTTCGGCTAGAGCCCCGTCACTTCGGTCGCTCTGGCGACGGCACTGAGTAAAACTACTGTAATGTTCTCTATAATGTGGTCTAGTCCAACGATCTCATACCGATCACTATGCTTTGTTTCGTTACCTAATTGACTTCACTGATGTAAAAGTGTCTACCAGTAGGCATGATCGTTGAGCGAAGTTTCAGGCCTTTTGGCGACAAATACAAACGGCGCCCAGCACGACCAATGAGAGCAATTCCTAGGCCAAATGCTAAATAAGAAAAGATCTTCACCGAGTTTGATTCTGCTTTCCTGACTAAGTAAAAGGTCGTCGCGCTTCTTTGGAAGAACTTTGCCGCAACGATCAACTGAGATGAAACTATATTTTAAGTACGCCGATCACGCTTTCGTTCAGTCATGATGCAGGATCTGAATAACATTTTCTAAATATTTTCCTTATTCGAGCAAAAGCCATTATTTGGTTTGTGACGCATAATTTGACACTGCCTTATGTGCATGAAGATTGCGATTTTACAAAACAATAAGAATTGCAGGCTTTCGTAAAATCTATTTATTAGAAGCAAAACCGAATAAATAAAATACAAGAAAGCTGTGAATCCAGGATTTTGTATAAAGTAATGGGAGTGACTTGCGCACCAACCACCTGAAAAGTCTTCGCATACCGCTAGTGGTACGCGTACCACAGGTTGAGAACCACTGGTCTAACCATTTCAACATAAAACGAGATCATCGATAAAAGGCACCAGAACGAAGCGTAACGGCACGTTACAAAAGGTTCTATAAGCGCGCGGGCGTTTCGAAGTTCCAGATATGCAATGGAGGCAAAGATTTTACTTTAAAAGTATTTAAGTGAAGACTACTCCGTAGCTCTAACCCTAATGTTAATCCTAACCCAAACTCAAAATCTTAACCTTTTTTCGCATCGTGAAGCCCCAAGTACATCACGAAAGCGAAGACTTTACTCTTGGTTCAGACGTGTAGCCAGAAATTCGCAATTGGGGCTGTTTTGGGGGTCTGGAAGAGGAGCCTCCAGCGCTCGAAAATTTTGCGTTTTTTTGCAAAAATAATTTAATTTTAGGGCGATTTTGATAAAAAATAATGCTTTTAAAAACGTGGCATAGAAAGTAGCAGTGCAAACATGATTAAACTGGTTGCAATAATGGGCTATGAAGGAGGTAGCTAATGGTAAAATTTTAGTTCTCTTGTTTACGTGCTGGTAAATCTAAAATTCTATAGTTCAATAAAACTCACACGGAGTAATCTATTTCGTCTAGATTTTACACAGAAAATGATTGGAGGGGGGCTAATGGAAAGATATTTTAGGGACGTGATTGGTAATTGACTAATACTAAATAGCTCTCCTATTACTGAGTTTATAATACATTTGTTAATGTAACGCAAATCTGATTGCTCATTTTTGGCCATTTTTT
Source organism: Trididemnum nubilum (assembly GCA_963965965.1). Lineage (NCBI taxonomy): Eukaryota > Metazoa > Chordata > Ascidiacea > Aplousobranchia > Didemnidae > Trididemnum > Trididemnum nubilum. The sequence goes on along the minus strand of OZ014476.1, from coordinate 10,486,164 downwards.
AAAGTTTTGATTGATTTGTGAGTTTTATTTTTGACAAATTAGCCCCCCACCCCGTATATATCTTTCAAAAGATGCTTTAAATCACTTTTTAGCCCATTCCAGTGCAAAAAAACAGCCTCAGAAGTGTTAAAAACGTATTTTTCTTATTCTGCATTTTGGTCGACAGACCAATGGGGAAATATTATAGCCTCCCCATTAGTCACAAACATTTACCCTTTTCGCTTTTTCCTCAATCCTCGTTATTCAAAGTGTGTCGGCGTTACGCTTCATTGCGGTGCGTTTTATCGCTGATCTTCTCGTCAAGGCAGAGCACTTTTTTGGGTTTTGTGTGCAAGTCTTTCGTCAGAATGGGCCACCACAACTTGTAGACTGCTTGCCCTTAACGGTAAATAAGTGTGAAGTGTCTTTACGAAGGTCGCAACGACGCATTGCCAATTCGGTTATCGAACTGGGAGGCAGCAACTTTTCGATCCCTAACCGACGCTTTACCGATTGAGCTTCTGTCTTGTGACACAAAATGAGTAGTTTTTACTACCGATATTTTAAATTTGATGCTTATATTAGAGTAAGTCAAAATGAATGACAATGTCACGTAACTGATACAAGTACAGTGTAGAGTAACTTCACAAACACAGTATACATTAGCTAGGCTTTAATTTTGATCTTGCAGTAACTTTTCGAGCGGGATATAGTTTTGTATTCTTATTGTTTTCAATCTGATGTTGTAGCTGAGGTAACAGCGCTTGTATTATCACCAACATTCTGCTCATCCATTAGTTCTTCTCCACCTTCTTGTTTCTTTGGCTTCCTTATGCTTTTGTGGGCCTCAATAGTTTTGGCTTTGTATTTGCTCTTGAAAAATCCAATCTAAAATTGATGCATACTTGTAAATAGTTTAATCATGTTTTTCAGCATGGTCCTACCAGTACAGAGTTGTAAGTCGGGTCGGGTTTTTTGGGTCGGGTTTGGGCCTAAAGTTGACAAAAATTTCGGGCTTAATTCGGGCCTGAGACGTGCTTTTTATCTCAGGTGCACAAAAATACACTCAAAATAACTTGGCAACATTGCTAAATTTTTCAGACCTAACTTAACTTTCGGTTTTTTGGGGGCATGATTTGGCCTTCAAATTAGTTTTCGGGTTCGGGCCGGGTTCGGGCCTGAACAAGTCGGCCCGTTTACAACTCTGTACCACTAACATTCCCAAACAGTAATTTTTTTTTCTTAGAAGCAATTAAAACCGAAAAACAGACTTTTTTCGTACTCTTCCTCATTATTTATTACTTGTTTTTGCCGACTGAGGATGTTTTTACGAAATCGACTACTTCCCACAAGATCGGTTCAATCGGAGAGAAGCTTATTGTACAGTAGCTAATGATGGAAGTACATTATCTTATTTGATCGCGAAATATGCGTTTTTGGCAGTATATGCTGTATCATAGACAGCTGATGTCCAGGTCACGTATTTAGGTTTTTTTTGTTCTTTTTCACTTCGTTTTTCTATCTCTTAATCTGGCAATGTTGCCCCAAGCGTAAATGTTAAGCAAGCTTTTGCAGAAAATGAATAAGCGCAAAGCGAATCTCACACAAACACTCGCTTTATTTTTACGCCACAGAAACGATGCCGTTCAATCAAAAGCCAAGTAGTTACCCCGAGAAAAAAAGAAAAAAAGCTAGATTGTAATTGTAAGATTACAAAACCTTATCATGCTTTTTGCCCTTCAGAAATAAGTGATCCGGATCTGGAGCAGCCTGGTGATTTGCAATGGAGTCAATTTTCAATTTTTTTCCTCAATGAGACGGGAGCAGGTCTTTGAGCTACAAATTGACTCGATGCAAAAAAAGCATTCCAATTTTTAAAAAGTAGCAGAGAATAATGTGGTTCAAAACTACGAGGAATTTGTATCATAATTGAAATTGGTGAAAAGTAGTACTTAGAAATCTTAATTGAAAAAACTTTAGAGAGTCAAAATTGGATAGTTTTTACAAGTCGCAGAATCGGGAGTCAAATTCTATTTATCATGAACGACTGTCCGCCCTTGCAACTGCTATGCCGTAAGTGGAAAACCAACTGCTATTAAGCCGGATTAAAAAGTTATAACTTACTTTCCGCAGGATAAGCACAAGAATAATTAGAAGCAGAAGACCGCCAACAATTCCACCAATGATAATGCCAATGTCGGTAGACCGGGTTACAGGAGGTTCCACAGGAGGGCGGTATTCCATCACACGAGTACTGGCCTAAACATGGTTATTTTACTTTGCGCTCTAATTTGGAGCAATGCAGAAAGAGGCTACTGGCAGCAGGTCCAGTATAGCCAACCTAGTTCTTCAGATGATGCTCATTCGTAATTACGTAATTACCATTAACAGCTACAGAACACAAAATGAAAGTTTTCGAGGAGGAGACCACACTTTTCTTTCTGGCCCTTCAAGCCTTTGATGGCTACGGCCTTGGGGAATGACAGCAGCTACTGAACCACGTTTTGAAGCATAACAGACCGACCAGGAGCGATGGTACTTACAGTATACTGTTTTTATCAATGCCATGAAGTGGTAATCTGTATGTACAGTAGCTAAAGCGTGCTATTACCCAGTAGATCTTCGAAACGGTAGGTTTGTTAGGAATCGAAAAGAACGGCTTTGTAATAATTTGTGATTTTTTCAAGTTGAAATGATGTAACTACTATGCACAAGTTTCAGCGTTTTTGCTCCAAAATTTCCAAAATATTTTCAATAACAGAGGCTTTGCCCCCATCTCTTAATTACCTTTTTATGATTTATATACAAACATTGCATTTTTGACAACAGCAGTCTCAGATCTGCATGCACTGTTACTTTTTGCTTATGGATGAGAAATAAACGTCATCTTTCCTTAAAAGAAATGATTCCATATATCATTACTTTCCAATATAAGAATAAGTTCACTATATCGTTACCCTCCTTTTAACATAGTCGTACTAGTATGATAGAAGCAGGTATTCAAAATTAACACTTTGATTACTTTTAGCAACAATTAAAAATGCTGCACTTGAAAAATTTTACTCGAAAGTTGTTTCTAGCTTAGTTTTGGGAAGCAAAAGTTTTGAAAAACAAACAGCAAAGTTATTTCGTTAAATGACTATTAAACTTGTAACTTACTGCAGTTGTATAGATTACATCACTCGGAGTTAAAGGCAAGCCGGTTGTGTCAATTTCAAGCTTGCTCATCACAACTGTTGTTATATTAGGCTAAAAAAAAAAAATTACAAACATATTTTTGCAACTTTACCGATGAAAAACTGCCAAATACAATATAAAAAATTATTTAAGTAAATATGAAAATTAACGATAGATAAATCGTAAAAAACTGTATCTTATTAGTCTGGAATCGCTTCTTCTATTTTCAAAAAGAAGTATTCTTTTTACAGCTTTTCAAGATTAATAACATTTTTAAATATGCGTTTGCCTTGAAAGCATTAAATACCTCTTTTAAAAAAGAAGTAATATTTTATTAATTGGAAACTTGCAAAAATTCTTGGCATAACAAATAAATTTAAAGCAATTAAATTGAAAGTGCTTTGGTGTTGTGATTTCAGAAGCACTTTGAAAATATTATTTCGCATTCGCCAGTATATTTTTTAAATTTTTAATTAAAAGAATCTGTAAAATTTTTAGTTTTAAGCTTTAGTTGAAAAGAAGAAAACATTGAACAATCTCGTAGAAAATACCAGTCCATATTTTTAATGATATTTGTTCCACGCGCTAACCTTAGTAAAAGTTGGTTGCCAGATTTTAAATCGAGCAGTAACTTGAACGGATCGAAAAGCTGGAAGTGCATCCAAAGAGCAAGTTATGTTGTCGCATTCCACATCTGCACATGTCTATGAATTAAAGAAATATTGACATCATAACACAGTATACGTCAAAAAATTAAAACTCTACAGTCTGTTTCACCCGCAATCGGGATCTTCAGGGTTGCGTTATTCAAATGAATTCAAACTTCTCTCATCATAAATGTTGACATATTTTACAGAATATAAAGTATAATAAGAAGGGCAAGTTTTTGTAACTTTTGTTACAGCTTTCGACAGTTTCCTAAATACTAAGAGTTTATGCAATACAATGTTTCAAACGGTTTTTAGGAATTTTAAATTGCAACTTTTTGCAACTTTTTTTTCTTTTATATGCAAGTTTACCGTAATTTTCACTAAGTATGGCGCAAAATGTTGGCGTGGTTTAAAAAACATGCTATAAAACTATTTCAGTAATTGTCTTTGATTGGAATAACAAAGAGCTATGTGACGGATTATCTACGTCTCCATGTTTTCGAGGACGCAACAATTAGCTTACAACTTCTTGCACTGTGAAGCAAAGTTTCAGCAGGCAAGGCAAATCGTTGGCAAAAGATCGCCATTTCTCTCAAAATAACATTCGCAAATATTGGCATTATACGTAAGTAAATAAATAGCTTGAGTAAATCACTGTCGTTTAAAATGTTTGTGCATTAGGGTGGTTCTTATTTACGGGTAAAAATAAAAGTTGTATTTTCTTTAGCTCTCCGCTTACGAATTGGATCCTTTTTACTAAAAAACTTCCTAGTGAAGTTTAGTTCATTTTGATTATTGTTTAGAGGTGGTACAGAGGGGTAATTTTTGTAAAAGTTGCAAAATTTTCGGTGAATTTCAAGAATATCTTTGTTTGCTATCAACCGGCATTGATAGTTGGTATAAAGACATAAAATGCGCATTGAGTGCTAAATATACAATAATCTTACATTTAGGTTTATATTACAGTTGTTTTATTTGCTTGCATGAGCAACTTGCAAAGAAAACTCTGCTGTAACTCAGAAGAATGATATATTCAAATTCTTATTGTTTGTTATGTTGAGGTAGAGTTTTTTGTTTATCAGCTGGGTGTAGGCACTTTGATGATAAGCAATTACTTGCAGTATAGAAATTGTAGATGTTATTCAACTTTAGTTAAGAGATTGTTCTATGTCCGCACAAAAGCAAGTTGTCGCGATCGTTAATAGTTGGATAGAGTACAACCTTTAATCTCTAGAATTGTCCACGTCGACTAAAACCAGAGAACGACTAAGATGTTAATTGACAAATCGAAAATAGCAGTTGATAGTTCCTTTAGCTTCTTGAATTGCAGAAAGCAGTACACCAATCTTAAATTAAAACTTCTATTTAAGATTGAAACACAAACCACTCTCACTAAGCAAAATCCCTCCACTAAAGCTTCTTATGACCACCCAATTCATGTCACAAACACCTAACCGCGACCGCCCGATTCAGGTCGCAACTACCGGCTACACAAGCCAACCACAAATACACAAACTCGGCAAAACTGCCTACTAAAGTAATATCTAAATTATCCCACTCTAGAATATTAGAATAATGAAAATAAAACGACCCGCCTATTTATCCCAGAAAAATCCTTGATACGTCACAATAAAAAAGTATTTGAACTTACGATAACAAATCGCGGCATAATAATGACATCACAAACTTCGAGTCTAAATATAGCAATTAAGAATGGTAAATACCCAAAAGTTTGATAACTGCAGAAGATTGTAGAATGTACTAGAGAGGAATTATCTCGAACATTCCAAATCAAAAAGGCGGCAAAAGTAGTAAAGCAGTCGCGTTTACGTTAAAGCACAAAAAATAGTCATAACTCAGGCATTCAAAATTATTATACGTGACACAAGTCCTCGCTCAGTACTGTTGTTAGTAACTCTTAAGTTTTTGACAATCATTTTCGCAGATCGAAAGCTTTCTATTTTGGACTACAATCTTGGATCTTGATGCGGAAAATTGGAATTAAGTCGAAGTATTTCAAAAACTTCTTCGTTTTGGGAGTCAAGAAATCTTGAAGATATTTATCTCTTAGAAAACCAAATGGATGTTGAGGCCTTTTCAAAGAATTTTTTTATCATCTTCATGTTGTACCTCGGAAACTATGTGTTGCTTTGTTTCAAGCAAAACAACATTTCCAAAAAAGCCAAAAGCAACTAGATTTCAGACAAAGAATGCAGATGTTTAAATATCTTTTGGGATGTGGCAAAGGAAACTGCTATGTTAAAACGTTGAAGAAGCGATTTTAGTAAAGCTAAATTCCAACGAGGTGCTTCAATTGCGCGAGAAACAGTAAACAAGCTTCAATATAGACTTGCATTGCAAAAGCAAACAGTTCTTTTATAGCTTTATCCTCTTGAGTGATAACTGATGAGATCAACTGTTTTCGAAACATCTATATTTTTAAAGCATGAAGAAGTTTGCTCACCCAGCATGAGTGGTGAACAGGGCCAGATGCGCAAAACTTTGCACCGTAAGTTGGAGTTCCTCCTACAAACAAAATTGTCAGCTCCAAACGTTGAAGGTAATCATCTTTTAGTTATTTTTTTTGATGGTGGTTCGTGGCAAACTGCATCATGCGATGGCTAGTTTCTTCCAAAATCATTAAGCATACATGCACTTTTGCCAACGATTCCTGGTTCACAAGATGTTTTGTCAATGCTCTCTCACTGAACTTTGAAACCTTTCAAAACGGAAGCTTTAGGTTCTGAACTGGCACCGATGGTAGTTTTAGAAGCTGCTGCTAAAAGATGCTCAATAACACAATGACGACAAGCTAGATACAATAAGTCTTTACCAAGTTTTTGCTCTGCAGTAGCAAAACGCAAGTGTCATTTCGAAGCCCATAGCAGTATTAGTTGCCGTTGTATCAAATGATGGTGTTGCCACTTCCTCAAAAATTACCTTCCTCTAATGCATCGACAACAGCTAAAGGCTGATTTTCACCAGTGTCATAAGCTAATGCCGATAAACACTTGACCTATTGACAAGAACCGAAAGGCGATCTACACATTTTTTTGGTTATCAAGCCTTCCAAAAATTTACCATCCCAGATCCCAGTGAGCTGTAAGTGGTTTGTTGGCATGAAACTTATTTTGAATGTTTTAGAGTTGGTCGCTTTAGTGGAACATCTTCCATCAATATTTGGCAGAGTATCAGCAGCATTGCTTTTTGGATCCTTCGCGACCCATACTTTGAGAGCAGCTGAGTACTGATACACGAGGAAAAGTATGCGCATTGCGCAATTAGGCGTAATGTTGGGAATTAGGTTTTGATTGCGCAATGATTGAATCATTGCGCAATTTGGTTGTTGGGAATAAGTTCAGCCACCTACTTTGATGCATCGCTGCAATCTTTGCATTAGAATTATAATGCCCTTCCACTAGCTGAAAGCCTATTGCTTACCGTGATACAGAATGAGAATATTTGAACATGCTTGTCCCACCTCTAAACATTAATCAAAAAGTCTAAAATTTTTTGTGGTGTTTTTTTAAATAAATGGATCCATTTTGGAGGCGGAAAGCACAACTTTTCAGACTTTTGAAAACAAGGGCCACCCTATTGTGCATAGATGCAACTTTTTGCAACTTTCGTTAAAATAAATGCAACTTTTTCGAATTTTTAGTGCAACAAAAACTTGTCCGAATGATAAGAAAGCGACCTGTTTCATTCTTACTAGACGCTATCACTAATTCTCTAGTCAAACAGATTTTATTAACCCTATTTGTACCGGGGGGGGGCAAATTTGGCCCCCCTCTCAGTTATTTTAATATAGCTCCTAAACGAAAGCAAAGTTTTGCTTTGATGCACCCTGACTTTGAATCAAATTTAATAACACACATTTTCAGAAAGTTTGGGGTTAGCCGGACAACCGGAAGTGACGTCATTTTTGCCTTTGTCAGAGGCACCTAAGGAGTTTTATGCAGTTTTGAGCACAATTCATGCTTATCAGTGCGTATATTCTCTTCATTGTGCTGTGTATTCATTGTCAATGCTAATCTTCAGCTGGAACAAAATATTTTATATACTGATAAATTCATTGCATCATCATTACATCATTGATGACGTCATAATTCAAAAATATTGCTATTTCTGCTGTTTCTTGAAATAAACTGCGTTTGCATAAAAAAATATTCATTTTCATCAGCTGCTGAATGACAAAATGAAAATTATACTGCAGTATTCTATAATTTTGTGAAATATACTATATTTCAGTCACAAAAAATTACAAAGAATAATCAACACAATATATTAACGATGATGTCATCATGCATGTGACGTCATCATGCATGATGACGTCATCATTTGCGGTAACTTTACCAGAGATGTTTTTGAAATAACAAAAGTCCAAACTAAAACTAACATTTTGCAACATTTAGGCAATTTTGCATTCTGTTATAAGGATTTACTGGTTTTGATGACGTCATCATCGTTTTCGTGACGTCACAACCTCAAAAAATTTATTTTTAAAAATTTAACAAAAAATAGCTTCAATAACCAAAAAATCTCGATTCTATCACTTACCAATCGGTTTTTAGATAGGGGGGCAAATTTGCCCCCCCCGGTACAAATAGGGTGTAAAAATAGCCCAGTATGTATAGGGTTAAAACAAGAATACTTCATGAGGATCCCGTTAGGGCAGACTGCAGAAGTATCGCATTTATGGGCTTAAACATATCATTTTTAATGTCAAAAGACAGTACGAAAAGCGCAAAAAACACTAACTCATCAATTATACATTCTTTTACGAAAACATACGGGTTTGTATGTAGAAATCCGCTGGTAGCATCTTTGCACCACTGTAGTAATTTCAAGTAATCTGCATAGATGTACCAATGAACTCTCATTTTATGCAAACATCAAACCAATATCGATTAAATACTGACTTTTAAAAAATGATTACATCTTTTTTTTACCAAATTATCTTAGTCAGGAAATACAAAGAGATATTAAGACCATCAAGCTGCTGCTTTACTTTGTCAAGCTGCCACCACCTCCTCCTGTCTACCACACCGGTGGAGGTTTTATAAAGTCTCTTTTAGGAAGCAGCAAATACTAAATTTTTAGTTTGACCCGCCCGGGAATCGGACCCGAGTCTGCTGTTTCATGAATTAGGCGCTGGATCAATTAGACAATACTGGTCAGTTAGTGATGGAATTAACTTAATCGCTTTAACCCTTTATTACTCAACGGTAGGGCTTCTGAAGCCCACACTCGTTACAAACAGTAATTACTTAAATTTGGTTCGCAATAAAAACTTGAATTTTCCTGACTTTTCCTGTTTGTTTTTTCCAATTACAATGAAACTGTTTTTGTTTATACAACATAAGGGGTTCAAGCGTAAAATGGGGGTTTTTGACAAATTTTTAAAAATTTTGCCAATTTCTAGCTTTCGGTGCAAAATTTTAATTTCACGCGTAATATTTCTGCTAGAGATTAAAAGGATTAAAGTAAATTAGTGTCCCAGATTAGATGGATTACAATAATTTGTGTGACAACGTTGCGAACGAAAAGCTACTATGCCCGAGGCAATAAACGACAATTAGGTTTCTTTGTCTTTGTTTTTAGGCTAATTTCGATTGAATAGAGTTACAATTGGCTTGCAATGCAATGACTCCTTGCAAACTACAATCGAACAAAACAATATATTACAGAAAATACTGAATCATGATTCAATGCAGTTACAGGATGTGTTAGCTATACACCAATACAAAAAATCAAAACCAATTCCTCATTGGGCAATACTAGCAACATAATGTCGAAACGCGTGACAAAATTTGCGGTGCCCAGCTCCGAGTCATAGCCACTGGACAGCACAGTTCCTTTTGAATAAATGTAGCAGTGGTTGCGAGCCGTGACCAAATTGTGTCAGATTTGACCTGCCCGGGAATTGACTTTTAACTTCCCGTTCCATTAGCAATTGCGTAACTGTTCAACCAACTGGCCAATGCAAAATAAAAACTAATGCCCAATATAGTCTAGCTTTATTTTTAATGCACTACATCCGATTTACAAAATTGAAAATGAAAAGCTTTGTTTTTAATTTTACCTACACATAAAGCCGTCAACTAGTGTAATCACACGCCCCTAAGTTGATGTTTTTTTTATTATTTATTGATTTTTACAAATACAATGTGTTCTGTAACTAGTTTTAGGTGACAAATAGTTCAAATTAAATCAATTAAATCTTCATTAAACTTGCTGTATTACGTCGTAGGGTGTAGCGAGTTTGTGGGGCCCATCTTCTCGTCATTGCGCCCGGGCATTACAGTTCCTTCCAAAGAAATGTCGCAGCAGTGGCGAGCCGTTCACAATACTATGCCCGATTTGACCGGCCAGAGATTTGAACCTCAGACCTCCCTCTCTAGAGACCAAAACGTTATTGCTACTTGATAATAATAATCAAAGGATATTGCTATTCAAGCGTAAATAATCATCAGAGAAGTTTTCAGTTTCTAAATTTTTGCATTTCGCATTGCAGTAATACCGATAAAGCTTCTAAACTGCTTCGAAACTTGGTTTTATTAGGCCTTGCCAGGTGACCAGATCCTCAGAGAGAAATTTTATCAGGGTACAAAAACTGATATTGAGCTCTTTTGCCAAGACCAAGGCGGGAAATAAGGGGAAGAACAACAGCTTTTTATTTGGGTAAAGACAAAAAAAAGCTCTTCATCGCAAACTCGGCCAGCTTTTGTTCAAAATTGCGTGAAAACTAAAAAAAAGATCTCTACCGGAAATTCAGCCGGCTTTTACATGCATGCTCACCGAACTACTACTAATTAAGTGCGCGTAAACTGATAGATCTTCCCGAGAATCCTAAACCCAGGCCTGGGTACGATGCACCCTCTATCCTCCTCTCGCAGACCCAGCCGGGTGCCCCCCATACCTTAGGATATTTGAAGACTAAGCCCAAGAACAATCAAAAGTTTTTTTTTCGGTTTTGGCGTATTTTTACATTGTACAGAAAGTGTTTCCCATGATTAGAAAATCATAAAAAATAATAGGAATGCCGTTCATTTTGTAACGCATTCTACTTTTTATTGAACAAACACCCAGTTTTTTTGTTTTTTTTGCAAGCTATAACAAATACTGTTATTGCGTAATTATTGTTATATTGCAATTTTGTAAGACAAATTAGAAATCGTTAACAAGACAATATTATTCATTAGTGTAATGCGCTATGCGTTATACAGATAGATAAGCGTACTGGAAAATACTCACTTGAGTGTAAAAACCAACGCCTGATTGCTATTTCGTATTGTTTATTTAGCGCTAATTCTAATTATTGTTCTTGTCTGTGGTTTGACTTTAATTAGTATCTCTATTGTTAAAATCATTATCAGAGAACTTTGTCAACGATTACTACTTGTTTCGCATGAAAATAATTTTATTTGTTTGATTACGTTTGGGCACAGTATAAATATCATATTATGTAAAAATATGCACAGTATAAATATGATATTTATACTGTGGTTTGGGAGTAATTTCGTGGTTGATTCCAAAAACAGAGATTACAATGAATTTTCGATTTTAGAATCCAAAACAATCATTCTTTTATATACGGTAATATGAGCAATTCCGCAGCATTTAATCGGAATGAATGATAGAATAAATCCTTTATGAGTATAAATTGTTTTAGCTAATTAAAAAAAATAAGTAAAAAACTTGATTTTTCCAACTTATAGTAAAAAAAAAAGTTTTACCGTATTAACTGTATTAATTTTTTTACTGAGTAAAAGCACAGTAAAATACTGTAAATTAAACCGCAAGAGCGCCGTTATTATCCAAATAATATGTTGGTTTGTTGTTGCAAACACTTTGCTTCAAAAGTTTCAAATTTTAACAAATCGCGTTCATTTCTGGAACTGGAGAACTGAAGTTTAAATCTGGGCCGGTCAAATTGGACACAATGTTGCCAACGACTCACCACCGTTGCGGCATTTCTTCGAAAGAAGCTGTGTTGTCTGGGCGCAATGACGCGAAGATTGGCCCTGTCAACTCGTAACACGCTTCAGCGTAATGCAGCAAGTATGATGAGAGATTTGATTTGAATTAGATGCAATATGACCACACGCCAAAATTGAAGTAAACGAGGTCAGCTTGCAGCTTATCGTTGTATTTCATGAAAAGTAGTGCATTTGGTTTTGCAACAACTCTTTTGTACGTACGTCAGAGTTGTAAACGGGCCGACTAATTCAGGCCCGAACCCGAAAATATAAGCCCGAACCCGAAAATATAAGCCCAAACCCAAAAACTACGTTGAAGTCCAAATCATGTTCAAAAAAACCGAAAGTTTAGTTAGGTCTGAAAAATTTAGCAATGTTGCCAAGTTATTTTGATTATATTTTGGTACAACGAAAAAAAACAGTACGCTTTAGGCCGGACTTAAGCCCAAAATTTTTGTCAACTTTAGGTCCCAAACCTGGCTCAAAAAGCCCGGCCCGATTTACAACTCTGACGTACGTTGTCTTCAAGTTTACGGGACTATCATTGTATGTACAGTAGTTTAACCTAAAAGTAATTGAATTAATTTATTACACTGTGGGGTTTTAATTTACGGTACAGTTTTGTCCACACTCATGAAGAATTTAACGCAATTTTGCAATGTATATCAATTCATACAACGCATGAATAGAGCTTATCATATGTTATCTAACTATGTCACATCATCAGATCAGTTCAAATAATTAAAATTGTCCGAAATTTTTGTGATGCTTGAACAATTTCGTCGACTTTCAATAAGCGTATTGTGTACGTCATTATCTTAATTAATAACGTTACCGCTTCTCACGGCGAAGCAATTATAATCTCATTTCACGCTCAACTATAATTGCGCACATCCATTATAATCCCTTTTAACGCTTATTAAGTAAGCGCTTAAGATCAGAAACTTGACGACCTTAAATAAAATGCATATTTCATTAACTTTCGGGAATAAATTCCAAAGTTGTTTTTGCTATATTGAAAGATGAATAAATGCTCTACCATGCAGTGAAATTTTGAAATTTCTAGCTTGGGTAGTTTTCAAGTTATTATCGAAAAACCGTGGTGGGCTTCAGAAGCCCTGCCGTTGAGGAGTCAATGCCCTGAAAAAGGTTGAGGAACATAGGGTTAAAACGGATAAAAGATGAAAGTGTATTCATCAAAAAGTATTTTCACGTTTATTGTAAAAAAAAACTCGATCTCTTTTTGATACTTTTAATGCATATCATAATCATTGCCCAAAAACTCAATACCATATACGTAATAACATGCTTATGTTGCAAAACCTATTTCACTTGTTTTTAATACAGTATGAGCATATAGACACAACGCTATTCAACACAAATCTACTATATATTACGCACGCTTACGAAAACGGCAAGGTAATCAATTTCTCATTCTTGATAGCAGGAGTCCAGTAACTATTGACTTGCCTTTGCGTCATTCTTAAGTGTTTACTATTGCGCAATTACTTACCGGCATATTTGGTATTTGAATCTCATTTTCTGCGGGAAACTGCAGAGGCACAGGTGCAGTGTTTGCGTTGTTCCTGAGAGGAAGGTTCAATGGGTTCACTTTCTCTAACCCAGTGCATTTGCACAAATGTTCAGGCTGCAATAACATAGCAATATTGGCGGTTGCACTCGTATTTTGGTAATGCTGGAATATCTTACCATGCTGTTTTGTTAAATTGAACTTAAATTATTAATTATATTTAAAAGTAATGTAAATGGACTTCTTGAATAATTTAATTAAAAACAATACAGTCAAAATACTGTGGAGCATTTATTAAAATGTTTCGATTAATTTCTTTCAACCATTGTCATTTTTATTCAAATAGTTTGTCATTTTTATTCAAACCATTGTCATCCTTCTGGTCTCTATTGTATCTGAATTATATTATTTTATTCAGATCCGTCGAAAGTAGTCGAGTAGCTACGCTATAACACCTACCATCTGCTAGTGGAACGGTTTCACAATTTCCCGGAAAAATGAGGAAAGAGGCAGTTACAATCACCTGCTGTATGAATCTGTAGTTGCTCTTCTCTAGTCTTAATTGCAAATCTCAAACATCAGGTTTTTGCGCATTATCAGCATAAATCATCACAAAAATGAAAATAAATCAGACAAACGGACATACAGAGACACTTTTATTATTAACTATAAGCAAAAAGTGCACAAATAGAGTGTGAATCATTAATCTTTCTTATAAAACAAAAGTTGCATCAAAACAAGAATGCTTACTTTGCAATCTAATTCATAAAGATACATCAACCGATATTGCTGTATTGAAGCAAACCAAATAAATTTGACTGGTACTCGTGGTAAAATTGAAGGACCTCTATTGGATATCTTAAAAAACAAACAACTTGTTTTTATTTGGTGCAAATTGCCTAACTTTTTATGCAAATTGTTGTACCACATAAGAATCTGTCCGTGATGTCATCAGTACATTACCTCAGGTCAGTTGCACTTTTTTGCAAAAATTTTTGATGACGATCATAAATGGATCAAATTGGTTCAAGCAATTTTGGAAATAAATCCAATCAGCCAATGACATAACTCAAATACACAGTATACTTGTAAAATACGTTGACATATTAATTTTATGTTTTTGTAATCTAAAGTTTGTACATAGTAAGCATATATTTTCTGGAAAATTGAAAATAGATGTACTCCTTTTATCTAATCAAACCTAAATTTTTGTGAATGCGATAAATTGGATTAAACAAAGTCCAATGAAAATTAATTTGTTGTATTTGAACTTCAGCGTAAGAAAGACACTACAAGAGTAGGAAAAAAGTTGTTGACTGTTTTTATCTTTTTTACTAAATGTTCAATCTAAATACGAGAATAGCAAGTTTGCTCAAGTGCACAATCGTTATTAAGCTAACGAGGATGAAACTATTAAATATACAGTACTAACCGCTAAACTGTGTGTGACGCTGGTGATATTTCCTCCTAGAACTGGGTCAGTAAAACTGTAAGCAACGTTTGGAGAACGGGTTTTGTTGTATGAGACAGAAGTAGGTACCGATGAACTTAAATAAAACGTAAAATATCCCTTTTTTTGATATTGATTGCACAGCAGTTTTATTTAATTTAATTAAAACTGTCAAGCCTTATTTAAAATTTTTAATCGTTTTAGACTTAGCTACGTCCATCATTAGTAAAAATAATAGCTTATTCAAATAGAATTTGAATAAGATTTTATTTTTACAATTTTCTATTTGAATAAGATTTTACTTTTACGGATGATGGACATTCTGAACGTTTAGAATTTTCACTATTTCAAATAAGGCTTTTCTGGTTTTAATCAAAATCGTTTTTTGTTTTTGTTTTTGCAGTCAAATACTGAATACAGTTTTCCAACAAATTTCCACCGTAGGGAAATTTTATTGAGAAGAGCTCTTTTGTCTAGACACAATGACACCGAGATTCGCCTCGCCAGATCTTTACACGCTTCGGAGAAATTTAGAAAGTATAATGAAGTATTAATTTAGTGTTTTTTTATTCAGTTAGCTGATCGAGTGGCAGCGCGTTTGCTTCTGACGCGGGAGGTCTGACGTTCAAATGGAAGAGTCTAGAACACCAAGAGAAACGCAGTCAGAATCGACACGCTTGAGTGATTTCTTGATAATTGCTTGACTTAAATTCACAATACTCCTTGATTGTTGCATATTGTTTATTAAAAATGCCTTTGTTACGTTTTCCAAAAACTTTCAAACCCACTTACAAGAAAATCACTCAAGCGTGTCGATTCTGACTGCTCTTTTTTTGGTGTTCTAGATTTTACCCGTTCAAATCTTAAACCAGTCAAATTGGACACAGTGTTGCCAACGGCTCGTCATCGCTGCAACATTTCTTCGAAAGGAGCTGTGTTGGCCCGGCGCAATAACGTGAAAATGGGCCTCGCAAGCTTGTTACACGCTTCGGCGTAATACAACGAGTATAATGAAAGATTTGATTTGATATTAGTTTGATAATATAACTTACCTAGTTCTTCCCAGTGTAACAGGATAAACAACTCTTTTCACATATTGAAACACGTTATTATCCTCAGCTGAATTATTTGCAACATCATTCCCTTCAGCACTGCAAAAAAAAACAAAAAATCGCAATTGACCTTGAAGCGCAGTAAACAAAAAAGCCATGAATCTAGTAGACCGTGCTTCGGTGGGTTAAAAAACTGCATCTTTCCTCTTTGAGGATCCAAAAGCTAATCGATAAGTATTGCACCTATTTCGAATTATTGAAACCCTTGTAGCCTACCAGTTAATTATCTCCAGGGGGTACCTTATGGGCACCATCTTTTCTATTTTCGGTTATCAAGTGGATTTCCATGGCTCCAAAAATTATTGTAGCAAGCTGTTCAATGTTCCACAGTGGTTATTTGAGCGTTTATAAGCCTACGTAGCTGACAAGAGGTGGTGTTCTTTCAAACAGCAGCGATGTAATATAGGCTGCTATATTTTGTGGGCAGGGTATTATAACATGCGTGTGGTGCTATACTCATGGGGTGGTTCATTTATTTTTGACTTCTTTGATTGAAACCATAATTAAAACTTATTAACTGATCAGTGGTAAAGTGGATGAAGAGTCTACTACTAAAACGGTAGACTCGGGTTCGATTCGCGGTCGGGTCACGCCAAATTAAGACTATAAAAGTTGGTATTAACAGCTCCCATACTTCACTTAAAGCAATAAAAGGGACAGTGTGAAGCTTCCATGGTAGACAGGTGGGCAAGCGGCAGCTTGACTCTAAAACCAAAGTTCTTTGCTATCTTTTGGCCAAGTCAACTTGGCGAACAAACATGTACTCGTAATGACAATCAGAAGTTGGGTTCTTTTACCCAACAGCGTGGGTTTAAACCAAGTCATGCCGTAGCGTGAATTTACGGATTTAAACAACCATCATTGTGTAAAAAACTATATTACACCAATTGTATTTCGTACTTTGAATAAATGATTCCCCGGATCGATATTTCATCAATTGTTGCTGTGCTAGTTAACGATGACAGATCATACCTCAATGTGAAGTGACACTGCAAAGACAAAAAGTAGTGATTATTTGAAGAAAATCTTTAACTTTAAGAAAATTAAACAAAAATGAAGAATATTTATCCGCGCAGTTTTCATTTAAGTTTTTAAGGGTTAAGATTAGAGTTTGAACAAGCGGTAGTTAGGGTCAGTAACGTAACCAAGGGGGCTACAGCCCCCCCTCATCTCATTGACATGCAGAATATGAAAAATACCGCGTTTTTTGCACTTTTGAGATTAATTTCTGGACTGGAATAGCCGCTCCCATTGGCATACAGAATATGTTTTTATTTTTGACTTCAAGAGAATTCGGACACAAAAACCGTTCCATCTAAGGCAGCGTTTCTCAACCTGGGGGTCGCGAAGGTGTTTTTAGGGGGTCGTAAGGTTATTTATAAAATACTGATTTTTCTTTAATCGCAAAGAATTCTGAAATTTTCAAAATTTTGCAGCGATCGCTTTTCAATTATATCGTAGCAAGTTGTCAACCGGTTGTAGGCCTACTATTGCAAGTATTTGTACAATACCATGTGCAGCTTAGTTGGAAAGCCAAATTTACTAAGTGGTACAATGAAATATTGCCATGTTTGAAAATTTGTCCCGTGCTATTAAAGAAGATGAAGAACTCAATGAATGTTTGAATACATTGACTACACAGCATCTTCAACCTCTTAAAACAGTGTTAAAACGATATTTTTCTGAGCTTAAATAGCAAGAAGCCGCATTCGTATGAAATCCGTTCTCAACTGCTTTGAATGTTAGTGATATTCCCGATGAATTACAAGACCAATTTTATGATCATCAAAATCATTCGTCCGCACGTGATGTTTTTCAGAAAATGGCACTTTCTCAGTTAGTAGCGGAGCCAGAGGGGCGGGGGGTCTACAGCTCCTCCTCTCCCCCCCCCATTGGCATTTCGACCAAAATGCAAAATAAGACAAATACCACGCTTTTAGCTCTTTTGAGACTGCTTTATGCACTGGAATGGATTAACATAGTGATTTAAAATATCTTTTGAAACATATATTCAGGAGGAGGGCTAATTTGTCAAAAATAAAACTCACAAATGCATAAAAACTTGGAAAAATGACCAAAAATAAGCAACCAAATTTGACCGCTAGTGTAAAAATGCTAAACATTGGTGTCATCAACAAATATACCATAAACTTAATTAGGAATAGGGGCGGGGTATTCAGTATTAGTTTATTACCAATCATTTCTCTCAAATATCTATTCATTAGCCCCCTCCTCCCAAATATTTTTCTTTATAAGCTGTAGACAAAATAGATTACTCGATGTGAATTTTATTGAACCACACGATTTTATAATTTACCAGCATATAAATACGAGAATTAAATTTTGCCATTAGCCACCTCCCAAATAACCCATTTATGCAACCAGTTTAATCATGTTTCCACTGCCAATTTCAATGCCATGTTTTAAAAGCATTCTTTTTTATAAATTTAGCCCTAAAATTATGCTTGCATTGGGGTCGGCAAACCAGATAAAGTGCTCGATGAAGAATCAGAGCGAAATATCAACTAGTTACAGACCACCACAATTTAACAACTAAATTGTGATGATCTGTAACTAGTTAATTGCCCTAAAATTAAGTTATTTTTGCAAAAAAAAATGCAAAAATTTCGAGCACTGGAGGCACCGCCCCCAGACCCCCGTGCCTCCGGCGGCTGGGAGCTTCGCCCCCAGACCCCAAAACAGCCCCCTAATGCAAATTTTTGGCTTCGCCCTTGCTCTCAGTTTTAGTGTGCTTAGCGCGAATTTTACCCTTAAGTATCCGAACTGCTTTTTCAAATATTACTTACATTTGCCACGACATACCTCTGCAAGAGCGGCTTTTCAGCTCTTGTACATATCAAAAACGAAAGCCCGAAATCAAAGGAAAGTTGAAGATGATATAAGATTGGCTTTATCGAGCACCAAACCACGCATCCTTAAATTGGCTTTGTGGTTGCAAAGTCTACCGTTGCACTAACAGATGTAAAATTGATCAGTTATTTGAAATTAAATATCTTTGAAGTGTTTTTTGTTGAAATTTCTATTCCCGTAAAAAGTAGAACAGGAAGGGGGTCGCCGGCTGTGTAAAACTCCTAAAAGGGGTCGTGAACCGCAAAAGGTTGAGAAACACTGATCTAAGGTGAAGACCTTTTTTTCTATTTGATCTTCAATTAAATTCGGAGACAAAAACCGTTCCAACTTTTGTCGAAGACCTAACTGTTATTTTTTTGGGGGGTCTTTAATCAAATTCCGTCATAGAAACCGTTCCGAATTCAGGCAAAGATCTTTTTTTGGCTTTAGACCCCGTAACGCCCCCCCAATAGGGTTAGGTTTTGAATTAGTTTTGGTGTAAGGATTTGAGGTTGGGTTATAGATTTGGGTCAGAATTAACGAAAAAAGTAGATAAAAATTTCCGGTAAAATAGTCCCTCCTAAAAACTACAGGGTCAAAATTTCATAAATCACAGTTAATTTGATATTGATTTTGGCAGGTTTTGTTTTTCATCCGTTTTTGTCCGTATTCTTCTATGACATAAAAGCATGTGATTTTTCATGCCCGCATTTGCAAGTCCTTAAATCCAAAAACTTTCCTACCCGCAGTATAAAGACTATCACTAGTAAACAGAAATTGTTTTCGAAAATTTTTATTTTATGCACGAAAAGATTGATATTTTAAATAGTGGTTTTTCTACAGTACTTGTTTCCGTCAAAAACTTTTTCGGAAAAAATTTTTGCTCATATCATATAGTTTGGATAACGCAGATTATATTATTCCATGCAAACGTCAACAAAGAAACGTGCATTTTGACGTCCTAAAAAAAGAAAAACGTACTAAACAAGTCAACTGACAAAAAACGGACAGGCTAGCATTGTGTACTTCCACCTACTCTTAGTGTATTAAGAAATATAGCAAAAATGGTGATAATATACAATTAGCAGTCTGTTATTTCGTTGAGCGCTATTTTCAAAACTATAAATTGTTCAGAGCACAAACTCAAATCATAAGTGAACCACAAATAAAGAGACAAAATAATGGCAGAAATATGTAAATTACCACAATAAAATTGTTACGAAGAGATATGTAGAATCGATTACGACATCAATTCGTGTTCAATCTAACTGTACACTCTTACTGGGTCTGATGGTCGCAAGAGATCCCTCAAATACGATGTCGAAGCGTTGTGAAACGAAAGAACAAGATTGTCTGGTGTTGAGGCAGCTTCCAGTGTTGTAACACAACTTCCAATTACCTATACGTAACACATGCGTATTATGTAAGTTCAAAAAACCGTATTTACTCGTTTTGTAGCCCGGGCCCTTATTTTTTTCAACCTTACTCACTGCCGGGCCCCTATTCAAACGGGCGTTTATTTAAGCACGGGCGCTTGTTATTTTCAAAGTAAAATTACCACAAAAATTATCGTTGAAGACAAATATTTCACGACATTTAATCTTTCTCCATATGATTTAATCATCACATAGGGTTCAATATTCTGAATGAATGAGCAGTAGACAAATGGGAGCCGTAATCAATACTACCTGTTACGTAATGAATGCTATTTGTTATGCAATTGGACGTCTAAGGGGCGTTAGTGTTGTCTGCCAAAACGTAATCAATGCTATCTGTTATGCAATTGGACGTCTAAGGCGTGACTGTTGTCTACTAGCGCTTAAAATTCAACAGCGTTGTGACACAAGCGTTTCTTAGCAGCTTCTTATTTTCTATTGTTCTCTACCACTGAAAAATCAGCTTTTGCACCGGGCGGGTATTAAAGCACGGGCCCTTATTTATTTTTTTGTTCTGCTCACACGGGCGGCTATTCAAACGGGCCCTTAATCAAGATCGGGCGGTAAAACGAGTAAATACGGTATATTTATCTGCATATGCGGCAAGTCTTCAATGGCGTAGCTTGCGTAACAAAGGGTGACCACATCCTCCTTTTGGGGCTCATTTTAACAAAAACGGATTATTCCTCCGAGTACAATAAAAAATACTAAAATTGCTTCTTTTTTTATTTTAAACCAACATTAATTTTTTTAAATTCACCTAATAAAACTAACAGGAAAAGCTAGAAAATCTCGGTAAAGACCTGTTTTTGTTTTCATCTAGACCAGTGTTTCTCAACCTTTTGCGGTTCACGACCCCTTTTAGGAGTTTTACACAGCCGGCGACCCCCTTCCTGTTCTACTTTTTACGGGAATAGAAATTTCAACAAAAAACACTTCAAAGATATTTAATTTCAAATAACTGATCAATTTTACATCTGTTAGTGCAACGGTAGACTTTGCAACCACAAAGCCAATTTAAGGATGCGTGGTTTGGTGCTCGATAAAGCCAATCTTATATCATCTTCAACTTTCCTTTGATTTCGGGCTTTCGTTTTTGATATGTACAAGAGCTGAAAAGCCGCTCTTGCAGAGGTATGTCGTGGCAAATGTAAGTAATATTTGAAAAAGCAGTTCGGATACTTAAGGGTAAAATTCGCGCTAAGCACACTAAAACTGAGAGCAAGGGCGAAGCCAAAAATTTGCATTAGGGGGCTGTTTTGGGGTCTGGGGGCGAAGCTCCCAGCCGCCGGAGGCACGGGGGTCTGGGGGCGGTGCCTCCAGTGCTCGAAATTTTTGCATTTTTTTTTGCAAAAATAACTTAATTTTAGGGCAATTAACTAGTTACAGATCATCACAATTTAGTTGTTAAATTGTGGTGGTCTGTAACTAGTTGATATTTCGCTCTGATTCTTCATCGAGCACTTTATCTGGTTTGCCGACCCCAATGCAAGCATAATTTTAGGGCTAAATTTATAAAAAAGAATGCTTTTAAAACATGGCATTGAAATTGGCAGTGGAAACATGATTAAACTGGTTGCATAAATGGGTTATTTGGGAGGTGGCTAATGGCAAAATTTAATTCTCGTATTTATATGCTGGTAAATTATAAAATCGTGTGGTTCAATAAAATTCACATCGAGTAATCTATTTTGTCTACAGCTTATAAAGAAAAATATTTGGGAGGAGGGGGCTAATGAATAGATATTTGAGAGAAATGATTGGTAATAAACTAATACTGAATACCCCGCCCCTATTCCTAATTAAGTTTATGGTATATTTGTTGATGACACCAATGTTTAGCATTTTTACACTAGCGGTCAAATTTGGTTGCTTATTTTTGGTCATTTTTCCAAGTTTTTATGCATTTGTGAGTTTTATTTTTGACAAATTAGCCCTCCTCCTGAATATATGTTTCAAAAGATATTTTAAATCACTATGTTAATCCATTCCAGTGCATAAAGCAGTCTCAAAAGAGCTAAAAGCGTGGTATTTGTCTTATTTTGCATTTTGGTCGAAATGCCAATGGGGGGGGAGAGGGGGAGCTGTAGACCCCCCGCCCCTCTGGCTCCGCTACTAACTGAGAAAGTGCCATTTTCTGAAAAACATCACGTGCGGACGAATGATTTTGATGATCATAAAATTGGTCTTGTAATTCATCGGGAATATCACTAACATTCAAAGCAGTTGAGAACGGATTTCATACGAATGCGGCTTCTTGCTATTTAAGCTCAGAAAAATATCGTTTTAACACTGTTTTAAGAGGTTGAAGATGCTGTGTAGTCAATGTATTCAAACATTCATTGAGTTCTTCATCTTCTTTAATAGCACGGGACAAATTTTCAAACATGGCAATATTTCATTGTACCACTTAGTAAATTTGGCTTTCCAACTAAGCTGCACATGGTATTGTACAAATACTTGCAATAGTAGGCCTACAACCGGTTGACAACTTGCTACGATATAATTGAAAAGCGATCGCTGCAAAAATTTTGAAAATTTCAGAATTCTTTGCGATTAAAGAAAAATCAGTATTTTATAAATAACCTTACGAAACCCTAAAAACACCTTCGCGACCCCCTTGGGGGTCGCGACTCCCAGGCTGAGAAACGCTGATCTAGACTTTACGGAAAAAAAAGCAACGTAATATGGGTAAAGATCTTTATTTACTTTACCTCAATTTAACGTCTTAAGCTAGCTTGTCACGTTAATAATAATTTTTGTAAAAATGTGTTCTCCTTTTGGCAATGAAAATATGGTTACCCTACGTAGCAGTAGCTTATTAAACTGATGATAATCAAGATAATATTGTTGGTATTGTGAAATCGTTTAAGCGCAAACGGAATATTTCCACACACAGTCATATTGGAATTTTAGCTACCAAAGTTCATCCTAGCACAAAGTTGTAAGTTGGGCCGGGCTTTTCGGGTCGGGTTCGGGCCTAAAGTTGACCAAAATTTTGGCTTAATTCGGGCCTAAGACGTACTTTTTGTTTTAGGTGCACAAAAGTATAATCAAAATAATTTGGCATCATTGCCAAATTTTTCAGACCTAACTTAACTTTGGGTTTTTTTCGGGCGTGATTTTGGCTTCAAATTAGTTTTCGGGTTCGGGCTTATATTTTCGGGTTCGGGCCTAAACTAGTCGCCTCGTTTACAACTCTGTCCTAGCATGCTGTCTGTCTGTAAAACAGGTGGTAATAGACAGCAATTATAAGTGTGGAATATTTAATTGCCTACTTAAAAAAAATACAGAAACTTGCTGTTATTAATCACTGTTTGCGGAAAATGAATGCTTGATTGTTATAGGCTAGTACCGTAAAATAGTAAACAAACATGTTGCTCAATTCCATTTGTCGCAAGCAAACGGGCATTTCGAGTAGCAAAGATAACAGCATGAAGAAGCTTTTTAAATAATTTACCTGGTTTAGCCTCAATCGCCCGGATGATACATTTATTTTAGTGAAGAGCGAATGGTCTGGTCCATTATTTGCTATTGTTACGTTCACAATAAGTGGTCTCGCATTTGGCTCCAGTACCACTGGTTCTGACCCCGCTTCAATGCTACGAAATACAAAAAAAACGTCGTAAGGTATCATCAGTGTGAAGAGAAGTCGACCCACCGCAAGGAATTGTATGACCCTGCAATTAGGCTAACTCAATTGGTAATTTTTAATACCCAAGTTACTAATAAGCTAAAGTTTGATCTCTTCTGTTATGAAAATTTTCAACCAAACAAAAGCAAAACTAAATTTTGCAAACATATTGAAGGACAGATGTGCTGTACTTAACTAGTAAGTGATATTATTCACAACAACTTAGCATGTTGCTTAAACTGTTTGATTTAAATCAGGGCTGCCCAAAGTGCGCTTTGAGATGCGGCCCTTTTGAGAAGTTTTTGCGGCCCGCGACTGGTCTTGAGATTTGCTATAAATTTAATTTTATTGCCGAAGGTAAAAAATCCGAACTGAATACTACATCAAATCTCACTAAACACAGATTTCTCCGGCCAAAACTGACTTCAGAGTTCGGTGACGACTTTTTTTGGTCTTCACCTAATTTCCACAGAAAATTACATCAAATTTTATTGGGACCAACTTCTCCGGCCAAAAATTACTACAAATTTTGTGCAGCACTGATTATGCAGTTCACTCACGCTCAAAAAAGTGTAATGCCGTCCGTTTCTCAAAAACTTTGAGAACCCCGGATTTAAAGCATTGATTAATCAACATCACGTATTGGTAGGTAGATGTGTCGGTACTATGGCAGTTTGGCAATTTTTACGCACTTGTACATGTGTTTTGTACAAACATTAAGAAAAAAACAAAAAGTGCGAGTAATCTTTATCCCCTTTGCAGTAAAATCTTGAGTTTGGAATGGCTAAAAAGTATAAATTTGAAGAGTTATGACCTAAGTGAAATGCTAAACCATGCATCGAGATACAATTATTACGAATGACTAGTGAATTTTGTTAAAAAACAAAAGTAAGTTGATTCGGCCCACATTACACAGCATGTTCGCGAACTAGTAAAGGCCATTCTCGCTCGCTAAAAGGCGCTAACGAACTAAAACTGCTTTAACAAACTGTAATTACATTTTATTCACCAAGTTGCCTTGATCAGGAGATAGCGAAGGGACCTTTCGGTGTTCGAGTCAAGCTGCCACCTGCCCAGTGCCCATTTGTCTACCACACACGGCAGAGGCTTCACACTATCCCTTTAATTGCTCAACGTCAAGCAGGGAAGCTGTGAATACCAATTTTCATAATCTTTGGTTTGAGCTGACCGGGAATCGAATCCGAGTCTACCGCTTTAGTAGCAGACGCTCTATCCACTCGACCGCTGAATTCGGTTTGAACTGTCATTTCCGGGCCGTCTCGCTCAACATGCGTTAAAAATGTTCGCTCGAATTTCTTTGCGAGATGTCACGTAACCTGCGTTAGTAGGTAGGTAGTAAATACATTCAATGTGACGTCAGATGCATTTCTACTTCAAACTAATGCGTTCAAGCGTACTATATGCACTGCAATTGTCATGGAAAAACATGCAACGGGCCATGCGTTAACATTCTAAGCTTACAAAATCCTCAATTGATAATAATTAGTTAATGAAGGATAGTATTTAATTACATTTTTGGATTAATGTAGAAAAAACAACTTTTTTCATACTACAATTTTTTAAAGTACGGAAAGCACCCTTAAGATTGTTGGTGGTAAACTTACACGTTAGCAGTAACGTTAGGTTTCAAAATTTTCAAAAAGTAAACTAGTCGAAGTACACTCTTGTTTTTTTAAACCTGTAAATTTTGAGTTGAGACTGTCTATTTTTAATTTTTTGCCAATTTTCGACACCATTTGTTCTTAATTTTTTCTTAATTTTGAGAGCATCGACGTCAATTTCAGCGACTATGTTTTTTGACACTGTTTAATTTCTAATGCTCTGTCTGCTTGAGTGAAGAGTTTTTTTCTGCTTTTCAGCATCGTGAAATTGCAAAAGAGAAAAAGTAAGCTTTTTTCAAGTTGAACGACTGCCCAAAAAATTATCAGTTGCTTGCGCAGAGCAACAGTGCTCTATAATCTTGGAGTAAATGCAATTTTACTTGCAAACACAAGAAAATGACTAAAAGTTTATCGTTTTCAATCAGTACAAAATTTAGTTTCTTTTATTGATTCGAAATTTCTCTTTTTGTTTGTTTTTGTTTTTTTTTGCTGCCCTGGCTGGCATTGCTTTTAATTTGTTCTTAAATTTTGAGCAAAAATGAGTCTCGTGTGTTTAGAAAATTGTTTCTTATAAAAAGAGTATATTGCTATTTTTGTCAAGCGGCGCTACTCAATATTTCTTTATCTGTCGGTACAGCAAATAGTTCACAATGCAATTCGCTTTCTTGTTCTCAGCAGTCTAATAACAAACATGGCCGCTATATTGATTGATTTTCAGCAAAATTCGCTTTAGTTAAAAGCTTTCAATATTTTGCCATTAAATTTCTGAACCAAAAAAGATTTCTCGCACACTTAAAGAGTGCTTCAAAATCTTCGTCAAATTGGCGAGGAAAATGTGACGTTTTTTTGTTTACTCCAGTAATATCTCGCAATCATTCCAACAATTTAGCGAACGAGAATGACGTTAAGCAGCTCGCAGAACTTCAGTTGCACGTGCAAAAATAATCTCTTACCTCAAACGAGTATATTATTCGGTAGCGCCTCTTAATAAATTTTCCTTATTATTGCAAGAAAGGAAATTTCTGTTATGCGGGCCCATTCGTTATTATAATCAAGCTGATAGTAAGGTACGCTGTAACCATAAAAGGAAGCGGAAAATCAACTCAATTAATGTTACTGCCATCATTTTTATTACCATAACGGACTATTTTGCTGGAAATAATACAGTGAAAATACATTCAATGGCAGTTAAATTAATTTGGAGCAGTGACGTTCTGGTTTGACTTCCTCATTTATTAGTTTTTAGTTTTTTTACACCTTGCGGGAAAAAAGTACGACATTTAATGCCCTTTCAATGATGCACTTTCGCGCTACAAAAATCGTTTTTTCTTATTTGGATCTGCAAGTAAGGACAGCGACATAATTACAGCATTTTTACCTTCAGTCCCATAATTACCATGTCACGCCGTACAGAGTTGTAAACGGGCCGATTAGTTCAGGCCCGAATCCAAAAATATAATCCCGAACCCGAAAACTAATTTGAAGCCCAAATCATGCCCGAAAAAAACCCAAAGTTAAGTTAGGTCTGAAAAATTTAGCAATGTTGCCAGGTGATTTTGATTATATTTTTGTGCAACTAAGACAAAAAGTACGTCTTAGGCCCGAAATAAGCCCGAAATTTTGGTCAACATTAGGCCCGAACCCGACCCGAAAAGCCCGGCCCGACTTACAACTCTGACGCCGTAAAATAGTAGCAGTTCAGCTCTGCGCCGATCGAAAGCAAGTGACCAAGTAGAAAAAGCGCTTGCTACCGAAACGGAAGAATCATTTTTGCTTCCAGGTTGATTTGATAAACCAAAGCCATTAAAAATTGGTCTCTTCAACTTCTCTTTTTGTAGAAAACAGGTGACAGCTTGATTTGAAGAACGCACCAAGATCCCTTCAGTGTCTCTTGGCCAAATCAACTTGGCAAATAAAAACCTAACTTTAAGTTTCAGCAAGTTAAATTATAATCCATCAATTTTTGTTTGGCTATATTGGCTAAGCCAAAATATTAGTGACGTTCTGGCTAAAAACTGGCTGTAAGAAAGCCATTTTTTTGATTTATCACATCCACTCACATTTCTACTTTATTACAGTAAG
Organism: Trididemnum nubilum; assembly: GCA_963965965.1. Classification (NCBI taxonomy): domain Eukaryota; kingdom Metazoa; phylum Chordata; class Ascidiacea; order Aplousobranchia; family Didemnidae; genus Trididemnum; species Trididemnum nubilum. The sequence continues at coordinate 10,458,659 of OZ014476.1, read as the reverse complement.
GTTAGACTATATTTTCTGCAGAACATAACTTACGAAAAACTAGCTTCGATGCTTAAATCGTGTATGCATTGATCATTTGCGGTGCCACAACCAGGAGAAAAACCGATTTCAGAAACATTTTTGCTATCAACCAAAGGGTCCAGTATCGGTGAAAGTTCACTTTCCTTATGTTCTTGAGTAAAATCATATGAAAATTCAACAAAAGCGCCGGTATTTAGAGTCCCATCGCCTCGAGTCGATGCAAAAGCTGGTAACTGAAATTGACAACAATCATATCTACCACTGTGAGTTCAGTGATGCAGTTATATATAGAAAATCTCTAGCTGTTTCGTCCAAATGGAATCCTAACGGAGATGGCCTTAATGATTTTATTTATAATAAAATAGGTCTATCTATTGAAAAAGCCTGGGCGCAATGTCGCGGAGATGGGCCCCACCAACTCGTTACACGCTTCGGCGTATTACAGCGAGTATAATAAAAGATTTGATTTAATATCTTTCGACTATCCTGTTAATTTGTACCAACAAAAATTGCATTACACAAAGAATCTTGCAACTCAGTTTGAAGGTTTGTGCTTTGTGTGATGTTGATTCTGCTCTGTACGTTCGCCTTTGGAGCGGTATAGTTCCGGAATTCAATTCGCGGAGAGGTCAGTTCGGACAATGATGCCAAAAGCTAGGCCGATTTTTTCAAAAAGAGCTATGTTTTGTCAAGTACAATGACGCGTAATGGACCCTCACACTTGCTTCACCGTTATAGCATAATGCTGCGAGTACAGTAAAAATTTGACTCTTTTTGGTTCCAGTTTTCTCAAGCAACAAAAATCTGCTAATTATCAAACACTACAGAGCACCCTGTACTCAATTATTGAGTTTGCAACACCTATTGAAGGGTTCTTCTATTTATTCCATATCAAGTTAAGTCTGTACTTTTGCGATATTATCAAATTTTTTAGGCATTTTGCAAAATTGATTCCGAGAGTTGGTAAAACGGTTTGAGGCATTGGTCATTATATACTGTATAATGAATGGATATCTTAGTTTTTCGGGTGTGCTGTTCGTTGTATTATGATTCATAATTTTGTACAAATCAAAAACTACGAACGTTTAGTAAAATAGAAAAAGAAAAGCATTCGCTGGTCGACGAGATGGATTTTTGAACCGTTTTAGCAGACAATCGATCTTCTTGAAAGATTAATCTCTTCAACGAAGGATTCGCGATCGCTGCATCTAGTTGAATGTCCACGATCATATCTGCAAACAAATGCATTCGTTGAAGTGAATTACTGCGAGTTTTTTACTCCCAACGAAGAAAAACCGTAAAATAAAAGTGAAAGGTCAAGAAGGTACGGTACACTGCTCAAGTTTAAAGCTATTAGCTGTTTAGTGATAAATTGTTATCAATACATTATTCACTATTCAGCAAGCTATGTCATAATCATCATTAATTATAACATCATAAACCATGATCATTAATTATCTCTAATTTTGTATGATCTATAGAGATATAGATTACATAGCAATTGTGATTGTCAGTTAGCGTAGCTTTATGAGTACCGGAAACTGAAAGATCAAACTTAGTTTCGACAAATTGGTATCACCTTATCCATAGGTGGGCAAGTTAACGCAAAACGTTAGCTTCGTTAACCACTAGTCCGTTAACAAACTTCACACCTCCGTTAACGTTAATCCGTTATTTTGAGCTTTAATTAACGGAAGTTAATAAAGTCCGTTAATCCGTTAATATTTTGCGTGTAATTTACATTTCTTTTTATTCTCTCGCTTCTATAACACGTATTGACGCTGTTGAGTTGATTGTAAGGGAATATTTATGGCATGGTGGTCTTTTTGTGTTTTGGAAATTCATTTTACAGTCTAATCTAATTTTTAGATAAAATGAATTCGGATGCACTAACAAAGCTGCGATCGGAAAATCTTTGGAAATTGTGAACAGCGATAATTAGTAGGCTGCAGCTTATTATTTGCCACAAAAAAGAGTTCCTTTCTTCGCTTTCTTCTATAAAACTCGTGCTAATACGCAACAAGTATTACCAGTGCAAACTGGTTTGTACCGGTATGATGAATGAATGGTGCAAGATATTAACGATAAAAACCTTAACGGAAGTTAACAGAACTTAACGGAAGTTAATTTAGTCCGTTAACATGAAAAAACTTTTTAACGGATTAACGAGTTCAAGAAAAAGTTAGCTTCGTTATTAACGGATTAACGATTAACGGACTTGTGCCCACCTATGACCTTATCACATAGATTCTCGAGCCTATTCTGCAACGCACTTGGCGCAAAATATCAAGCATACTATTAATATACTGTTTGTTTGATTAGCAACAATGAGAAGGTAGACTGCCAGCCTTGCGTATCAGTTGGTAAAAAGTATTGGCCAGTATGCTTTTCGAGACCAATATAACTAGGAAAAATATTTTTGGATCATGGTTCAATTGTCGAACGAGAAATGAGTCGTTTGCATAGGTGGGCAAGTTAATGCAAAACGTTAGCTTCGTTAACCACTAGTCCGTTAACAAACTTCATACCTCCGTTAACGTTAATCCGTTACTTTCAGCTTTAATTAACGGAAGTTAATAAAGTCCGTTAATTCGTTAACATTTTGCGTGTAATTTACATTTCGTTTTATTCACTCGCTTCTAGAACACGTATTGACGCTGTTGAGTTGATTGTAAGGAAAAATTTATTGCTGCGGTGGTGTTTTTGTGTTTTGGAAGTTATATTTTACAGTCTAATTTAGTTTCAAGATAAAAATTAGTTCAAATGCACTAACGAAGCTGCGATCGGAAAATCTTTGGAAATTGTGAACAGCGATAATTAATAGACCTCTGAGGCTACAGCTTATTATTTGTCACAAAAAAGAGCACCTTTCTTCGCTTTCTTCTATAAAACTCGTGCTAATACGCAACAACTGCTACCAGTGCAAACTGGTTTGTACCGGTACGATGAATGAATGGTGCAAGATATTAACGATAAAAACCTTAACGAAAGTTAACAGAACTTAACGGAAGTTAGTTTAGTCCGTTAACAGCACTTAACGGAAGTTAATTTAGTCCGTTAACATGAAAAAACTTTTTAACGGATTAACGAGTTTATGAAAAAGTTAGCTTCGTTATTAACGGATTAACGATTAACGGACTTATGCCCACCTATGGTCGTTTGTACTGCCATTGAAAATTGCACTTATTTTTCATTGGAGCCGAACAATCTACCTATTATGGTGATCTATTTGACAAAACCCGGCAACGTAGCCAAGAGAGTAAAAGTGCCGTTTTTCCGACTCCCTGATTGCAAAATTTGGGTTCAACCAACACCCTGGTCGCGATGTTTCGTCTTTGGACAAGACGGTTTACGATGATTATCTCTGCTTGGTAGCTGCAAACAAGCTGCAAATTCATTGGAGAAGAACTCGAAGAAGTCTACTCGGGAAACTTCTAGACAGATGTTGATTTCTCCCAACAGGAAGTAGTTACCGCAATGAAACGTGGGCAGATCATCCCATAGTTAGCGACTGACGCTGTCCGGTAGCAGGCAAACAAATATGTGTACTATACATACAACAAAAGCACTAACACAAAAGACCTTCAATTAGAATCCCAACCTACGCGCTAAATATGCATCGCTAACAAAGACATTTCCAAAAAAAAAAAAACTCAAATCAACTTACTGTACGACCCAGATTGTCTTTCTATCCTTGGTATAGCAGCCAAGCAAATTATTGCTATGATGCAAGGCTGACTAAAGTTGGCTGCGCATTCGATAATATCAGCTATTGGTGGTTGGAACTGAATGCTGGTTGTGATATCAACTATGGGTCGAGTTCGAAAAATAACGACAGAATCGCGTATGGGTGCCCCAATTGCAATGTCGGTATAGCCGTTTCGATCAACATCATAAGCAGCAATTGACGCACCAAAATATCGCAAGCTTGATCGGACAGAATGGCCGAATATTTTCTGAAAAAGTAATACAGTAACATATTCAACACTACTATTGGATTTAGCTAAAGGATGCAAGGATTTTTTCAAATTCACTTATTTTATCATCCTTAGCTTTATTGGAAACTTTTGATCAATATATTATACATCACCCTTAAAAAGAACACTTTATGCAAAATTTGCTTCAAACAACAACAGTTTCATTTTATAGCAGTATGTGTTGAAAGTACTACTTCATATCTCCAGTACATCACAAAAAGACATTGCTATTTTATTACTGAGCTCAGAAAGCGAATATTGGTTTCTATTTTTTCGCATTACATGTTCATTTTTCTCCGATTTTCTACGCAAGTAATCGATTAAATACATTGCAACCGCTTAATTTAAAAGTGGCGGTGTAATCATTGTACATGCATGCATTATGGAGAAAAAGTATGCTTTGTAAATTTGATTTAGGAAAAAAAGATGGTGCCGACTGTCAGCTTCATGAAAATCAGTAGAAAAAGTTTTAATTAATGTATTAGTGTATGAACAATATAGCGTATGGCTTTGCTAAAGAGAGTAAAATTGCAACTCCTGTTAATCATTAATAGCTGTGGTGCTTTTGCACTGGATCGGCTTCTAATTATTATTATACTTAAAATGTGACAAAGCAGCTACTTCTAAATTTTACGGTTTACCGAGAATTCACAAAAGTGATGTTCCGCTTAGGCTTATTGTATCTTTTATTGATGATCCTACTGATTGTTTAGCTAAATTTTTTGTTAGTAGTCTTTCTCCTTTGCTTTTTTTGGAATATACTGTTCAAAACTCGAGTCGATTTGTGCAGTTAATTAATAATTTCCAGTGTTTTAATAATGAGTGTCTTGTTTTTTTCGACGTGGTAAGCTTGTTTACGTCTATTTCTGTGCCCGAAACTTTGTCAATTATTTCTCATTTACTCATGTCTGATAATTTCTGCACGGACTCATGTCTGATAATTTACTCATGTCTGATAATTTGCAGCTGAAATTACGGATTTAACAGCTAGTGATGTCAAAGAATGTGTTGAGCTGTGATTGCATTCCACTTTTTTTTCGTTTTACAACATTTTGTTTTGGCAAATTTTTGGTGCTCTATGGGATCTTGTGTTTCACTGGTGGTAGGTAATATTTTCATGGAACACATTGAGCGTCAAGCCCTCACTACTTTACGAGAACCAACTAGAATTTGGCTACGATATGTTGATGATGTGTTTTTTGTAATCAAGTCGTCAGTAATTGATGACATTCACCACTGCATTAACTCGATTTTCCCAAATATTCAGTTTAAACTGGAATTGAAGGATAACAGCTCTTTGGCGTGTTTGGATGTTTGGGTCAAACGCAGTTCTAATTACAAACTTTGGACCACAATTTATTACAAACCCACTCACGCTGACCGTTAACTACAATTCTAATTCCACCATCCCTTACACCAAAAGTTGGCTGTTGCTAGAACCTTGTACCACCGAATCGACTCCAACATTGAAAAATGACCTGAACGTAAATCTCCTCTTGATCTCACAAAGAAAACATTGACTCTCATTGGTTCCCCTACTAGATTCTTTTTCTATAATTAAAACTGACAAGCCAATTAGCACTCAATTAACTTTTTTCTGGATTCACAACCTTACCCTACATCGAAGAAGTATTGGACAAAATCAAGCGAATGCTTTTGAAAACTTGTGTAAAAGTAGCGTTCAAGCCGTTTTTAACAATTGGCAGATTTCTCCATTCCCTAAAAAGATCAAATAAAACATGATGAACAGTCCAGCTTAGTAGGCGAGAAATTTCTTGTCAAGATTGTGCTTTTGTTTACATCGGACAAACCAAACGGGACCTGAAATCAAGAATAATGGAACATCAACGAGCAATAAAATTTCAATTGCCCGAGAAATCAGCACTTTGCCAGCATTCAATGGAAAATGATTACCTCATTAATTGGTCTGAAGTCAAAATTTTAACAGAGGAACATGATGATTACTCGAAGCGTCTTTTTAAGAAAAGTTGCTATATCAATGAAAAGCCTCAAGTGCTCTACAGAAACGATGGATTAGCATTTCCTGCTGTTTATACAAAGTTGCTCAATTTCGTGTGTTAAAAAAATGTTTCTGGTTTAATCTTTTTTAGTGTTGGTTTTACCCTAATTTTGCTGCGATGCTAATTTGGAAAATTGTTTTTACACTAACCGCCTTCATTTATTTTTGAACGCACCTTTATTTTTATGTGTATGACGTAGCCTATCTTAACAATGAATTTGTTGAGAGCCTTGTTTTGAAATTTTTCGCTAGTTATTCTACTGTTGCAATGTGTGGAATCGTTTTTCTGTTTTTTTGTTCTTTTTTGCTATCGGTAGTTGATGGCGATTTGCTATCACAACTGATAGAAATGCTCTGACGAAGCTAATTGATCTTAACTAGTGAAACGTTAGCAAATAAAGTTAGTCTTTTGAATAGCACCATAGTGATTTCTCGAAGCTAGCCTACTACACCAGAAAAATTTCAGAAATTTTTTAATAGAAGAAGATTTTTTAGCATTCAAGCTGATTTTATTAATTTTTTTTTACCGAGCTTCCGTTGACGCGTGTCAATTTGTTAGGTGTTATTTGTAAAACTTTTATGAAATTTTAGATTTAGGCAATTAATTCATTATTTATTCATGCGTCTTCTGCGACATCATTACAACCTCTATGGTGTTTTCCAAGCCGGTATACGAGTTTCTTTTCGCTTTCTTAGGCCAAGCTGATTCACTTCTCATTACATTATTATGCTAATTCACTCCTCATTACAATAAATTCTACGGTTTACTTTCAGCATATACCATACTTGAGTTTTTGAATCACTTAATCCATCGCTTGATCCATAATACAAATAAATAGAACCACTTTGATCCTGATCTGGAGAATTGCGATCCAAAGGAGCGCTGATGATAACATCTTCATAACCATTCCTATCAATGTCAAAGCCTGACAAAACAGCTAAGCCAAATCGCGACCCGATTGAATTAGTTCCAATTAAAACTTGAGGATTAGATTTCTAAACAAAACAAAATCATTACAAAAATGCACTGTTTCATTTTTTTACGATAAATTTTACACAAATGATCGCGTTGCTTGGAACCTGCTCGATTTTGGGGTAAATTTATCTAAAAATTACTTTTTAAAATTTGAACGTTCGTCGATAAGAACTGCCCTAACTTTGAAGTTTGTCGAAGCCATTTTATTAAAGACGTTTTTATGACGTCACCATTTAGAATTAAGTAAATTATTCTTATGAATGATGTTCAAAAAAGATTTATTTGATGATTTAAACCGCCTACGTTACGTTAATACAAACTTCAATTTTGCGCTAAAAATTAAGAAGTGAAAGTCAACCCCCACGCCAAATAATTGCTTTTGCAGTTTTGGATTAAGATAAGTACATCTCCCCAAAAATATCTTTTATAAGCTAAAGTGTTTACTCTAGCATTCTCGATTGCGAAATGTGGCATATGTTTTCAAGAAATATGCATTATTGATATCTATGTTATAATTTTTTTTAGTATAACATTGCTGTAGATACAAACTTTCATTTAATTTAATCGAATAAATTTATGAAAGTCGAACGAAGCTCAGTGGTTGACCTTCAACAGCCGGTTGACAAAAGTTTAGAAGCGGACAAATGGACAGAATAATTAGCATTACCACGTAGTAATTCGAGAGTTATTTTTCAAACTTAGGAGTTCAGTATCTTTTGCACTTAGAAAGTCAACAACGTAAGCAATAGTAAGAATGGTAATTAATCAGCAGATTTCAGTAATCTTCGTTGGTGCTTTACTGCATTCCATATTACGAATAAGTTCACAATCGAATAGGATCAAACAATAGATTCCTTATTATGGATAAGATCACAATAGCGTGTGATCGACAAAATGGTACCATCACGAACTCCTAACATATTGCACCATGTATAGATAGGTAATTGCCGTACTTGGTATCATATGTTACAACTTACATTTTGAGCTATTTCAAAATCGGTGTACACAAAAACTCTGCCCTGGTCATATCCAGATCGATCAGAAAAAGTTGGCGCAGAGATTAACAAATCATCTTTGGAATTATGATTTATGTCTATTCTGGCAAGGGCGTATCCAAAAAAAGCCCCTAATTGCCACAACCCACTCTCGAAGCTTGGATGTATGATTAGGTTTGGGGTTGCATTAGGCGCTAGTAAGAAAGAATAAAGGAAAACCTAGAAAAAACAGAGCCAAGACAAATGACACAATTTATTCAATATGAGTCGTTTTGACTTGAACTTAAGTCATTTTCAATTTTATTCAAATAAAATAATATTCAAATTATTCAGTTACTTTGATTTGACTGTTTCGTTTTTAATTTTTTTGTTTTGTTTTGGTGGATAAATGCTAACCATTGCACTTTAAAATCCTTGCAGCGCTTGGTTCGTCAAAAGCAGCTTGTTCAACGGGTCAGCTTCTTATTGAGATACAATTGATATCAATCAGACTGTACTTGATGAACTGGTTTTGGGATTTTTTTTTATTCAAATAATAATTTGACCATCCGCTGAAATGGTTTCGGCATTTTTTTATTCAAATAATAATCGCACCTTCTTATAAAGTGGTTTTGCCATTTTTTATTCAAATAATGATCGAAGTATCTGATGAGCTGGTTTGGACAAAGCAAGAGATCTTTTATTAGTTTTGAAATAATTGTAGTGGTTTTGATTTGTGAATACTCCACACTATTGCTATGTTTGGGCGATCAACGCACCCTACACCGTTTTTAATATGACGCCGAATAATATGATCCAATCGGCCACTCCCGTATTGTGCCACAGGCTGGCGCACTGACCAATCTTGGCAGCATTCAGCTTCATCCAATTTAATTTAGCAATTCTTTTAACGTCTTACCGCGCCTTTGGACTGGTATCGTGGAGATCCACTAGCGATATACAGCACTGATTCATCCAAAAAGTTTCCGCTAGCAATAGAATATCCTGTAAATTCAGAGAAACCAAAATAAACTGATTTGTATACTCCAAAAGGCATTTGTCTCAATAAAAAATACTGTATAATTGCTCTTGATTATTTATAGTACCGTAAAATTTGTATACTAATTCTCACTGTAATTATTATTCTTTTTAATAGATCGTAATATTAATTTTTAATTAAGCTTGTTGAAACTTTTTTTCTTAATCTTTGAGCGGTTGTCTAAATTTTATGCATAGTTTTATACGTGTTTTGATGAAGTTTTGCAATTCACACTGTGAAACTTCTATAAACTTTAACGCTATTGTCACGATAGCATACAAGTGAGCAGTAAAGTACGTTAATTGACCTTGATAAGTACACTGCTTCAGTTTCCAAAGTTTTTTCTCTTATTTTGCGTAATTGCATTAGCCACAAGACGGCTACTTGAGATTTTTGTCCATATAAGGCTGATAAAAAGTGACGTAAACTATTGTATACATACTATACAATTTAAAGTATGTAAATTGCTATAACAAAACAGTTCATGTTGCAATTTAAAAACTAAAAACTAAGATCCAACAGGCTGTTTTACTTGTAAGCAAGATCATCAGGGATGTTTGCCAAAAGTAAGAATATAATTTTAAATCGGAAACCAAAAATTAAAATAAAGTATAACATTTTGAAGATTGTTTTGATTCCTGGATTATCCATAATCGACACAGAGTGCACCATTTGTTTAGTCACCTCTGAGTCGATCATGGTCTATCTTTGTACTGAAACGATCTTAATATTTCACACTTTATTTTAATTTTTAGTTTCTGATTTTAAATATTGTTTTTACTTTTAGCAGATACCCCAGTAACCGGTAGGGTTTTAAACCGTGACGTTAACTTTTTTATGATCTAGACTTGCACTAACTTCTGTTATGGAGTGACTGTTTTAAATCTGTTAAATTTGAACTCAAGTTTGTAACGTGCGATTTATGAAACATTTTTAATCAAAATTTGTACAACAAAAATGGCCATAACTGTTTAAGTCAAAATAAAGTCAAAATTTCACTAAAATAAAGTCAAAAATAAAGTTTTTTAGGTCAAAATAAAAAATGGCCCTATTTATTATGCTTTTTTTTGTCTTAAAACTTTTACACCAAAACTGCGATTCTTCTTCTGCTTATGATCACTTCCGATATGGCTACGTACTGTAACACAAGAAAAGACTACCGTTATTCATTTGCAAGTATTGATAAGTATCACAAGAAAAAGCTACTCATATAAAAGTATTGATATGTTTCTTGATCAAAAAATTATTGCGCTTAGTACCTTGTCAGTTTCAAGTATCATTAAAGTGCACCTAACCCTATCCTGCCATATTTTGTGGTTCATTCCTTCATTTTAGCGTATGAACGAAGGTCTCGTCTGCCTCTGTCTAATCAAACCAACCCAAAGCACTTTTTTCGGGGTTCTGTGGACCAACGACGCATTGCCAGTTCGGTGATCGAACCTGGAGCCAGCAACCTTTCGATCACTATGCCAACGCTTTACCATCTGAGCAATCGTCGTCGCTGTGCTATTGCGAATAACAATCACAATATTGAAATACTATATCTTTCTAAAACGATAAATCAAGCAAAAAGTGCTCGACTTTTTTGCTGCGAAGTGAGGAGACAATGTGTGCTAATGCATGTCTTGCATTACACAGAGTGAATTCTCTTGCCTCCAGTATGTATTTATTGGTTGCGATCAAGAACAAAAAAAACAAGCAATCGCGTAAAGATGAATTTTATGAACCAATATGTATGTTGAAATTAATTGCAACAAAGTTGGCTGCATAATAGTGAACTTTGCTTTTTCTTTGTTATTTTTTTTTGAGGCAGAATCAAAAGACTAAGTCAAGGTAATTCTTACCAATACCAATTAAGAAATCCTTTTATGCAAAAAACTTCAAATGATTCAATATTCGTTTTTGAAATTTTCTTGCTTAAGTGCTACTATACCAAAGCGATATAGCCTATAAAAGGGAAAGCCACCAGAATAAATTTTCAAATACTGCCGCTCAGTTAGCGTTTGAGTCAAAACCCACAAAAATGACTATTAAAATTTTTAACTTCTTTGGATAACCAAAAGCTAAAAATATCACAATTAACAATTGTCAAAATTTTCAAATGTTATTGGACAAAAGATTGCAAATTTACACTATTAAACGATTAACTACAAGAACTCACCTAGATATGAATCTGCAAATTTGGACAAGTTTTGTGGGGTAAAGAATCCTTGCAATGTTTCATTGGTGATGTAATCATAAAAACTTTCAAAGAAGCCACCACCAGACCCTGGATAACGGACGATCGTACCAACACGATCAAACGCGCCAGGCGCACCGACGTAAAGGTCGCCATTCTAAAAAACTTTTTTATGCAAAGCGAAACTTATGCTGCAATAATGTAATAATGATATTTTGATAAGCAACCCTATACTAATTTTTTTTAGATTTTTTTTATAAACGAAAAAGGAATTTTGGAAAAGAACCACAAAAAAGCGAAGACAATGGAAATGCTAAGAGAGTAAAATTGCACATTGTCTTTTGAGCAACTGTAGCAATAAACTTTTGTCACAGCATTAATTATTAGAGTTGGAAGACTCCATATTGCTTGTCTAGCCAATATTAGTGTTGAGCATACACCACGTTGAGCGGTGGACTGAGGGGTACCTTGCACGAAAATCTTAGTTTTTTCTCCCAGTCGCATATTAAGATTTTGCAAAACACGAGTCACAACCTATAGCCCTTTTCTTTTCCTTTTCGTTTTTTTTTTTTTTTTTTCACTATTCAAATATATTTTCCTTCTTATGAGAACAATTTCATAAAAACTCGAGGCTCATTTTTGCTCAAAATTGAAGAATAAATTAAGAACAATGCCAGCCTCAGCAGTAAAAATAAGAATTAGGAAGAAACAAAAAAGAATAAATTTCAAATCTAAAACGAAACTAAATATTATACAAATTTAAAACAATAAAATTTTGAATTTTTTGTACTTGCAAGCAAAATTGCAACGATTTCGAGACTGTAGAGTCCTGTCGTTGTGCATTGCGCAGGCAACTTTTAAATTTTTAACTTTCATTCAAATCGAAAAAAAGCAACTCGATATTTCGTTATTGCAATTTAACGAATAACAATGTTGCAAAACAAGCGTTTACTTAAGCTGACAGGGATTCGGAATCGTACGGTTGGTTTTACAAACATGTTCGCTAAAATTCAAATCGATGCTCTCGAACTTTAAGAACAAATGAGCCTGAAAATTAGCCAAAACTTGAGAACAGCCAGCCTCAACTCAAAATTTACTGGTGCTTATAAATGGAAAAAGAGTGTACGTCATATTGTTTGCGTCAAGTGCTTTTTAATCTTTTTTTATTGAACTTAATTTAGAGAAGAGCTTAAACGATCACCAATTAATTTTATCAAATGTTAGACACCCTAACAGACTGCGTATAACCAGAAATAAACAATGGTAATAGGGACTAAAAGTTTTGCAGCAAAAATGTAATATTTAATATTGTATTTGCCGCAAACTGGGCAAGCTAGGGTTGATCAAAGCATGTATAATCGTATATTCAAGAATTGTTTTCTTGTTTGGTTACCTGCACAAAGATAAAGCGAAAAATTCTGTAATTTCATTTTTTAGCAAGAACCACTAAAATTTGGCTTGAAGCTGGTTATTTTTCATTTTTTGCCAATTTTTAGCCTCATTTGTTCTAAATTTGTTCTTAAATTTTGAGAGCATCGATGTTAATTTTAGAGACAACGTTTTTGCAAAACTGTTTAACTTCGAATGCTCTGTCTGTAGAGTAAACGTTTTTTTTGCTGTTTTTGCTGCATCGTAAAATTGCACAAGCCAATTTTGAACGACAAAATTTTTCTTGGGAGCCTGCGCAATGTGGAACCGCACTATATAATTTCGGAGTTGCAGCAATTTTGTTTGCAAGCACCGGAAAATCATTAAACTTTCATCGATTTGAATCAATATGTAGTAGATTTTAATTTTTTTGCTATCCAAAATTTTTTTTGTTTGTTCTTAGTTTTTAGGTTCATGCTGAGAATGGCATTGTTCTTAATTTGTTCTTACATTTGGAGAAATAATGAGTCTCGTGTTCTTATGAAATTAATCTACTTGAAAAAAGTGAACTGTGTCCCCTAAATTCTAATCAATTACCGCAAATTGATTCGTTTTAACCATGTAAGCAATTATTATCACAGCCTCTGAATAACTATGCTTTACTCCTCAGTATTTTAACAAATTACACCAACATATGCTTTGGTCACCATGCAGTATTTCAACAAAGTTCTACAGCAGGTGAAATTGATTGACACATGCTAGCGTACGACCATTGGTTCCACAAAAAAATCATTAGGCGATTTTATTTTCTGATCCAAATATCCTGCTGAATTAAATAAAATCCCAACAATTCCATTTACTCAGTTTGAGAACAAATAATCTGCAGCAGAGTTCTCCTTCTCAATGGTGTAGGTAGCTCGTATAATTTTTTTAGTATATTTGAAAGTGCTGCAAACCTTCATATGCACGATAGTTCTCAGGCTTGGCGGAGCAGTCACGTGATCGTGTTTACTAATGCGATCATCGAAACTTGTTTTTTTAATTGTGAAGTATTTAACGTTTGCACAGTAGTGTTCATGCGTGACGTACTCTGTCAACAGTTATTGTAAAATACTTAAAATTTTACCGAGTACACTCTTTTTGTTTCGTAAGAACAATTTTACAAGTACACGAGGCTTATTTTTACGAGCAAATTAAGAACAATGCCAGCCTCAGCAGCTAAAACAAGTAAGAAAATTGTAATTGTAATTACATTTTATTCACCAAGTTGGCTTGACCAGGAGACAGCGAAGGTACCTTTCGGGTCTTCGAGTCAAGCTGCCATCTGCCCACCACACATACGGTGGAAGTTTCACACTATCCCTTTGATTGCTGCACGTCAGGAAAGCTGTGAATAACAATTTTCTGGTGTTTGGTTTTACCTAACCGGGAATCGAACCCGAATCTACCGTTTCAATTGCAGACGCCTTATCCACTTGATCACTGATCGGTTTCAAGAACAAAAGGAAAAAGAATAAATTTCAAATCAAAAAAAGAAACAAAATTCTGTGCTGATTCAAAACGATCAAATTCTAATAATTTTCCTGCATTTACAATCAAAGTTACTACGATTCCGAAATTATGGAGTGCTGTTAGTATTGCGCACTTGCGCAAGCGACAGAGAAAATTTTTGGTAATCGTTCAAGTCGAAAAAGGCTTGCTTTTGCAGTTTTGCAATTTTACGACAATTCAAAAGCAGCAGAAAAAGCCTTTAGGCTACTAAAGCAGACAAAACATAGAGTTTTACAAACATGATCGCTAAAATTGACTATGACGCTCTAAAACTTTAAGAACAAATTAAGAACAAGTGAGGCTGAAAATTGTCAAAAAAATATGAACGGCCAGCTTCAATTCAAAATTTACTGGATCTTATAAAAAATGAGTGTATTAGAAAAAAGTTTTGAAACGTATAATATTCATAACTTTATATAGTTTAGACAAAAGCGTAACCCTTTAAGTAACGAATAAAAAAAAGCTATAAAGTCACATGGCTGGAAGCACTCTACGAAACCATACTTTTAAATACATATGTTTACTTGAGCCAAATGCGTTGATATTCCAAATTGAAGTTGGGTCAGTTCTGACGTGACCTCCTGGTTAGTCCCTAAATGCAGCAATTGTGCAGTATCACAACCATAAAATCAAAAACCTATAGCTAGTAAAAAACGCCAAAATGAACACTAAAAATTCAAGATGATATTTATACTGCGACAAAACTCTCCCGGAAAGACAAAGACTGGCTTTGAACAAAACGGCTGCGAAAGAATCTTGATTTTTCAGCGATATGATTTAATCAAACGGAAAACTTTCTTTCCTATTTACTGTTCTTTTAGCAAAATAAAGCCTGAAATAAACTCAGTTTATCAAATACGAGAATTGCATCAGCAAATAACATTCTTGAAAGGTATTAGATGTTTTTGGAAGGTATTAAATGTTGATCACTAACACTAGAGTTTGCAAAGTTGACTGAGATATGATCAAATTTACAGTAAATCTCAAGTTTAAATCTTTTGCTCTGCACAGCCAGGGCCATATTAATAGGAGCAATCGATTCTGCCCCCCCACCCGCAAAGGTTCCTCCTGGATATAGAACAAACTCAGTCTTGAAATTTAACTTTGACAATCTTAGTTGTTGAGTTAAGGAGTTTGTTTTTTTAACTTTGTTTAACTTTTTAACATAAAAAATTTAAATTTTTTATGAAATTTAACTTTGACAATGATTCGATTTAGTTGAGTTAAGGAGTTTGTTTTTCCACTCTGTCAGAATTAAGATATTTGGCTTAAGTTTTTAATGAACAAATCAATTTTAGTTATTGCATCAACATTAGCACCGAAATCCCGGCAAATAAATTCTGACATCGATATTCGATAATGCAAATCTCAACATAACAGAGAACAAACACCAGTTCATCAGCCTAACAGTGGTATATGTTCACTGTTATCTAGCTCTAACTTTGAACCAAGTTATTGAGCATTTTCTGGAACAGGCTGATACCTACCACTACTTTCAAATTTCAACATACATATTTTTGTTAATTCCACTGCCAAGATTGTTTGCTGCAAAACCCCCAGATCAACCTAATGCATCCAGCAGTTTTAAGCAATCACCATAATGTATGGTTGCATTGGTTGATTTTGACTAGTTTTGCTTTTAAAACAATTTGCCAATTTTGGCTTGCATTTCAATAATTTTTTTTTTATCTTTATTTTAATCTAATATTATCATTACAAAACATGTTTTACCTTCTAGACTTAAACTTGTATCATCAATAATGCTTCTCAAACTCTCCAAAATCGAATCAAGATTACTGAAACCATCTGCTCTTAACACCCGATCATCATCACCAGCAACCACTGCCAATTGGTCTACGTTGATGTTGTTTCCCACTCCTACAGCCACTGTGAGAATTCCATTATTTCTAAAAAACGAAAATTACAAGAATTCTCCAATTCTCCAGATTTTAATTGTGGCCACCAGCATTCAAGCTACTAGCAATACAACGCCGTCAAAAGATTTAAGGACACTCAAGCTGGAGTTTTTTTGCTCGGTTTTGGCTCAAAAGGTTTTGACAAAAAACCCACTTCACCAAATTTGAGCTTTCTGCAACCTTCGGCTTCTTCCAAAAATTGATTTTGCGTAGTAGTGTATTTTAAGTCATTGATTTAGCCCACCCTAGACAGGTGTTTTAACGATTATCATGTGATTAAAAAAATATCTTTTAAGTGTATTTGATAAATTTGCTCTCAGTCAGGGGTGCACAAAGATGGAGTGACTCGGGCCGATGACTTAAGTCGGAGTCGAGTCGCTTTGTTTTGATGACTGGGTCTCGACTCGAGTTATTTTCGTATTTTAGGAAATGACTCGGACTCGACTTGAGTTACATTTATGTAAAAAACTCTACTCAACTTAAAAATTTGCTCAATGACTCGAGTCAATTTTAAATTTTATTTAAAATTAACAATTAACAACAATCGTGATTCTTTTTTGTAGAATACGTGTTTATAGTTTCATATTATGTCAAATAAATCAGACAAGTGCATCAAACATTTTAAAAACTACATCAGTGACACATCCAATAACAGCAACTGTTTATTCAAACTTGCCCAATTATGAAACCCAATGCGACCAACAGGTCAAATCTTTCACATTGGGTGCTGTTAAATTGTTATAACATTTGCAAACATAAATAATTATAGTATCGATATGTCGCTGTGTGCATGTTATTTTCAAAAAGTACCAAACCTGGAGCATTTATTCATTCATTTTTTATTCTTGACCACCACAATAATAGCGAATGGATACTTACACCACAATAACACCTAGAGTCAGGAAAAGAAAGATAGATTAGAAAAAGGAAGATAGATTGTGATCTCGAAGATAGATAAGTTTTCAGAAATTATAACAAGACTGTTTTGTTTCTTGTTCCATGCATTTTCCTTATTTTAAGCAGCATTTTACTTTTTTCGACTTTGCGTTCTTCACCTTTTTTGATTCTTTTTATGTATGACTCGAGTCTCGAATCCAGTCAAATTTTTTAGTGACTCGACTCCAGTTGTTCCCTAATTTTCCAAGAGTCGACTCGAGTCATTTACAGAATGTTCAAAATCTCAAAATCAATAACCTAGTGATTCGACTTGATTTACTTAAGGAGAAACTTATTTAAACCCTGGTGGTGCCCTGATGATAATCAAATTCCGTAGGAACCGTATCTGTAACCACATAGTGTTCGAAATTTAGCAAACATTTAGTTCAAGCTAAAACGCGGGATATCTTTGCTGGCAATATTTTTATCAGTTGGTCGAGCAGTATTGCTTTCGAGGTTCAAATCAGAGGAGGTTCAAATCTCTGTAGCGTGAGGTCTGAGGTTCAAACCTTAGGCCGGTCAAATCGGAAACAGCGTTGCCATTTCTAATTGTGTCAAAGTCAGTTGATGACATCATCTAGTAATCATCAGCACCTAGATTGGTAATGTCCGTCATCTCAACACATATGACAAATGAAAACCGAAGTCCAATTTATTACATGCTTGAAGCTTTTAGAGTCACGTGTATACAAAGAACAGTATAGAGCATTTGCAATTAAAACGGTAGACTCAGTTTCGATTCTTGGTCGGGTCAAAACAAAGACTATGAAAACGGTTATTCACAGCTTTCCTGCTGGAATAAAATTTCGTGAGAACTTGCCAAATTCTCAAAAGTTTAGGGGACCTACACAAAGTGGTCGCTCACAAGGCAGTCAACGATAAATTATCAGGTTTGTCAAAAATCAGCTCCATATTTTAATGCAATCACAAACACGAAAAAATTGTTTATACTGGAACAAATTTATAGATTATACAGTTGCAAATGAGTTGTTCCCTAATTTTTCAAGAGTCGACTCGAGTCATTTACAGAATGTTATTAATTCAGTCATTAACGCGTCGCAATAGCTCATTTGCAACTGTATAATCTATAAATTTGTTCCAGTATAAACAATGTTTTCGTGTTTGTATTGCATTAAAATATGGAGCTGATTTTTGACAAACCTGATAATTTATCTTTCCTGCTGAACGTTTAGCATTTTAAGGAACGGTGTGAAGCGCCCAATGTTTGTGGTAAACAAAGGGAAAGTGGCAGCTTGACTCGAAGACAGCTAATATGGTCCACTTTCTGTCATTTTGCCAAAGCAACTAAGTAAATAAAGATGTAATTATAAATACAATAATATTACTTACAATCACCACAAACACAGTGCTGTAGTCTGATACAATGAAGCTGAGTGTAAGCACAGTACATATATACTTACTTGACTAGTTAACATTGGCTGAAGCTGAGTGCTACCGGGGTTTGTCAATGCGCCTGCCGGTAGCACGATAGTCGAGTGGCTTATTGGATCATATTATTCTGGGTCATATTTAAAACGGTGTAGTGAGCGTTAATCGTTCAAACATAGCAATAGTGTAGAGTATGCGCAAAGAAAAGTTCGGGTAAAAAAGCAACAAAAATTGAGTACCTTGCTCGCTCAGCAGACGAATTAAGAGATGCAAAAGTACCAACGTTTGAAATGCCATCAGTCAAAACAATTAGCATTTTCGGAATATTGTTTCCACGCCTGGAATTTTTGAAAGTTGCAACTGCTTCATCTATAGCACCGACGATATTAGTGAAGCCGCCATTGTTTGAGTTTCTTTGTATACTCACTATTTCCTCTAAATCAAAATGAAATTTTCCAGTGTGATAAATGAATATCACGATTTTATAGTTTAGTGATTTCTATCATTTAATCATTAATACCAAATAATAACTTGGAATTAACATTGTTGTTTATTCTAAACTCACCTAACAACGTTCTTTCATCGAGGTCCAGTCTCAGAAATGCTTCCGTACCAAACGTTAAAACGCCAAGGCGAATATTTCCATCAATAATATCACGCCTAAACATTCGTAAAACTTGATAGTTTGAAACGACCTGACTAGTTCTGGCCCGAGCCCGGCAAGAACCCGAAAAATGATCTGAAGCCCAAATGAGGTCCGAGAAAGCTTGAAAGTTAAGTTAGGTCTAAAAAACGCATTGGTCCTTTTTTTAAATCACTTTAGTCTGCTGTGACTAAAATATTGATATATTGTGATGCATTAATAAATTTTTTTTTCAAGATGATAGGCTCTTAACTCTGTCAATTGGTGAGGGAAAATTCTTGAAACGAAGTGAAAAGGAACCACCCCATGAATAACACTACATGTCCGTCATCAATGAAATTGTGTACTAATAATCGTATTAAGCGATATTGAGCAAACGTAAAAACAAACCATAGTGCAAGAAAATAACCATTCTATCGAAACTGTGAGCAAATTCATCCCACCAAAAAACACAAGTTAATATCAAGATAAAACAAGTGTGTTTCAAAAGAGGACAACTTTCACGCGAAAAAACAAAAAGCTGTTTTTGATTGCCAGTCAACGCAAACTTGAGTTTTTAAGTAGTCTCGTCTTGTTGATTGGCCCTCATATATACCACATTATTTAACAAATAAAACTTACTGAAAAGTCCGTAAAACGTTGGTAGCCCATCTTAATGACAGGATAAAGTCACTATCTCCCACACTGAAAGATTCATCTAGGGCAAATATGATATCAACTTCAACAATTCCAGCAGTTGAGCAATCTACAATATTTACCCAATGACGGACCGGGTAGTTTAACTGGCTAAAGGACCGGGTAATCATAACAACGGCCACTGTGCAGATAGGCAGCTACAACAGTTATCAACACTGCAGCTTGAAAGTATAACTTGGATCAAAATTCATCTGCAAACAGACACGCCTTCGTTGTATCATCACTTCTAAGTGCAACCAGAAACATTTTGCTGGGTGTTTGACTTCAATGTAACTATTAAGTCAATTTTATAAATTAGAAGGCGGAGATGAGTATGGTATTTTTGAACCAAAACAGCACATTATTTTTCAGTGTGAAAATTATCCACCATTGAAGGCTGGGTCTTGAATTCTACGTAGCTGCATTGATGAGTGCTGGACTGCTGGTGATACCTCGAAACTAGCATAAACAGAAATGCTAGAGAGGTTCATGAGTCAAAAACATATTGCATAATGGGGACGAAGCAAATTTTTGCATTTCCTTTTGCAACTTGCAAAACACTAAAGCATCAGTGGCATTATTAGGAAAACATTCAAAATATAACACGTTCCCCATTCTACTAGCTCTTGAAACCCATCTGCATCAGCTTACAAGCTGTTTTTCTATTATGTCAGTACCCGGTTAAGAAAGGTGTGGTAAAACCTCCCTTAAAAATGTTTGTGGGCATCGTCCAAATTAAGGAGGCCTGCACAATTGCACTGTCCCCATTCCCTTTGAAATGCATCAAATAGAGATAACTTTTTTGCTCTTCTAGATTTATAATTATAAGTAGAAAAACTTTTAAAGGCAATAAAAACTTTGGCATGAGAGAAAAATCTGAAATATGCACCTCCCACAAAGTGATTAAAATGCTGCTGAAATACTCGGTAGTGAAAGACTTTTCCACGTTTATGCTCTGTCTTATTCTGTTTGCTCTGATTTTAAAGATTTTAAAAAATAAAACTCTAAAACTTTAGTTAAAAGTTCACTCTTCATTCTTGTCAGAGGCTTGTTGCAAAAAAAAAGTAAAGAAAAATATTCAAAAATTTGCTTTTACTTGCTTGTTTAAGTCATATTTTTTTGTTGAAAAGTAAGACATTTTTAATTGAAAACTAAACTACACGTATCAAGTGTTAAATAAATTGAAAATTAAATGATTTTGTAGCAGAGGTCGATTTAGTATTTGCTAATTAGAATTTTTTTGTAGTGTTTTTTTGAAGGTAGCGGTACTAAAGTCTTTGTTAAGCATCATCAATGTTTGTCCAGAGTTTTGACCCACAAAAGACCAACAAATTTTAATTAGTATATTTTTACTCTTGGTCGAAAATAGATATTTTTTGATGCATGTCTGGTGTTGTGACTATGCACAGCGTCAATTTTGCTGAACAGATGTAAGTTTTGGTAAATTATTGCTTTGATAATGGTGCATGAATTTAGCCAGTTCTAATTCGTAAATTTCTGTTACTTTAAGAAGATTTAATTTTCGGTAAAAAGGAGATAACGAAGAATGTCGAGAGCTATTTGTTATATTTTTTTTTTCTTTTAAATTGCTAAGATGATGTCATAAATGTTGTCCATGCTTAGTGATGCTAGCGCAATGCGGTTGAGCTTAGTGGAACGTCAGTGTGATACTGGTAGAGAATCCTCTTTCTGGTGACCTTGTTGTCATACTTTGATCGGAGTAATCTGAGAAGAGGGTACGATGGCAAGTGCAGAAATTGCTTTCGTGTATAGTTTGAAGGTTCGGGTGGGCTGCCAGGAGAGGCTATGTGTGAATTCAAATGCTGATGAAACACAAGCCTAATGGGATAGCAGGTATGTGAGGAAGTGCTACCTCACAGTAGTGAAAAAAAGTTTAAGTTTTAAATCTGCTATGTAACTTCTGTATTTGTTATAGCTCGGACAATTTTGTTCATATTTATTTGTATCTTGTTCAAAGATTTGATAGCAGGTGTACTCCAGACTCAGATTCCATACTGTAATTTGCTATTATAAGAAAGCACATAACACAACATGCTTAAAACATCTTTTGTTAGATAATGACATATTCTATCAAAAAGCGGAACATACGCTATCACGCAAGCTGTCCAGAAACATGCTTTAGGTGCGGACTCCACGTAAATTTTTCATCGAAAAAGTAATTTTTACCTATAACACAGCCATTCAGCAAACTGTTAATAGTTCATTACTTACTGTAATTACTAGGCTATTGAAAAACAATTAATTACTTAGTTCTTTGATTGAACCAAAAAACTACCTAAAGCGAAATGAATGGAATCAATATCATTGGTATATACCTGATGGAGCTGGTGACTCAAATATTTGGGCGGAATTCAAGCGCGTTACATCAAATCTGTAACAGTCCCCAACCTGCTCTCGGTTCACCACTTTGTTGTTGCTAGAGCAGTCGAAAAAATAATAAGGTGCGCAAACCTAGAAAAGCAAGTGGTTAATGATGCTGTTCCATTGGTGATAGTTTGCTTGCTATGAAGTAGAATTTTGAGATCGCACATTGTCAAATATCTTCAAACATTATTATGGTTTTTGTCATGCTAAAGAGGCCACAAAAATTGTGAAATTTTCAACATGATTACTTAAGGTCGAAATGTGGTCTAAAAAAGAAATACATTATTTCGATCTACAGTTTACCTTATCGAAACACTGGGCCGACATGACAGAACGTGCTACCGAGCTCGTAAAGGCCATTCTCGCTCGCTAAAAAGCGCTAACGAACAAAAAATCTTCGCAGCAAACTGCTATTTCTGAGCCGTCTCGCCCTACACACGTTAAAACTGTTCGCTCGAATTTCATTTGCGAGATGCTCGTAGCTTTTGTTAGTGCGGAATGAATATCTCATTGTGACGTTGGATGCATTTCTACTTCAAAATAATGCGTTCAAGCGTATTGTATGTACTGCATTGTACGGAAAAAGATACTATAAGCTATGCGTTATTATTCTAAGCTAGCAAATTCCTCAACTGATAATAATTAGTAAATGAACGACAGAATTTAATTATATTTTTGAATCAATGTGAAATAAGAACAACTTTTTCCGTACTACAATTTTTTTTTAATGACGTAAAGCGCCCTTGAGGTTATTGGTGGGTAAACTCATATGTTAACAGTAACTTTAGGTCTTCAGGTTTCAAAATTTTTTAAAAGTGAGCAAGTCGAAGTACACTCTTCCTTTAAGAACTTCCTTTTTTAAATCCTAAGTTGAGACTGGCTGTTTTTACTTTTTTGCCAATATTCAGTCTCATTTGTTCTTGATTTTGTAAAAATTTTGAGAGCATCGATGTCAATTTTAGCAGCCATGTTTGAAACACTGTTTAATTCCTATTGCTCTGCCTGCTGAAGTGAAGGCTTTTTCCTTGCTTTTACAGCACCGTGAAATTCCAAAAGTGAAAAAGCAAGCTTTTTTTTCAAGTTGAACAACTGCCAAAAAAATTTCTCAATTGCTTGAGCAAAGCAACAGAGCTTTATAATCTTGAATAGTTGCAATTTTGCTTGTAAACACACGAAAATCACTGAAATTTTATCGTTTTGAATCAGCACAAATTTTAGTTTCTTTGATTAGTTTGCATTTTTTTTTTTGTTTATTTTGCTGCCGAGGCTGGCATTGTTTTTAATTTGTTCTTAAATTTTGAACAAAAATGAGCTTCGTGTTTTAGAAAATCGTTCTTATAAAAGGAGTGTATAGCTATTTTTGTCAACTGGCACTGCTCAACAGTTCTTTATTAGTCGAAACAGCAAATGATTCTCAATGCGATTCGCTTTTTTTTTAGTAGTCTAATAGCAAACATGGCGACGATTTTAATTAATTTTTAGCAAAAATTCGCTTTAGTTAGAAGTTTTCAACATTTCGCCATTAAATTTCTGAACCAAAAAGATTTCTCGCACGGTTAAAGAGTGCTTTAAGATCCTCTTTAATTTGGCGAGGAAAATGTGACGTTTTCTTACTCGAACTGCTTTCCGCAATCGCTCGCAGTAACTTATCGAGAAAGAATGACGTAGCGGATTTCGCAAAGCTTTACATACACGTGCACAAATGACCCCTTACGTTAGCGAGTATTTCGTTCGGTAGCGCCTCTTAAAAAAACTCGTTAATTAAAGCGAACGAGGAAATTTCTGTCATGTGGGCCCAGACCAAGGAAATTTGGTTCACAGTTGGATACTTTGTTAACTTGTAAATCCACACTCTATATAAGTATCGTATAAACGTGACATTGCCATTTTGAAACTAACACCTGCAGACTATTAGTTTTACTGTATATACAATATAAGATCCAATTTCTTTTTGTTTATTTAGCCAGACAATCGATCAGCTAATTCTGACCAAGAATGTCATCTGCATAAACAAAACGATTCTAACGAACAAAACTATGTTCTTTTTTTAATGTAATTTATTATCAAGGTTGAAAAAGATATGCAAATTCAATAGGCTTTCAATAGCATTAGAAAATGGATATACAACCCACAACATTTGTCTAAAAAGCAGAGGTAACCAAAGTTTTTGAGCATTATCCTTTTTTTGAGATTTAGCGTGCCGCACAATTTACTTATAAAATGTTTGGAATATTTTTTCCTATGTACTGCACATGTACAGTATAAGCTTTGTATTTTCCTACCAAATCCGGTGCTAACCTTTAAGAGAATTAAACTTTGTTTTATGTTAATCAAACATTAAATCCACATTTTTCAATCATATTGAAGAACTTGATATTAGCTTACGAACACAGTCCTGTGCATTACACACATCATTATATCCAGGATTTAGCTAAGGGTTGGGCTTAAACTGAAAGTGTCTCTTTTTCTATGTCGAAATATGCACGGTATCCAACACCCAAAAACCTAAGTGTTAAATAAGCTTCTACGTGTCTCGAACGTCTTAAGCACAAAATCTGCATTCAAAGCCTCAGCCGCCGGGCGACTTTTGTGATTTTATGGAAAATACTAGTCATCCTAACGCTATTTGGAAGAGCTTTAGCATAATTTTTGAGCCATCTAAAAGAAACAAATTGCTAAGTCATTCCCCATTTAGGTCAAGTCCAAAATACGTTTAAAAGCTAGCATATTTGGATAAAACTTTCCAAACAACTGGCAGCCTACTTTTTAATCTGCTTCTACTTCTAGTGATGTTTTTAACCAAATAAAATTCTCAAAAATTTGACAGAAAAAACAACTTTTTGGTAAAAAAATAATATTACACGCATCGAAATAAACTTAAAAATCTCAAGACCTGCCGCGGGCCGCACTTTGAACAGCCCTGGTCTAAAACGTATTAGGATTGGAGCCAATTGTCCAAAAGTGATATTACTGTAGTTTGAAAATTTTCTAATATTTTTTAATACGGTTCAAAGCTGAAGAACTCTCAATTACATTTTATTCTGAAACAATTTAAAAACGGTATCGGGCAAAGTCCCTGTTTTCGATTTTAATGAGATACATTTCCTCAGAAAAAAATGTTTGTATTTTAAACTGCAGTAACTTGACTTTGAGCCAAATTTATCCGCAAAAAAACTCCTAAAAATTTGAACTTGCTATGGCAAAGACAAGTTTCCCAATTTTGAGATTTGCCGAAGCCAATTCAGTAAAATTTGATCTTTTTTTTGACCCTATTCAACTTAAGTGACATCTCTATGAGATTTGATCAAGTGATCTCGTTGACCGAGACTTTTTATGATTCAGATTCAAAAAACAAACTTGTAAACAAAATTTGAACCGCCTATGACGTCATCGCAAGAATAAAATCATTTTTTATTTTTGATTAAATAATGACTTCAAATATGGCCGAAACTGGTCGTGACGTCACTGTGATGACGTCATTAATTCAAAACTAATTTCTCTATTAAACTTTGATAAACACCACGTACCACATGCCAATTTTAGTGTTTGCATGACTTTCAGTTCAGGAGTTTGGTATCCCTCTTTCGCGTTAAAATAATTAAGATTAAAACTGTTGTCTTATTTCAGCCTTGACAATAGCTAGCATAGGTTTCTTTAGCTGGTCAAACGAAAAGTTAGCGTTTTAATATCATGCTCATTTCTGAGTTTTTAATTTTGCAAAATTATACACCTTATTACCAACAGTTAAACGAGTTTATTTAATCACTATTTTTTGGTAGCTTTATTATTCAGTTACAATTCAATGATTTAACTCTCTTAAGCGTTTTTTAATTACGCGTGCTCTGAGTAACTTAGAACATGCTGTAAAATTTATAGAGCCAAAAGAAAGGCACAAGCAACGTACTTGTAAAGGATACTGAGACAGCTTTTTTGCTATGACTTACTGCTAATGTTGAAGTATTGCTTATTTCTGATACTGTTGTTCCGTACCCACCACCTGCAAAATGAATTAAAGTACATAACTTAGAAAATGTTAGTTTAATTCTTTAAGATTAAATTCGACAGGTTGGTTGATTGAACGGTAACGTGTTAATCTCTGAAGCGGAGGCCTGAGATTCAAATTTCGGGCCGGTCGAATCCGGCACAGTGTCGCTAACGGCTTGCCAATGCTGCGATGTTTCTTCAAAAGGAGCTGTGCTGCTTGGGAAATCAGCCAATTGACCCGGAGATGAGCCCCTCAAACTCTTTTCATGCTTCGGGCAATACAGCAAAAATAATCAATTTAGTTTTTTAAGATTACTGTAATTCTTTTTTTTTTCAATTTTAACTGTTTAAAATAGCTACATCTATCCACAGTTTTTTCGGTTTTATTTACGGAAAAAACAAAGTAAAAACAAGTTCTTCAAAAGCATATAAATGCAATTAAAGTCAGTAGTTTTTAGCATAACAGCTTTGCAGTACCTCTCGATCCTTGTGTAAATTGAAGATTTAGAGGCAAACAACGAAATGAATTGCCGTAGTTGTTTCCATCAAATTCACAATAATAAAAATCACCTTCCGATACTCCAGAAATCACGTTACTGCCTTTTGGGGCGCCGGCATACAGTCGAATCCGATTTGAAAATCTGCAAGTAACGCTTTACGCAAAATTCTTTAACTTTGAAATTAATACAATATGATGGTTACATACCTTCACTTGAAATTTTGAAACGCATTTTATATTTTGAAACAGTGGTCGGTAACCACTGGGCCAAATACTTTTCGAGGTTAAATGCTTTGGAATATATTTGTAACATCTTTTGATGAAATAATTCCAATTTACAGGAAATACTACAATAATTCGGTTTTGTTACTACAACAATGGAAATATATCATCAATTAACAAGGAACATTTGAATTTGCTGCTCTTCCCCGTTGTAGCAGACTTACATTTTTGTTGCTAAACATTTGTGTTATTGAAAGTCGGTCCTCAAAAAATTTTCATTTTTCACCGGCCCACAGTATAGAAAAGGTTGCCCCTTTTTCAAAGGATTTGAGATATTTTGAACCTGAGTGAATATACAAAAAATTTTAAAACAGTGACCGGCAAATATCAAAGTTTTATGCCAGGTGATCTTTAACACAAAATTTGTTATTACGAAGCATTTAGCATTTTGTTGGGTTTCTATGGGGCGCGAAATGCAAAATGAGCTAAATCTACATTATTGTTGAAAATACATGATGGAATTTGCTTTAAAAAGTATGAAATTAAGTATTTCAAACAAGTTATCCAATGGGCTAACCGATCAGCAAGGATGGCAGTACGGTACGGTACGTTTAGAATTTGTGTACTATGTACCTCTCACCTTGAACCGTACCGTACCAGCGTACCGTACTTTAGTTTAATTTCTAAAGTGTACCGTACCAACGTACCGTACCCGTACCATTCCAAAAAAGGCGTACCGTACTTCTTAGCAAAAATTGAAGCGTACCGTACTGCCATTTTTGCTTTCAACTACTCGCAACTTTAACTGACTTTAAAATCACTAGTTTATAAATCAACGATCTCAATTCACACATTTAGCGTCGGCTTCAGCTGTCTTTTACCTCTGCACTCTGCATACAAAAATCCGGTGCAACATGCGAAAAGTCTGGGATTTTTAACTCACACAGCGTACCAATGTGCCGTACCATTACAAAAAAAAACCTACCGTACCAACGTACCCGTACCCGTTCCAGGGGTGGATTTAGGGGGGGGATGGGGGGATGCATCCCCCCCACCAGCCTAAAAGTAACGATTTCGGCCGAAAAATCAGCCTCTATTTCGAAAAATTAGGCTCCATTTCGGGATGCATCCCCCCCACCAGTGTAAAGCTATCGGTTTCGGCCGAAAAATCACTCTCAATTTCGGTGAAGACCTTTTTATTTTTATTTTTTTGGAAACCACCTGATTTTTGGGCGGAAAAAACGTTCGAATTTCCGATTTCGGCCCAAAAATCACTCTCAATTTTTGAGGGTTTGTGCTTAAAATCCCCCCCACCAAAATTTTCTAGATCCGCCACTGACCCGTTCCATTACAAAAAAGGGGTACCGTACCAGCGTACCGTGCTTCTTAGCAAAAATCGAGGCGTACCGTAACGAACTGCCATCCTTGCCGATCAGTAGTCGGGTGAATGGAGCGTCTGCTACCGAAATGGTAAAATCGGGTTCGAGTCGCGGTCGGGTCAAACCAAAGCCTATCAAATTATTTACAGCTTTCCTGCTCGATGTTCAGCAATTAAAGGGACAGTGTGAAGTCTTTATCGTGTGTGATACAGAGTTGTAAGTCGGGCCGGGTTTTTCGGGTCGGGTTCGGGCCTAAAGTTGACGAAAATTTCGGGCTTAAGTCGGGCCTGGGACGTGCTTTTTGCCTTAAGTGCACAAAAATATAATCAAAATAACTTGGCAACATTGCTCAATTTTTCAGACCCAACTTAACTTTCGTATTCTTTCGGGCATGATTTGGGCTTCAAATTAGTTTTCGGGTTCGGGCCAGGTTCGGGCTTATATTTTCGGGTTCGGGCCTAAAGTAGTCGGCCCGTTTACAACTTTGATGTGATAGACAGGAAGGCAGGTAGCAGCTTAACTCGAAGACCCAAAGGTTCCTTCGTTGTCTCCTGGCCAAGGCAACTTGGTGAATAAATATGTAATTACTACTACTACTATTATCTAAGCAATGTTTTTTGTTAGTCATTCATACCCCAATTTTTTTTGCATTGAGAATTGATCCTTGGTAGTATATTGTATTTGATAAATAAGATATTTGATTGTTGAAGTCTTGAAAGAGGAATATTGATTTACATAAGTTCTGAGATATTGACGATTTTCGTCACCGGTATGTCCGCGAAACTTAAAACCGTATCTGAATAAACTTGAACGTTGAGCACCGTGATGCTATTCAAACTTTGCCAGAACTGGGTCTGCAACCAGTTTGTTCAAGCCAAAAGCGCAGGTTATTTTTACGTTAGCAAATTTTAACAACTCGTTCTTTACATTTAGGAACCGCATTTAATAGCAGCACCGTTCATCCCTAATACGACTTGATCAAGAATTTGAAGTGTTAATTGCTTAACTAAAATCGCCTTCAATTTTTGATTAGCACTTTAAATATTTTCCCAAGTGATACATTGGATTCAGGTTCGTTTCAGAAGTTTTTTTAGCGGTTAAACGCGAATTGTCAAATTTTAGCGGTTAAAATTGCAAATTCTTCTCAACCTATTCCACTGAAATTAAACCAATTGCTGTAGTTACTGAGGTCCGTCTCCAAGGGTTATACTGTTTCCAAACCAGCTGTCTATTGCTTGCTGCTCTCTAATGAAGATGTGATTGCGTGATTCAATACTTTGAGCATAAGTCGTTGTTACTATTGCATCAGTGATAAACAAAATCAAAAACATCTCCATTATAGGCAAAAAAATAGGATTTTTGCAAATTCTAAAGACATAAGATTGACTAAAACCGTCAGGTAATCTCGGAAATATTTCATTCTAAGATCCTCAAGCTTTTTTAGGGCGCATTGACTCTTCAACGGCAAGGTTTTTGAGACCCACCGTGATTTTTGGATACTGAAATACGGTAATTTCAAAATACTGAAATGTTTATTGTATTTCAAATATGCATTTGAAAACTACACAAGCTACAAATTTTAAAATTTTATTGCATTGTAGAATATTTATTAATCTTTCAATACAGCAAAAACAACTTTGGAGTTTATTTTAAAAAGCGAATGAAATTTGCATTTTATTTAGAATACTGTGAGTAGAAACATCATGAAGTTTCAAAATACGGTATTTCGAAATTTTCAATGATAAAGAAGTTGAAGAAGATGTTTGGGTAAAGTAAAAGGGTAAAAGAAGTTGAAGGAGATCAACAAAAATAGAATTCATTTTATTATAATTTCGTTAACGTTTTATTTATTTACGTAATAGAGTTTTTGAAACAAGCTATTATGATTCTTCATTAGTTTCTATTTATGCTACAGTACTCAGTGAATAAAAATACGATTTATTTTGGAAGACTGTTGTTGGGTAAAAAAATTTAGAGTTGCAAGTCGGACCTGGCTATTCGGGTCGGGTTTGGGCTTAAGATTGACAAAATTTGGTCTTTCTTCGGACCGGATGGATATACGCGCTTG
This sequence comes from Trididemnum nubilum, assembly GCA_963965965.1. Classification (NCBI taxonomy): domain Eukaryota; kingdom Metazoa; phylum Chordata; class Ascidiacea; order Aplousobranchia; family Didemnidae; genus Trididemnum; species Trididemnum nubilum. The sequence goes on along the minus strand of OZ014476.1, from coordinate 10,428,458 downwards.
TGTTTTAGGTGCTGTCATAATCAAGATAATTTTATGAAGACTTCATTTACGCTTCAACTCAATTATTAGTCCACAATGATTACTATTGCATTGCAATTTATCATCAATAAGTATAGCTGCTTACGTTTTAATAATCCCATCTATTCTCGATGAATTTTCAAACTTATCCACTAAGTTCTAATAGCTTCTTATTGGTTACATTTTCTACAGAACTTCTCTTAGCACTAATTGTTGTGATAAGCTTGATGGGTCGCTCAAGGAATTAAAAACGTGGGCTAGCACAACGTATTCGCAAGTAACCAGCAAAGTTTTCTGGTCTTTTCTATATTACAATTGTCGATTTGCCCGACAGTGGTCATGATTTATAACAAAATATAACTTTTAACCAAGCAGATTAAATTAGTCTCACTTTATTATTCAATAAATTAAGAAAAAATGTAATGAGAATGAAATATTATCAGATTATTGGGCTTTATTCAACTTAAAACTGGCAGCGACATTGATAACTAAACTAGCTCAAAAATAACGTAGATAACTTAAACTAACCGAAACGCAGTGCACTTCAATGCTGACGAAGTAACTATAACAAAAAACGTGTAAGTCAAAGAATGAACAAAATTGCGCTTTAAGTAAATCAGCTGCAGAAGTGCAACGACGATACGACGTCATTAATCATTACTTTACACAACAAAAAATAAGGCTGAAAAATCTTGAAAATTTTAAAACAGCCTGCGTTATAACTCATAATCTACAGGTTGTTTGCATTGAAGCACATTTTACAATGCTGTTACGGAACTGGTATACGTTTTGTAGCGGCTATCACAAGGAAGTATCGGGATAACCTTTTTACGTAATAGTGCTATGCATTTTTAAACACTTAAAAATGCGTACCGGTAATTCATCATCTTTCACGAATATATAATACTTTATATCAAAATTTTAGGAACTGGATTGCATACAATTGCAAGTATTTATAAATAACAAATCTAGCATGTTAGTGTCACGTAATTTATTCAATAAAGATTACAGTACTAATCCAAGCTAACTCTATTTTACAAGGAGAAAGGGCATGTTTGCTCCCCTCTTTTTTTTCGTGATAAATCCCAACAAATAAATTTTTGATTCAAGTCAACTTGAATTTGAGTCAAATTTCGCCACAAATAACTTTTGAAAATTTGAAGTTGCTTAGGTAACGGGAATTTTTCCAATTTCGAGATTTTTCCGAAGTCTCTTTCCCAAATCTAAGCATTTTTTACCAAAATTTAACTTAAAATGACGTTACAAAACGTTTTTGTGCATCACTACTTTAACTAAGGCGTTTTGTGATTCAGCATTAAAAACAAACCTATGTGCAAAATTTGAACCGCCTGTGACGTCATCGCAAAATGATGTTATGATTTTCAAAAAAATGGCCGTCACGTCACAAGGATAACGTCATTAACTCAAAACCAATTTTTTTGAAAATATTTGGTGAACACCAATCTTTGTTCCAAATTTGGTGTTCCCATACGATTTTTGGCTTTGGAGTTACATTTTTGGCCTCCTTCCCTTATAAAATGCGTTGATCAAATGCCCCGAGTAAAATAGGGTTAAGATTGTTTTGAATTACTTCAAAATTTTTAAATAAATTTATTGCTCAAGCTCATCAGTGTAATGTTGAAAAATGGTATCAGCAAAACAAAAAAATAATTTGCAAATACACTTCGAAAAAAGGTAGTTATTGATTTGAGCTGAGCTAAAGCAATGCTTTTACAGTACCTATTGTTCTTTTTATCTATTGTGTTTTTGTGAGTGCTTGTGTATGTGTTGGAAATTTTGTGCATCAAATAAAAAAATAAGAAACGAAAAAATCGTATCATCAATTATCATTTTAGATATTTTAATTTTGGTAATTAATCAAAAAAATTGGAAAAACCCATTATTTATTTATCCTTTATTTAGCAATTTCCTCCGCTATTATAGTGCTGAGCATCAATCAAAACCAGAGGTGTATTTAGGGGGGCCATTGGGCCATGCCCCCCCCTTTGGGTCGCCAGGATAGTATAATTAGCATAGAATAGTATGCAAAAATTGTGGCATGCCCCCCCTTTGCAAGTTGGGCAGAAGCTTTGATCACACAATAGGTCTGGTTGGAATGACTGTTTTAGGCTTGCAACCAAGTTTGGGCAAAAAATCGGACCAAATTTGACTGAAACAGTTTACATTCTGATTTTTGTTCTTCTTACATCTTCTTAAGTTCCTGCCCCCCCCCCCCCCCCCCCCCCTTTTCAAAATCCTGCGTACGCTACTGATCAAAACAATAAAATAGAATTAAAAAGATGTCTTTAACAAAAAATTAGGAATACTAATAGCATTTTTTCTCACTTTGCTTTGAAGTGTTTAACAAGAACTAACAATGCTAAAATTTAAACATTTGATCTTACAATTTCGGGAAAAGTTATTTTTTTCAGTCTATATAGCAATGTACATCAGCCATGGGGTTTGATGTATGTTTTCCAAGTTAGTCGTATTTTACATGAGTTATTTGATCAAAATATTTCCCTTTTCATCAATATTCTTAACCGAAAGTCATGGACACACCAAATTTGGTATGCGAGTTGATGCTGACTAAAAGTTTCAGAAAGTTGATTTTAAGTTGATGACGTCATTACAGTGACATCAAGGCCATATTTGGGGAAAATAATGTCACTATTTAAATACGTCATAGGATAAAAAAACTTTGCGCATAGTTCTTTGTTTGAACTGAATTATGAAAAGCGCTAGTCAAAGTATTTGCATCGCAAAAACGCCTTATGACATCTTTTGTTAAATATGGATTAAAAATGCTTAGATTTGAAGATTTCTGATGTGATTTTGGCAAACCGCAAAACTGGGAAATTTCCCCTTACATAGCAACTTCACATTTTCAGGATTTATCACCAAAAAAACGTAAGGGAGGCATTTTTCCCTCCCCTCTGGGAAAAAAGGATAAATATTACACTTTTTATTTATGTGATGATATTTTGCGATCTGCATTCGTGAAGTATTTGCACCTACATTACTTGTTTTGTAAAGTATTTTGCAAATTGCCAAATATTACATCAAAATACTATGTTACTACTTACTAACATATACAAAATATGCTTGATTATTCAGTTCAAGCACTTTTTTATTTTTGATAACAGTAGTATTTTACTTTCACCTTTGTTGTACGTTACTTTTGCAATGCACAATTTTCAGACAACCTTGTTATACTGCGTTTGCTATTCTGTTACGTACTATTGTATATTATTAAGCACAGTTTAATTAAGTATATATTATAAAGGAAAAGTTAAACCAAACGGGAAAGATTGCAGCAACAATTTAAGACTGAGTTTCAAAACGGAAATTGAAAGTGGGTGGTTTATGGCTCCATGGCAACTCTACGATTGTCTAGGTTTGAGGAATAGATTATACAGCCAATACAGCCAAATACAATCTCATATAGCCAAACAACATCATTTTAAAGGGCGAAACAAATTGAACAAAATTAACAAATGATGCTGCACTGCATGTCGTAAGCAATAATCCTGCAAACGGTTTTAGTCGGCAGGGTGGTCGAAAGGCTTACGATACGTAGTCTTTACGATAACCCTCATTGCATATAAATGGGTTCAACCAGCACCTTGGTCACCTAGTTGCGTTGTTGGATAAGACACTTCACAATCATTATCTCTGCTTGGTGGCTTCGAATAAGCAGCAAAATTCAATGGACAAAAACGTAAAAAAATCTACAGGAACATTGGATCACTGGATATACTTTAGCAGGTGCAGATTTTTTCCAACATAAAGTAGTCAATGCAATGAAAAGTACGCGGATCGTCCAATAGTTAGCGTCTGACGCTGTCCGGTGACAGGAGGATTATGCAATATAAAAAAAACGGCTTTAGAATTTGAAAGATGTTCACTTTCGCAGTATACATACGCGTACATGTTTTTTTGTTTTTTTTTGAGGTGAGATTTAATAAACAAACAATCAGCCTTTTAACTAAAATGCTGTGCTGTAAAAGCAAACAAAAAGAAAGTGATTTTGGTACCGAATAAGGCCATCATCAGTCTTGTTCGAATAGAATCATTTTTCTAATAGAATAGTTGTTTAATAGAATGTAATTTCTTATAGAATCTTTTTTTACTAATTCATTTTTGTCGCTTTCTTGGTTGTAAGCGTGATAAAAAATATAAATAAATGCATAGATTATGAACGAAATTTACTTTAGCTTTGACTTAGATAGAATTTAGCATTAAATTTGCTCGTTGCTTTTGAGGAACTCGGTGCTGTGGTCAGGCGCGTAGCAACAAATATATAATGAGAGGGCTGTTTCGGGGGTCTGGGGGCGGAACCCACTGCCGCCGGAGGCAGGGGGTGCGGAGGAAAATCCCTTCCAGGCCGGAGGCACGGAGTCTGGGGGCAAAGACCCTAGCCACCGTAGGCATTGGGGTCTGCGGTCGGAGCCCTCCAGCGCTCGAAAATTCTTTTTGCAAAAATAACTCAATTTTAGGCCTATTTTGATAAAAATTAATGCTCTTGAAACGTGACATAGAATTAGCAGTGCAAAAACATAATTAAACTGGTTGCATAAATGAGCTATGTAGGAGGTGGCTCATGTTTTTCCAGCTGATAAATCATAAAAGCCTATAGTTTAATAAAACTCGCAAGGATTAATTTATCCCGTTTGTGTGTTGCAGAGAAAGATACTTGGTGAGGGGAATAATGAAACAATATTTGAGAGAAATGATTGATCCAATTAAATCTTTCATTATACTCGCTGTAATACGCTGAAGCGTGTATCGAGTTGGCGGGGCCCATCTCCGCGTCATTGCGCCGGGCAACACAGTTCCTGTCGAAGAAATGTCGCAGCAGTGGCGAGCCGTTGGCAACACTGTGTCCGATTTGACCGGCCCAAGATTTAAACCTCAGACCTCCCGTTCCAGTGATTGGTGATTAACTAATACTGAATAGCCAATCCTTCCTATTCCTGAACTTATATACATTCTTTTTTAATGAAACTTATGTTCAGCGTTTTTCAACAAGCGATCAAAGTTGATGCTTATTTTGGCTGTTTTTTCGAAGTTTTTATTGACAAACTAGCCCCACCCCCAAAACAAATGCTTCAAAGGAAGTTTTAAATCATGTTTGAGTCTTTCCAGTGCAAAAGACAGTCTCAGAAATACAAAAAACGTGATATTTTGCTTATTCTGCATTTTTGTTGACAGGCCAATTGGTGCCCCCCAACCTGTGGCTACGCTACACTAACTTGGCTTTGGCATTACCTGAAATGGCGGTGTCGATCCAATTTTTCCATTTAATATTCATAGGTGGGGGCTCGGTACTTCAAAGGTACCGACGGTTCTTTTACTGCTACTTTGTTAAAATTGGAGGGGGGACGCTAACTCTCGATGGAGGGACGCGTTCCTCCTACAATTTAAGTACTGCTTACAACAGCAACTAACAACAATATTAAAGACCAGGGGCCTCTGGCCCCTCTCAATTCAATTGTTGCCAGCCAATCTAAACGTATAGCGCGAAAGAAATGGAGAGTTTTCGTCCTATACGTTGCAATCTCAGGCCCACATCTAGCCTTTTCATGAACGTAATGCTTTAAACTGGGCAGGATTTACCATAATATGGCGCAGTACCAGCTAGGGGCCCCGAGCTGAAATCGTAAAACTTTTTTGGTCTTCACCTATATTTGGGAAAAAGATGTTGCGAAAATCTTCATAGTGCCAGGGGCCCAGCGCGATGTAAATCCGGCCCGGCAATAACATGGTTAGTAGGCGTAACCATCTATCAGAGGTGGAGTCGAGGACACAAGGCTCGAGGCAAAGGCCAAAGAGAGCCCTTCCGAAAACAGACCTTCTCGAGGCCAAGGACAGGAATGCTCGAGGCCAAAGACCAAGGACACAGCCGCAAGTGTTCTCCGAAAAAAAAGAAAAGGTCTTCAAAAAAGTTTTTCAGACGATCTCCAATTCATTGGCGTACCCAGATTTTTTGATTGGGGGAAGCCTAAACCACAAATCACATGCAATGACGTCATCAAAATTTTTCCAAAGAGGAAGCTTTTGTGGGACAAAGATATCGTTGGATGGAAGATCTGAAATCGTTGCCTGTTGGCACGTAATCAGTATTTTGCAAAAGAAGAGTGCTTAAACTAACAGTTGAAAAATGCAAATATCTTACTTTGGAAACGTGTTGAGAAAGCTAGTGTAACTCAAAGGTATCACAAACGGGGATCTGGAGGCAGGGCCCGTTGGGCGATTTTTTGTAATTTTTTGGTAAAAAAGCTATTTTAATGCCATTGAATCACATTTCGCAAGTGTTCAGAGCCATTTGAAAGCACTAAATTTTTGACATTTGAAATCCAATTGAGAAAATTAAATTGTTTAATCCTCCTTTTCCTTGCAATTTAAGTCCAAAACACGTTTAACATCTTGCATTTTGGAGTTAATATTTAATTGTAAGTGATTTGGTCCAGGTAGGGGGAAGTAAGGTGCATTGTCTCTTGCAACATTTTAGCTGTAAATAATAATCCATTCGAAGATTTTCCTCAGAGACTTTTGTTTTGTCATGAAGATAACCAGTAATAGGAGTACATGTTCGGCCAGGGGGCCCAGGCCCCCTTAAATGAAGTTCAATGATTCGTTCAATCAGAATTTTCCTTGGCTAATTTTTTTAAAAGTGTTTTGTAGGTAAAAACCGGCGAGGTTGGAGGTGAATTACTGAATTGTGTTTGAAAAATGGTACATTAGAATGTTACGTCAACTAACCATGTCATTGCCGGGCCGGATTTACATCGGGTTAGGCCCCTGGCACTATGAAGATTTTCGCAACATCTTTTTCCCAAATATAGGTGAAGACCAAAAAAGTTTTACGATTTCAGCTCGGGGCCCCTAGCTGGTACTGCGTCATATTATGGTAAATCCGGCCCTGATTAATGCATTACGTTCACAAAAAAGCTAGATGTGGGCCTGAGAGAGCAACTTTTAAGACAAAAACTCTCCATTTTCTCCGGGTTATACGTTTAAATTGGCTGGCAAAAAATTGAATTGGGGGGGAACCGGCGCCCCTGGTCTTCAATATTGTTGTTAGTTATACTGTAGTAAGCGCAAAATGCTAAAAAGAAACTGAAACTGAAGAAACAATGGGCTTTTTTGTCACATTTTTGTCATTGGTGAAATTTCAATTAAGGGGGGGCCCCCCTGGCTACGCCTATGCTCCAAGTGAGGAAAACAAAAAAAGTGTTCGCAAATTTTCCGCGAGGTTTCTGGCGCTTTCCAACGAAATTTTAACTATTCAAAAAATAGTGCTGTCCTCGGGCCGAGGACAGGGCAATTCTCGAGGACTTGAGGCTTCGAGGCCAAGGCCAAGGACTTGACTTTCGAGGCCAAGACCAAGGCCAACGACTTGAAAATGTGTCCTTGAGGACGTTCTCGAGGCCAAGGACGTCCTCGAGGACTCCACCTCTGACATCTATTGTACCTTTTTTCAATAACAATCCAGTAATTCACCTCCAACCTCGCCGGTTTTTACCCACAAAATACTTTAAAAAAATTAGCCATGGAAAATGCTGATTGAACAAATCATTGAACATCAGTTGAGGGGGCCTGCCAGTGGCGTACGCAGGATTTTTCAGTGGGGGGTTTTCATAAGTGACGTCAAAATTTTTTTCGCGATCTATACTTTGGCGAATAAATAAGTTAGTGCAATGTAACCAAATGGAATCAAAGTCACACAGTGCGTAACGCAAATAAAACTTTTCAACCAAAAAACAATTAAGCATACATCTACAGTTAAACATCATAAGGTTTGCAACTGGACGATCAAGAAAAAATTGTTCAAAACAAAAGCTCCCCAACCCTATATAATTATAAACATTGCAAAGTGTGGCAGACGCGTAGCCAGAAATTCGTAATTGGGGGAGGCTGGTTTGGGGGTCTGGGGGCGGAGCCCCCAGCGCTTGAAAATTTTGCATTTTTTTTTCAAAAATAACCTACTTTTAGGGCTTTATTGATAAAAAATAATGCTTTTAAAACGTGGCAAAGAAATTGGCAGTGCAAACCTGACTAAACTGTTTGCATAAATGGGCTCTGTGGAAGGTGGCTAATGGTAAAATTTTAGCTTTCTTGTTTACATGCTGGTAAATCATAAAATCTTATAGTTAAAGAAAACTCACACGGAGTAATCTATTTCGTTTATATTTTATAGAGAAAAATAATTAAGAAGGGACTAATGAAAAAAATTTTGCGGCACATGATTGGAAATTAAGTAATACTGAACAGCCCCCCCCCCCTACTCCTAAGTTTATAATATGTTTGTTGATGAAACCTATGTTTAGCATTTTTACAATAGCGATCAAATTTAATTGCTTGTTTTTGGCCATTTTCAGAGTTTTTATTGATTTGTGAGTTTTATTTTTGACAGATTAGCCCCACCCCTAAATTTATGCTTCAGAAAATGTTTTAAATCACTTTTTAGTCCATTCCCGTGCAAAAACCGGTCTCAGAAGTGCTAAAAACGTGTTCTTTTCCTTATTCTGCATTTTGGTGGACAAGCCAATGTGGGGTCTATAACCCCCCCGCCAACGCTACTGAACTCTGACTCGTAACACGACATTCCAGATTTTCAGTATTACACTTGGTCGCTTACAATGATGCATTAAATAACAAAAAATATTTACCATAATTAAATATTTTGTATTAATATGAGAAATGAAAGAGCTTGTTTGTTTTGCGCAATAAGGCGAAATTTCGAATGATACACGTCGAATCAATAGGGAGGATGGTTTAAACCCACATCCCCTTTTGTGGGCCTTTGCGCTTAAGTGAGCTATGTGGGCGGTGGCGAATGGTAACATTTCAGTCCTCTAATTTACAAGCCGGTAAATCATAAAATCATTATTTGAAAAAACTCACAAGCATTTATATTCTGTAGTTTATAGAATGAGACAGTTGGAGATGGGGTGGTGGTGGGGGCGAATGGAACGAGATTTGAGTGGATTAATAATAAACTGATACTGAAATCCCATCTCCATAGTATTTTTGATGAAGAAAATGTTAAGCATTTTTAGCGGTTAAATTTGCTAATTTTGGCAATTTTTTGAAGTTATTACTAATCTATAAGTTATATCTTTGACAAATAAACCCCCCTAAGAAACTCTAAATGCTTCAAAAGTTGCTTTAAATCATGTTGGAGTTCATGTCATTGCAAAAAAACAAGATCAGAAGTGCTAAAAACGTGATATTTTCTTTATTGTGCATTTTAGTCGACAGACCAATGGGGGGGGGGGGGGTTGAATCCTCAAACCCCCTGCGAACGCCCTTGGGGCCTGGGCCCCCTGGCCGAACATGTACTCCTATTACTGGTTATTTTTATGACAAAACAAAAGTCTCTGAGGAAAATCTTCGAATGGATTATTATTTACTGCTAAAATGTTGCAAGAGACAATGCACCTTACTTCCCCCTACCTGGACCAAATCACTTACAATTAAATATTAACTCCAAAATGCAAGATGTTAAACGTGTTTTGGACTTAAATTGCAAGGAAAAGGAGGATTAAACAATTTAATTTTCTCAATTGGATTTCAAATGTCAAAAATTTAGTGCTTTCAAATGGCTCTGAACACTTGCGAAATGTGATTCAATGGCATTAAAATAGCTTTTTTACCAAAAAATTACAAAAAATCGCCCAACGGGCCCTGCCTCCAGATCCCCGTTTGTGATACCTTTGAGTTACACTAGCTTTCTCAACACGTTTCCAAAGTAAGATATTTGCATTTTTCAACTGTTAGTTTAAGCACTCTTCTTTTGCAAAATACTGATTACGTGCCAACAGGCAACGATTTCAGATCTTCCATCCTACGATATCTTTGTCCCACAAAAGCTTCCTCTTTGGAAAAATTTTGATGACGTCATTGCATGTGATTTGTGGTTTAGGCTTCCCCCAATCAAAAAATCTGGGTACGCCAATGAATTGGAGATCGTCTGAAAAACTTTTTTGAAGACCTTTTCTTTTTTTTCGGAGAACACTTGCGGCTGTGTCCTTGGTCTTTGGCCTCGAGCATTCCTGTCCTTGGCCTCGAGAAGGTCTGTTTTCAAAAAGGCTGTACTTGGCCTTGGCCTCGTTTTTTTTTTGGTTTCCTTTGCCTCGAGCCTTGTGTCCTCGACTCCACCTCTGCCCAAAAATCGATATTTAACACGCGCCGGTCGTTCAATGGGCTTCCTTCTAGCAGTCGTTTTTCTTCACTCGTTTTTCTTGTCTCTGTATTTAACAATCAGCAAATGGGCTCGAAAATCTCGCGTCTGAGACAAAACAATAAGTGGTTCTCTACAAGATAAGTAGGTACTACACTGTGTGCACAACTACCTTTTGTTTTCCAAATGTCATCTGAATAAAGTGTGTATAATTGTAAACAAAGCGCTGCTTAATTAAGAATAAAACAAACAACTGCGTAATTAGAACATCAGTTAGTTGTGAAAGAATTTCGCTGTAATTGCCTTAGTTTTGTATGACGTATTTATACGTTTTACGCACTGAGAAAGCGATTGCTTGGACAAATAAATAGTTTTACGCACTGAACAGATTGAAAGAGACTGCCTTGATCTAAACCAAGTTCTTTAAAAAATATGGAAAATGAAAATGACGATTAGGATCGTTTTTGGACTGCAACTTTTTGAACTAAAAAAATAACATTTTTTAAAGTCAAGCATTTTGTGATTAGTCTTTAAGCATTTTTCAACGTGCATCTCACAACTTTTAGGTAAAATTCAAATAATTGGGAGTTATCCTTGTATGCCTCTATGCAGTATTTCAATCTATTTTGTTTAAATTGCATTTCCGCTATTTCGCGTGGTGTTTACAATACTCGATGTGGTACGCCGAAGCGTGTAACGAGTCGGCGGGGCACATCTTCGCATTGTTTCGCCTGAACAACACAGGTTTGAAGGAGCAAATGTCGTTGCGGTATCGACCCGTGGGAACGCTGCTTCTAATTTGACCTTCCAAATGATTTGCTGCAGTTAGAAATTCCCTAAGTAAGCCTAACGTAGAGCCTTTAAAACTATAACTTTCTAGGAGCTCCTGCTAATGTTATTGCTAAAATTACTGTTAGATTTTTTTCAAAAATCAAGCTAATACGAGTTCGCATTTAGCGTGCTTCCTCCTTTTTTAAGTAGTACATAGTTTCTTTTTTCAACGGTGCACAATTTGATTGATTTTAGCACTACGCTACATCCTGGTTGGTGCACTGGACAAGTTTTGCTTTAATACAATCACAATGGCTGCGTCAGCAGAAGCAAGCAGAAATCCGTTCCATTGATAGTCCTACTGTATTCAGTTTTCCATTATTGTGCTACTCTACATTATTTGAAACAAAATGCAAGAAACGGAAATGGAAGAGAGTTGCTTACAGCTATAATAAGCAAAAGTTTAATATGCGGGACATCATTATTCTGTCACAATGCTATTTGTTAGCAATTAACTGCACCGGTACGTACGTAATAAGGACTAGACAAAACAAGAGAACTTTTGTTTCGTCGCTAAGTAATAATATGGCAGTTATTAAACTTGATTAGAATTGCGACTGGAAAGTTGCGAAGGGATTTTGTGGTCATCAACTCAAACAACTACCCCAAATTTCAAGAGAACTGATGATTTAGCCTGTAATATTGAGATTTGAAACATTTTTTTTCGTGAAATGCATTGTTGTTATTTAGTTACCTGCATGTCATCGGTCAAAGTCAAGCCATTTAAATCTCTCGAAGAATCGGAAGTTCCAGATACTTATTGCGAGACGTACAAGCAAACCTAATTCCTAATGATTTTGCAGAAAATCTTTATACTGAATTTTAAATCTTTGAAAAGATAACACCCTAAGTTCTTGAGGAATGAAATTCCAGACCATGACTCCCTGATATTTAATGCACCTTTGCAATTTATTTGTTCGGTAGCATGGAATATTAAGATTTGAGTTATCACTTGATTGTCTCGTAACTCGGCTCGAATGTTCAACAATTTTTCGAAAATAATTGCGAAACAGGTTAGGAGTTTTGTTGGTTATCTAACATTGAAAAAAATTAGCGATTTCACACTTTAATAAATCACCAATTTGCAAAATCTTAAATTGGATGTAATATGTGTTTACTTCATCTCGGTAATGACATCTAGCGACCGCTTTTATTGCTCGATTCTGCAAGAATTTTAATCTTTTAATGTAGGTTAGGCTTGTTCAAAAAAATTTTTTTTTGAAAGATGATGCTGTAAACGGCTTTTCCCGTTGTATTACCCCAAAAAATGATATTGACCAATTTTCACAAAATAATTTGATGTTTAGGGGGTGCGCAACTCGATTTTAGCTAATGACGTCATTAAAAAAGTGAAAAATTATTTTTCGGAAAACACTGGCAAGTAACATATCAACAGACGCAGAATGACCTCCTAATTCGTAATTTATTGATTGTTTTGGTTTATTGGCATTAGGTAAAAATTTATTTCAAAATTTCAAATCGATGACGTCATCGTTTTTAGTTAAAATTGCATCTTTGCACGCTTTATTAACTATTATAAGGAAAATGATCACCTGGTTGCCTCTTGTCTACACAAAATCGTTTCAGCACAAATCATATCAGTCATGCACAACGTCTTTTTAAGCAATATACTAATTAGAGTGCTTATTGTCGATAACCGCTTGATTATTGTGAGTACTTTTTTAGATTCAAATTAACCTTTGAATTGTACTGAAAACATATACTATTTTACTGCATAATTTTATTGGATTGAGTAAATAGAAATGACTACCGGTACCACAAGAAGCACAACTGAAATTGGGTTGATTGGCAATCCTAAATCTGCTCTTAATGCCAGCTGCTTACAGACCAATGGTGATGTAATGTGTTACTTTTCTCCCATTTTCAAAAATCCAAATGCCACAACAAATGATGCTGTAAAGTAAACGATTGAACCAGTAACTAAAATTTGGTTGAAATCGGGAATACTGCAACTACTTTTCATAGAAATCCCGACTTCCTCCAAATTTCAGTTATTGCTATAATCGTTCGCTTTATAGCATCATTTACTGTAGCATTTTGATTTTTGAAAATGTGACAAAAGTAACGAATGATATCAGGCGCATAGACAGAAATCTGCAATTGGGAAGGCTGTTGCGGGGGTCTGGGGGCGGAGCCTTCAGCCGCCGGAGGCAATTAGGGGTCAGCTGGCTGAGCCACCAGCTTTTGAAAGTTTTATTTATTTTTGTGGCAAAAATAACCTAATTTTAGACCTATTTTGATGAAAATTAATGCTATTGAAACGTGGCATAGAAATTAGCGATGCGAAATCATGATTGTACTAGTTGCATAAATGGCTTAAGAGCAAGGTAGCCAATACTAGGATTTCAGTTCTCTTATTTACAAGCTGGTATATCATAAAACACTATACCCGTAACTCAATAAAACTCTCAAGCAATATCTAACTTATTTCGTCTATATTTTATAGAGAGATATAATTAGGGGATGGTGTCTATTATGAAGATACGAGTGAATCAAACTATAAACCACACCCCTAATATCATAGTTGCTCAGTTTTACCGGAAGTGTTTCGTGTGACACTGTATCGAAAAGCTTTTCTTAAATCGACAAAAGATAAGGCTGTATAACAAGATTCATTAATTTTATCGTAACAGAAGGCGACAACATCCAGCATTGCATGCATTGTAGAAATATTATTTTGAATTAGATATTGATTTTCGTAGATTACATTGTGTTTTTTGAGGAATTCGTAGAGTCGTGCATACAGAATTTTTCAATCATTTTAGAAAAACAAGTAAGTATCGAAATGGGTCGTTTATTATTCATGTCATCTTTTGCTCCGATTTTGTAGATGGGGACTACCCTGGCAATTTCGCAATCACAAGGAAAAATACCTTTCAAAAGAAACGGGACAACAAAATTGTGGCATTAGGAAATCCATCCAATCCAAGTGGGTGCAGTAATCACGTATTAAAACAAAAATTGAAAAGGGAACACCATTTAAAAGGAGCATTACGAAATCAATCGAACAAACATCAAAATTCACAGAAGCCAATGCTGAAAGCAGAACAAAAAATACCAGTTGCATGCCTAAGACAGCTGTTTCGCCTAATTTGAAGGCTCATCAGTTAGGCTTAGCAAGGCCAAAATGACAAATATTATAGTGATAAAACTTCAAAAAAATTAGAAAATGATGAAATATTTGCAGATAAAATTCTGTCCACACCAATTTTTACCCAACAAATTACATTAATTTAACGTAATTTGTTGGGTAAAAATATTCTGTAAAATTCTGTCCACACCAATTTTTACCCAACAAATTACATTAATTTAACGTAATTTGTTGGGTAAAAATTGGTGTGGACAGAATTTTATCTGCAAATATTTCATCTTTTCTAATTTTTTTTGAAGTTTTATCACTATAATATTTGTCATTTTGGCCTTGCTAAGCCTAACTGATGAGCCTTCAAATTAGGCGAAACAGCTGTCTTAGGCATGCAACCAGTGGCGGATTTAGGGGGGGGGATGGGGGGGATGCATCCCCCCCCACCAGCCTAAAAGTTACGATTTTGGCCGAAAAATCAGCCCTTATTTTGAATAATTCGGCTCCATTTCGGGATGCATCCCCCCCACCGACCTAAACGCAACGAATCCGGCCGAAAAATCAGTCTCAATTTTGGTGAAGACCTTTTTTTTTTTTTTTTTTGGAGACCACCTGATTTTGGGCGGAAAAAACGTTTGAATTTCCGATTTCGGCCAAAAAATCAGTCTCAATTTTGGTGAAGACCTTTTTTTTTTTTTTTTTTTTTTTTGGAGACCACCTGATTTTGGGCGAAAAAAACGTCTGAATTTCCGATTTCGGCCAAAAAATCACTCTCAATTTTGGTGAAGACATCCGAATTTTTGAGGTTTTGGCTTCAAATCCCCCCCCACCAAAATTTTCTGGATCCGCCACTGCATGCAACTGGTATTTTTTGTTCTGCTTTCAGCATTGGCTTCTGTGAATTTTGATGTTTGTTCGATTGATTTCGTAATGCTCCTTTTAAATGGTGTTCCCTTTTCAATTTTTGTTTTAAAAATACCTTTAGTGAACACGTAGTAGTGAAATAAGTTAAGATTTGGAGCAATACAAATCTGGTTGCTATAATCAAAAATAGCTGGATGTTGTCGTGCCACACTGCTTTATTTTTCAAGGAAGAAATTTGATTCAAAATTTCATTATTTCGAAGTAAATAGAATCTGATACCTTTTTTTTCATGAAAATATATAGGTTGTTTACCCGTAGTACAAATTATGCATCGGCCAAATTAGATCCTATGTTACAGAAATAATTATTAAATTGATTCGCAATAACGTTTGGGTTCTGTGTTGTTTTTTACTGCAACGGGGTGTTCACCGTTCAGTTTATTCGGCAACCCTGAAGGTATTATCTTCTATGTTTTGTGCGGATTCTTTTTGTTACGCGAGAATTCGGAATAAAAATGACAACACAGGAAAAAAAAAATAAGGTGACAAAAAAAACATTTTTTTAATAATAAGTCAATTAAGATGTTTTTTGACGATTGCAGGCCAGAGTTTTAATATTTAATCGTTTTGCGTGCTTCTGGCCTAAAGGCTACCAGCTCGGAAGCCTAGGGAAGAGCCACCATAACGGCGACTACTTAAAACAAGCAATGCGAAAAATTGTCTTCCCACAGGAATCGAACCTGCAGCCTTTGGATTACCGGTCCACTGCTCTACCTTAAGCATGCGAGGAGGCGTCTTCTCTAGCTCAAGTGGTAGAGCAGTGGACCGGTAATCCAAAGGCTGCAGGTTCGATTCCTGTGGGAAGACAATTTTTCGCATTGCTTGTTTTAAGTAGTCGCCGTTCTGGTGGCTCTTCCCTAGGCTTCCGAGCTGGTAGCCTTTAGGCCAGAAGCACGCAAAACGATTAAATAAAAAAAAAACATTGTTTCTTAAGATTGATCGGCCCTTGCACTTTTAACCCTGTGATTTAGTAAGGAGTATTTTTTTCTTTAAACTGAGTAAAAAAAAAACAAATGAACCACCCCTTAAGTTACAACGCTTTTGATGCTTGCAATGACGAATCTGTTTACAAAACTACTGCTGTGAGTACCCTTAATAAAGCTGCTGTTTCGAGAAATAACGTCTCTCATTGGATAAAGGATAGTTAGGAAGACCTACCAAGTACCAATTTTCTGTGACCGTTACACTATATGGAATTAGTGTATAACAATCATCATAGTTATGGCAACTCAAATGAAACTTTAAAACAAAGTTGTTTTTTTCACAAAAGTTGCAACAGTTTGTGAGCTTTGTGGAGGATCCTTCTCCAGATATGCAAGGTTTTTAGAGCTCCTCTCTCAAATTCTGCCGCTTTTAAACTAAACTACTATAATAATACACTCATCTTTCCTTCTGGAAAATTTTTGCGTCGCCCTTGAGCAGAAACAATTGCAAATAGAAACAATTGAGGAAACGTTTCAAAAATAAAGGAGGGCTGTCAGAAAAGAAAACATCGCCCGCTCCATTTGCTTCTTGAAACATTAAATGAGCTATGACATGGCTACTCAACTGGCGGACCGCGGTCCACTATTGGACTAAATTAAGACCTTCTATCTCCTGTGGGCGGTAACTGACTGCTTGCTTTCAGTGCGTGAAGCACGAAATCCTCACCAAATGGCGGAAATGTTGACCTTTTTTATTTTTTGTCTTCAATCGCTTTTTGATCATTAAATTACGGTAGACCTTTTCTGGACCAAACGACTTTTCATCTGCTATATCTTGACCTTTGCTAAAACTAGTTGAGTACCTTTGATCTATGAAGAAAATTTTTAGTAGGAAAAAACATGTGTTGTTCTGATTTTATTGTACATTAGTGAAGTAATATTGTACTTGGATTTTTTAAAGTTTTATTAATAAATTAGTAAGTTTGTGATGCAGTGCTTTTTTTAAATTTGTATTTGGAATTAGGGTGAACAAAATTTTTAAAATCCACAACGTTAAGTTTCTTACGCAAATTTTCAGATGTCTCGCCCCATAAAGTTAAACAGAAAGCAAATCATGTCAAACCACAAAAAAAAGTTCTTCAGTAAATCATTTTTCAAGCTGAAATCACCTGAAGCACAAAAATTTCTTTAATGCTTTTTGTTTTAGGAGGGAGGAAGCTAACAACACGTATGACGAAAAAAAGTGAGCAACAGGTATTTCTAGGGTGGAAAATGTTCACTCCAAAACCCTTTTAAAGGCCTTGCTGTTGTGGTTTTCAATTGCATTGTGTTTCAAGCCATGCCTAATGTTGACCGACATTGAATTTTATTGATATTATGTTCCAAACAGAGTTTGTAAGTCGGACCGGGCTTTTCGGGACGGGTTCGGGCGTAAAGTTGACAAAAATTTGGGGCTTAATTCGGGCCTGAAACGCACTTTTTGTCTACTGTGCACAAAAATATTAGCAAAATAACTTGGCAACATTGCTAAATTTTTCAGGCCCAACTTAACTTTCAGGTTTTTTTGGGCATGATTTGGGCTTCAAATTATAGATGTCGGGTTTGGGCTATTTTCGGATTCGGGCCTGAACAAGTCGGCCAGTTTACAACTCTGGTTCCAAATACAGATACTAAAGTACCAACGAAGTGTGACCTCTAACCAGCAGCGCATGACTTTCTTCAAAGAATCTTCCAAAACCAGTTCATAAGAAACTAGAGTACTGTAAACCTTTGCAACATCTTTGTTTCTGCGGTAACATAGTTGGTAAGACACATTCATCTGCTATCGAACTAAGTTTCGAATGCTTTATCGCGGAAGAGTCTTTTGAGCGGTTTTCCTACGTTAACGTCATTTCCTCCCAATCGCCGCCCCAAAACAACGGAATCGACAGGCAATTGGAAGGACGCTGGTTTGCGAGAACAACATAGTTTGTACTGAATAAATGTCGCAGGAATTTTGACATCAACATCGTCACCAAAATACACAATAGAATATTTATTGTCACTTCCAAGATTCTCTTCCATCTTCTTGAGAACAATGATGTATGGATCATATGCGTGGTTAAGTATTGGTTGGGATTCGTTGTTGAGTGCTGGTTGGGATTCCGCTCTACAAACACAATTTGATTAAGCATTATATAGTAACAGAAATGATCCGAAAGCTAAAAACTTTAGGGAAAAGTTTAACCCTACTTTATTCGAAATGGACAGACTTGCCCAACTGTATTAGTAGCACTCCCCGACTTTTTGCTGACGACACCTGCATTTTGGTTAAGGCAAATACAGTCAAACTTCGATACTATGCCACCCTTTGGGACCGAGAGAAAGTGGCATAGTAGCGAGGGTGGCATAGTAACAAGGATTTGTAAAAACAGCCTTGTGATGTAACAATGTAATGCCACGTTGTATTGTACGATTATAATTTACATGTATTTCAGTATAATGTACAGTACAGTGCAGTAGTTTCGGGAAGGCCAGTGTGAAGGCCAGTGTGATGCAAGCATGCGATCGGCTAGACGACGAAGTGAATGAAATCCGCAGAAAGAACATGCGCCAGCTGACGATTCCTCAGAGTTTTGGGCTGAGCTACAGTAGATAACTTGATAGAACATATTACATGCACATACTGTATACTTTTGCCGTTTCACAGCCGTTTAATTGTTTCGTTCGTAGCGTTTATTGTTTCGTTAATACACTGCAATACTGTACCTCATGTGGCATAGTTGCGAGGGTAAGTGGTGGCATAGTAAATATATTTTCTATTGAATTTAGTTGGTGACGATCAAAAGTGGTATAGTAGCGAGGGTGGCATAGTAGCGAGGTGG
Source organism: Trididemnum nubilum (assembly GCA_963965965.1). Taxonomy (NCBI): domain Eukaryota; kingdom Metazoa; phylum Chordata; class Ascidiacea; order Aplousobranchia; family Didemnidae; genus Trididemnum; species Trididemnum nubilum. Next base: position 10,409,607 of record OZ014476.1, on the reverse strand, counting down.
CATAGTATCGAAGTTTGACTGTACTTCAAATGAGTTAAAATACTCTCTAAACTATGAGCTAGAAGAAATCAATGATTGGATTGTTGCCAATAAACTAACATTAAATGCAGCTAAATCCAGTGCAATAATAATAAAACCGAAACTCCATTCTCCACCAGTTGAAATGAACCTTAGTTGTGCCGCAGGATCAATTAAAGTAGTAAGCAGCGCTAAATATCTTGGTGTTTTTATTGACGACAAACTGAATTTTCAAGAACACATTAAACATTTAGAAAAGAAAGTCTCGTGCTCAGAGGGAATTATAAGTAAACTAAAAAATTATCTACCAACGCATGCATTGTTTAAACTGTATTATACTTTAGTGCATTCGCATTTGCTTTATGGACTTATAGTTTGGGGAAACACATATCCAACCTATCTCTCCAAATTAATTACACTTCAAAACAAAGCTCTTCGCATCGTTACAAAAAGTGGATATCAAAATGCTTTGCCTTTTTATCAAAAGTTTAACTTATTGAATCTACAAAATTAACATAAATTTGAGACTGCCAGATTCATACATAATCAAATCAATCAGCGTCTATCTCCAAATTTTAATAATTATTTCACTTTGGCAAAATTCTCGCACAGTCGGCGAACTCGTACTGCGGCATCCTTGAATTTAATAATTCCTCTTTACAAAACCAAAAGAACGCAGCAATCAATTAAATATTCCGGTGCGAAAATTTGGAATTTCATTCCTAACAATACTAAAGACCTTTCATTTAGAAAGTTTTTAAAAGAAAGCAAAGAAATTCTTTTGAACTCCTTGTGTTAATTTTCTTGAGTCTATATTTTCAAATTATAAAGCAGCGACTTGAAAAATGCTTGTATATTACTCGTATATAATCTTCCAAAAATTATAAGTTATTATCTAAATTATTTTCTAAAAATACTAAATTTTAGTAACTCTTAGCCAGCACATTACTATTGTAGTTCTTGTTTTGTCTTTTTTTTTTTTTTTTTTTTGTATTTTTCAGTTTTTGCTTCCTTGTGTTTTTTTATGTCAGTTTATTGTAGCTCGAAAAAAGATGCCATATCTTTTATTATGGCTTTCCAGAGTGGCTGCAGACTCGAAGACCTCGCGGTTCCTTCGCCGTCACTCAGGCGCTGCTTGAATAATAATAACACTGTTCGTTCTCTGTTTTATCTGTTTTGTTTTTTGTTTATTTGGTGGCGTCAATAAACAAACTTGAACTTGTTTGCTTCCCTCTCGATTTTCCGTGATAAATCTCTTCAGCAAAAAAGTTTTTATTTTAAATCAAGTTGACTTTGAGTCAAAATTCATTATAAATAACTCCTGACAATTTACGTCGGTGAGGTAACGGAAAGTTTCTCAATTTTGAAGTTTACCGAAGTCATTTTCCGAAATCTGAGTATTTGTTGTATAGAATTTAAATAAAATGACCTAAAATCTGAGTATTTTTGTACAAAATTCAACTAAGTGACGTCATAACACGTTCTATGTCGTAGATACTTTGACTTAGGAATTTTATGATTCAGTACTTAAAAAAAAACTATGTTCAAAATTTGAACCGCCTGTGACGTGATCGCAAAAATTACATCATTTTTCGACTATATAACAGTGACGTCTCAACGATGACGTCATCAACTCAAAACCAATTTTTCTAAAAATTTTTAGTAAACACCAACCCGCATGCTAAATTTGGTTTCCCATGGAGTTTGATTTAGGAGTTAGATAAGGGGCAAAAATGTCTCCCCTCACCCCCCTCCCCCCGTGTGAAATTCGCTGGTCAAATACTCCATATACAATAGAGTTAAACAAGTGGCTGTGCGAAATGCTTTAATTATAAAGTAGTTCAAGAATAGCGTCTCTGAACTTGCAAATTCAATTTAGTTTAATTTAATAAGTTCATCGATGGAAAACATACAAAGTTGATAATCCGCGGATCCGATTATTATTCTATGTCGGCGCGCATGCGACCTCACAACAACTCAGTGGGCAAGCAAAACATCTTCCGATTGAACAAGAGATGGATTGCATTGCTTGCGGTTGTCGTAATTACAGTACTTTTTGTCAAATACGAAAGCTTCTTAATATACGTTAGATTTCTATCAACTAAGGTCTTTGAGGCATTTTTCTACAGTAGTTTAAACTATAGGAAAAATAGTCATATATGATTATTATTGCTTGATTGATAGCACATTTAAGAAATGCTCAAACAGTTTAAACTTACTGGATTACTTTAATTTGCTTTGTTACTGCCAACTCCTTATGGGTGAAGTAGTTAGATCAGGGGTCGGCAACCATTTGAAGTAATGGGCCATATTCAGTCTTAACAAGGTTCCAGCGGGCCGCCACCATTCCAGCGGACCAAAAAAGAAAGGTCTTTGCCAGAAATTCAGGCCTGTTTTCGGACGAATCGATGGCTAAGACCAAAAAAAGGTCTTCGCCAGAAGTCCAGGCTCTTTTTCGGCGATTCGGTGGCGAAGACAACAAAACCAGGTTTTCGCCACGGGATGAGGATCATTTCGGCGGTTTATTGCTGTATATCTATCATTAAAAAAAGAAAACAGATCGCGGGCCGGATGACAATAAAAGGTCGCGGGCCGGGTAAAATGCCTTGGCGGGCCGCATCCGGCCCGCGGGCTTTAGGTTGCCGACCCCTGAGTTAGATCATAAATTTAAAATTTTCACAACGCTTAATTCAAGTTTCAAAACTTCCACATTAGTTTTCAAATCAGTTTGACACAGTTCTATTTAGATTCGAGTTACGCCGATCATCTCTGGACATTTTATAACATCCGTAAATTCGAAATTCTCTCAGTAGCATATTTTAATCATCTGAATGAAAATGTGCTATACTTAGAGAAGGCACTGTAACAAAGTTTGTTCTTTGGACCATCGAACTTAATACCAAGAAATTATTTTAAAGTTCAAGTATATCGTAAGTTTAGATTTCTTGGTTGATTTTTTACTTGATTAATTTTTGTATTCTTTTTCAGGAAGATATATATATCCTCAAAAGTTACTACTGTGTATGTGATAACTAAAAACACGTACCCATTCGGGTCAGGGGAATTAGAAGTCTTAATAAGAATCACGTGATCTGCTTTGTCCACGTGATCAATCACCCATTGGATAACGTTAGTCTGATCGATTTCTGTGGCACACCATAAAGTGTATTTCACTTCCATTTCTTTCTTTTCAAAGAAGCAGCACATTTGATCAGCGTAGCGCGACTGCCATGACTTTATACTGACGTCATAGTTGCTAATCACCACAAACAACTTTTTTTGAGAGAGTTTGGTTTCTGAAAAAAATAATAAACCGATTAGTGATAGAGTGGGTATAGTTTCCGCTCTACTGAAACGATAGGCTCGGTTTCGATTCCAGGTCGGGTCAAATCAAAGTCTATAAAAATTGGTATTCCCAAGTTTCAAATTTCCTGCTTGACTTTCAGCATTGAAGGGACAGTGTGAAGCCTCCCCCATCTGTGGTTGAAACGTGGCAGTCTTAAATCAAAGACCTTAAGTTTTATTCGTTGTCTATTGGCCAAGGCAGCTTTGGGAAAAGACGTGTAAATAATTACGGTAAAAATTGATTCATTCATATCGTTTCGTGGCAGAGTTCGTATTATGCAAAGTTCCGTTAGAGCTACGATGTCGCAAGTTGTTCTGGAGACATCGTAACTTTCGCAAATCGTTGCATAATGATACCTCAGTTACACAACACAGAGTCAGGTTAAATAATGCTGTTGAACAGTTGCTGCCCAACTCTTTTCTGTGGGTTAAAGGCTTAATTTAGAGCATTGTTCAGTAGAAACGCTACACCATAGAAACTCAGTTGAGCGGTAGAAACGGGAAAGAAAAGCGGCCATTTTCAAGCCACTCAAAAAAGGGGAACACTATCATCACACTTGCTGCCCTCACTGATCGGCACCCACTGATTGCTTGCCTATCGGGTCGCAAGAAGGAGGGCGGCATCAGTATTCTATGTTGGACGAGCGGAGTCTCTATTCTGTCCCGAATAAAGTACGCTCGGGTGAGATAACATTGGGGTCCATATTGAGATTCTTCTCATGGCAAATTCCGTTAATGCTGCGCAGAAGAACAATTTAACAATTGCAATTTTCAGTTGGAATTTGAAATAAGTCAATTTAATTCCAATTTTCAAACAGCAGTTCTAGCGGTCCAAGTTAACCAAACGGGAATTTTTTTTAATTTAACTTTTTTGGGTGAAAGAGACGATGCCGCACCTCTCGATTGTTTCGAGATAAATTCCTTTAGAAAAACAATTTTGGCTTCAAACTAACTTAATTTTGAGTCAAATTTATTCATCTGAGATTTTTTTGGCCTATCATAATCAACTTAAATGACATCATCTGACGCTTTTGTGATGTATCCACTTTGATTTTGGCCTCAGTTTTAAAAAATATACTTGTTTGTTGAATTAGAAATTAGAAACACTTTTTTCAAATAATGACCGTGACGTCACTTTGAAGATGTCATCAATTCAAAACCAGTTAGTTGAAAAAATTTTGGTGAACACCACCCCATATGCCAAATTTGGTGTTTTCATGACTTTTGGTTTAAGAGTTAGATAGAAAGGGCTTTTTTGACCCTTCGGGGTAAAATTGGTGATGTTTCTTGTGAACAACATTTTCTTTGCAATTTCCAGTTACACCTTTTTACTGTTGAAGTAATTGTACTAGGTATATACACTCCTAAATAGAACAGCAGGATTCCAGAAATCTACAGTAGCCTACATTGAAGTCTACTGTTAATATTTAGTTCGGTCCACACTTGTTATGCATGAAGTCGTGAATGTAGGAACGTATGCTTTGTTGTTGTTGTTGTTTTTTTTTTAGCAGAAATTTGATAAATTGGCGTGTAGACCTACGATGTGAGAGTACAATCGTATCAGCGTAAAATTTGTCGACCTAAACATTAGTATGCTAGGCGCATAAAATTGTAGAGCAAGTGTAAAAAGTGTCTTAGATTAACCCGCATACTTACTATTTTGTTGTTTATTTTGTATTTTGATTACCAGTACCAATGTTGCCAAAGCAACCAGCCCAACAAAACCAAGAATACCACAGAGAAGAAATTGTCCATTAGATGTCGTAACTTTCGTGTCAAAAGTCGAATTGTTGGGCTCTAAAAAATTTTTCCATAGCATCACTTTGTATTGAAATCGAATAAGTTGAAGAAAACCAGAAAAAAAAACGAGTAAAAAACGAATTTTGACTTTAGATCAACGAGAGTGAGTAAAATATTCTTCCTACATGCATAATTATGCCATTCTAAAATTCTAGAGAGCTGGACAGTGCTGTGTTCAGACTGCTACGGTGCGTTTACACTGAACTGAATGTTATGTTGATACCTGTTACAGATATACAGCACAAAGTAATGCAAAATAAAAATAAAAGCGCACATCCAGCATAAAGTAATCCAAGTTAAACTTTATAACCAAGCTGGCACAAGGAGACTGCGAAGAGATTGTTTTTGTCTGCTTGTACGCAGTCACCAATTAAAGTTTTGCTTAAAGGTTTTGTTCAGTAATATCCATTTTTTGAGAACACACAAACAAACAAAAATAGAAAAAAATCATGTTTCTTGATCACATTTTTGCAAGAGTGAGTTTTTAAACTTTGCTTTAAAAGATTGTAACGTATTGCATGTTTTCAAATCGGCATCAAACGCGTTCCAAATAAGAGGACCTTGATATTTTATAGATCTCTGAGCTTTTGACGTGTTCAAAAGAATATAAAATAATTGGTTTGATTGGATGCTTTTGTAAACTTTTCGTATGTCGGATGTGCTTCAGTAAGGTAGTTACTAAATTGATCAGGCAGCATTTTTCTTTTAAATTTAAATACAAATAATGTTTTTTCGAAAAGGAGCATATCAACTAATTTAAGGATTCGCAATTTTGTATAAAATAGTGTTGCTCGAATGTAGTATTCACCCCTTCCAACAATTTTGACAAATTCATCTTGAAAAATACTTAATCTTTTTTAAATAAGTATTAAAAGTTGATCTCCGAGTAATTAAATCAAATTGTAGATGCGAGTGGAAAATAACATAATATAAATTTAATAAAGCCTTTGTGTTAAAAAAAGGCTTTACCTTTGCTAGAATTCGAACTGACCGCGATAACCTTTTACAAAGTTTTGATATGACAATCAAAAGAAAGAGATTTGTCAAAAGGAACATAGGAACATCCAAATATTTAGCATTTTTCACTATCAAGATCTTGCACCAGACGCGATGCAACGCGAAGTCAAGGCTGGCAATCTTCGCGTGGTTGTTCACGTCACTTACTCAAAATAGGTTAACCATTCACCAACAATATTTTGTTTAAAGGTGCGCTTACACTGAACGCGAAGCAATGCGAAGCGAAGTTTGGCAACCTTTGCGAGTGGTCTCTCACGTCACTTTGCTCAAAATTAGGCCAACCATAAAAATTGTTTTGTCTAAGTGTTTGCGACAGATTGCAACCTTTCGCAAGTTATCAGTGACGTCAAATTTTGGTCGCTTGACTTCGCTTGGTGTTGCTTCTTGTCCTGTGTAAACTCACCTTTGGTCCTGATCAGCAGCTCTTAGACCTGTTAGCCGTGATGATTGATCTACACAAACTCATAACCGTGTGTTTCAACCAATTGCACTTACCCTGTAATACGGCACCATCTCGATTTTTAAAAATCGCTGAACTCTATAGCTGTTGTTGTAGAGCATATTTATCCTCCTGTCACCGGACAGCGCAGACGCTAACCATTGGACGATTCTCACACTTTTCATTGCGATGACTACTTCGTGCTTGGAGAATTCCACATCTGCTTAGAAGTTTCCAACCTTCCAATGTTAGTAGATTTCTTCGAATTCTAATTGAATTTGATACTTGTTCAAAGCCAACAAGCAGAGATAATAATCATGGTGCTGAAGCGTCTTATCGAAGGACGTAACAACGTGACCAGGGTGCGGGTGAAACCAAGATCAGTGTCGTCGTAAAACGAAGCCTTTTGCCCTCTGGGCCACGCCGTTTACCAAGAGAAGACGCTTTAATGCAACAGCAGCCCCACAGCGAGGTGACAACGTTGTTGTTCACGTAAATAATGCTCAACGTTGTCTTACATGCTTGATGGAAAGTCACAAAAATGCCACTATTATGCAATGTTTAATTGTTTATGTGTAGTTTCCATTGCGTGTGCAATTGTAAAATATTACATAATGATATTAACAGAGCAATCAAATTAAATCGTGCACCAGCTACCAAAATAAGCCAAGTCAAAAACTTTTCTGCAGCATTTACCAGTCAGATTTTTATATTTTTCATGGAGACATGTAAAAAACATATAAGCCTAGAAAAGAGTAACAATAAAAGAGTAAAATACTGAAATATACAAAACTAAAAATTATTGACAAAAGGCTTTGCACATCACCAGCAGCATAAACTGGCATTTACCAACAAATCCAGGAGTTAGTTTTTCTGGCTTGCTTTCTGAAAATGAAAAATAATGTAAGCAAATTTAAACCCAATATAAAGCAGAGCCAAAACGTGAGTAAAAATTGAAAGCATTGCAGCAATCAGGGCTGCGAATTTGAACTTGAACTCAAAACATGATTATTCTGAACTCGAAATCGAATAAAACTGTATGCGTATGTTAAAAAAAAAATTAAAGATAAAGATTAAAAAATTGTCGTAAAGAAATATTTTTTGGTGATCAAGCCGTGTAAATTGAGAATGCGTTCATTTGTTTATTCTGTGGCAACCTAGCGGAGGTGGAGTCGTCGAGGACGTCCTTGGCCTCGAGGACACATTTTGAAGTCCTTGGCCTTGGCCTCAAAGCCTCAAGTCCTCGAAAATTCCACTGTCCTCGGCTCAAGGACAGCAGTATTTTTTGAATGGTTAAAATTTTGTAGATCGGCTGAAAAATGTGTTTCTAGACCGTTTTTTTTTTTTTTGAGAACACTTGCGTTTGTGTCCGTGGTTCTTGGCCTTGGCCTCGAGCATTCCTGTCCTTGGCCTCGGATTTTTTTTGTGTCCTTGGCCTTGAGCCTTGTGTCCTCAACTCCACCTCTGCAACCTAGAAAAAAAGAATGTGGACTAAAAGAGAACGATTAAGTCGAAAAGCAAACTTAGCATTTTTGTCACCCTGAACTCGAAAAAACATTTTTTTGCCAAATCTGAACTCGAAAAAATTAAATAAACAGAACTCGAACTTGCTTAAATAGGTTGAACTCGAATAAAAATCGATTGAGTTTGCAGCCTTGGCAGCAATACAACCTTGTTTTGCTGCTGCTTAGAAATGGATAATTAATTTTGAATAATTAATTTAGTCAAATATGCTTGAAAAGAGACAACTTGATTTGAATACCCCAAGATCGCTTTGGTGCCTTCCAGGCACGATAACTTGAAAAAAAAACAGTAAAAATATAGACTATTGCAAATACTGAGCTTCCTAACCCACTCCAAATTGATTACGTCAAAACACAAGACGGGTGAATCTTTTCAACAATGTTTTGAAAAGTGAAAAGCCCCAATTTACGTCAAACTCAGAAAAGAAACAATTAACCTACCGTTAGATATTATACTTGGCGGACTCTGGCAATTGATGGTTTGGTTGATCGTTTTGTTTTTGTTACACTCTGCAATGAAATAAATTTTAAAAATCGATGATTTCTGGTATTAGGTTGTAGAGCTCACATCTTATTGAAGCTCCAAAATCCGAGCAATATGTTTGTATCATACTATCAAGGCCTGTGTTTAAAGTTGATCCTATAGCTTCCAATAAGGCAAACTGGCTACAACGTTGATTTTATGTGCAACTGACTACAAGAACGTTGATCTCATCTAATTGAATGCTTAAACTGTTAGCTTTATTCTCAAAATTGCCAGTTTTTTTTTCTTGTTTTTTTTTTGTTGGCTTAAAAACTTAGATAAATATAAATTCAGAAAGAACATAGAACAATTATTTTTAACACAAGTATTCCCACACACTTGCGGATTTTGCAACGTTAGGAATCGAACTTTTGCCCCTGCGAGTTTAAGTCCTATTCTTTACCGCCGCGCCATCAGCGAGTGCTGAGTTGCCTCCTTTTTTTCATACCTATTTTAGAATTACGGTATTATTTTTCATTTTTGGTAATGTGACCGACAAGGTCAAAGTTAAAGCGCCATTTTTTGACTCGTAGATTCTTTGTTTCGTTAAATATGAGCACTCGGTCACGTGCTTACGCGGTAGAGACCAACAAACACTAACGTTTAATCGTTTTGCGTGCTTCTGGCCTTAAGGCTATCAACGCGGAAGCCTAGCGAAGAGCCACCAGAACGGCGACTACTTAAAAACAAGCAATGCGAAAAAGTTATCCTCTCATAGGATTCGAATCTGCAACCTTTGGGTTAGCGGTCCACTGCTCTACTACTTAAACTAGATAAGACGTGTCTATTCGAAGCACGCAAAACGATTAAAAATTAAAACTCTGGCCTGCAAACGCCAAAACATCACAATTAAATCATTATAAACAGTCACATATAGAATTGAAAGCTGTGACACGCAACTACCTAACAGCCAGGGTATCACTTTCTAATTATGTAATTGCTGAATTGTCTACGCGCTGGTGTTTGGGCGTTTCCGCTCCTCCCTACCCAGCTGGGGCATGGCTAAAACTTCGGCGTGTAATTGTGGCGCTGAGAACTACTGTAAGTTCGATAGCGCAAATAAAAACAGACTGTCCGCTCTTCACTTCGTGGTACAGATGGACTCATCCGGCTGGATGAGGATACAATCAGCTGGCTGATGCATGAAACCTAATGGATATGACGACACGCTGGAACAACTCAAGAACGAGCACCTCGAAAATACGGCAATTAAACGTTGACACAATTCAGTGGCTCGATATAGCACCATCGATGACTTTCCTGCTACCAAACGCAAGTAGAAGATACAGTTGTATTGCAACAAAAGATCAAAGTCTGATAAAATTACGTAAAGCTGAGAGCTTACCTGCAATGCTGCAAAATTGATATTCAGTAGATTTTGGAGGGGCGTTAAAAATTTTGATGAGATGAGATCCAGGATCAAGTAAGTTTTTTCCGTAAAACGAGTCTCCGAAAAATTTAAATGAAAATTTCACCTACAAAGTAATGAACAATAACTCCTTGCGGTCGCGAAGCAAGAATTGGTGCAAGCAAAATTTCAAAAATTTGTAGGATAATAGTTTTACCTGGAGAATTTGTAGTTTGTTTTTGGCCATTTCCTTTGCTTTTGACAAGCGAAATAAGAGTTTGGGATATTCGGACCTCGTTGGATCATCCACTGTGATACGGAGATAAAAACCACAAATATCCTCAAACACAACTTTAGCTGAAACCACAAAAACATCAAAGGTCGATAAATCTAAACTACAAATAATTAAAATTCGCGTTTCTGCCATCTTACCGATCATGTGTAGGCTATTTAAGCGTGGAAATATGCTTGATATCTTTTTCAATGTACTGTAAATGCAAAAAAAAGCAAAATGTATCAATAAAATGACACGTGTATTTCCACGTTTAAATACACGTGATCTATAAAAGTCGCCTTAAACTGTAACATTAGTGACACAACATTGGAATTCAATTTCCCAACATCACGCTGTAGCCTACGTTGTATTCTTAGCAAAGGTTTTACGAAAATTATTGCTGCTCTTCAATTGCAAAGTACTTAACTGGGAAAAAACTTAAAGAACGAAGCAGTAACAGTAACGTAGACAGGGGAGAGATGGGCATCGTGCCATGCACTCCTTTGACAAGAAAAAATCCTTTACGGTATGTTTTTCGCCATTAAAGATTACTTTATCAATGTCCCCCTTTTGGAAGCAGATGGACGTGGATTGGTTCGATAGCGTTTATGGGTCGAAGTGGTTGTCTAGTTGATACAAGTTTCCAAAGGATATTTAACTGTCCAGTAACGTTGAATTAACAACGAAAGATGACTGTACGCGTCCGGAAACATTAAGCTAAGCTTATTGAAAAGTAACAGCCTGTTTTATCCATAAATGGGATTACCAGGGGATTTGTTATCTGAGCATACGTTATATTAATTGTTTTCTTTAAAAATAGAATGCCACCATCCCTCTGTATCTATGGTTGCATGTACAGTTTGCAGCTGGCTCACAATCCTTTCCTATTCTTCCCAATTTCTTGCTGCTACAATCGTCATTTTCTCTAATGTAAGGCCGACCCATCTTTAGATGTTTTGTAACCACATTTGTTTTTTGTCTTTTTCCTGATTTTGTTCCTCAATTTGCTCATTACGTTATTTGTCAGAAATTCATTTTCCCTCCGTCTTTCATTTAAAAAGAACAGCTAAGATTTTAAAAACACCAATCAGCTTAGCACTAAAGGTTTACCTTCGTGATACCAAGAAATGTGCAACCCCATCACTTCCCCTTCCTCTCGTTGGTCAACGAAGCAGACCACTTCAAGTGACGTCGGACGCTTGGCTGGGTCTCGCTTGTTCTGATCTCCACAGCCATTTCTGTTTTCATCTAAATTTGTCGTTTAACAAGCGAAAGTTATATTGCTCCAAGTCAGCGTGAGTATAAATCATCGCAATCGATTTCCTGCTAAGTAATGCCGCTCTCACACTTTGGCGACTTTGATTGCGACTCCACTGCAAATAATTCGATGGCGAATCCTCCGCGAAATAGAGACTCCACGGAGACTCTACGGAGACTGCACTGCGGATTGATTCGCAGTGGAATCGCACTTAAAGTCGCCAAAGTGTGAGAGCGGCGTAACGTTTTTATAAAAAGAAAGAAATATATTTGCTGTAACGTTTTTATAAAAAGTTTTTATAAAAAGAAAGAAATATATACTCAATTGACGTATTCAAAAAACAAGAGAACATTAACCCATTTACAAAAAAGTCAAAGTGATTTACAAACAGCGCTGAAAAACCTTTTATAGGTTATAAGCAATAGCAAGTTTGGCATGTTTGCTCTAAGCATCGGTGAAGTGATCCACATCCCACAGTACAAAATAGATGAGGCTGAGCACTGCTGAGATATTACACCGAGTTATGCTAAACTAAATTGTGCTGTTTCGCATCATACATGTTGGAAATACCTGAAAATTGAAGAAGATGTAGTTTTTGAAATACTGAATCAAAATCCACGTTTTCTTGCTTGTAAAAGTGAACACATCGTGACTATATGACGTTATTTTTACGTCACTTTGCCAAAGTTACTTACAATTGATAATTTTCTTATTATTAGCATGTAGCTTTTTGGTCTGTGTCTCCCAGAAGCTTCGAAACAATTTTGAAATGATTTTGGATCAACGGTTCATTGTAGCACGAAATTGTGATATCATAGAATTCTGACGTTACATTGGAGCTTTTTTCCAAACAGCCCCAAGTTTTGTTATATTATTCACATATCTTTGTTTCTACGGTACTTTACGTTTATTTTTAAGGGGCAGTGGACCCTAATTTTTGAACGTTAACATAAAAGAGAAATATAATTGAATACCAACGTTTTTGTCTCGTTTTTTCATTGTTTGACCTCAAACAGCTTAACGGGAAAGATTTTTGACTTTACTGGACAAAAATTTCGCTGTGGCAACATGGCAGCATCAAATTTGCATACGTGGTTTCAAAACAACTTGGTTATCTCGTAGGTTTCGGGGTTAGGGGGTGTTTTCGCAAAGCTTCTGTTGTGGCTTTGGCAAAAAAAGATGTGGTTTTAAAAGTAAAATTAGGCATATTGATTTAAATTTTTTTCTTTTAACACAAAGAATTAAGGTATTCGATTTGATGCATTACCGGTCAGTTGGTCCGAGCGGTAACGCATTCGTCTCTGAAGTGGGAGGTCAGAGGTTCAAATCTCGGGCCGGTTAATTGGACACAGTGTTGCCAACGGCTCGCCACCGCTGCGACATTTCTTCGAAAGGAGCTGTGTTGCCCAGGCGCAATGACTCGGAGATGGGCTCCGCCAACTCGTCACACGCTGCTGCGTATTACAGCGAGCATAATAAAAGATTTGATTTCAATTAGTGTAGTTAGAAAGAAACTTGAAAAATAGACCTATAGTGTTTCGATAACATTCATAATTTTGTCTTGAGTCTGATAAGCCTACCTAGTAGTTTTTTTGTAATTTTTAAGAGTTAACCCTTTATTGCCATAATTTTCATTAAAAAAAAAAAAAGTTGTGTTTTTGCTTTTCATTCTTACAGTAAAATGCTTGAAGAAACAACCAAAAAAAGCGATTTTCTAAAGTAACCACAAATAAAAAATTATTTCAAATGTTACAAATACGCTGAAACTCGCAGATTTGCGAGGGAATTACAAATCATTACGTACAACGCATAAATTTGAAACGTGACAAATTTGGTGAGTTGGGCGGTAAAGGGTTAATTATGCGCGGCAAGAAAATGCAGAGGCTAGGTTTGACGTTACATCTTTTTAAAATCAACTGGTAGGCTACTAAACTAATGGTGCAGTAGGTTAGTAGGACTACGAGCTAGGCAGCGTGGCAGGCCAATTGCAGATTGGTAGAGATAAGCCAATTTCACCAAAAACTTTAAAAAAGAGAATGAAACGAAAATAAAGGATGCTCATTTGCGCATTTTTCAGTGTTTACTTTTTAAGAGTTTAGATTAGGGTTAGGTTTGGGATAGTTTGTGCGTTCTTGTAACCATGGTAATTATGGTTCCGTAACATTATTGAAGCCAGAAATGGAGTCCTCGAGGACACATTTTGAAGTCCTTGGCCTCGAAGCCTCAAGTCCTCGAAAATTGCCCTGTCTTCGGCTCGAGGACAGCACTATTTTTTGATGTGTTAAAAGTTCGTGAAGCCTGAAAAATATTTCGGAAAACGTTTTGTTCTGGAGATTGCCTGAAAAATTTTTGTGAAGACCTTTTCCTTTTTTTTTTTTTCCAGATCGCCTGAAAATTTTTCTGAAAACCTTCTTTTTTTGGAGAACACTTGCGCTGGTGTCCTTAGTCCTTGGCCTTGGCCTCGAGCATTCCTGTCCTTGGCCTCGAGAGGGTCTGTCCTCGGTAGGGCTGTCCTTGACCTTGACCTCGGATTTTTTTGGTGTCCTTGGCCTTGGCCTCAAGCCTTGTGTCCTCGACTCCACCTCTGATTGAAGCATTGACACGAGCGACACCTCATGGTTCATTCAAAAATTATTAAAAAATACCAGGATTGCTACCAAAATAAATGCGAATATCTTTCAATGTACAAATCGAAAGATTTTAAAATCAGCCTCAAAAATTACAAAAAAAAGTGCAATTTTGTTTTGTGTGCCAATAAATGAGTCAAAATTAGGCCTCGATGTCGTTTAAAGTTTTAATTGAAGTGCACATGAGTATGTTTCATACCCTAAGTTTTGTTGACTTTGCAAACGAAGTAAACATGTGGATTGTGGAAGCTTGTATCATCCGAAAATCGTTCTAGCGATTAAACGTGGACTAAAGGCAAAATCAATGGGGGTATCTAAAGTTAGGCGAATCGCATAAGACTAGATCAGCGTTGACTCCATTCTTTCTAACCCATCCATTGCAGAGATATTCTACTTCAAACACGACGTCGGTGACTCTACTGTAATGTTTCAAATTTTAATAATTTTTAGTGGCAAGTGGCAACCCTGTCGTTGATAAGCATTAGCGTCTTAGCAACGCCTTCCATGTTCTATTCTACAGCAACGATTAGGCTACTGCATTGAGTTGTTTGGCTGCGCCCTAATCAGTTTGATCTCGTCAGCAGAATAGATCAGAGCTAGAAAAAAGAGTAGACTGTACAATAGCCTAGGTTACAAACGTCTAAGAACAAGCGAAAGTAAGGTTAGTAGAGTTATTAGAGTAGGCTAGTAGGCCATTGTTTTCAGCTTGGATGGAAAAGTTCATTTTGCGGTCACAAAATTCAGTCAGCAAATACAATAGGCCTACTCAAGTATTGGCAGTCTTATCATCAGGTAAGAGTTTGTATACTGTGTAGCCTATTACTAAAAACCTTATTACTAGACTAGGCTAGGATTTATACTGAAATGTATCTGCCAGCTTGATTTTTACCGAAATCGCTTGGCTGCCGAACAGTCTACTCTTTTTTCTAGCTCGGCTCTGTTGTGCTGATAAGATCAAACTGATTAGTGCGCAGCGAAACGAGTCAGTGCAGTAGCCTAATCATTGCTTCAGGTTAGGACTGGGATGGCGTCGCTAAGACGCTAATGCTTATTAACGACAGGGTTGCCAATAAAAATCGTTAAAATTTGAAACATTACATTAGAGTCACCGACGTCGTGTTTGAAGTAGAATATCTCTGCAACGGATGGGTCAAAAAGAATGGAGTCAACGCTAATCTAGTCTTATGCGATTCGCCTAACTTTAGATACCCCCATTGATTTTGCCTTTAGTCCACCTTTAAAGATAATCTTTATCAAACCCCAAACTCCAAAATTGATGATATCATTTGTGATGACGTCATTATGTCGTCAAATATGAGCCAAATTTACAAAAATCGATCAAAACTTGCATAAATGTCGAAATGACCTATATTTCGAAATAAGTTTCTAGTTTTTTTGCTACAGTGTCAATGGTTCCTTTAATTATGATTTCTCAGTTGTTTAAATTTCATTATTAGTGCATAAAAGGTACTTTCAAATCAACTTGAGTGTGGAAAATTTCAATATTCAAGGTTGTTGTCATGACTTCCTGTATAGAAAAAAAATCTTTCTCTTATGAAGTTAGTTGTCTTAAGGCTTTGAAGAAAAATACATCTCTTCTTAATTTTTTCAAGCACTGCAAGCTTCTTTTTTTTTTTTTTTTATTCTTCGGCTGCATTCACAGCGGTAACATAATTAATATGCTCATTTGGTTGAGAATCAAAAGTTAGCAATATAAAGGTTGATAATAATTCAATTGTGATGTTTTGACTTTTGCAGGACCGAGTTTTAATGTTTAATCGTTTCGCGTGCTTCTGGCCTAACGGCTACCAGCGCGGAAGCCAGGGGAAGAACCACCTGAGCGGATACTACTCCCGCAGGATTCGAACCTGCAGCCTTTGGATCACCAGTAATCCAAAGGATGCAAGTTCGAATCTTAATGTATTTCATTGAATTTAATACATCGAAAATCTGTTTACGTGTCGCCATTCACGAGGCGTTTTTGCAATGCAGTTTATTGGTATTTTTCTCCTCAAAACTGTTCGATAGGCGGCGGAAAGAAATGAATTATAACACTTGTAATAGTGCTGCGACTTGACACTGTCAAGTTGACAGTTTTCAGAAAAAGGTTCACTGCACGACTAACAATACCGCTAAACCAATGAATAACTAAGAAAAATTATAGTACATGTTATGTACCGATACCGGATAATTTTTTTCAAGATCTCGGAAAAATCATAAATGAGGATGCAATTGCAAATATGTGCCTATTTCAGCTTTTATTACACGCAAAACTGCGTCAACATTATTAGATTCTAATAGCTGTCATCAGACTATTTTTTTAATATTCCGTGTATTTTTAATTGTATGTGTACGGTCGCGCAAATCTTCATTGACGGCCGCAGGTCGCACATAAAACGTACAGTACCAATAGGTACGGCATACGTTTGGTACGTTTAGTACGCAAATTCAAACAGTGTTGGCCTACCAACGTACCGTACCCGCACCATTACAAAAAACGCGTACTGCACTACTTAGCAAAAATTGTGGCGTACAGTACGGTACTGCCATCCTTGCTTAAGACGTAACTAAAATGGCGTCGCCGAAGTTATCAACGTCAGGGTTGCCAACAAAAATTATGATTAGAGAGGCTCCAACGTTGTATTTGAAATAAAATATCATTCTCTGGATAGGCTGGGTCAAGAACAGGGACGTGGAAGCGGCAATTTTTTGAATCGCTTCCGCTTCCACCTTTAGCGCTTCCGCTTCCACCACTTGATGATGTAATTTTTGCTTCAAATTTTTTGCTCTTAAATTTTTTCCAGATAAGTCAAGATAAAACAGCATTTTTATCAGTATCTTAAAAACGCCATATAGAACCAAATCATATAATTGTTTTTAGTGGTTTGTCATCGCAAGGATCTGTGCATGGGCGTAGTTCGGAATTCGGATTTGGAGCGACCCTAATGCGAAAATTCCAATCACATGGTTGTTATCTTTCGGCTGGTACAAATTTCTCTGAACGTTCACCCAGACGTTTAAAATAATGAGCGATTATTTGGGGTCTGGAGACGGATTTCCAAGTGCTCGGGATAATAACTTATTTCAATTACATCTGTGCTGTTAAGCGCAAATCTTTGCTTGGCTATAATTAGGTAGTCCCGGAGCAAAGCTTCCACACGTGCAAAATTTTGTTTGTGTAATGTGGTTTGCTCCAAATTTTTGCTAGCAACGCGTATTTTTCGGACAACAAAATAAAAAAACTTTGCAAGAATTATGCAATTATACACAGTACTGGTACCATATTAGAGTAGTTCTTGCAGCAAACGGAAATTAGCAATAATTTAAACAAGCATTATAACATCATGTTTAAAAGTCCTACAATATTAAACTTTGTTTGAGAGATGTTATGATGCTCTTCTATGTTTGCGTTTTAAGAATATATTTATCGCAATGAAAGAAATCAAAATGCTAGAACTGGAAACTTTGCTTATGTTGGTGAATATACTGTGCTCCCTGTCGGTGTTATACGAATATGGCCCCAGATTCTCAAAAAACGGGCTAAGCCCTATTTGAAAAGATTTTTAAGTAAGTTTTTAAATTTTAAGACTGAAATAGAGAATTTTTGAACACATTGATAATTTAAAAAATGGGTGGGTTAGCTATATGGTTCATCTTTGAGTTGATAGGCGTGGGGGCTGCCCCGGATCTAAGTGAAACACAAGCTTTTAAAAATGTTTCTTTGCAAATGATGATCGATAAAACATTCACTTATGGTCGCATATTTTGCAAAAAATTGCACCACATTCAAGTTCTTGACGTTCGATATGAATGGCCGAAGTGGAAGCGGTACCCTTTTACCGTTTCCAGCTTCCGTAAAAATTTGACGCTTTCACCGCTTCCGCTTCCACATCTCTGGTCAAGAATAACAGAGTCAAAGAGTCAATCTAATACAATTACCCTAACTTTAGATACCCCGACTGATTTTGCCTTCAGTCCTCGTTTAGTTAAATATGTACCAAAAATAACCAAAGTTTGCTTTAGTGGCTCCAGCAAAACTCAAAAACTGAAAAATTCTTCATACCTTCGGAAAGTTCGAATTTTCAAAGTTCCTTTATGAATAAATTTGACTCAAAGTCAAGTTGGTTTAAAGCAAAATTTTTTTCTGAAGAAGTTTATCAGAAAAAACGGGATATTTTCCCCACTGGGTAAAATAGAGTCGTGTGTTATAACTTTTTGTCATATAGGCAAACTACCCAAAGCACGGCGATTGCTAACAAATTTACTAACTTTTCTCTGTTTTACAATATGATTAAAGAAGTTGAAAATGGAATAGGAAAAAATTTCTGTACCTTGATCACGCAGCGTCGCAACTAAAAGAGTTGCTTGGTGGGGGCGACAAAAATTTTTTGAGGGTAAATAAAAATTTAATTTACTTGACTCCAATAATTGAGGCGTATGCTTCTCATATTTATGTGTGATAGGTAACACACTAATGAAAATAAAATACATACAAAATTATGTTTTTGGTTTAGAGTATATCTATTACTCCTATTTTACACGAGCTATTTTTCCTCACATTCTACACTAAAGGAAGAGTAAAATTTATTCTACCTCTTTATGTAACTCTAAATTGCAAAACCGAAAATAATGGAAGCATAAAATTTGACATGAGGGTTGCAGTACACCAAAATAGTACACCAAAACTTTTAAGGGCAATTTTTAGAATTTTGAATGGAGCAATTTAAGTCTTGAGTTAATGACGTTTACATGACGTTATCAAAGTCCTCATCATAGTGAGCCAGGGCCAATTTGGCAAATACCACTTCATTTTTCTATGAGAAACTGAAGGTTAGGCTTTTGTGATGTAGACTTTAGCATTTGCAGCGTTTCATCCAGTAAAAAACAATACACTTACAGCAAGCTTTCTGCAACAAACAGCAGTCATTAAATTTGCAAGAAGAGCCAGAGAGCCATGAAAACTTCAATCCAAATGCCATAACTACAGGCAGTTTTTCCAGATCTGCAGTAAGAAAGTTGTTTTGCTTTCCTAAAGGAAAAAAGGTACCGATACGCAAAAAAATTGATTAAGCTAAAAATGATGTTATATATACACACAAAAAGCACGGCAGAATTGAGAACCTCCTACTCCTCCCGATAACAACATGTATCTAAAAGACGCCTCTGGGCCCCGTTTGCAATGCTTTTAGTTCCTGACCAAATAAGATGAGATTAGCTTTAAGTAGCAGTAGAATTAAAATAATTTCTGTAAACTTCTTTTGTGTTCGGCGTAGAACTAAATAAGTAAATTGACGAAATAATATGTGTAAACAAACAATGCGGAAATGAGGGTGTTCGTTGTACTGCTTTGCCATGGGATTATACGGACAAAAAAAGAACGCGTAATTGTCCAACGAAAAGTTTGCTCGCAGCGTAAAGCACGCACAAATGAGGAGAAATCGATTGGGAAAAGGAAGCCCAGACTGTTTGAGGGTTATTTTTAAAAAAAGCAATTGGAAGTGGTTATTTTTGGATAAATTTGAAATAGATTTGTAATCGGCTGACATGCAAGCCATTCTATAACATTTAGATGAAAACATGCGCTAGGGCAGGCCATATTTTAACATTATAACTGGGGGGGAAATTGCCCCTCCAGTGAACTTTTTTGCCCCCCCAGTGAAAATTTTCAAAGCTTATGTTAATGACTTTGTTTAGGAGAACAGTACACCGGCAGAGCTTGTCAAATTAAAAAATTTTCGGTATATGGTCAAGGTATAAGAATTAATGCGTGCTCAATGTAAGAATTAAGGAGGATAAAAAAATAGACAATGGGCCTCCACAATATTGTGCTTGCATAATGCACACGTTGCATGGCTTTTAATAGAGAACACCTTGCTTGCAGAGGTGGTCAGTAACGAAGTAGTTCTACTTAAGTAGACTACCTAAGTAGTGTTTTCGGTAACGAGCGATTTACTTAAGTATTTTTCATTTCTGATACTTCTACTTTTACTTCAAGTAAAATCCTCTCGAAGTAACGCTACTTGAGTAGTAATGACTTTTATGTAAAGTAGAAGTAAACACCTAGCCATTATTCCACCTCACAACGTGTACAATAACGAAGTAAACATTATTCCACCTCACAACGTGTGCAGTAAGTACGTATCGAGTTTGTTTTACTGTACAGTACTACGAAACTTATTGAATAGTTACGACGATTCATTTACAGGTCATCTAGGGTAGTGTGTTTTTGCGTTGCATCAAATACCAGGTGTTGACTCAGTCTCACTAAAAAAAAAACATACCGAACCCTGATTAGCATGGTACAGTAGACAAACTAGACATGCGCATTACTCCTGGTTCATATGAAAAAGATTAGCGGTTAACGGCGTTGCGTTTGCTGCGGCCCGTCTGGGGTTCAATTCCCTAGCCGGTTAACGAACAGTGTTGCTAACAACTCGCCATCGCTGCGACATTTCTTCTCAAGCTCTGTTGTCCAGGCGCGGAGATGAGCCCAGAGTCCCTACTAAATCGTATTCGTAACACGCTTCGGTGTAATTTCAAGAGAATAATAAAACTTTGATTTTTTGATATGCTACCGTAAGTATGGCTTTGCTTGAACACTGATCGTTAGCGTCACAACAGCAAACCTTCGAAGAATACACAAACACGTGAAATTCGAAATTACTTTCTACTTTCATTACTTAAGTAGAATTAATTTTGACTACTTTCCTACTTTTACTTAAGTGGAAATGCTTCGCCATACTTCTACTTTTACTTGAAAGGTATTTTTGAGTAAGTAACAATACTTCTACTTAAGTAGATTTTTCGACTACTTTGTCCACCTCTGCTTGCTTGTAATAGAAACAGTAGTTAAAGTGTTAGACCATGAGCAGCAAGAGAAAAGTTTCTGCTGGTATAAAAACAATATCAGAATTTTTCAGTCCAGTGCCACCAAAGGTCAACAGACGAGGACAGCAGAGTTTGCAAGAAGAAAATGCGTCAACCTCGGAGAAAAGTGCAACGAGCGTGCCAGAAAATACATCAAGTTTAGAGGGCAATAATAATCCTGCACCAACTTCGCTCGAGAATGTAACTGCTGTTTCAGAAGAAAGAGCAACAACTGATTCCTCTATTGGCTTGGAAGAAAATGCAATCGATTCACAAAATACTGCAGCAATTGCAGAAACTAGCAGTACGGATAGAAGGGAAAACACAAGCTGTGGTGGAAACTCTGAAGCAACTGAGTGGTATAAGTCCATGAAGCTTACACAACAATGGCTACAATCTCGTCATGAATGCTTGAAGTTCTACAACGACGCACAGGGTCAAAGAAAACGATTGTTTGTAAAATGTCTTATATGTGAAGAATTTGAATTTGAAGCTAAAAAGTATTCAAGAAATGGTGTGATTCCACTTGCTAGGGGGTGTCGTGCTGATTCAAAAAAGAAATTAATGGATGTTGTGGATCATCTTTTATCTCAACCACATAAAAAGTGGTCGGATTATAAGCAATTAAACCGTTAATGGAAGTCACAATCAACTTCTCATCCATGGTTACACTATTTGACGAAACAGCGTGTGGAAACGGTTGAAATGCTTATCAGATTGTCGATTGATGTATACAATGACAGTCTTCTTCTGACCCCTACTGCCTTTTCTTGGCCAGGACGATAATTGGCTAGTTTGCACAGTGACCAACTAATTTCGTCTTTCAGAGAAAATGGCTTTGATCAACAGTTTGAAGAGTTCAAACCACCATGGCTCTGTTTTACACTACAGAGACCCTGTGATATATGCTGAAATGCTTAAAATCGAAGGAGAGCTTCAGAGTAAAGTTAGTTCGAATCTGGTTTACGCAGCAGTTGTTTGGGTGATTCAGGTAGATGGCAGTTTGAGCCGGACAATGAGAGACAACAAGTTTGTAAGTGCTCGTATTATTGATAAGGATCTCAACATGGAAACTGTTTTTTTGTCTGTAGATGTCCCCAAACTAGAGGTGCTGAGGGTCTTCTGGAAATAGTGAAAGCCATAATAAATTCATTTGGATTTGACAAATCAAAACTTGTGGATGTAACTACTGATGGCGAGTCAGCAAATACTGGACGTAGAAACGGGTTTTGGAAGTTGTTGCGTACTTACCTTGATCGTGATATTTTTTCCTTTTGGTGCGTAGCTCATTGATCAGATCTCGCTGTAGAAGACATGGAGCATGCTGTTCCCGAACTCCAGCTGTGGAAAGCGAACGTATTGGGGGTGGCAAGTTACTTCAGAACAAGCAAAAATCATAAAGCTACTCTTCTTACTCTGTTTCCTGATGCACATGAATTTCCAGCGTATTTTGAAGTTCGCTTTGCTGAGCATTTGGTTAATGTAATCGAAGTAGTGCTGCATAATCGAGATGGCTGCATTGAAGTTTGGAAACAAATTTCTGCTGAAGGAACACGACATGAAAAAGCAGAGGCTAGTGGTTTTTTGCGTAAGTGGACTACCGGATCGAATCAAGTCTGCCTCACTGCCTTGATGGGTGATGTTGCTAAAGTTTTTAAAAACTTGCAAAAGAATTTTCAAAGTGATATTAACTGATGTAATCACTTGCCGTGACACCGCTATACGAAAGCTTGACCTTATGTCGAATGCCCCTTACCCAGGAGGATGTGAAGAAAAATATCTTGAAGACGAAAAAAGGGCAATGCAAGAGTCCGAAAATGATGATGATGTGGAACCAACTCCAAGTCGCACCCGTTTCAATTCTTTTGTTTCTTTTTTTAGAAGTAGAGAGGCCATTCGCGTGGAAGTGGTCATGGCAGCTAAGAATTACATGACTCAGCGAATGAATATTGAACAAGAAGAGCTCATTCAGAAATGCATTACTTTGCTTTCTGCAAAAACTATGAACGATTTTGTTTCTCACGGACTGACAATTGTGAGAATGTTATTTCCACGAGAAGTTGAACAGTTTTCGGATGATGTGTGCAATTATTGGCCGATGATACAAGATGTTGGATTCTTACCCGAAAACACGGACTTTAGCACAATGCTATCATGGCGACTAAGAAAGCTATGTCTCGTTACTCGCAACAGCGTGACTTTAAATAAGTGTCTGATGGCTCTACTTGTTATGGTACCGCACTCCATGCAAACCGAAAGAATGATTTCGGTGTACAATAAGATTGTTACCCCCAACCGCCAAAGCATGCACATAGATACAGTAAAGTCAAGGCTGCTCATTGCTCTTAATGGTATTGGCACAGCTAAATATGACCCAAGGGAAGCAGTTATAGAGTTTTTAAAGAGAAAAGACCGCCGACAGAGAGAGCCTGATTGTGATTTGTACAAAAAACATGAATATGTTGCTAAATTTTTTCGCTAATTTTATAAAAAAGTACTAGTTTTGACAAGCGGTGAGATGAGATGATTGTGAAATGTGAGTAGTATTCAAGCAAACACTAAAACGTGATCCGTATATAGTACCTTTCGGCTCATGACTGTCATCAAAGCATAGACATGGATGTTTTTGAAAGGTTAATGCTGTTGAGTTTTGACTATACTCTTTTCAGCTTTGTATAAGGGTTCACATTTACACATTCGATTCACTATATTCTAGACTTTATTTTTGGGAGAATTAAATCAATCAGGTTGTTGCTTCAGCTAACAATCCTTATTTATTATTACTTATTTATTTATTTATTTATGTATTTATATCAGCCTATCCATATAATTCTTTTGGAGATCATGGAATATCAGTTATTAGCTACCCTCCTTTGCGTTGTTATTGCAACTATGGTGATAATATACTTGTACAAAAACATTACAGTAAATTTATATACTTGATAGTAATATCTAAAGCAAAAAGCCAATTAATAAGCAATTCAATTACTATTAACTTTAATTTTTTGAAAGATTCTATGTATCTTTCTGAATTGGATAATTAGGCAAGTTTTCTTTCATTCTTGGCAAACATGGTACTACGAAGTTTGCATATTGCAGACACCTTGGGCTTAGTTTATGGTGTGGAGTTTATTTGTTGCTCTCCATAAGCTTGCTTGGTTGTCATTGTGCTGATTCTAATTTTTGCTGTACCATTTCAGAGTATTAGTCTTCTAAGTGGATAAGCACTAACAGTTATATTTATTTTATTGCAAGTCTCTTTTGAAATTTATGAAGACTACAAGTTTGTGGATTTATAGTTCTTAAAAATACCAGAACAATTGGCAAATACAGTAGAATTATTTTTTTAATCGTTTTGCGTGCTTCTGGCCTAAAGGCTACCAGCTCGGAAGCCTAGGGAAGAGCCACCAGAACGGCGACTACTTAAAACAAGCAATTGACTTATTATTACAAGAATTATTTTTTATCTATTAAAGTTAGCCTAAGAATCATAATTGGGATACTTACACGATTACAATACTAGATGGCGTATAGGTGGATTGGGGTATGTCGCTGAAATGGTAGACTCTGGTTTAATTCCGGGTCTGGTCAAGAACGAAAGACTTTAAAATATAGTATTCGCTGTTACACTACTTGGAGCTCAGCATTTTAGTGTAACCTTGGAGAGTCTCTTCAAGCGATTTACTACCAGAGTCTAGTGTAATTTTGGCAGGTTCTATAATCAAACCACCCTAACTATCGATATATGGTTGGTCCTCTCCCTTGGAATTACAGAGTGAAGCTTGAAGTGAAATTTGAGGAACTTGAACAAACTGAGATGTCAATAAAAATACCTAAGATGTGTTGCAGTGGTGGTCTGATAGTTATCCTCTGGAGTGACATCGTCGGAGACGACGGTTGGGGGTTTAATCTTATACCTGTAGTATGAAATTGCCCCCCCCAGTGAAAAGTCGTTAAAATATGCTCTGCGCTAGGGGGGACAAAAATGTTTTGACGAGAGGGAAACGCCACTTTGATCCTATCTAGTGGTGGCCGTGTGATGATGATGCTTTTTAATTTTAATACAAATTTAAATACGGCGGGTACATCAAAGACTTTTCAAGCCAGTATAGCCACGTTATTGTCATTATACCATACAAGTTTTTGCAAAAACATCCCAAGAATCAACCAAAATTTGATTATATGGCGATTCTGGAATAAATGCATTTTAGTGACTTTTTTCGTGTTTCAATTTTTAATGTGATTTTATAAAGTAAAAAGAACGTAGCGAGAAAAAAACATTGCTGTAGTAGAATTAAAAAATGCGTTAACTTTCTTCAAAACCCTTAGGTATAGCACAATAAACACAAAAACACTGTAATACTCACTCTCGAATGTTTCTTTTTGTTCATAATTATGGAAAATATTGTTACTGGTATTACTTTTTGATGGACATTACACAAAGCGATCACGAAAAACGCAAAGGCAATTTATGACACAGGCAACAGAAAAAATTATGCGTAAAAAAAGAGGAGCTGAAATTTTCCACTCTCAAGTTGATATGAAACTATCTTTTCGTGCACAATCAATGAAAATTGATCAACTGTGACATCACAATTGATGTAACCATTGACGCTATTGCGAAAAACCTTGAAACTTATTTCGAAACATAGATAATTTAAGCTACTTTTAATCGATTTTTGTGAATAAACGTAATGACGTCATCACAAATTATGTCATCAGTTTTACAGTTTGGAGGTTGATGAAGATTATCTTTATCAACCGAGAATGACTTTCGTATCGCATAAGCTTCCTCATGTTGATTTCATTCGCAAAGCTGTGCTGAAAATTTGTGTGATTTAGCTCAACTGCCGCACCGGTGCCAAAATCTAGGCAGAAATTTTTTTTTTGTAAACTTTTAAAAAAGTCAACTAAATTTAGCGGTATAAAACATACTCATTACTCCTGTGTACTTCAATCGAAATTTTAAAATAAACGTTTTAAACCAAGCTCAAAAAGAACCGTAGGCAACGATATGTGAATAATATCGCAAAACTTGGGGTTGTTTGGAAAAAAGCTCAAGTGTGACGTCATAATTATATGATGTCACAATTTCGTGCAACGATGAACCTTTGATCCGAAATCATTTCAAAATTGTTTCGAAGCTTCTGGGTGACACATATTATAACGTGCATGCAAATTAGAAAATTATGAATTGCAAGTAACTTTGGCAAAGTGACGTAAAAATGACGTTATTTGGTCATGATATGCTCACTTATGCCAGTAAGGAAATGTGGATTTCGATTCAGTATTTCAAAAACTACATCTGCTTCAATTTTTAGGTATTTTCAAGATGGAAGATACGAAACTTCGTCTTTAAGCACATTTTTGACGTGCATATCACGGCCTATGTTAGCTATACAACCTCAGAATCCTAACATTTATATTATGCTTTAGTGATCATTATAATTGAAATTGTCCTTTATTGTCGATAAATTATGGCTACCAATGCCATTTGCATCGTTTGTGCAAAACCATGTGCCTCTGTAACCTTCTCGTGTAACACGTGTGGCCGACGGTCATGTGACTTTTGCAAACCAGACAGCGCGGCTCATCGTTTACTTTGTAACTCAAAACTATTTCAGCCAAATGAACATTGTAATTATTCATCAAAAGAGGATCTAATTAACTTAAATAGCCCTTCCTTTGTAGACAATTCCTCCTACTCTGAATTTTTTGAAAGAGCGCCTATTTTGAAACCAATTCTTTAAACCAGATGGCAAACAATTGCAATCTCTTTTTAATGCACTTTAACGTCAGAAGCATACAAAAAGAATGTTGACGAACTATATTAGTCTTTCTCTCAGAACTAAATGTACTCCTTGATGTTTTGGCAATATCTGAAAACAAAGCTTAAACCAAACCAATTTACAATCAACATCAAAATGCAAGACTATATTTTTATTCGTAAAGATAGCTCAAAAAACTCTGGGGGGAGTAGGTTTTTACATCAAGGAAAATCTACATTACAAAATTTTAACAAATATTGAAATTGAATTGAATTATGTAGAAGACTTATGGATAAAATTTAAAACTACCTTCGGTCCAGTGGTTATGGGAGCTGTTTACAGACATCCCACCAACACAACTGAAACTTACGAACGCTTTTCTGAAAAACTAATTGATATCTGTAATGATCTTAATTCAAATAACGGCACTTTTTATGCTCTTGGTGACTACAATATTGACTTAATGAAAGTACAGACAAATAATAATGTCAGAATGTATGTAAACAACATGATTAGCAGGCTTGTAAATGTACAATTGATTTGCCAACTTGAATTACTGATCATTCAAAAACTCTTCTTGATCATAACATATACGTTAATAGTTTTCGAAATGCGGAATCTTACGTAAGCAGAGTAATTATTTCAGACTTAAGTGATTATTATGGAACATTTATTGCCACTACCGCAAAATAAGCTGAAGAAAATTACCAAAACTTTTAAGCATTCGGGACATGACAAAATTCGATCTGGATACTTTTCTATGCGAACTATTCAAAGATTTGTCCCAACTTACTTTAAAATACAATATTCATGTGAACGACCAATTTGAAACGTTTCTTAGTATTTTCCGCAAGGTAGTTGATAAACATGCTCCCCTGAAAAAAGCCTCGCGCAAGGAAAAGCGTCTTCATGCAAAACCATGGCTAACCCGGGGGCTGTTAAAATCAAAACAACACAAAAATATTCTTTTCAATAAACTACACAAAAATTAGAATGAAAATATGCTCAAAAATTATAGCAATACTCTTAATAGAACAATCAAAGCAGCCAAACAAAACCACTACAAAGAAGCGGTTGCAGAAAACAAAAATAACTCATCCGATTTATCGAAAATAATAAATGAAATTGCAAACTTCAAAAGCAAAAAGAAAACAATCCCAACAGAGCTAGACACCGTAAATGGTACTAGTCGCAATCCGCAAGTTATCTGCGAAGAACTAAATACTTTTTGTCGACGTCGAGAAAAACCTGGCCGATAACATCAAGCCACCTTTAACTCCTGAACCTTTAACACTGCCTAGCTCAACGAGCCCTAAAAACTCTTTTTTCCTTGTACCAGCAACACCCTCTGAAATTAGCTCTATCATCAACAATTTAAAATCAAAAATATCAATCTGAGAACATCACTTAAATACTAAATTTCTAAAATACAGCAATCTAATCATTTCTCCAATAATATGCGACCTATTTAGTTCATGTATAGAGCAAGGAAAGTTTCCAAATGCTACAAAAATAGCGGAAATTGCGCCTATATTTAAAAAATGACCCTGATCAAAAAGCAAATTATCGACCAATCTCACATCTTTCGCAACTCAGTAAAATACCGGAAAAATTGATGTATACTCGGTTATATACTTATCTGGAAAAATATGATCTTCTGTCAAAGCACCAATTTGGATTCACACAAAATTCATCAACAATTCACACATTATGTGACATCTATGATCAACTAATCAAAAACGCAGATAACGATCTTTACTCATGCTGCATTTGTTTGGACATGACCAAGGCCTTTAATACAGTGGACCACACCATCTTATTGAATAAAATGCATTATCACTTTGGTATTCGGGGGATAGATAGCACAGCAATTGATAAGAAGCTATTTGTCAAACAAAATGCAGTTTACCAAACTTTATACCGACAAATCACAGTTGGCAAATGTTACACATGGAGTTCCACAAGGTTCCTCATTAGGGCCCTTGCTTTTTCTAATGTATGTGAATGATCTCCCCCTAGCAAGCCAATTTTAAACTACGCTGTTTGCCCATGGTACATATTTAACAAAGGCTGAAAAAAGTTTAGCAAAGTAGGAAACCAAAGTCAACAATGAGCTTCTGCAAATTGACACTTGGCTGAAACAAAACAAGTTATCCTTAAATTCCTCAAAAAGCTGTTACATGTTGATTAATAAAAATCCAAGCAACTCGAGTGAATCTGATCTCAGATTATCCTTAAACTCGTTTACCTTGCACAGATAACACACAGTCAAATATCTTGGCATCTATATTGGTGAGAACCTAAAATGGCCTACTCACATTCATCATCGGTCCTTTCAGTTTGCACGATACAGGGATTTTCTACAGAATTAGAAACTTACTTCCACTTGTTACAATGCGTATGCTTTATCACTGTTTTATATGCTCCAGAGTACAATACGGCATTCCAATTTGGGGAAATGCCGCCAAAGTTAACCTCAAATAGTTATCAGTTCACATAAATAACATCATTCGCACTGTAACGTTCAGCAGAAAATACCGTCTCATGACACTCTCTACAAAACTCGGAATTTATTAAAATTAAATGACATCTACAAACTTGAATTAGCCAAATTTTTGTTTCTAGTTCATCATAAAACAGTCTCCCAATCCTTTTATGACTGCTTCATACAATTAAGCGATATTTACGATTACTCTACCAGACAAAAAGAAAGCTTAGTATATGTTAAACCTCGTATTGAAAAAACAATTGATAAAGAGCTTCTCTCTCAAAGAGGGTCTAATCTATGGGAAGAAATCGACAATTTGCAAAAAAACCTCAGTTGGAATTTGTTCAAAAAACAATTTAAAAAACGTTTACTACAAAACTACTCCGCCACATGAACTCAATCAGTCTTGACATCAGCCTTTTCTCTAGAAGTTCTAATTCTGAGGAATATCTCAAAAATTATTTTCATTGAATCATGATTGAATCAGCTAATGACGTTAGTTATTTCTTTATTTTATGCTATTAAGTGTTGTTTCTGCTGCTTTTGCTGCTTTGTTTCGTTTGTGTATATGTGTTATCGGCTGCTAAAGATCGAACCAGTATCTACAAATTGTGAATTATGAAGTAAACCAAAACAAAGTCTAAATTGTTGACTGCGTGTATTTTAAATTTGCCTTTTAAACGCAGCATTGAAACACAAACTGAACTTGAACTGAATAATGGTAAAATTAAATTAAAATCTTGCAAACCTTTATATTGAACACTTGATTATTTTCGATTTCTAAACATTTTTTTCATTACTACTATTTTTTTTTGTTTTTTAATTTTTTCCTATTATGCTTCTCATGTACTGAAGCATCTTGCCTTTTCATTTTTTTGTGATTATTATTTTTCTCAATAACTTTTTTTTCTCCTTTTTTTAGATTTTTTTTCCGTTTTTTTATTATTTTCTTTTTTCAAAGCTTGCTTTCATCACTCTTTTTTTTTAATAACTCAGCGTTATCAAGAAGCACCTTGACTGGATAACTTAAGAATTTTTCGGTGTTTCCTGGCTTAGTGGTAATATTTTGTTGTTGAGAATTGGTTTGTCTATACCTGAGGCGTTTTGTTTACCAATTTACCACAGAGCAAATACATACTGATTTATGTAGAAGCGACAATCAGATCCAAAGCTGCAACGAGGAATACTGTGATTACTGATTACATCAACTAGTTTGTATACGAAAACTTAACGGCTGCAACAAAGATTGTAAGAACCAAGAACACAGTTCAAGCTCAGGTTTCCTTAATCCTGCACCGTAAACAGCATAGATATCATGTAAATGCATTGTTGTTGTGTAGAACTTTTATTTTGTATGTACTATTTGTTAAGAACAATTAACAGTCATTTTATTTTATTTGCAGTACAGAAAAGTATTTGTGTTGTCCGAACTTTTTATTTTATCCGGATGGGTTTCTGCACCGATTAGTCCAGAAAAATGAGAGTCAAGAGTGTAGTTTTTAAACGAAATGTCATTTTTTTCGCGGCATAATCCATCTTAGCAATACAAAGGTCTTTAAGACAAAGCGAAGAGAAATTGGTACCAATTTTAATCGATCGTTTATAACAATGTAATATTATTGTAAGAATTGTTTTAAAGTGTTGTTGAATTAACATACAGAAAAACTTTTTTTCAGATTTGTCTTTTCGTTTTTCCTGAGAACAGGATTATAAAACCAGAATAAAACTGAATGCAGGATTCAAAATCAAAGCCCGTTTTGGCTATTTAAGGGTGTTTCCCTCAAGTATTTTTTGTCAAAATTCACTCGTTTCTTACCTTCCCTGCAGCACGTAATTGTATTTTCATTCGTCGCACTCTTGGTTAAATTCCCACAAAATCTGTTGCAATCCACATCCAAAACGTTGGCATTGCAGGCATAAATAAACCAGCTACTGAATACCAACCACGACAAAACCATAATTATTTTACTTAACGGAATAATTAAAAACCCAGTAGAAGTTATCGCAAACTATAACAATTCCTAATAAGGTATTGTTCAATTCAGTACATTTTACACCCAAGCTTTTTTTAAAACGCTGAAAAATAATTGAAGATTAAAGAGAAGATTGAAAAATGCAGACCAAATAATTTATAACTTATACCTGATAAATATTGTATGCATGTTGTTTTTTGTAGAGCCTTAAATAAGTTTCTACTGACGATATTTCGAATCGAAAACAAGTTTTAAACTTACTCAGAGAAATACTTGAGGGAGTGAATAGGGGCCCGAAACCTTGTTCCATAATTCCCTTTATCCCCCAAAATAGTTTTAATTTGTTTGACTCCGTACCATTGACAACCCTGCGTTTTGAACTTTCGTGACATCAGAAAAGGATGACTTTGCAACATTTCTTACCGAACATCAAACATTGCGTTACTTGTTTTGTAAAGAATTTTGCAAATTGGCAATTTCTTGCAGAATAAGTAACGCTGTATTTGATTATCGAACATCGCGTTCCTTTACTCTGCTAGCAATTTTGTAAAGTCTTCTTTTCAACATATTTTAGCAAAATTTGTTTTTGTGCCTGCATTTTGAAATGAGCTCGGAGCGTTTGTTAAGCAGTACTTCTGGTCTCGCTTTGATGATTAGCAGCTTTTCTGCCAAACAAAGGCTGCATATTTTTGCACCACAGCGATATGGAGCAGCTTCATTAATGACGCTCCGCTGGATTTGGTAATCGTGGCCGTTGTTTTTGTCCTTCCAAACTCGTTTTGATAGTTCGGTACTTTTCTCTAGGCGCTGATGTCGAAACGAAGAGCTGTGGTTGTTGAAGCGTTTTTTGAAAGCAGTTGAGCACGATCCGTAATAGACGTTCGTTTTGTTTCCGGATGAGATGGTGGCCTTGTAAACTACGTAGCTTTTCAGGCAATTTCCGTTTAGCGTGCAGTTGGATTTGTTTCGACAGTTGCAATTTTCTGCCAATTTGAAACGTTACCGACGACAAATCCAGCATGCGTATTATTTAGTAAACACAATGTTGTCCGTATTTCAACTTAAAAGTCCTATGACAGCTGTTCTGTGGCCCAGTTGACGAAAGTTTTGAGACCAGGCAGACGCATTATTTTGTTAATAACCATTTACAAATCTATGTTTCAAGTGTAACTAATCAATTTGTTTTTGTAAATGTTGTTTAGAAGTTCTCTTCTAATGATCCCGTTAAGGGTGAAGCAGACGGTTAAGGGTTTCTAAATTTGACTGTGAATAAAATAATAATTTTGCTCTGAACTCTGATCATTGAGCTCTCTTCAGTTGGAGATACCTAAAAGAACAGTTAGACGAAATAGATCACTCCTTGAGAGTTTTATTGAACTACCGGTATATGATTTTATGATTTACCAGCTGGTAAATAAGAGAACTGAAATTCTAGCAATAGCTGAAATTCTTGCAAAATCCGAACTGAAATTTTAGTAAAATCCCACATTGCCCATTTATGCAACTAGTATAATCATGTTTTTGCATTACTAATTTCTATGCCCCGCTTTAATAGCATTAATAGACCTAAAATTAAGTTATTTTTGCCAAAAAAATACAAAACTTTCTAGCGTTTTGTATTTCATTTTTTCCAAAAAAAAAAAATACAAAATTTATTCAAATGTAAGGTGAAAGAGACTCTTGGGTTTTATAAGTACGATTTTAATTTGTTAATGTTTAAGAACTATGATTATCTGCTGTGACTTTTGCCTATTTCATTTGCAATACTACAAAGTCAATAGCACACCAGGGACGTAGCCAGGGGGGAACAGGGTGGCAACTGTCCCCGCAAAATTTTACTTTGCCCCCTCCAAATAATTTCAGTTGAACGTCATTTTTAACAAAATTTCATGCATTTTGGGCTTAAATACGTTACTTTGCCCCCCAAAAGTTTTTTTGCTCCCCAAATTTTTCCTTGCCCCCAAAAAATTCCGTTTTGGCTGCGTGCCTGTAGCACACATGACAAGAAACAAAATTTGACATAACATTATTTTTGTATATGAAATTAGCAAGAAATTAACACCAATTTTACCGCTAAAGCTTTGCTCAGTATATTGTAACTTCAGAAGTGATCGGCTCGTCTAACTTGCTTAGAGTCTAATTAGAAGCATTCAAAGTAAAAGTAGCCAATGGCGGGCTGTAGGTAACTGCTGAACTGTATAGTCTGTCACATTAGCTTCTTAGCAGCTGCTACTGTAGCAAAGTTAAAGCGTTTTATGAAAAATTTGCTGAAATTTAAGCAAATGCAGCGATTCTGCAGCTCTCTTTTGTTTTCTTTTTAGATTGTCAAGGTTAAACGCTTTTGTATAGGTCTTACTACGTAACATAGCTGATAAGTGAAATTCAATGGAAATCAGACTTAAAACAAGCCAATAAATGAATCAATGATAAACACAACAATTTTGAGTGGTCATGGTTCTATGGATATAAATATATGGTTTATATAGGCCTACTGTAAAATTTTTTATAAAAAAGCATCAAAAAAAATTATTGTACACTGCGTGTCCAAAATGGCTATAGAGCCGTTTTTTATGACGACTCTGATTACTGGGTTCAGCCCGCACCCTGGTTACGCTGTTGCGTCCTTGGGCAAGGGCAAGACGTATTACGATTATTCATTTAATTCCAACAAACCAAAAATTTTATTGGAAATGGATCAAAAACTTTATTCTTCCAAAACTAAATTAAGTGGAAATTTACTACAATAATGAAAACTGATTTTGAATAATATCTCAAGATTGACAGGCCCTTTAACCCTGCTATCCAGCAAGGGAAAAATGTTCTTGAAAAGTCTCAAGATTTGAATAATAAATGTTGTAAATTGTATTTAAGTTCCAGTTCGCTAAGTTGCCAAGCTCGGCCTTAAATCAACAATGAACCCTTGCCGTCGTTGAGCCAAGCTTTCACCCGTGTATTTCGCTACTTCATACGGTGGAGGTTTTATCTTGTCTCTTGAATAATGATGAACGACAAGCAGAAAAGTTGCTGATAACAATTTTAAAGAATTGATTTGGCCCAACCGGGAATCGAACCGACAAGTTTCTGATTTTTTCCCGATTATATATTGCTCACAACCCTTAAAATCCAGTTGAAAAGCAAATTGTCTTTCCTTTTCTTAGCGGTTAATAGGCTGACTACATCATTACATTCTACTGCACACCGCTTTTCGTTTATACCCGCAATTACATCAATCATATACTTCTCAGCAATTCGCTTCTGAGCAGTAGCCAGATTCTAAGTTTATTTTTCTTTACCTTACAATGTGCTTACAATTTTTTCCCTATTTTTGATGTGTTCAGCAATAGTTCTTGCCTTGAATTAATCTTTTTTTGCTTTGCTGCTTGTCTAGAGCGTGCAGAATCATTTAAGAATCCAAGGTACCATTAACTTGTTCGAACAATTTCAATGGGAATGAACCTACAAAACCAGAGTAATTTCATTAAGAATAATATGCGAAGAAAGTCACTTTAAAAAAACGAAATACTACTCTATCGTCTTTTGTATCGAATGTAATCTGACACTGTGCACACAGCTTTGCGTTTGATGTCACTTAAGACTAAAGAATAAATTTACGGTTGAAGCTCAGCTTATACAAATCTTTTGCTACTTCTTACACTGATTTTTAAAAATATTTACATTCCGTGTAGTCACTGCAATAAGTATATTCGAATTTTCACAAGCTTTTATCGTTATTTTTGCGAATATTATCTCTAATCTAACTAACTAACCAAGCGTAACTTACAGTTATCCTCTAACAAATTACACTAGCGGTTTTGAAATCTACTCAAATAATGCACAACGCCCTGTTAAGTTAAATCAATCAAAAGAAATCTGTTAGAGATCTGCTCGACATCAATTTTGTTGAAGAAATGAGAACTACTTGAGGTAATGAAGAGGTGCCCATTCATATTTACTTCAACACTCGAGTTCAGTGC
This sequence comes from Trididemnum nubilum, assembly GCA_963965965.1. Lineage (NCBI taxonomy): Eukaryota > Metazoa > Chordata > Ascidiacea > Aplousobranchia > Didemnidae > Trididemnum > Trididemnum nubilum. The sequence continues at coordinate 10,374,365 of OZ014476.1, read as the reverse complement.
TCCATTTCAAGGGGAACACACGGCATATATGTAGGTCAAGGCCACATGGTCAAAGTCGTGAAGGTAGAAGAGGAGAAACAGAAAAGTTTCTGTAAAAGCAAGTTTGTAAAGGTCGTAAATAAACACCAAAATATCCTAAACCAGCGGTAAGTCGCCAAGTAAAATTCCAAGCTCGTAGAGAAGCAAGGAGAAAAAGGCCAGAATACGTAGCTTAGCGTTGAGATTCGTTTGTATTCGTAAAATGAAAATCTTAACTCGTCAAAAACTAGGACACATCCTAAAACACGAAACTCTACAACGGAATAAACTGCGGTTATCCGAATTTCCCTACAAAAACTACAATTCGAGTAAACAAGTGACATCATGGTAAACTTTCTATTGAGAAAGTAAGACATGTTACCCAAAATTACGTAATGTGAAAGTTGCTGTAACATTATTCATTTTTTGTTAAACTTTATTTGAGAATAAAACTATAGGTTGTTTAAAAACCTGTGAGTGCAAGATCAGCAGCAGTTCCTAAAATTCCATGGCAAACCAACAAGCGGTAGCTTATTCATTTGCTAGTAAATTTAAGTTACGGTACATTTTTACAGATTGCAGTCACACATAATTACATCTTCACGCAAAACTGTCTTCCCAAAAACTTTGACTTTATTGAAAAAAATTGCCTTACTAAGTTATTGTAATAGGAGACAAAAGAAAGCATTCTTTTGATGTATATATTTTATACAGGGTGGGGCAGAAAAACCTGCCATTGTTTAAAGTCTTGCTATGGCAATGACTTAAAACAATGGCTATTCTAAGCCTTATTAGAATGAAAGATTAGAAAAACTAGCGATTACATTTGTTTAAATTTTTTGAAGAGTTTTAAAGTCGCGATTTGGCCTGAAAGAAAAATGGGGAGAGATAGTGTCTCTACTTTGTTGAGAAAGAGCTTAAAGCACCAAGCTGAGGCCGTCTTGAGTCCAGTGACGGTAGATGAAACAAACTTTGGGTTTATGAAAACAAATTGAAAAGCTCTTATTTCACCAAAAAATGATTCAATTGAAATCTAGTTTTTTAAAAGAAAATCAAAAAACTCGAATCATAAATTCATAACAATTTTGACGAAGGCAACTCAAACGGAGTCGATGCGCAAATGTTTTGCGCCTTTGTCAAAGAGTCTGAAGTATAAGCACATGCCGTATTTCGACATTTTTGCTGTATAAACACATTCAACAAAAAGTAAAAGTATAAACAGTCTGAAGTATAAACACATTCAACAAAAAGTAACTTGAAAAAGAGAAAACAATGTGGTTTAACTAGTATATTAACCGATATAGTAGTTAATCGACGTTGTTTTCTCTTTTTCACTTGAATTGCTATAGTTCCCAGCCCGGTGGTGTGATACCTCTGGTACCCTTTTGGTCCCCTTGGTGGTTTTATGTAGTCCTAAAAAGTAACTTATAAGCCAGTGCCGTCGCACGAGCAAACAAAGTGAGGGGGGACAAGCCAAAACTGGGGGGTACACTAAAGTAGAATCAGCTTTTGCACATAAAAACTGGTATTTTATGGCTACAAATTATGCGCTATTTTAAAAATTTTGTTCGTTTCGTATGCAGCCATATAATCGCTTGAAAAATCTGTCTGCAGCAGCAAATGCGACCAGCAGCGTAACCAGAATTTTGCTAAAAGCTAGGGGGGCTTAAGTAAAAAGTAAATCTTTTTTCACAAAAATTTCCAATTTAGGCCCCATGCTGAACGAACCGATGCAACTCAAGTCTATCACAGAGGGGTTCTGCGGGCAAAGTAAGTAAGCAAGTAAGTAAGCAAGAAATTTATTTGGCCTTAGCCACAGACAACATTGTTCAAACAAACATTCATGTAACATAACATTGGATAAGGCCAGGGAGCACCGAGGAACGTTACCGTTTTCGAGTCGAGATGCTCCCCGGCTCAAATCATGAATTGTGAGTTGTAGTAGTACAAGCAGCAGATACGGGCGTACGATTAAGCAAACGTTCCAATATACTCGTACGGCAGAAAAAAGCAAAGTGATAAAACTGCATGATTTAATACGATTCGTACGGTATGAGATCGATAGCAATTAACAAGGTAGTTTCTGTACTTTTTTTTGAACATAGCAAAGCATCCAGCCGCTGATGATTTTTGTGATTTTGCGGGAAATAATAGCAATTTAACGTCATTTCAATCACATATCGCACGTTTTTGAAGCCATATGACTAATTACTGTAAACTGCTAAAATTCTGAAGTCATTGAAAGAATTAAACAGTTTAACCCCTTAAGCCTTCCTGATACTTTAGGTCAAGACCAAAACACGTTAAAACGCTTGTTTTTTGGGGGTTATTTTTTTTGAATGACTGGCTAAAAAGGGCTGAAGCCTCTCTTAGCCTCTTCCCCTGGTTACGCAACTGACTGCGACCTAAAAAAAAGTTTGAGTACGCTCTAAAAAAAACAAACACAGCTGGTCTTTTAAAAAAATGATTTCACGTATTGTTTCAAGGTCATAATCATTAACGAAGTATTAATATTCCGCGATATATCCGTAAAGGCATGGTAATAAGACGGATTAATGCATCACATTATGTACTGCAGCTGGTGGCCAGCAATTTTGCAAAGAATGGAAAAAAACTTCAAACGAGAATTATTTTTGAACATTTTCTTTTTGCATTATTGTCTGTTGTCTTGCCGTTACGTCATGCTCCAAAAAATAACCTGAGTAAACCAAAATGGGGGGCACATGCAGTCGTTAGGGGGTACGGCCCCCTTGGACTCCCAGTAGCGACGTCACTGCCAGTGCGAACTCAAATTTGAAACATAAACGTACAAATTATAACTTAAAATGTCGATAAAATAATTTAAATGCCAAATTCAAATTTTAAATTGAATTTGAATAGAAATTTCAAAATTCGGAATTTTAAATGCCAATTTCGCATGTGTATCACAATTTTTATGCTTAAGTCATAATTACTAGGAATTTCTACAACAAAAAATGAAAACCTCATTGTTTATCGTAAACAACAACGTTAACAACTTTAAAAATCAACTGAGAAATAGGGAAAATTTTCACCGCTTCACCGGTGGGAGCTGCAATTCTTAGCGAATACATTAGTTTGCTATTATGACCAACGCGTACGTATATAATTCTAATGCAAAAGCAAATTAAGGAGAGAAACTTGTTTTTAATGACATTAAGTTTTGGTAATACTTTGATACAAACAATTAAGAGAAGATTTTTGTGAAAACTCTAAACCTAAAGACTAAGTTTTATATTATTAATTAATTTCACTGAATTAATTACGACGATTAATTAATTTCATTGAACTCTGCATCGATATTTACTAGTGCTGTAGCTTACCAATAGTATCTTAACAATTTTTTTTTTAATTTTATTTCATTTAATTTTTTTGCGCTCGACATATGATTGCTTACCCTCAATCCCTGCAGAATGTTACAGCCATTTGATTTTATTCTCATCTAGACAATATTGTATATAGCGTATATATATATTCCTGCTATTTGTGCTACGGCTTGATACTTTACTCACGGCTTGTGCTTATGCTACGGCTTGTGCCTACTGTATAGTTGTCTGATGAGTGTTGCGATGTAATACCTTTTTACTGTTAAATAATTCTGCTTTTTGTGTTTTCTGCAAGTGTAAATTGCATTCATGTGTTTTCTGTATGTATAAGTGGGTGCAATAGCTCGGTAAGCTCTGCTCTTCTGCTGCATCCACAGTGTGCATCTTTATGTGCGCTGAACAATAAACTTACTTACTTACTTACTTACTATTATTTTCATATTTTGATAAGTCAGCAAAAATTCAAATTTGTAGAACCTATTTATATAAAGTGTAATAAATGAGATAAAATCTACTGAATTTTATATTTACATTGCTAGGTTGAAAATTTGAGAGCGGAAAAGACAAGGATCATAAAGTCAAGAGATTCCGGGACCGAGAGTGCTCAATCTCAGTGGTGCCGATTTATATTGAGCATTGGGGGGGATAATTTGCAATTTTATCCCAATTTTGCCCTTACTAACAACATTGGGGGGGATAAAGCTCGACCAATATCTTTTTCACGTGAGCAAATCAAATGAAGACCAAAAACAAAAAACAAAAAAAAAAGAGAAAAGGTCTTCATCGAATCTTGAAGAGTTTTCTTCCCCGAAATCATGTGAAGACCAAAAAATAAAGTCCAACGATCATCCAGCGCTCAAATGCAGACCATATTCAAATTATTGGGGGGATATACCCCCCAGCCCCTCCGGATTTCGGCACCCCTGTTCAAACCACTAGTTTGATAAAATTTTATCTCAAATAAATCATTGTTACGCAACAAAATAATCAAATCCAAATAAAATTATGCGCGATTTTTGTCATTTTTTGCTCGACTGTTACAATCGATCATGCTAATGCTACCACTAACGTTTTGACATTCTTGTGGAACCCCTACCACGCTATAGGCTAGAATTTTTTCAGGGCATGCCAACTGCTTATCAGCTTCAGTCGCCTCTCGTGGATGAGATATTTCAATACAGATCTGGAAAATTATTTATTATCCACATGTACTGTATACTATTTTTACATATATTTGATATGCAGGTATATGTACGTCAATTTTCGGGTTTTGCTTTTCGTTAATTTGCATTGATTGAATGTTTGTTTCAATCCAAAACTCTAAAAATAGATTTCCATTTAACTTGCACGAATTTATCACGATGTTACCATAAATTTGTTAATAATAAAAAATAACACTACGCAGTGGCGGCTCGTGACCATTTTGAAAGGGTAAGCTGCAAATTGTATAAAAACATTTGGGCTCTAAAAAGTCAACTTCGTAGGCAAATTCAACTACGATAAAAAAGTGCAACTCTACATATTACCAAAATGAGCTTTTTAGGTCAACAGCAGGGAGTCTACTTTGCAGTCATCTTTATAATTATTCAAAATTTATGCCTCATCTATTGTAATGTCTCAAATGCAAAAGCGGCACGCCGAGGCCCGGGAACGGACAAGAAAAACTGGTTTAGATTGGTATCACTGACGTCGAAAGTTCGATTCAAGATTTGGCCGCCGTTACCGGCGCGCAACCGAAGACACATGTTTCATCACCTTATGGACAGACATTATTTCCCCTAAAACATTAATTCTTTATTTAAATATGCGTTTAACATAACATCGCTCGTAACAGCCTGGCAAGTGGTAGATTTAGTCCATACTTTGATAATGGAATTCTTAGAAAAACCAAAAATGCTGATGTAAAAACTTTGATCTGATCTAATTAAACAAAAATTGCCGAAACGTAATACCTACACTTTTGTAGTCTAATCTTTTACGATAAGTATTTTCACCACGAAGAATTACTGATCTGCAATATTAACTAGACCAAGGATGGTGTAAATGGCTTTGGCTGTACAATTATTTAATTGACGTTACTTTATTATTATTTTCAACTTTTCGAGACATTTAAATATTGAAAGCATATAATCAGAAGCTGTAAAAAGTTAGTGAAAGAAATTTGAAAGAGGAGCATTTAAATTATTCATCTGACTATTAACGACCACATATTTACAAAAACCGGCCAGCTGATCGAGCGGTTACGCGCTCTGCCTCTGGAGCGGTAGGTCAGACGTTCAGATCTCGGACTGGTGAAATTGGACGCAGTGTCGCCAACGGCTGTGAATGATGAAAGAAGCTGTGTTGCCCAGGCGCAATGACGTGAAGATGGGACCGTCAACTCATGACACCCCTCAGCGTAATACAGCGAGTACAACGAAAGATTTGATTTGATATTTACAAATTCATTTAACGCAATTTGGTCACTATTTAAAAGCGCAATAAAGTTCAGTCAAATTTGGATATTGCCCCGAAGTCCCCGGATATCACTTGCGATGTTACGTTCTAGTTTACCATATATCCTTTCACGACTCTACAGTCTACACTAACCGCAGTATCCTACAACAGAATAGGATGTGATATGTTCAATAATTCAATACTTGCTATCCAGTAACCACATTTTTACATTTCTCACCAAGCCAAAAAAACTGCGCGAGCCGCAGCATATTTTTGTCCATTTATCAGAATAGGATGTGATATGTTCAATAATTCAATACTTGCTATCCAGTAACCACATTTTTACATTTCTCAACAAGCCAAAAAAGCTGCGCGAGCCGCAGCATATTTTTGTCCATTTATCGCAACCGTGAGTGAAGAAAGACTAGCTGTGACGTCACCGCGTACAATTTCAATGCGTTATAAAAGCTGCAAAGTGAACAGCTTTTCTCAAGAGTTTCAAATTTCTTTGTTTATTAAACTAGTTATAAAAATGCAATAATTTTTTAATTTTTGCGGTCAAAGTGGGGGAGGGGGAGCAAAGGTGATTAATTAATTACTAGTCACCACAGCAATTCTTAAACTATCCCAAATAAAAATATCAATAATAAAAATATAAAAACAAACAGATGATGCAGGGTATGCTGCAGCTTTTTTAGCTTTCATTACGAGCCGCCCCTGACCCTACGAATTTGCGATCAATATACAGTGCAGTGTATTGACGAAAAGCTGGTAAGGGCTGCTGAGAATTCTTCGAGTCAAACAAAATTATATTTCTGTAAGTAAACTGATTAGGAATAATCTTTTAATCTTTAAAGACAAGTTTATTTAGATTTTAGATTAATAAAACTTGCCCTAACGACGATACTCTTGCTGAGCGACAGCTGAATTTGCTTTCAAATGTTTTGAGCTGTAATATGGTTCAAGGCGTTCAACATGCTTGCGTGAACACCTTGGTCGCACCAATGACATAAAAACTAGGTAGGGAAACTACGGAAACTACAGCGGAGATATGATATCTCTGGTACCCTTGTGGTTCCCTTATTGGTTTTATGTAGTTCTTGACAGTCCTCATATAGGCTCCCTATGGCTCTATGTTTTTTTGACAAGGATCACTCGCTTGGCGTGATGCCTATGCATAATGTCGATTTGCAAGCTCTGTTCTTCGTCGCTGCATTGCTTAATTTCGTTTTCTCGTTGATGCCCCAGGCTGTTGTTGTTCTTTTGCCTGATGAGTCCCTTGTGCAAGGACGAAACCGGATGCGGATGCTCACCTGGGTAATTCCTGTAATGTTGTAATCGTTAATATACTTGTCAACCGACGTTGTTTTCTCATTTTCATTTAAATATTATTATATTAAAACGAAGTAAACATATGAACAACCCCAATTAACTCATCAAGATAATGCTTATTATTAAAATAGATAATTTTGTGTGTACTTGAGGAATCAGATCAGCAGCGAGAATTGGACTCTTAGCTCTGAGTCAGAGTTCATTTCCTCAGTCCTTACTGCTGCGGCGACAACTGCAAGTGCCAGGCGAATTTACACAGTATCTGTTTTTCGTTCGTTTTTTTACATTTTTGCTTTCCCGCGAAAAAGTATGTGTTTTTTCGTCCACATTTTTTAAAAGGTTATATCCGCACTAAGTATAGACTGTTACATCTTGAAAAAAATTTTGTGTATGAATGATGAAAACGATATTTCAAAGTAGGGCTGTACCCCCTTACAAAAATTTCTTTCTGATAATTTTTGTCCGGTATGTGACAGTCTGGTTTGTGCGGATACGGACATAAAAAAAAGTGAAAGAAAAAGCGCATACTTTTTCATGGAGAAGAAAAACGGACAAAAGCGACAAAAAGTGGATACTGCATACAGCCCCTCTTTAAAGCATAGCGAAACAAACCTTTTCTTATTAACTTGCATAAGGCGCACAATATTATTTGTACCCAATCATAAAGACATACTTAATAAAAGATCAATATAGCAAACACTTAAAAACTGAATGATATTTTTCCTTTAGAACAACAAAGAAAACAAGGCGAACAAAAATTTAACTCGAACAAACGAACACAGGACAATTTTTTATGAGCAAACATAAGTATTTACAACCACTTCTGGAATTTGCAATGATAGAGAGAATTGAGCTCGTAGTCTCAATGATTGTTGTCCAAGTCCTGTGCTTGACCGCTACGCGCCGTCCAAAGAGCTTTTAATTTTCAAAGAGACGAGCAGAAATTCAACACAAACTTTTTTTTATTGATGCAAAAAAATAATTTAGAACGCACGCACTCATAAAAGCACAATACTAAAAAAAAGCAAAAACGGACAAATCCATTAATTCAAAACAAAACACATTTTTTCAACACAATGATTTATGTGATACTCTTGCACATTTCGGGATGACAGTGAAGCGAGCCTTTACCTCTTCGGGTTTGAGCCCGGTTCTCTACCGCAGCGGGATCCGCAAGTATACTACAATCCATGTTTTTTCAAACAGCAGGTATTTACACGCACTTGCGGAATTTGCAACGGCAAGGAATCAAACCTTGCGAGTTTGAAGCTAATTTTTAGTCGCTGCGCTTTTCGCATGTCCACAAAAACACAATATTTTTAATGCGATTCAACGCCCGAATATATTTGCCACGTTGCGTAAGCAATGATTCAAAATAACATCCAGCAGATAGCATCGTGAGTTCTGCGTGATGTCCAGAGGTGGGCACTTGCGCTGCAACTATTTTACTAGCGACAGCGTTTGTGCCGCAGATATTTTTAAACGGTTGCGCTGATGCTTTCGGTGCGTATTCTAGCAATTTTGAGCGCAATCGCGCAAGCACAGTTCAAATGGGTTAGGAATGATTGTTTTTCAATCGACTGCGATTCAAGTTTTAAAAAATTGACGAGAAAGATTCATAAAGGTACATGGGAAATTGCATTCATCTACTGTTTAATGCAAAACTTCGATTGGTTTCACAGCTGAGGTCTTCTTTTGTTGAAACTTTTTCTCTGAAATATTTTTCCGATTTTTCAAAAAATGGTTGTAAAATCAAATTTTACATAAAAAAAAGTTTTTTTGTAATTTTCTTTCCTGAAATACCCTGCTTGCTCCTAAAAAATCTTAAATTGCTTTGGGCAAAATTTAACGCGTTATACTCGCAACAGCATTGCCGTAAGTCAAAAACAAAGAACAACAACAATCATTGCCTGATTGCAACCTTTTAGTAGTTCCGGAAAACTTGAAAAATATTGCTAGCAAAAGTGACTGCATCCGTAACTCTTTATTAGTACTTAAATGGTTCAATTTAAAAACAACAAAAAAATGTCTTTTTTTAGCTCGCTCCATTCGTCAGAGAGTGATACTACAGTAATTACTCTTGGAGCACAAATGCATCATAGCTAATTGTACTAACCTATTTGCGATTTCCTTGACGAGCCATTCGAAAAAAACAGCGACTCAAAGTCATTCGCTTGCCACCATATGAAGATTTAGTTTAGTTAATGAAATTTAACACCACGATTCTTTCAAGTGCGGGCATTGAGTGTCCTTTTTCAGCAGGTACCGGTAAAAATGTTTTTTGCCCAAAGGGAGCGGGTTTGAGTAATGCGCATTTTTAAATGCTTGTGTATTTGAAAGGAAATCAATAACTTTTTTTGTTTACTAATTCGTATCGTGCATAGTTAGCCTAGCGCAGGCTGAGCAGTGAGTCAATTCGAATTATTCTTTCAAAATGTCATCACACTTGCGGCCAGTGGTGGTCATTAGCATGGGCAAGCTGGGCGGTTGCCCGGGGCCCCCCCACTTGATTTTGCGCGCTATAGGGGCCCCCCCAAAAAAAGTTACGTAACATATGTTCCCCAAATTTTTGTAGCACATTTAAGCCTACTGTAAAACCTTAATTTGTAGCGGCATTAAGGTTCAGGCATTAGGGGCCCTTTGTGGAGAGCCCCATTGGAGGCTCCTTTTAGGGGGCCTTTACAAAGGGTCCTTATTGGAAGGACATTTTTGGAAAGGCCCTTATTTGTACATTCTTCTGTAAATAAGGGCCCCATTTGTAGAGAGCCTTTTATGGGAAGCACATACAGAGGGCCCATTTGTGGGGGCCGTATGAAGAGGGCCCCTTTGCGGAAGCCCTATGAAGAAGACCCATTTGAGATCATGAGAGGGCTTTTTGGATAGTCTCTTTGCAAAAGGCTCTTTTCGGCTATGGAAGAGGCTCAATGCAGGGCGCCCTCTTAAGGAAGGCCCCTTTGCAGAGGGCCCTGTGTGGATGGTTTCTTTACAACTTTTCAAAGAGTTCTTTAGACTTGCAGGACCCCATTTTGCAAAGGACTCTTTACTGGGGGATTTTTGCAGAGGGTTCTTTGTTGAGCGGTTTGTCAGTATGCAGTATGCCAGCCTTTTGAAACAGTGCTTTTGAGTAAAAACATACTGCAAATAGTGGGTAACATGTTAACATCACATAATGAATATAAGTGTACGTAAGGTACCGTAGCTCATAAACAGCCTTGGTAATGTTAGTCACATATGTTCTGTGAGAATAATGCTATGCTGCTAGTTCTGCGTTTTTTGTTTTATGGTTCGTGGAAATCTACTGATAAGACTAACCGGCAATGTCACATTGATGTCACGTTGTAATAGTAATAGCCTATTTAATACAACAACGAAAGCAAGCAATATCTACAAAGCTATTTAGAACCGGTAGGCTATTTTCTTATTAAACAAATACTGGTGCAAATTTGCATAACAAACTATATTGGCCACAGAGTGAGTTAACAACGTTTGCTTTAAAAGATTCGTAATTTTCGTATGCTTATTCCATTATTGGCTTATTGCTTAATTTTAGTACCAATATTACCGACCTACATGGTTTAGAAATCCTTTCACACCATTACTGCTGAATGAGACGGGAGCCTACCAGTATGTTTATATGTTTAGAGTTTTGCTTGTACAAGAGCTTTAGTCTGTAAGTACAGTTTTGCAATTTACAGCCGTGAAGAACATATAAAAGCAGCAAAGTTGCCTATCGTTATTGTGGTGGTGCTCTCTACAAGGATATTTATGTAGCTGCTGCATATAAGACTGCTTTTGGAAATGGATGTAGATATCTACAGTGCTTAACTGATGCTATCAGCTTAGCAGATAACCGCATTTTAGAAATTTTTTGTTTGTGCTGTACAACGTGTGACATAGGCCTAAATCTATTGAGCTTGAGCAATTTTTCCAATGTTCAGTGTTGAATCTAAAGTTGTACTGTTTTTAGTATTCCCCACTGTCAGTTTTGACTTTTTATTTTTTAGTTTCTGTCTTAGTGATTAGTACCTTTTTGACCTTATTTTTAGTTTCTTGCAAGAGCAGTTTTTTTGTTTTTTCGCTTTTGGGAAGCACAATAAGATGTACTACGTCAAAAGCATTTAAATTTCAGCTGTTCAGCATGTTAACACATTAAAGGCGGTGAATCATCCAGCCAATTCCAGTGGTTTACAATAGCTAAAATTGAACTATAATTTTTGATATTTTTTGTTTTAATTTAGGGAATGCGGTTGCAAAGATATTCAACAAATACAAAAAGATGTCCCCCCAGAAAAAAGTTTTTGGAAACTCTTAGTTTTGTTCTTCCCGCCAAAACCACAGTAGGCCTAATGGTTTAGAGAACTGTGGTAGGCCTAATAGTTTAGAGATAGTTTATTTCTAAATAGTTTAGGCCTAACTATCTCTAAATAGTTAAGAGATATTTAGGCCTAATAGTTTAATAAAATTACAGTAGGCATAATAGTTTAGAGAACTGTGGTTTTGGCGGGAAGATCAAAACTCAGAGTTTCCAAAAACTTTTTTCGGGGGATATCTTTTTGTATTTGTTGAATATCTTTGCAAACGCAGCCCCAAAATCAAAACAAAAAGTATCAAAAATTATAGTTCAATTTTAGCTTTTGTAGACCACCGAAATTGGCTGGATGATTCACCGCCTTTAAGACTACTATAATCTAGTGTAGACTCTGCTACAGTCTACTGTACTGTCTGTTTTTTAAGGGTATGTAATTATTATATTAGTTTATTTTTTGAGAAAAGCGAGTACCGGTATTGCTAGCCAAGATGCAAAATGGGATTGAGGGTGCAATGAAGTAAGTTCGTGGTTAGCTCTGATTCATGATGAGCTAGATCGTGTAGTAGTGACTTCTGTCTAATTTTTGCCCATTGCACTATCTTATTTTTTATTCGGTATAGTAGGAATCAGTTAGTATTCATTATGCACCTCCCTCTCAGTTTGAGTGTTTATGAAGATTAAAGTATTTGCTGCTCTTATATTAAGTTTCCAAGTGCTTTCATGTCTGCTTTTTAGATGCAAGGCAGCCAGTTAGGTGCTGAGTTTTCAAAGTGTTATTACTACACGCTACTGTAACTTCAAAATTTGTATTTAGCTTTTGCATGTCACCCAGTTTTAGTGTCTGTTGATTGTTGGCTGTTGTCATGTTGAGATATGACATAACGTCTGAGTCTACATTCTGTACAGTAAAATAAAGTGCTTACTGCTTACCACTTGAAAGTTTCCACTAAAAATGCCTAGTTTTATGGTATTGAGCATGTATGGCTAGGCCTAATAAGTAACGTGTTATGACACTGCTTTTCACTCTTGAATTCCAGTATGTCACTATCGCGGGTAGCATAGCCAAAGTCTTGTTTTACAAGTTACCATATCATAGGTCTACTAAGTTTAATGTGCTGACTGCTGTGCTAACTACAAATATTTTTTTATTGAGATTCAAGTATAAGAAAGAATAGACTGTATGTGCATAACACATAAAAACTTTTTGCGAAGTTCTATGATTTGTGATGAATCAATTTAGTGTATTTATGCTTGCTAGTATACCAAAAACACAAAAGTCTAAAATTTCGAGAATTGGAAGTCCATCATAAGTTGAACTCATTAGTGTTATGACACTGCTAGATACGTATGGTATTTGCCATGGTTCTTTGGCTCAGCGAGTATGAGCAGTTGACTAATATTCACTTCACTTTCACTTTTTCAGATCCTGATCTGCTAGTTGTAAGAGTTTTTGGTTGTGCTCACCCTTAGATGAACTAAAACTGATGGTAGGCTACATGCCTACATCGGTTAAGGAAGAACTTTTTGGGGGGGGACAGGCTTGTGCTAAGTACCAACCCGGTAGCGCTGATCCTACACGATTTCAGTAGCATTAGGTGTTGCTTAGGGGGGGCCCATTTTTTGTCTCCTTGCCCGGGGCCCCCCCAAGTCAATGACCACCACTGCTTGCGGCGCAATTATTTTTTGGGGCTTGCGGCCTAAGAATTTCAGAGTACTTGCGCATGCGCTTGCTGCGTAACTTTGCGGACTTGCGCTGCGCATCTCTGGTGATATCACAGCATAAAATAATACCAAGTTATGGTTATGCTGCCATGATATGTTGAATAATCACAAGGCTGAAAATATATGATGGAACTGCGTAAGATGTTGGAGTTTTGACACGATAGGTTGCGACTTTAATTCTCTATGTCGTTGTAATTCTGCAAGTGTATATAAATATTTATGAAAAAAGAACGTTTTGTAATGGGGTCAAACCTCATTTTTCCTGTTTGAAAAAAAACAAAACTATACGGTATTTAACTATACGGTATTTTTTTTTTTCTTAAATGGCGCATTAGCGCAGCTATAAGGTGCTGGACTGAAACAGTCACCATCATACCACTGTACTTACAAGTTTGTATCTCACCAGCGCACAGACAACCGCAGCTGATATGATCTCATTGGCCTCCTTTCCTGTTGATTGATTGGCTTCACTATTTCGATCCAGGTTAGCATAGATAGCTTGCTAGTTGATTGTTACTGAGGATGAAACAGTAAAGTTTCTACTGTATTAATTCTACACACCAGAGTTGTAAAAGAGCCGACTAGTTCAGCCCGAACCCGAAAACTAATTTGAAGCCCAAATCATGCCCGAAAAAAACCCGAAAGTTAAGTTAGGTCCGAAAAATTTAGCAATATTGCCATGTTATTTTGATATTTTAGTGCACCTAAAACAAAAAGTACATCTCAAGCCCGAAATTTTTGTCAACTTTATGCCCGAACCATAACCGAAAAGCCCAGCCCGACTTACAACTCTACTATACACTAATCATGTGTGCGTGTTATGAGGATTCAGTTATGTTTTTTCTAATTTTCTGGGGCGTTGTACTTTACATATTTTGTACAAGAAATCATTTAGTAACGTGATCCACAGGCACAGCAATTGCAAAGCCAGAAATTCCTTCAAATGTTTCATTGCCAAATCACACCTCAAGGTCCCAGACAATATAAGCTTTACTCTCGTATCTTGACAAGTGTCACATCATATCAAGTTACTAGAGGAAAAATCAAGTATCACAATTTTTCTAGCTTTTTCTCTTTGGTGTGATAATGTCTTGTTGGCAATGTTCTAGGTCTAAAAGAGTAAAAAGACTGCATTTCTAATCTGCTTCCCAGCAACTTACAGAGCCAAAACATTCTAATCATAACACTAACACAATAACGAAGACGGAGTTAACATAATCATACCACAATTTATTTAAAAATATCAGTAACACAAACACGCAGGATATACTAGGGTGTTTCAAATTGTACCACTTTCCAATTTTATAACGGCTCAGCAAATTTCTGATGGTGTTTTAGCCGCTGATTACGAATTTGATATTATTTTTAATTATGACGTCATTTTGAGGGCTCGCGCATCCATTGTTTGCGTCATTTTTTGACTATTTTGTGATGTCTCACTAACTACATATCGTAGAACCTTAAAATTTGCTTCAAACGACGCAGAATCCACGATTTCCTATACGTGCTCTATAGATAAAAAAAGCTTATCTGCAACAGAAAATAAGTTATATGCAACAAACGGTTTTGATCAGTTGCAAGATATGACGTCACAAGCCATTTGGGCAGTGCACACTTTTAGTTTCTTGGAACAGTTTCGGTTAAAACAAAACATATTTCTGATGTAGCCCAGCGTTATGGTAGCCGAGTTGCGTTGTAATAACGGAGGGATGTGGGTGGGGGAGGAAGGGGTATGCATGGGGAGGGGGTTGAAGTGGGAGGGGGTTGAGTGGTGGGCTAAGGTAGCGAATCCAGGGGGTGGGGTGGATCAAGGCAGCGAATTCATCATCTTCATTTTTTTCTAACCATGGATTTAGTTTGGCTAAATTAAACGGCACTCCCTCCTACAGCTGCGCAAATTGTGCTGTGCACATCACCGCTTTAAAGCTTGCTGCACTGCTACAGCAAAATTTTTCATAGAGTGCATTGTATTTTTTGTACACAAAATTCTGCACTTTGCAACAAAACAGAATAGGTAAGATACCTATTCAAAAGTAAATATGCTATAGCTTTTTACTGAAATCACTGACCAGAAGTCAACCCGTAACAAACGCATAACAGCGATTCCAAGATTTTTCAAAAACAATAACTGAACCATGAAGCTAAAAGATATCAGCAAAATCTGGAACACCAGAAGCGTTACTATAACACAATTCCGGGACCCTTAAAACGGCATCTGCAAACGATACACAGGCCTACATTTTTCCGTCATAACACATTGGTAGGCCTATAGGCCAGCTTTTGCGCTAGCAAGTGTATCTTCACACCGCTTTAATGCAATTAGTCGGAATTGCTCTCGTTTTCGATACACTGTTGCAGGCGAAGCTGGGATGTTGTTTTTGCCAACAGTGGATTGCTGGAGGTTTGACTGTTGTCGAATGGATGTCAATCTTCGGTCCGCTTTTACACAGTCATCAGTGATAATCGAAAACGATCTAACTTTTTTATAAGCCTTGTCATCTTTCGCAAATTTAGCTGGATCTTGGTATTGGGGTCGATTTGCTTTGGTTCTTTTGCATCAAAAATTATGGCATTTTGTGACGCATCAGCACCATTTTCAACAATAGACATGCTGCGAGGTCTAAACGTATTGCGTAAAATACAGTGTGCAGTTGAATTTTCTGCAATTTTTCGTTTACTAGAGGATGTTGCACTGGCAACGTTAATCTCCACTTCGTTGCCTTGTTTAAGTTTTATAACTGCCTTCTGCGTGCGTTTGTTGAAACTTTTGTCTACAGACGACGTCAAGATCATCCGCCTCGATGATCTTTGGTCCAGTAAAATTTAAGCTCAGCTGCAGGGATCCTGTTTTCAAATTTGCTATTTAATGTGCATATCGAATAATGTGTCCAGCCAATCTCCATCAATAATCAAGCTATTTAATCTTTTAGATCTTTTCCTTGCAACATCAAAGCTCTCAACAACTTGCTTCAATTTAATTTGAACACTTTTAGAATTTCCGATGGGCAACCAGCCTTTTCCCACAACCCTACCACAGTATAAAAAATAAAAATATATCAGTAGATTCACTCCAAGCAAAAACCATTGTGACGTGTGTCCGCATTTTTTGAGAGCCAAGCAAACCTTTGGAGTGAAATGACGTCATAACAGTGACATCGGAAGCGGAATCGAATTATACCAAATGATAGCAATTGTTCTGAAATTTTATGAATTTTGTCTCCGCCTTACGGAGTTAAGTCCTTCCCCCTTTTCTACGGCCCTAAACATTGAAGAGCTGCATTGTTCACGACTGTCATGCTCCTGACGTAACTTGACGTAGCTTTCATCGTACTTTTCGTATCAAAATAAAATTGGTACCAATAAATCCGTTTAAGCTCCGGCTTTAAATCGCTCCATTTGTTAGGTCGCTTGTGTATGACGTCACAAAGCCACAAGCGTAAAAATAACCTAAAATTGGAACTTTTCGTTCTTTCGGTAACTTTAGTTATGGGGGGGTTTTGCTCGCGTTTGACATCCAACAGTTTTCTTCTGTCCAAAACTTGCTCTGTATCGTCAACTAGCTTTCCTACGATTTTCTTTTTAATTGCTCAAGGATTTACGAAAATATCGTTGGTTGTTTCATGACATGCTAAAGTTAAAAAGATGAATACAGCATTTAAAGCCTTTGTGCTTTAACTGATGTAAATTTATTGTCACGTCATTGTCATTAGTCAGTAACTTGATTGATGTCTTATAGTCCAAAATAACATCGCCTTTTAGTCCGAAATATTACAGAGCACTGCAGCTGTATCGCAACACTGTGAGTGTGAACAGGTCATAGTGAATTTTTGTACCGCAATGTTGAAATTATTCTTGAAAAAAGAGATGCATTTTTTACTCTAAAGTAGGTTTCAACTGTATTCTTTTAATTTTATAGACTTCTCTGGTACACGCAACAGCAAAATACAAGCGGTGGAATCTTCAAATTTGAGAAATAAAATAATTAAAATTGTATAGTTATTTCTATGCAGCCGAAAGATGCTGTTTTGGACTATAAGACATCAATCAAGTCACTGACTAAACGGACGGACCTCTAAACCTCTATTCGATTACGACCTCTAAACGGACCGCAGAAAAAAAATGTCGTTGAAAGCAAATTGTCGTTACACCGGTAGAAATTCTGCTGGTAGGAATACTGTCGGAACCAACAAAATTGTGTTGTTAAAAGCAGAGCTGGGCAAGTCCGCAAGTTAGTCCGCAAGTCCGCAAATCCGCAATTGCGGACTAACGAAAAAAGTTGCGGACATGCGGACTTGCGGACTTTGGCAGTTTAAATTGCGGACTTGCGGTTGCGGACTATTTTTAATTTTAGTCCGCAATTCCGCAAGTTTTATACAAAGATTGAAATTTCTTATTATTTTCGTAAAATATTCATGCTTTTACCCAGTCAAACATGAGAAATCAATTAAATTTTTTCGAGTTCAAGTTCGGCAAAAATATCAAGTTTTTCGAGTTCTGGCTGACATAAATACTAAGTCTTCTTTTCGACTTAATCGCTTTCTTTTTGTTGACATGCTGTTTGGTAACGTGAGAAACGAATACATGCCGCGTTCTCATCTATTATGCAAATACTTGGTTGATTTTTTAGAACATTTTAGAACCCCCTTTTGTGCTTGTTTTAAGAATCTTCTAGAACTGTCTATGTGGTAATTTTAAGTGCATTGTCTTTAGACCTTTAATCTCATAATCTTTAAGTTTGCAAGTAGTGCTCAAATTAGATAGTCTTCGACAGTACAAATTGATATGGTGTTTCAAATTTTCGTAGTTTAGTGTATCAAGTTAGCTGTGTAGTAAGTTGGTTGCTAATGTTTCTATTTCTATAGTGCGATCTCGAAGCAGTTTTTAATAGCATAGTCTAGTAAAGTCTAGCGTAGTGTTAGTATAATCAATAGCGTAAATTTTGGTCCAGTAAATTTTAGTTAATTGATATTGATTTGGCTAGCTGATAATTGACTTCTTGTTTTGCCGTGTTCCTTTGGATGAATCAAATTTTTGGTGTTCTGTGAGGAATAACCAGTAGCGTAGCCAGGGGGGGGGGGCGGGGGGGGCTACAGCCCCCCCCATTGGCCTGCCGACCAAAATGCAAAATAAGGAAAACACCACGTTTTTAGCACTTCTAAGACTGTCTTTTGCACTGGATTAGACTAAAAAATGCTATAAAGCATAGTTTGAAACGTTTATTTAGGGGGGGGGCTAATAGACTGCCGATCAAAATGCAGAATAAGGAAAATACCACGTTTTTAGCCAGTAGCGTAGCCAGGGGGGGGTGCGGGGCTATAGCCCAGCCCCCCCCCCCCCCCATTGACATGTCGACCAAAATGTAGAAGGGGAAAAACACTACATTTTTATCACTTTTGAGATTGTTTTATGCACTGGAGTGGACTAAATAGTGATTTAAAACATTTTTTGAAACATATGTTCAGGGGGGAGCTAATTTGTCAAAAATAAAACCAACAAATAAATAAAAACTTAGAAAAATGGTAAGAAATAAGCAATCAAATTTGATCGTAAGTATAAAAATGCTGAACATAGGTGTCATCAACACATATACTATAAACTAAGGAATAGGGGGGGGGGGGGCTATTCAGTATTTGTTAATTACCAATCATTTCTATCAAATCTCTTTTCATTAGCCTCCCCCCCAATTATTTTTCTCTATAAACTGTATACGAAATAGATTACTCCGTGTGAGTTTTATTGAACTATTCCATTTTATAATTTGCCAGCATCTAAACAAGAGAACTAACATTTTATCATTAGCCACCTCCCAAATAGCCCATTTATGCCACCAGTTTAATCTTGTTTGCACTGCCAATTTCTAAGCCACGTTTTAAAAGCATTATTTTTTAATCAAAATAGCCCTAAAATGAATTTATTTTTGCAAAAAAAATGCAAAATTTTTGAGCGCTGGGGGCTCCGCCCCCACACCCCCGTGCCTCCGGCGGCTGGGGGCTTTGCCCCCAAACCCCCAGCCTCCGGCGGCTGGGGGCTTCGCCCCCAGACCCCCATTGCCCTCCGGCGGCTGGGGGCTCCGCCCCCAGACCCCCAAAACAGCCCCCCCCATTGCGAATTTCTGGCTACGCGCCTGGGAATAACATTGTTATATTTATATCCAAAGTGTGGTATGACTGCAGAAATATGAAGAATACGGCACGCGGCGAGACAGGCTCTTACAAGAGGTTCTAACCTGATTCAAATTGGAGTCAACACTGTTTTTTCGAGTTCGGCAAAACAACCGACTTTTTTGGGGTTTAAGTTCGAATTTGCAGCCCTGGTTCAAAGTATGGCTTTGTTGTTTTTTACCGTGAGTTCACAAAATTAGCCACTGGGTTATTATTTTTTGTACTGGTAGCCAGTGGCGTCGCTACGGTGGGGCCCAAGGGCACCGTCCCCCCCTAATGACTGCGTGTGCCCCCCCATTTTGGTTCATTCAGAATGCTTTTTTGGAGCATCGCGTAACGGCAAGACAACAGGCAATAATGGAAAAAGGAATAAATAATTTTCAAACATGATTCTCGTTTGAAGTTTTCTCTATTGTTTGCAAAATTGCTGGCCACCAACTGCTTTACATAAATGTAACCCAATAATCCGTCTTATTAACACGCCTTTACGGATGTGTCGCGGAATAGGGATGTATGCCTAAAGAAGCGTTACCGGTATTTCGTTAGTGATTATGACCTGAAGCAATACGTGAAAACATTTCTTTAAAAGACCAGCTGTTTTGTTTTTTTTAGAGCACGCTCAAGATTTATTTTAGTTCGCAGTCAGTGGCACAATTATGGGAAAGGGGCTAAGGGGTCATCAACCCCCTTTAACCAAGTCATTTGAAAATATAACCAAAAAAAGAATAAGCGTTTAAACGTGTTTTGGACTTGACCTAATGTATATGAGGGCTCAAGAGGCTAGACAATTTAAATCGTTCAATGAATTCTGAATTTTAGCAATTTACTGTAATTATTGATATGGTTTTAAAACGTGCGAAATCTGATTCAAATGGGGTTAAAATCGCTATTTTTGCCGCAAAATCGCAAAAACCACCCAGCAACTGAGCCCCTTCTGTAACACGCTGGAGTAGCAACGGTTTGTTCAGCACGGGACCTAAATTAAACTTTTTTTGTGCAAAAAACATTTACTTTTGGTTCAAGCCCCCTCTCTCGTAACAAAACCCTGGTTGCGCTTCTGGTCGCATTTACTCCTGTAGACATATTCTTCAAGCGTTATACCGGCCGCAAGCGAAACGAGCTAATAAACGCTGCCGGGCTTGTATGTATCTTTTTCCAAAGATGAATACAAAATTTTAGCTTTAAAATATCAGTTTTTATGTGCAAAAGTTCAGTCCATTTTATAGTGCCCCCCCCCCCAATTTTCGTCTAGGGCCCTCTCACTTCGTTTGGTCTCGCGACGGCACTGCTGGTAGCGTGTGCTTATTTATCTCATTCCTAGAGTATTTATTGAAACTAGGGACTAAAAATTTAGTAATACGATTAGTGATATGAATGTTTTCTTGCCTTCTACTGCCTTTGCCTTTCTGCCTCGAAAAAAATTGTTTTCATGGAATATATTGTTGCAAGCGGAAATGCGGATTGTGCTTTGCTATTTGATGGCTTCTCACTGTAATCTGATGGCTTTTACTGTAATTTCCAAATCCGTAGTTTCATTGTAGCATTTTTAAGGGTTCGCCAGTGGGTTGTGCATTATGCTTCCACGCAGCTTAGGCACCTACTGTATAAGCAGTGGCGCAACCAGGAGGGCTGGGGGCTAAAAACCCTTAGCCAAGTCACTTAAAAACTTTTACCAAAATTACAAGCGTTCGAATCTGTTTTGAGTTGAACCTGAAAGTAAGAGGGGCTGGGCTATTCTTCAGTTTGCCATCCAAAAAAGCAGCTCAATAACAAGTCATTCTGTGGTACATTTGCTACAATCAACGATTGTGAGTGATTTCTTCTATTGCATGGAATGTATTCACCATACGTTTGCTATACTTCCCACAAGTCACAACTTTTGACTTATTTTTGCCAACCAACTCTGAGCAGTTCACTTCGGGACGTGGTTGATTGCAAAACTCTTTCACTCGGTTCATAAAAAGTTGCGGACTTGCGGTGCAGACTTCAAATATTACGAAGTTGCGGACTTGCGGTTGCGGACTTCAAGAATTACGAAGTTGCGGACTTGTGGTTGCGGACTTCAAGAATTACAAAGTTGCGGACTTGCGGTTGCGGATTCAAGAATCCTGAAAAGTCGTTGCGGACTTGCGGTTGCGGACTAAGCTTTTAAACGTCCAATTGCGGACTTGCGGTTGCGGATTAGGAAAATTGAACTTCGGTTGCGGATTTGCGGACTGCGGACTTAAAAAAAAACTTGCGGTGCCCAGCACTGGTTAAAAGCGAATAGTCGTTACAGCCAATGTCGTAATACAGTCAAACCTCGGTTTTCGAACATAATCCGTTCCAGAAAGCTGTTGGAAAAGTGAATTGTTCGAAATCCGAAACAATTTTTCCCATTAAAATTAATGCAAATAATTTTAATCCGTTCCAACTCTAGAAAACAACTTTTGTAAAGTATTTGTTTACTATTTTACACCATAAACTGTACTGTGTACTGTAGTACCACAAATAAAAATGGGTTGAAGTAGATTGTATTTTATTTTAATAAAGGATTTCCTATCTAAGATGATGAAAAAAAACAAAAAGTAAACATTTCTTATGTTTTATTTTTAAAACATCAAAAACATTAAAGGTTAAGATGCAGTACAATACGAAAAATTTTGAAAAAATTTGCAGAAATTACTAATCAAGCAGTAAAAAAAAATACAACAGCTCAGTTACACCAAAAATCGTGTGAAAAAAGCCGACATATGCAGCATCACGGCGCATTCGTGTTCGCTCGGCTTCTTTCGGTTTGGTCGAGATCCGAATTTTTGTTCTAAGTCTGAAACGTAAAAATCTCGAATTTATTGTTCGAAAACCGATTTGGTCGAGAACCGAAGCGTTCGATAACCGAGGTTTGACTGTATTCAGTTTCTCCTGTATCTGCCTTCTTTTTCAAAACAATCGTAAAAGAGGACTAGAAGAGTTTTTTTACGGTAATTAGGTAGTGGGTGGTATGGTTATTGTGTATTGGTTTCTGGTTGTGATCTGTAATACTAAGTTGTGTTGTTTTTTTTGTTTTTCTTTTACGGTGAGGTATGTAAATTTTGTCCCTTTTAGTTTTTTTTCTCTTATCTTCGGGTCGGGCTTTCGGTTGGTTGTGTTTGCTTCCCACTATCATAGTCGTTTTCGCTACTACAATTCAGGTTAATGAGTTTCAGTGAATAGATTTTTAGTGAATAGATGCAACCGATCCTTGGGCTTGACCTTAAAATTAACAGTGTTCGACGTTAGCCGTCGGTAATTCCTACATGGGACCGCCTTGCAGCTTGCCAGTACCTTTTCTTTTTTTATATGTAAATATTTTTTAAAGTAAATACTCAGTTAACAACATATTGCTTGATATAGTTGTGGGCGGACCCTTGGGTGTAAATTTTTTCCCGCCTACAGCAACATCTGACTTCGCAAGCCCGCCTCGGGCTGAGCTGCTTTTGATTGAGATTGGTGTAACTAGGGTTGGGTGGGTAACTTTAACCTAATTTTTTGTTTTGTTGTTCGGCCTGTAGCGTCGGATGCGCCAGTGGGTGGGGAGATAGTGTTGTTCAAGTGCTTACCTACTTTGCGTTATTTTGTATTGTAATTTATTGCCAAGTTTAAGTTTACGCCTATTACAGTTAAGTATTGCTATAGGTGCAGTTGACTAAGATGACCGAATGGTCTTTTCACTGATTCCTTCCTGCGTACTTTTAACGTTTGGTAAAATAAACTTGACTTGACTAATGACAATGACGTGACAATAAATTTACATCAGTTAAAGCACAAAGGCTTTAAATGCTGTATTCATCTTTTTAACTTTAGCATGTCATGAAACAACCAACGATATTTTCGTAAATCCTTGAGCAATTAAAAAGAAAATCGTAGGAAAGCTAGTTGACGATACAGAGCAAGTTTTGGACAGAAGAAAACTGTTGGATGTCAAACGCGAGCAAAACCCCCCCATAACTAAAGTTACCGAAAGAACGAAAAGTTCCAATTTTAGGTTATTTTTACGCTTGTGGCTTTGTGACGTCATACACAAGCGACCTAACAAATGGAGCGATTTAAAGCCGGAGCTTAAACGGATTTATTGGTACCAATTTTATTTTGATACGAAAAGTACGATGAAAGCTACGTCAAGTTACGTCAGGAGCATGACAGTCGTGAACAATGCAGCTCTTCAATGTTTAGGGCCGTAGAAAAGGGGGAAGGACTTAACTCCGTAAGGCGGAGACAAAATTCATAAAATTTCAGAACAATTGCTATCATTTGGTATAATTCGATTCCGCTCCCGATGTCACTATTATGACGTCATTTGATTCCAAAGGTTTGCTTGGCTCTCAAAAAATGCGGACACACGTCATACTCGAGTGAATCTACTGATATATTTTTATACTGTGACCCAACTGTACAACCTGAGCTTGAACTAAACCTTGCACATTGCTAAAACTAGGAATTTTTCTTAAAAACTTTGGATCAGTATCCATCAAAAGCTGAGGCACGTAATAAAAGTGTTATAAAACCTCCCTTGCTGTCGGTAACTTGTTTCCTGCTAACTTGTTTTTTACAATCGGAGAGCTTGCTTCTTGCCTTCACCTGACATCAACCCTTATTTAAACTTCAACACTATTTGCTTACTTTGATAGCTCAAGTTTTACGGAGCTGAACCTATAGAACTGCTTAGTAAAATTTAATGAAATTTGAGCGAATCCCCGTATGATGCCCTGCTTAATACTGTTGTAAAACAATCAGTTTTTATGAGTTTTTCAGACGCGATAAATATTAATGATGACATCACAAACCTTTTTTGATGCTGAGTGAATGTACAAATTCGGGTACTGTTAATGCAGCAAATGTGCGCAAAACCGTTTTTTGCATATAACTTATTTTCTGTTGCAGATAGGCCAAAGCTTTTTTTTATCTATAGAGCACTTACAGGAAATCGTGAATTCTGCGTCGATTGAAGCAAATTATAAGATTCTACGATATGTATTTAGTGAGATATCACAAAATAGTCAAAAAATGACGCAAACAATGGATGCGCGAGCCCTCCAAATGACGTCATAATTAAAAATAAAATCAAATTCGTAATCAGCGGCCAAAACTCCATCAGAAATTTGCTGAGCCGTTGTAAAATTGGAAAGAGGTGCAATTTTGAAACACCCTAAGGGTGACCCAAAAAAAACAGAACCCATAAAAATTTTATTAATTCCTACAAAGATCCAGTAAACTTAAAACACTTTGCAGGTTTTAAACTTCAGTCTGTGTATAGTCATTCCCCAAAGTTTCAGTCATTGATGTCCCTTTGCATAAAAGTCATGTTCTTTCCAAAATATGTTCCAAATGGCCTCCACAGCGTTGGATGCAAACTTGCATACGTCGGGCAAAATTGTCAATTACTCTAACGCATTCTTCTTTGGAGGCAAACTTGCATACGTCGGGCAAAATTGTCAATTACTCTAACGCATCCTCAAACGATTGGTGAATTAAAGGCAGCAATCACAGGCAAAATTATTGAAATACCCAAAGAAGAATGCGTTAGAGTAATTGACAATTTTGCCCGACGTATGCAAGTTTGCCTCCAACGCTGTGGAGGCCATTTGGAACATATTTTGGAAAGAACATGACTTTTATGCAAAGGGACATCAATGACTGAAACTTTGGGGAATGACTATACACAGACTGAAGTTTAAAACCTGCAAAGTGTTTTAAGTTTACTGGATCTTTGTAGGAATTAATAAAATTTTTATGGGTTCTGTTTTTTTTGGGTCACCCTGTATATACACTAGGGTGTTTCAAAATTGCACCACTTTCAAATTTTTTAACGGCTCAGCAAATTTCTGATGGAGTTTTGGCCGCTGATTACGAATTTGATATTATTTTTTAATTATGACGTCATTTTGAGGGTTCACGCCTCCATTGTTTGCGTCATTTTTCGACTTTTTTGTGATATCTCACGAACTACATATCGTAGAACCTTAAAATTTACTTCAAACGACGCAGAATCCACGATTTCCTATAAGTGCTCTGTAGATAAAAAAAGCTTATCTGCAACAGAAAATAAGTTATACGCAAAAAACGGTTTTGCGCACATTTGCTGCATTAACAGTACACGAATTTACACATTACTCAGCATCAAAAAAGTATTGTGACGTCATGATTAATATTTATCGCATCTGAAAAACTCATAAAAACTGATTGTTTTAAAACAATATTAAGCAGGGCATCATAGGGGGATTCGCTGACATTTTATTTAATTTTACTTAGCTGCAAGCAGTTCTAGTGGTTTAGCTCCGTAAAACCTGAGTTATCAAAGTAAGAAAGTAGTTTTTGAGTTTAAATAAGGGTGGATACAATGCTGCGGTCAGTTGAAGCAAGCTCTCTAATTGTACAAAACAAGTTAGCAGGAAACACGTTACCGACAACAAGGGAGGTTTTGGAACACTTTTATTACTTTCGTCAGCTTTTGATGGATACTGATCCTAAGTTGTTTGCAGAAAAAATTCTGGTTTAAATGATGTGTAAGTTTTAGTTCAAGCCGAGGTTGCAGGGTAGTGGAAAAAGGCCGGTTTGCCCATCATAAATTCTAAAAGTGTTCAAAATAAATTAAGCGAGTTGTTGATTGA
Source organism: Trididemnum nubilum (assembly GCA_963965965.1). Taxonomy (NCBI): domain Eukaryota; kingdom Metazoa; phylum Chordata; class Ascidiacea; order Aplousobranchia; family Didemnidae; genus Trididemnum; species Trididemnum nubilum. The sequence goes on along the minus strand of OZ014476.1, from coordinate 10,348,417 downwards.
TTTGATGCTGCAAGTAAAAGATCTAAAAGATTAAATAGCGCGACTGTTGATGAGATTGGCTGGAAATTTTATTCGATATCAGTAAGCGCCGGTGTGATATTAGCAAAACTTGCCAAGTATACAAAGATAAATGTCTTAGTTCATGCAAATTTGAAAACAGGATCCCTGCAGCTGAGCTTAAATATTACTGGATCAAAGATCTCGAGGCGGATGACATCGCCGAAAGACAAAAGTTTCAATAAACGCACGCAGAAGGCAGCTATTAAAGTTAAACGACGCAACGAAGTGGAGATTAACGTAGTCAGTGCAACATCCTTCAGTAAACGAAAAGTTGCAGAAAATTGCTATGTACACAGCATTTTACCCAAAAAGTTTACTGTATGCTTGTGTATCGTTTGCAGATGCCGTTTTCAAAGTCCTGGAATGGTGTTATACTAACGTTTCAGGTGTTTCAGATTTTGCTGATATCTTTCAGCTTCATGGGTCAGTTATTGTTTTTGAAAATTCTTGAAATCTTTGTTATGTGTTGACTTCTGGTCAGTGGTTTCCATAAAAAGCTATGGAATATTTACTTATCTTGTCTATTCTGTTTTGTTGCCAAGTGCGGAATTAAGTGTACAAAAAAATTCAATGCACTCTATGAAACATTTTGTTGTGGCAGTGCAGCAAATTTAGCTCAATTAAGTCCATGGTCAGAAAAATAGATATTGAATTCGCTACCTTAGCCCACCACCTAACCCCCTCCCCTCACTTATAAACCTTCCCCCATCCACACCCCTCCGTAATTACAACGCAACTCGGCTACATAACGCTTGGCTACATCAGAAATATGTTTCGTTTTAACCAAAACTGTTCTAAGCAACTAAAAGTGTCCACTGCCCAAATGGCTTGTGACGTCATATCTGGCAACTGATCAAAACCGTTTTTTGCATATAACTTATTTTCTGTTGCAGATAAGCTTTTTTTTATCTACAGAGTACTTATAGGAAATCGTGGATTCTGCGTCGTTTGAAGTAAATTTTAAGGTTCTACTATATGTAGTTCGTGAGATATCACAAAAAAGTCGAAAAATGACGCAAACAATGGAGGCGTGAACCCTCAAAATGACGTCATAATTAAAAAATAATATCAAATTCGTAATCAGCGGCCAAAACTCCATCAGAAATTTGCTGAGCCGTTAAAAAATTTGAAAGTGGTGCAATTTTGAAACACCCTAATATACACAAAGTCACACAAACAAAATAAATGAAAGCATTCAACGCATTCACGTAGTAGTGAAATACAGTGAAACTTAAAGGAAACAAAAACGTAAATCACTTTAAACCACTGATTTAAAAACCGCCTTTGGTAAAATTAAAAATTGGTAAAATTTTGCAGATAAATCGGACGAAATATCACTCGTCAAGTACAAAATTAGGAGATAAAAAGCAGCTCAAAATAATAAGTAGCGTTCAATTTTATTCACCTTTAACTGCATGCACAGTACAAACCATACATAACCGACCTAACCACCATGAACAGGCGCACAGCATCTGATAATGCACCACCAACATCAAACACCCTGTAATAACTCCAGTATAGTATGCACCAGGAAGTATTTTCTAGTACAATCCAACAAGTAAAGGTGCGTTTACACTGGACGGAAAGCTATAAATTTTGTAAGCGGTTGCTAGACATCACTTAAGATAAAATTGTTGATGAATGGTTGGTCTATTTTGAGCAAGTGACGTAAACGAACACTCGCCAAGGTTGCCAACTTTCGCTTGCGCTGCTTCGCGTCAGGTGTAAACGCACCTTTAGTATCAAATTTAGTAGCAAGTGTTGTAAAACAGTGATGTTGTTGTTACAGTTCCAATCATGAAAATTTTATGACCCTAAGACCTGAATGCCTCATGACGATGAGCTTCTATGTTCACTTTGTATTATCTTTTGTGTTGTTTTTTTTCCACACAATAAAGGCAATAATTCACTTCAAATATACAATCGAATTACTCAGCTCTAGGCTTCCTTGGTTTTTAACTACGTAGTGTTGACAATGGTACCAAGTCGAGGATTGAAACGTCTCCAATAACTCGACGCTTGTTTTTGGCTGCTATGTTGGCTACCAAAATGTTAGCATTATCTCTCATGTTACCATTTGCCTGATAGCAATAGGTTTGCAACACAATTACACCATAAGCACAACTCCAGCACTGGACGAGTTGGAAAAAAGATGTTTTGTCATTTTTTATCCAGTAAAAATACGAGTATTTATCAAAAAATATATATCACTTAGCAATAAATAAAGCAGTGTTAAAATAATAGGTGTAATGAAATGGTAAACAATAAACATACAATGTTACGTTGTAGGCAAAATCAATAAAAACAACTAAACGAAAGCACAATAGGCAAAAACATGCACAAAATAGGCAACCAAATTCGACAAACAATACGCAGCTATTTACAAAGTGGGCAACGCGCAACAATTCTGGCACTGCGCTTCAATTTTTCTCTTTATTTTGTTATGGGCCTACGGTAGAAATTGCATAGCTGATTTATGCATTCAAAATTTACAAAATAACTGCGCTTGACTTTCCACCATAGCGGAATGTGCAATTTTATCAAATTATTACTGCTGCCCATCCGCTTACCTCTGTGCAACAACAGAATGAAACAATACTCAGCACGGAAACATTCACATTTTAATGTTGAATGTCAAGCAGGAAAGCAGCGAATACAAATTTAAAGTCTCGTACAACTAAATCAATTAATGTACTCAAGGGACCGATAGATTAAAGCAAGAAAATAACAATATACAGTTATTTACTCAAACCTCTCTATTATGGAGTAGGCCAGGTCTACACTGGGTGTAAAATCGTGAGCTTAATTTTAGTTTATTTCAAACATAAATTCGTTTCGCCCAGCGTATCGCTTTGCCAGCGTACATGCTGCCAGTTATTTAAAATAAACTAAGAATAAGCTCATACACTCACCATTCTACGCCGAGAGTAGTGCTGACCGGGATCTAGATGGTTCAGAAGCGTGCTTTGACAATGAAAAAGACTGGATAACACAAATGCATTTTACAATGCAATAAAATGAAGTAACTGAACTATATAGCAATGTGTGCAATGTATTTACCCTATTTATATGATTAAAAAACCTTGCATTCTCAAGCCATACAGTCTCCGGTAAAGAAACTTTCAAGTTACGACTGAAATCACCAGATTTTCTCGCAAACGGTAGATTTACTAACAGCTTAAATTCTTTCTTTTTTTTTAACACGAGTATATGACATTTAGAGGTAAACTACACTTATCCTTCTGGCTTGATTTGCGCTGGAAATTTGCTGCATTTCCACAGTATGGTCAAATAACAAAAAAATACGTGTCAAATTTTCACTAGCATTTTCCCCAATTTTTATCTCCTGAATATCTGATAGAGTGTCAACGACGAAGGAAAGGTTTGAATTGCATTACAAATAGCAACATCGAACAAGTTACTGATGCAACACAACACTTATTGCTTTAATAATTAATTTTTGATCGTATAACATTACTCGTTATGAAGCAATAATCGCAACTTAAAAACTGAGCCCTGGACGAATCAAAACCTTAAGTGATCAAATTATGTGAAAGACGAAACGAAAGCCACTGGTATTACAGTTATGCGATTTAATTTTATGATTATGATTTAATTTAAATTTAATATAAGCAACAAAGAATCACTCGTTATCGATTTAATTTAAAGATTAGTAGTGAGCGAAACCAGGCAAAACGTACTACTATTACATTTTTGATGAAGATATAATTTGGGTTGAAAGATTGTTTTTTGAAAGCATCTTGTCACTTTTCAGTATGCTATTACCAAAAAGGACAGCAAGCCAGATTGATTGTTAAAAAAAAAAAACGGTATATTTAGGAAAACATCATTTTATCCTACCTCGTAAGTTTCAGCGTATTCTTGGAGAAAAATCAATTTGGTTAGTTCGTAGGTAGATCAAAACACCTCAACAAAAATGCTTTTTTTTTTCGTTCCTACTTTTCTATTTTTCAAAGTTTATATTACCGGTATTAAATTTCGCCGGCAGTAAAAATTAGGGATTGGACAAAAAAAAGAAAAGATATATCAAAATTCAAATGTTCCGCGTTGCCGTCCGCATATATGATTAAGTGTCTTTTTGCAGTTCAGCCCAGTGAAGAACAATGATAAATAGCACTAACATGATGACCAAAAATAATAGAACATTGTGAGTTAAAACCAAACAACTAAAACGATTTAAGAACGCCCAATTTCCTACGAGTTGGCTTTTAAAGTAGCTCTACAAATTTGCATATTGCCTTTAAAACGCCTCCTCAATGCAAAGCTCAAGCAATTTACATAGAAAGAAACTATATCACCGGAAAATTGTATCTACTTTTTTTAATTCCGACCTAAACTTAAATCGTTTCTCTAAAACTAATCCCAAACTTAATCCTAACCTTAACCCTTAAAAACTAAATGAAAAAAGCGAGAATGAATGTTACCCATTTTTGCTTTATTCTCATTAACCAAAAATTCTTGGTGAAATAGTCACTTCCAGTTAAACGCAGTAAGATTGAACACTAACCTTACAATGTTTATACGTTTCCGTGAAGCAATAATATTTTCGAATCATGTAGTTTTGATTTTTTTAGTATATGAACTCAACATTGCTTTGTCTACAGTATTTTAAAAATGTCTTCGCTAAAAACCACCCACAATGACAAATCTGTTTGCTCGAGCACTTCTGAAAAATACTTAAAATGCAATGAATGATTTCGCAACAATAACAATAATTACAGGTTTTCAGTCTCTCGATCAGATTACGTATGACAAGCCGCTCTATGCTAAATGCCTTTTTTCTTGATTTTTATATGTATACACTGTTGATTAATAATGAATGGTATTCCCACATGTTGCAATAAGCAATAAAAATTCTTAACACTGGACTACAGAAATAGATACATCTATCATCTACCGCAGTTTTCAGTACACTGTCTTAAAAGTAAACTGAAAAAAAAAAAAAAAACTGCGGCAGTGTAAGCTCAGTCCATGCATTCAACCTTTTTACAACATTAAGGAGACTCAAGACGAAGATGTCCTTGGGAATGGAAGATACTTGATGCTAGGTTGATTTTTTCGCACAGAACTTTCAACGAATGCCATATAATTTGGCTATAATTTTTCTCGATTTTAGATTTAACTTCGGTTATTTTCATCATTACAAGCATCATTATACTTAAATGTTAAATCTAGCTTATTTTTCGGGGCCATTTCAGAATTTATTCGGTCGTTTTCATCATTGTAAGCTCTTGAATGCAAGATTGTATATTTTTCGGTCATTTTAACCAAATTGGCTAACTAAGCTTCCTACTCACCAAACATTTAGGTCAAATGACGACGAATGAGCGAAAAAAAAGACACAGACACACAAAAACAAACCAACTGAACTTGACTATTATTTTTCATTGGGGCTAACCTAATAAACCAACAGAAAAAGTCTGAAAGTAGAAACACGATGCCTTGCATCGGCGAGATTAGGCATACAATTGCCTAGTTTACACGCATGAATGGAAAGGCAACTTGGCCTTATCAAGATAGTTAACGTTTGTCAGCGGTCGTACTTTAACAAATCTCAAATTTCAAATGATTTAAAACCGAACCGAAGCATAAATCGACAAAGCTACAATTTTTTTAAGTCGCAAAAATTACCTAGCCACTGGGGTATAGTTGTTGACCCCCTTTCAGTCAAATCGAAAGCTTTCTTAAAGATAGCATCTCTGTGATGCTCAAGGTACAATCAATCTCTACAAACAAAAATTCCCATTATGTCCTTAGGCATATCCCAAGCAATAAAATTTGCTTCCCTACAATGTGAAGACAAAGTGAACTTTTTCACTTCACTAAGACATGTAGAAAAGTTTTTAGCAGACCCGAAAAACAAGCGAAAAAGCAACACTATTGTTTCGAGTTAAGACCACACACATACCACTTATTCAAAGCAATATTGCAGAAAAATGTTAATTTCTGGCTTCTTTTCAACTGTGTGCGATTTAAAAGGCTTCGAATTTTGATCAAGCATTACCGATGGTGCAGTTTGATTGGTTGAACATCCGGTTGATGGATGAAAGATGCTAGCCCTCGATTCGATTCCCTAACAGGTAATTTTATGTCCGTGGAAAAGACACTTTACGTCTATTTCGTACAGGGACCAAGCAGTCTACCCGTAAGGATGGTCTAGCCAGATGAAAACCCAACTAACTGCACACAAGGCATTCTGTGTTGTACGAGTTAGACAGATGCAAAGAGCCTTGCTCAGGCGCATGGAGGAATGAAACATATCTAAATTGATTATTCCTCAAATTTAACATTTCATATATGTCTACTAGAAATGTTAAACGAATTGTAGTTTGAAACAAACCCAGAATCAACCTGCTCATCTAGGCAATGGCCGTTGGTTTCCGACGAGACAAAAGTGTGATCGACCACTTTCCCGTTGCTGTGGTTGTATAAAACAATTGGACTTGTTCTTTTTTCGACAGGTTTTGCAGCAAGAAGATTTTGCAAAGCTTTTCCTGTGTTAACATTATTTCCTCCCAATTTGCGGCCCAAAATCCAGGCATCAGCGGGCAAACGAAAACGTGACTTGATATGAAAAAGTGTAGAAGGAATTGTGACGTCATCTTGAAAGTACAAAATTGAAAACTTGTCGCTCTTCTTGTCAAGGCTCGTCTCCATTTTCTTGCGAACAATGGTGCACGGGTCAAAAGCTCGATTGAGAAATGGTTGCGTTTCCGAGCTGAAACACATCAAATCTTATTTTACACATGTTTTACAATAAACTTTCCTCAAAAGTCACCAAAACAAATAAGTTATCAAATTGGGAGTGACTATTTCACCGAAAATTTTCAAGTTAAAGAAAAAAAAAACAAAAACGAGAAATATTCATCAACGCATTTTTTTATTTACTTTTTTTAAAGGTTAAGATTAGGATTTGGGTTAAGGTTCGGTTTTGGGTTAGTTTTCGAGTAACGATTGGAGTTTGGGTTAGATATCTGGGTCAAAATTAATAAAAAAGCAGATCAAAATATCCGGCGAATTTTACTGAGCAACCAAACTATTAATACTGCAATCATACAAGTTTGCCTAACAGGAAGTATCTTCCGGCAGCTGAGGCTTTAAAACTTGAAAAGGTAAAAATGTGAGCTACTGGCTTGGAAATGCAAAAATGCGTTTCACTATAGCCATATACGAGCACTTCAATTTTTCTTTCATGCGCAATCGCAATGTACTGCGAGGTTAATACCATGGGAATATGTTTCAGTTTCTGTAGTACACAATTGCACTGCTAATACTCTAACACGAAAAACCGCATATTTTGAACAAACAGTAAGCGGAAAAGATAAAGTCATTACATAGAAACAATTTTGAACATGAAAGAATACTTACCATTTCAATATGACGGTGATAAAACAATCGAATGTTTGTCAAAAAAAAATCACCTTTCAAGGCCCTGGAAATGTGGATTTTGATGACCAAAATGCAGTATTGGTCAGGGATTTTTTTAAGATTTAAAACGTCCAGAAAAACCGCAAAAGCTTAGAACTAATCAGCAAAACTACGCAAAAAAGCTAAACGGTTGAAATCACAAGAAAACAAAAACACATCGAAAGGGGAACTATAGTTGAACAACCGCATTCTAAGCAGTGATTTTACACGAAAAATGTGGTGCTATCCGTGCTTTTAGAGATGACCAAGTTTCTCGCATGGCAAACATTACGAGTAAAAATTAACAAGAAGACATTTCGATAATATAACCGGTGCGCCATTCTCTTTAAAATTTGTTATATTTAACTGAAGCCGTCATCAACCAGCAAATTTGACCAGTAAACTAAATATATGGTATTGAAGAGTTTGATATGGCTAGAATTAAACACAGTAATCCAAAATTTACGACAATGTTTCAAAATGTTTGTTTTTAATCGTTCTTGAACTAACGTTTCTCGTTTTAATTTAAAAACAAGCCGCAATTTTTCAGTTCAATAAAGAGAAAATTACGCCAATAATATCGAACGAAACAGATCGTTATCTCATGTTACATTTTAAGCACATTAGAAGGACGGATTTCGTTTTATTTGCATATAGTTTTATGACAGGCTGTTAAGTTAATGTCGAAAGCACCGCCTTACAGGTAATTTAAAAGCTGTTCACATTCCACTAAATTTGTATTAAAATTAGACATTTCTACCGGACCAACTTAAAGGGGCATTGAAGTCTAATTTTTGAATTTTAACACCAAATTTATAAAAAATAATTGATTAGCAACGTTTTCGTCCCGTTTTTTCATTGTTTGAGATTAAATAGCTTCAAGGGAAAAGATTTTGAAATAAGGAAAAAATTTTGCAGGGGCACACTACATCAAATTTGCATTAGCGATTTCAAAACCAACTTTGCCAAATTATAGGTCTGCGAGTGACGACGTGCCTTTGGCAGTTTTCTGCTGTGGCTTCGCTACTTAGATGAGTTTTTAAAAGTGGAATTCATCTTAGTAGTTTAAATTTGCATCTTTTAGGACAAGCATATTTGATTTAGTGCACTTAGAAGAAAAAATGAAAAGTAGGCCTATTTTTGGCCTAGTCGTTCTTTGTAATTATTAGGGTAAACCAACCTGTATAAATTGCTGTAGGTTAGACTAGACTTTACTGTTTTTTATAATTTCTTAATAGGCTAGGCTTACATACCGTAAGTAATGATTGATGTCATCATACAGTAAGTAATGATTAATGTCAGCTAGCGTGTAGTAGCCCTAGTAACAGTAACAGCGACACCAAACGTAGACAATTTTTTTAAAAAGTGAAAGAAATTCTACGAAATAAGGGAAAATATAAATGCAATAATCTTTTGATGTAGTAATCGTAGAATTTTGAAGTTGAGCTCAAAAATTATTTTAAAAATACAAATTTTGTTTCAAATGCAATAAATCAATAAAACTTAGGCTTCAATGCCCCTTTAAGCTTACTTTATCTAATTTTGCTGGCAAAGTTGTTTTATACTGGAAATAATTTTCGCGTTTTTAACGCTATATGCTTCGCTTTTTTGCGTAAACAAAATCAAACAAAAATAACTAGTACTTACTACTAACAGCACTAAATTCGTTCGGATAATTGCATAGTATAAGCTATGACATCATGGTTCCAGCTAACACTTTTCGAGTTCGATCCCCTATCTCGCTGATGGTTCAACAAGCCAACGAAAAACTTTGTATTGTAAAATTATACTTAGCTCATACCAGAAATAAAATTTAGGATATTCTCATTCAAAAACTGGAGTTTAGCATATCACAATCACACAAGATGAAAATGGCCCGGCGCCGAAACTGCGTAGAACATCTGCGTATAATAATCCTAGAGCTTGATTTTTTCATGAAAACTAAACACTTTTAATACAATAAAAACCTCCAAAAGTTTTGCTTTTAGTAAACGATAAAATTTGAGCGAAGTAGTAAAATTAACGAAACAGGCGCAGTTGTCAAGCTGGATGTAAAAACTCAGTAAACCGAGGTCAGTATTGCAAAAATATACTTAAATCAGATCTGATTAGTTTTAAAAAACGTCTACATGAGTGAAATTCCCGAACAAAGTATTTAAAAATATTCTTTTTAAGCGATGCAAGAAGAAGACATCAATTTCAGTTTTTCTATTTTTTATTCAAGCCCAAACATTTGATTTTCTTCTTGCAAACTCGGACCAATCAAGGGAGTTACGCTTTCAGTTTTAGGCCTTTGGCTTGCTGATAATCCTGTTTTCAGCGTGCTACCGGGTTCACCAGGAAGACCTACAACTTGAATCTTAAGTCCATGTGCAAAACGGCAGAAAAAGTTTTTTCAAGTGCTAAAAAACGAAAAACTTACTTTTTCACATCTAGCTCACTCAAAGCTGCTTTCGTAAGAACAAGGATTACGTGATCCGCTTTTTCCAAGTGATCAGTAACCCACTGAATAGTATTGGTTTGGCTTAGTTCTGTGGCTCGCCACAAAGTGTAGGTCACTTCCAATCCATGGTTCTCAAAAAATCGACAAATTTGATCAACATCACGTGACTGCCGTGACTTCATGTTGACGTCATGGCTGCTGATTACCACAAATAACTTTTGGCAAGAAATTTTTGCGTCTACAAAAAAAAATGTATACAGCTCGCTGGGTTAACGATTAAAATAAGCGCTGGTGAGTGATGATTTTACTAATTACAAGGCTAAGCAAACCACTCTGAAACACATGAAAAAAAGTCCTGCAATATACTATCAACTAATTCCTAATTGCCCAATTTTGAGTCGCACCCAAACGCAATTCAAATCAGCTTTGAACTAAGTTCACCACTTTTCTAGGACATGGAGTCGAAATTAAATTATGCAACCAAATACAAGGGCTATTGTTCCTGCACAAAGAAACCTTGCTGCCATGTGGTCACGGTCCAGTTTAAATGAAAGGAGCTCAGGACATTGCTTAGCTATGCATTAAGCAAGCATGTGAAAATGTCAAACTAAACTTCGATGTAAGCAAGCTTAAAAACAACCCATTCTAGCTATCAACTAAAGATGATTGTCTATTGTTCAAGTGGTGACATTGGTCTTAAATACGTCACAAAGTCCAAATGCGTCACAAGTTTAGCAAGACAATTATTTGCGTGAAAAACTCATTGCTGTTTCTCGTAATTTTAAGTCACGCGATTTGTTTTTGAAAAAAAACAAGCTTTGAAACCGAAAGCAAACCCAGACCTTCCGAGAGACTTGTGTAGAAAAATGGAAAGCTTTTTCACAAGCAAACTCGGAAATATGATTAGGGTTGAGCAGCTACAGCTACTAGGTAGGGAACAAAAACGTCATGTCAGAACGTGCTTCCTCCAACTTTTTGTCTATCCTGTTGGTGCTGAGTTTTCTCAAATTAGTTGTACCAAAAGCTGTAAAAATATGTCAATTTGCCTTAAATTTAGCCCCAATCTAGTATAAATAATACTAAAAGTCAATATTTCCAATAATCTGTCAACTTTTTTGACGATAAGTTTATTACTTTGCAGTGATTCAACAAACAGTTGATCGCTGACAAAAGTCGGCTTGGTGGGAACGCTCAAAGATGTCTATTCTCAAAGCTACAGTAGTTAAAAAAAATCAACATAATATATTACAGGAGTGTTGCTCGATTCGCTTCGTTATCAAGTAAATAAAGGCGAAGAGGATAACGAGAAAAACAAATCCAACCAACACAATAACCATGATCATAGGAGTCGAAGACAAAGGATGAGTCTTGATGCTAGTGATGTTACCCTCTGAAATAAATTCGATTGAGTCCACATAATTAAATTTTTAATATACTCGCAGAATTACGCAAAAACGTGTAACAAGTATGCGGAGCCCTTTTCTGCATTATTGCATCTGCGCTTCTGTCGAATATGGCAGGGGTGGCAAGCCGTTGGCATCACTGTGTCCAATCTAAACGGCCCAAATTTGAACACCAGACTACCCATTTCCGCTCCAGAGATGAACGCGTTACTGCTCGACTAAAACTGTCTAGTAAATTCTCAGTCTTAGTTATATAGTTGCATGAAACATTAGTCACGCGTTACACAATAAAATTACTAAAATGTTATTTTACCGTTTTCAGCAATATTACAGTGTGCTTTACTTCAACTCTATCGCACATTTTAATTCAATTCAATTTATTTGTCGAAGGCTGAGCATAACAATAAAGAAATATAGCTAAGTAGTTTAAATAAAAATTTTCGACCGGGGACTGTGAAGGGACCTAAGAGGAGTCTTCGAGTCAAACGGCCACCGACTAACGATTAAATCTAAAAAAATGAGCAAAAGGATAAGAATAGATAAAGGTATAAGTTTAAGAGCTGGTTGTACTGTATAACAACCAGGATGAATATAAAAAGAAGAAAGTGACACGTTATTAATCGTCGAATAACATTTGGTTTCGCAATGATTCAAACTTAGGACAAGATAACAGCTTTATGTTGGAAGATATAAAATTCCAAATTTTAACGTCTTATTAGACGAAAGATTTTTGCAATATGGTAGTTATAAATAAACGGATATGCAATCGAGAAGAGCTAACCGTACGAGTTGAGTAAGAATGTGAGAAACCTGACTTGAAAATATTTAACTAAACAGGAGAATGCTTTTTTGTGTCCATGTGGTGAATAAGTTTTGCAACTTCGAATTGCTGTATTTAAGCGAGCTTAAGTACACCTAATTCACTGAACAGAGGACTTGGCGAATCATTCCATTTAGCTTTAGCAATAGTTTTTACAGCTTTATTTTGGTAAGTAATCAGGGGCGGCTCGTAATGAAAGCTAAAAAAGCTGCAGCATACCCTGCATCATGTTTGTTTTTATATTTTTATTATTGATATTTTTATTTGGGATAGTTTTAGAATTGCTGTGGTGACTAGTAATTAATTAATCACCTTTGCTCCCCCTCCCCCATTTTGACCGCAAAAATTAAAAAATTATTGCATTTTTACAACTAGTTTAATAAACAAAGAAATTTGAAACTCTTGAGAAAAGCTGTTCACTTTGCAGCTTTTATAACGCATTGAAATTGTACGCGGTGACGTCACAGCTAGTCTTTCTTCACTCACGGTTGTGATAAATGGACAAAAATATGCTGCGGCTCGCGCAGCTTTTTTGGCTTGTTGAGAAATGTAAAAATGTGGTTACTGGATAGCAAGTATTGAATTATTGAACATATCACATCCTATTCTGATAAATGGACAAAAATATGCTGCGGCTCGCGCAGTTTTTTTGGCTTGTTGAGAAATGTAAAAATGTGGTTACTGGATAGCAAGTATTGAATTATTGAACATATCACATCCTATTCTGTTGTAGAATACTGCGGTTAGTGTAGACTGTAGAGTCGTGAAAGGATATATGGTAAACTAGAACGTAACATCGCAAGTGATATCCGGGGACTTCGGGGCAATATCCAAATTTGACTGAACTTTATTGCGCTTTTAAATAGTGACCAAATTGCGTTAAATGAATTTGTAAATATCAAATCAAATCTTTCGTTGTACTCGCTGTATTACGCTGAGGCAGGCCATATTTTAACATTATAACTGGGGGGGAAATTGCCCCTCCAGTGAACTTTTTTGCCCCCCCAGTGAAAATTTTCAAAGCTTATGTTAATGACTTTGTTTAGGAGAACAGTACACCGGCAGAGCTTGTCAAATTAAAAAATTTTCGGTATATGGTCAAGGTATAAGAATTAATGCGTGCTCAATGTAAGAATTAAGGAGGATAAAAAAATAGACAATGGGCCTCCACAATATTGTGCTTGCATAATGCACACGTTGCATGGCTTTTAATAGAGAACACCTTGCTTGCAGAGGTGGTCAGTAACGAAGTAGTTCTACTTAAGTAGACTACCTAAGTAGTGTTTTCGGTAACGAGCGATTTACTTAAGTATTTTTCATTTCTGATACTTCTACTTTTACTTCAAGTAAAATCCTCTCGAAGTAACGCTACTTGAGTAGTAATGACTTTTATGTAAAGTAGAAGTAAACACCTAGCCATTATTCCACCTCACAACGTGTACAATAACGAAGTAAACATTATTCCACCTCACAACGTGTGCAGTAAGTACGTATCGAGTTTGTTTTACTGTACAGTACTACGAAACTTATTGAATAGTTACGACGATTCATTTACAGGTCATCTAGGGTAGTGTGTTTTTGCGTTGCATCAAATACCAGGTGTTGACTCAGTCTCACTAAAAAAAAAACATACCGAACCCTGATTAGCATGGTACAGTAGACAAACTAGACATGCGCATTACTCCTGGTTCATATGAAAAAGATTAGCGGTTAACGGCGTTGCGTTTGCTGCGGCCCGTCTGGGGTTCAATTCCCTAGCCGGTTAACGAACAGTGTTGCTAACAACTCGCCATCGCTGCGACATTTCTTCTCAAGCTCTGTTGTCCAGGCGCGGAGATGAGCCCAGAGTCCCTACTAAATCGTATTCGTAACACGCTTCGGTGTAATTTCAAGAGAATAATAAAACTTTGATTTTTTGATATGCTACCGTAAGTATGGCTTTGCTTGAACACTGATCGTTAGCGTCACAACAGCAAACCTTCGAAGAATACACAAACACGTGAAATTCGAAATTACTTTCTACTTTCATTACTTAAGTAGAATTAATTTTGACTACTTTCCTACTTTTACTTAAGTGGAAATGCTTCGCCATACTTCTACTTTTACTTGAAAGGTATTTTTGAGTAAGTAACAATACTTCTACTTAAGTAGATTTTTCGACTACTTTGTCCACCTCTGCTTGCTTGTAATAGAAACAGTAGTTAAAGTGTTAGACCATGAGCAGCAAGAGAAAAGTTTCTGCTGGTATAAAAACAATATCAGAATTTTTCAGTCCAGTGCCACCAAAGGTCAACAGACGAGGACAGCAGAGTTTGCAAGAAGAAAATGCGTCAACCTCGGAGAAAAGTGCAACGAGCGTGCCAGAAAATACATCAAGTTTAGAGGGCAATAATAATCCTGCACCAACTTCGCTCGAGAATGTAACTGCTGTTTCAGAAGAAAGAGCAACAACTGATTCCTCTATTGGCTTGGAAGAAAATGCAATCGATTCACAAAATACTGCAGCAATTGCAGAAACTAGCAGTACGGATAGAAGGGAAAACACAAGCTGTGGTGGAAACTCTGAAGCAACTGAGTGGTATAAGTCCATGAAGCTTACACAACAATGGCTACAATCTCGTCATGAATGCTTGAAGTTCTACAACGACGCACAGGGTCAAAGAAAACGATTGTTTGTAAAATGTCTTATATGTGAAGAATTTGAATTTGAAGCTAAAAAGTATTCAAGAAATGGTGTGATTCCACTTGCTAGGGGGTGTCGTGCTGATTCAAAAAAGAAATTAATGGATGTTGTGGATCATCTTTTATCTCAACCACATAAAAAGTGGTCGGATTATAAGCAATTAAACCGTTAATGGAAGTCACAATCAACTTCTCATCCATGGTTACACTATTTGACGAAACAGCGTGTGGAAACGGTTGAAATGCTTATCAGATTGTCGATTGATGTATACAATGACAGTCTTCTTCTGACCCCTACTGCCTTTTCTTGGCCAGGACGATAATTGGCTAGTTTGCACAGTGACCAACTAATTTCGTCTTTCAGAGAAAATGGCTTTGATCAACAGTTTGAAGAGTTCAAACCACCATGGCTCTGTTTTACACTACAGAGACCCTGTGATATATGCTGAAATGCTTAAAATCGAAGGAGAGCTTCAGAGTAAAGTTAGTTCGAATCTGGTTTACGCAGCAGTTGTTTGGGTGATTCAGGTAGATGGCAGTTTGAGCCGGACAATGAGAGACAACAAGTTTGTAAGTGCTCGTATTATTGATAAGGATCTCAACATGGAAACTGTTTTTTTGTCTGTAGATGTCCCCAAACTAGAGGTGCTGAGGGTCTTCTGGAAATAGTGAAAGCCATAATAAATTCATTTGGATTTGACAAATCAAAACTTGTGGATGTAACTACTGATGGCGAGTCAGCAAATACTGGACGTAGAAACGGGTTTTGGAAGTTGTTGCGTACTTACCTTGATCGTGATATTTTTTCCTTTTGGTGCGTAGCTCATTGATCAGATCTCGCTGTAGAAGACATGGAGCATGCTGTTCCCGAACTCCAGCTGTGGAAAGCGAACGTATTGGGGGTGGCAAGTTACTTCAGAACAAGCAAAAATCATAAAGCTACTCTTCTTACTCTGTTTCCTGATGCACATGAATTTCCAGCGTATTTTGAAGTTCGCTTTGCTGAGCATTTGGTTAATGTAATCGAAGTAGTGCTGCATAATCGAGATGGCTGCATTGAAGTTTGGAAACAAATTTCTGCTGAAGGAACACGACATGAAAAAGCAGAGGCTAGTGGTTTTTTGCGTAAGTGGACTACCGGATCGAATCAAGTCTGCCTCACTGCCTTGATGGGTGATGTTGCTAAAGTTTTTAAAAACTTGCAAAAGAATTTTCAAAGTGATATTAACTGATGTAATCACTTGCCGTGACACCGCTATACGAAAGCTTGACCTTATGTCGAATGCCCCTTACCCAGGAGGATGTGAAGAAAAATATCTTGAAGACGAAAAAAGGGCAATGCAAGAGTCCGAAAATGATGATGATGTGGAACCAACTCCAAGTCGCACCCGTTTCAATTCTTTTGTTTCTTTTTTTAGAAGTAGAGAGGCCATTCGCGTGGAAGTGGTCATGGCAGCTAAGAATTACATGACTCAGCGAATGAATATTGAACAAGAAGAGCTCATTCAGAAATGCATTACTTTGCTTTCTGCAAAAACTATGAACGATTTTGTTTCTCACGGACTGACAATTGTGAGAATGTTATTTCCACGAGAAGTTGAACAGTTTTCGGATGATGTGTGCAATTATTGGCCGATGATACAAGATGTTGGATTCTTACCCGAAAACACGGACTTTAGCACAATGCTATCATGGCGACTAAGAAAGCTATGTCTCGTTACTCGCAACAGCGTGACTTTAAATAAGTGTCTGATGGCTCTACTTGTTATGGTACCGCACTCCATGCAAACCGAAAGAATGATTTCGGTGTACAATAAGATTGTTACCCCCAACCGCCAAAGCATGCACATAGATACAGTAAAGTCAAGGCTGCTCATTGCTCTTAATGGTATTGGCACAGCTAAATATGACCCAAGGGAAGCAGTTATAGAGTTTTTAAAGAGAAAAGACCGCCGACAGAGAGAGCCTGATTGTGATTTGTACAAAAAACATGAATATGTTGCTAAATTTTTTCGCTAATTTTATAAAAAAGTACTAGTTTTGACAAGCGGTGAGATGAGATGATTGTGAAATGTGAGTAGTATTCAAGCAAACACTAAAACGTGATCCGTATATAGTACCTTTCGGCTCATGACTGTCATCAAAGCATAGACATGGATGTTTTTGAAAGGTTAATGCTGTTGAGTTTTGACTATACTCTTTTCAGCTTTGTATAAGGGTTCACATTTACACATTCGATTCACTATATTCTAGACTTTATTTTTGGGAGAATTAAATCAATCAGGTTGTTGCTTCAGCTAACAATCCTTATTTATTATTACTTATTTATTTATTTATTTATGTATTTATATCAGCCTATCCATATAATTCTTTTGGAGATCATGGAATATCAGTTATTAGCTACCCTCCTTTGCGTTGTTATTGCAACTATGGTGATAATATACTTGTACAAAAACATTACAGTAAATTTATATACTTGATAGTAATATCTAAAGCAAAAAGCCAATTAATAAGCAATTCAATTACTATTAACTTTAATTTTTTGAAAGATTCTATGTATCTTTCTGAATTGGATAATTAGGCAAGTTTTCTTTCATTCTTGGCAAACATGGTACTACGAAGTTTGCATATTGCAGACACCTTGGGCTTAGTTTATGGTGTGGAGTTTATTTGTTGCTCTCCATAAGCTTGCTTGGTTGTCATTGTGCTGATTCTAATTTTTGCTGTACCATTTCAGAGTATTAGTCTTCTAAGTGGATAAGCACTAACAGTTATATTTATTTTATTGCAAGTCTCTTTTGAAATTTATGAAGACTACAAGTTTGTGGATTTATAGTTCTTAAAAATACCAGAACAATTGGCAAATACAGTAGAATTATTTTTTTAATCGTTTTGCGTGCTTCTGGCCTAAAGGCTACCAGCTCGGAAGCCTAGGGAAGAGCCACCAGAACGGCGACTACTTAAAACAAGCAATTGACTTATTATTACAAGAATTATTTTTTATCTATTAAAGTTAGCCTAAGAATCATAATTGGGATACTTACACGATTACAATACTAGATGGCGTATAGGTGGATTGGGGTATGTCGCTGAAATGGTAGACTCTGGTTTAATTCCGGGTCTGGTCAAGAACGAAAGACTTTAAAATATAGTATTCGCTGTTACACTACTTGGAGCTCAGCATTTTAGTGTAACCTTGGAGAGTCTCTTCAAGCGATTTACTACCAGAGTCTAGTGTAATTTTGGCAGGTTCTATAATCAAACCACCCTAACTATCGATATATGGTTGGTCCTCTCCCTTGGAATTACAGAGTGAAGCTTGAAGTGAAATTTGAGGAACTTGAACAAACTGAGATGTCAATAAAAATACCTAAGATGTGTTGCAGTGGTGGTCTGATAGTTATCCTCTGGAGTGACATCGTCGGAGACGACGGTTGGGGGTTTAATCTTATACCTGTAGTATGAAATTGCCCCCCCCAGTGAAAAGTCGTTAAAATATGCTCTGCGCTGAGGGGTGTCATGAGTTGACGGTCCCATCTTCACGTCATTGCGCCTGGGCAACACAGCTTCTTTCATTGTTCACAGCCGTTGGCGACACTGCGTCCAATTTCACCAGTCCGAGATTTGAACGTCTGACCTACCGCTCCAGAGGCAGAGCGCGTAACCGCTCGATCAGCTGGCCGGTTTTTGTAAATATGTGGTCGTTAATAGTCAGATGAATAATTTAAATGCTCCTCTTTCAAATTTCTTTCACTAACTTTTTACAGCTTCTGATTATATGCTTTCAATATTTAAATGTCTCGAAAAGTTGAAAATAATAATAAAGTAACGTCAATTAAATAATTGTACAGCCAAAGCCATTTACACCATCCTTGGTCTAGTTAATATTGCAGATCAGTAATTCTTCGTGGTGAAAATACTTATCGTAAAAGATTAGACTACAAAAGTGTAGTTATTACGTTTCGGCAATTTTTGTTTAATTAGATCAGATCAAAGTTTTTACATCAGCATTTTTGGTTTTTCTAAGAATTCCATTATCAAAGTATGGACTAAATCTACCACTTGCCAGGCTGTTACGAGCGATGTTATGTTGAACGCATATTTAAATAAAGAATTAATGTTTTAGGGGAAATAATGTCTGTCCATAAGGTGATGAAACATGTGTCTTCGGTTGCGCGCCGGTAACGGCGGCCAAATCTTGAATCGAACTTTCGACGTCAGTGATACCAATCTAAACCAGTTTTTCTTGTCCGTTCCCGGGCCTCGGCGTGCCGCTTTTGCAT
Source organism: Trididemnum nubilum (assembly GCA_963965965.1). Classification (NCBI taxonomy): domain Eukaryota; kingdom Metazoa; phylum Chordata; class Ascidiacea; order Aplousobranchia; family Didemnidae; genus Trididemnum; species Trididemnum nubilum. Next base: position 10,329,298 of record OZ014476.1, on the reverse strand, counting down.
TTGAGACATCACAATAGATGAGGCATAAATTTTGAATAATTATAAAGATGACTGCAAAGTAGACTCCCTGCTGTTGACCTAAAAAGCTCATTTTGGTAATATGTAGAGTTGCACTTTTTTATCGTAGTTGAATTTGCCTACGAAGTTGACTTTTTAGAGCCCAAATGTTTTTATACAATTTGCAGCTTACCCTTTCAAAATGGTCACGAGCCGCCACTGTAAGTAATTAATTTATCGAAATAGATTTGAAAGGTGGAAACCTATACAGGAATTGCATACCATAAAGTTGTAATAACGTATCTCGAGGAAGACAATGCTTTGATTTTGCAAGAAAGCCGACTGCTCAGGCAACTTTTCGTTCAACTATTTTTATGAGTTCCTTAATTAGAGGTGAAATATTAAGAAACCGCTGCACTTAGTGAAATATATCAAATGTAATTCCTAATACTGTGTTGCTTTTATAATTATGCTCTGACCTCTATTATCGAGCACTTTTTTGAATTGGTCGATTACCCTCGTTGTTAACCCCAATAAATTGCTTATTCTAACGCAAATCCACAATTGCAGAGGCAATTTATTCAACTTTTTATCCAAAAGCCGTTTCGACACGCATGATCGACAAAAAATCAAGCAAAGTTGGTCTGACCTGGCTACGGCTTACACATAATTTCAGTACCAGATGCTGTATCCTTTTGAAAAGTGCTGCTACTAATGTCTGTCACTAATTTCAAGAAAATTTCCACTTTAACAGGCTTATACCGATGACGCGTATTTGCGCACAGAAGTTCGCGTACCATTTGCCGGCATGCATTTTGCCTCTTTTCTTTTTTTGCATTAGCACCACTGCAAAAGATATCACACGTATTTCCGCTCGTCAATACGCATGATCGGAAAAGCGGCGTTAAGGTGCGTTTACACCGGACGCGAAGCAACGAGAGCAAAGATTGTAAACTTTACCGAGTGGTCGCTAACGTCACTTGCTCAAAATAGGCCAACCACTCAACAAGAAGTTTATTTAAGCAAAGTTTAGCAACCGCTCGCGAAGTTTGCAAACGGTTGAAATCTTCCGCAAGTCGTCGATGGTGTCAAATTTTAGTTGCTTCGCGTCCAGTGTCAACGTACCTTTACGACACATAAAAATAATGAAAACTACAATGGCCAAGAATCAGGCTTACAAAGCCTATTTACATTTTTTTTAAAATTTTGTTAGAACTTAGTAAATTAGATGTTAACTTACGAGTGGTAGACTTAGGTATCGTAGATGCCGACGTCGTTGTGGATTCTAGAAACAAGAAATTATCAAGCGCACGAAAACACAAATTGAAGAGCTTAGACATCTAAATTAACTTCTACATTAGATCCACTTCTGACTTAAACTCAACATATGATCAAAGTAGATACGTTTCAAACGCGAAATTGCTTTTGTTATACGATAACCGTTGTCGAGTTGACGTTAATAGACCGGGATTTTCCGGTCGGATACGAGCATTGTGTTTTAGGTGCGATAAAAACATAATCAAAATAGCTTTGCAACACTAACAAAGACTTCATCGAAGCATCGATGTGATTATTAGTACACAATTACTAATTAACTTATTGCATCGCAATTCATGAACAATTAGTTTTGTTTTAGCAGACCCGTACAGTACACGTTTTTCAGATCTAACTTAACTTTCGTGCGTTTTTGGGTCTAGTTTGGGCTTCAAATCATTTTTCGGGTTCGGGCTAAAATTTTCGGGTCAGGGCTGGAACTACTCGGCTCGTTTACAACTTGAGAATAGTTTCTGGGTTTGGAAGTTGGGTTTATTCTTAATTTTGTTGGTATTTGCAGACCACTTACCGCTAATTAATAAATGTATACAATTCCGGTATTTTGCTTTCAATTCTTGATTATAGTAAGTAACAATCACTCACCTGGATGTGGATAAGGACAACCGCAAGTGCCTAATACTTCAGAATTTTTGCAATCTAAAAAAATATAATTTTGCAAATTAAACTTGAAATGCTCGTTTGAAATGTTGAGATAATTTTACCAGTTACTAATGAGATTAAATTTTATGACATCGTAGTTCTTCACATTGCCAATAACGTGATGGTAAAAAAAAATCTCCGTGATTTAAATTTCAAACAAATTGTTTTTACTCAAAAAATCTCATTATACGTCAATACTGAGTTGCCACAAAAGTAAGACAAGATGTGTGCAAACATTAAGCGAGCAGGTTTTGATGCAAGGCTACATCCGGTGTCAGGAAACAATAGCAAAGATGGCATTGTGTGCTGTGCATCTGCAATCAACTGATTTTATTGCAAGTTACCTGAAAACCTACACATTTCCTTCCAATAATAATTTGTTGCCGAATTTAGCTCGACCTACGCAAGTGACTAAACACTTTGCAGAACGGTCTAGCTGCAAGGTTCAGCGCGACAAATGATAAAATAATTTAACTGAGTTCAATCCCCACCCAGATTAAAACAAAGACTTTAAAAGTGGCATTAGTAACTACATCGCTCGATATTAAGTCTTGCACCAGACAGTATGGAGTCACCAAATTTGAGTGTTGGCAGCTCGATTAGCAAGCAGGAATTATAGAACCTAGTAAAATAAAAATCTAACCATAACTACCAAACATAAAGCGTTGGATCTTAATTTTCTTTGTTCAAACACCAGCTGATTATCACCACTTTCTTAAAAGGGTTTATTTTACTCTTTTTATTGTAACTTTTGCAGGGCCTAAAGCCTAAACCTCAAGTATTTCATATAACTGTATATAATTGATAGTTCGCATACTATAAAAATGTCAACAAATACTTCAAATTTTACAAAAATCTCAAATGCTACATCAATACAGAGTAACCAAAACTCAGTATTATCTAATAAAATTTCTAACACCCATCAAAAAGAGGCTTTTTGACATATACCTAACCAAACGATTATAAAGCTATAGACTCTTAATACGAATCTATTTTCCCAAAACAACTTCAAACTGAATGTTTCAAAAACGCTAATTACGAAAGTTAAAAATAAGGCTTTAGAGGACCCAAAAATAACTTATACCTGGAACTTCGATTCTGTTTCTCTCCATTGAATGGACTTCAACTTCTGAATGAGGCATTGGTAAAGCATAGAGACGAATGAAATATGCATGCCCAACATCAATAGTTGTATCCTCAGTCAAGCCATAAAGTTTATAGTTGATGATTAGCTTCAAAAATTATAAATATTGTCAATTTTCTATTTAAAGCATAGTGTGGGGATTTATACATTGCTCTACCGATCTTATGGAAACAGGTTTTTTTTGCACGACCATTTTTGGTAAAAACTTTTTCCAACACACCAAAACGAGGCCCCATTTTGACAGAACTTTTGACACGCCAAAACAATTGATGATTCAAGTGGTGTACAGCAATTATTGAACTTAATACTTTAATTGTGCATTGTCAATGATTGGAAGAGCTACAGAATGCAACAGATAAAGTAACAGCTACAAAATAACCTCTAAGCAAATTGTGAAAGTAATATATGCAAACAAAGGCCCTCCAAAAATATAAACCAACAAATGTAAATTTCATAATTTAACAAACCTCTGAACGTTGAGTAGTTGATTTTGATATAAGGGGCTTGGAAAGCTTTATTATAACTGATGTTACGGACGAGCTTCTTGTTCTACTGATTTTCAGTACATAACCTTTACTTTCTTCGCTCAAAGCATGCTGTGCTAAAAAATGAAAAAAAATAGATAGTGATGCTTTGATGCAAATAAACATAGTATTATTTGTAACATTCAGAAAAAATCTTTAAAAGCATAATCATGAATCTCATTGCAATTATTACAATATGAACATGTTCTTTGCATTTTGAAAACCGAATATCAATAAATGGACTTCTTTATGTTTGCAATTATGTTAATCTTATTTTACATGGATGGGTTTATTTTCACCCTGAGCTTTCAGTCAAACATGAAGACTTTCAAAATGCTTTTTTGGTCATTTCAAAAAATGATCGTCCTCTTCACTAACACAATTTTAGGGCTTTTATGCAATGCCATAAAATGCCTAAGTCAAAGTGATGATGACATAAAAATCTTTCATGATTTCATCACAATTAACTTTGGGCCAATATGCTTAAGTTTTCAAAAATGACTTTGACAAAAACCTCAAACTTGATATTCTTCCTACCATAAAGAATAACTTCAAAATTTCAGAAGTACCGATACTCAGAAATAAATTTTACTCAATAAACACATTTTTTTGCTTATAAGCGTTAACAAACACACACATAAAAAAATCAAAAATGGTGCTATACTGCTAAGTGCAATGTTACAAAAAATATTAATTAAGTGCACTGTCACTAATAATATTAATAAAAATATTTACCAATATCTCCCCATGTTATGTTGAATGCAATGGCTCTACAATTTCCAGTAGCATTCTTAACAACATAAAAGTTCACTCTGAGGTCATGTGGCTTTTTAGGGGGAATGCCGTAAGGAAGAATATGCGAATCTAAAATTAAAACAGCATATATAATTATATATACAATACCACTAAACTGTATCTGCACAGTTGCTATAATACCAATGATCAAGGCATTTATATACTTCTCTTATTGCATTAATATCAGTCTGTTTGGGATGTTACAATTTTCGGCAAAGTAATTTAACATACTGCTACTAAAGTATAGACTTAAATATAATGTCTCGTCATTTGTGGTCAACCTCATGTCTAAAATGTTTGTTGAAAAGTTTGTACATTTCAGCACAAAGAATAATGTTGCTCCCACCTCAAAGTTTGATGTGGTATGCAGGAGACAACTCCACTACAAGTTTGCAATGAGTAAGGTCTCTTCATAATCACGAGCTAAGTCACCTGACCGCGACAAACTGACCGCAAACAAACTGACAGCAAAGTAATGATTTTGTTACATGATTTTGTCACTGATTTCGTCACAAAGTGAGGGTTTGGGCAAGATGGATTTGGGTATGGTAAAAATATATTTAGGATCACCCTTCTAAGCCCATTGACGTTGTTCGCAGTCAGTTTACACACGGTCAGTTTGTCGCAGTCAGTTGTTGTGGACCCTCATAATCAGACAATCCTGGTGAGCTGGCCAATACAACTTGTCAAATATTATGTGGGTTCCCATTTCCATTAAAGAATTCGACTCAATCATTGTCATGTCAATAATAAACAATACATCTCTAATTATTTTAGCTTAGTCATTTGAGATTTAAACAATTTCAAATTTTGCCTTTAGTTTTTAAAAACAGCATGAGACTATTTGTGCCATGTGTATTATATACCAGGGCTTCCCAAACTGGGGGTCGCGACCCCCAAAGGGATCGCGTAACGACCTTCAGGGGTTGCAAAGAGAATTACAAGTGTTGCAAGGAAGTGTAAAATTGGTATAGTCTTAGCGACTCTTGACTGTCATTAAAACGTTTCCCCATTCATATCATATAGCACAGCTGGATGCCTAATTTGTTTTGTTTTGTCACTTTGGTTTACACATAATCGAGCCAGGTGTGCAAATCTTTATTGAGCATTAGGGGGGGGAATTTGCAATTTTACCCCAATTTGCTCTATTGTTAACATTGGGGGGGATAAACCTCGACCACGATTTTTTCAAGTGAGCAAATTAAGTGAAGACCAAAAAAACAAAAACAGGTCTTCATTAAAAATGGAAACCTTTTTTTCCGCGAATTGAAGTGGAGACCTGTGCTCAGATGCACACCAGAGTCAAATTATTGGAGGGGATGCAGATAAAGACCATACTCAAATTATTGGGGGGAATACAGTCAAATTATTGAGGGAAATATATCCCTCCCATCCCCCCCCCCCCGGTTTTGGTACCCCTGAATTAAACTATGCAGACCAAATTCAATGCTTGTATAGCGCTGTAGTCAGAAATGTTACTACCCCATTGGATAAAGAAACAAAACAAAATGCAGGATAAAGAAAATAGCACGTTTTAGCACTTTTAAGACTGTCTTTTGCATTGGAATAGACTCAAAAATGATTTAAAGCATATTTTTAAAACGTTTATTTAAGAGAGGGGCTAATTTTCAAAAACAAAACCCATAAATCAGAAAAAAACTTTGAAACATAGCCAAAAATCAGTATCCAAATTTGTTGCTTATTGAAAATGCTTAACATTGGTTTCATCAAAAGTCATATAAGTTCAAGAATAAGGGAGAAAGGGGGGGGGCTACTCAGTATCGGTAAATTACCAATCACTTCTCTCAAACTTCCTTCTATTAGCCCCCTAATTATATCTTTCTCTATAAAACATAGGCGAAATAGATTACTCCTTGAGAGTTTTATTGAACTATTGGTATAGGATTTTATGATTTACCATCTGGTAAGTAAGAGAACTGAAATCCTTGCTAGAGCTACCTCCCACATAGCCCATTTATGCTACAAGTATACTCATGCTTTGCACAGCACGTTTTGATAGAATTAATTTTTATCAAAATAGGCCTAAAATTAAGTTATTTTTGCCAAAAAAATACAAAATTTTCCCAGACCCTCGTAACAGCCCCCCATTGCAAAACTCTGACTATGAGCCTGCCCGTAGTACTGATAGTTTGGTAGAAGAGTAGCAGCGTAATATATATATAGTCAAGTAGAGGTATAACTATCATACTGCTACTGCTGGTTAGATTCTAATCAATGGATCGCTGGTTAAAAAAGTCGCACGACAACGGTACTAAGCGTACTGCAGATGATGTTGAAGTAGCAGTAAACACAAACGCAAACAGGGCATTTGCAAATGCGTTTGTGTTTTGTACGCATTGGGTACCAGTGCCTTGTTGTTATTTTTTTGATTGAATAATTACAAATACACAACTCAAAGTGTTTATTATTTTAACTGTGAGGGGTCGCAGAAATTTTTAGAAGATTAAAAGGGGTCAGGTGCAAAAAAGTTTGGGAAGCCCTGTTATATACAGTTGTTCACTACAGTGACATAGTCACAACAGATGTAACAAATAAATACCGAATAGGGTACAAGCATTAGTTAAGTGCATAGTAGTTCAGCATTTATATTAGTTTTTATCAACAATAAGTTTTAATACATAGAAGTATTGACTGATCAACGACAGTATTCTGCATATAAAATCAGAAATGCTGACTCACCATCATGGCAGCACTGCTCTTCAATATAGCTCTGGTTTGAAGAAGAGACTTCACAGAAGTTGTCACAATTCAAAAAAAGACCATTAGACAAGTTTGAACAAGCAATGCTCAGCAAAATTACAAATAAAACAATTACAAATTTTTGTGTCATATTTGATAAAGATAAAACTAAAACAATAATCTGATACTGTATAGGCTAGTGTAAAGTATAATTCCAACAGCTTAAACTGAAAAAAAAATCAGTTACTGAAAGATACAATAGACTAGGGCATAACAAAACAGAACAAGCACCAAATAAAACACAAAAAAAAGCACAATAACAATATCTGATATTAGATGATAATTTGGCAGCAACCAACTGTGAAGGGACTGTAGTCTTCAAGACAAGCAGCCAAGTCAACATTAAACCTACCAACAACATACCAGTAATGCATTAGTCAATTTTGATGTAATTGCACCAACTACTAGTCAATCAAATGTTAAGAAAATAATTCGGGAAAAAAACATGGTAATAATACACAGCAATAAAAGCACAGGACAACTGAATCAGAAATTCAACATTTTTCAGTGAACAGAAGCATACAGCCTTATAAACAATTTGGAAAGACTAGTCCAAATCACTATCTGGTATCAGTAATACTGTAATACAGTATACACAATAGCAATACATTGGCAGCATGATCGAGAGGGTAAAAGCGTAATTTTTTAACCCTAATCACATGATATGGGCTCAACCTGCACCCTGGTTATTGCTATGTTGTTGAGTCCTTGGACAAGATTCTTTATGATGATTACTTCTACAGTACTTGGTGACTTCGAAAAAGCAGAAATTCAGTTGACAATAATACGAAGAAACCAGCAGTAATACTGGATCACTGTAACTTCTCAGCAGTAAGCGAGTGCAGATTTCTCCAGAAATTACACATGTCATAAGTTTGCTGCTAATCTGTAATTGTTTATACAGTGCTAGACAAACTGTGATCTGGTGATATTACAGCAGCCTATTAATGCCATTAAAACCTACCAAAGCTTATTCGCCAGCGATACTGGTTCATTTAGGGGTTACTTCAAACCTATTAGTTCCTCTTGCAGCAGAATGCCTATTGGAGTGTTGACAAGCTGAACGAGGAGGTGTAATTCTAAATCTGAAATCTCGGATGTGGTGCTCCCCCTAACTCTAAACTTTTCTGGTCTCTATCATTTTGCTTACTCGTATTTGCCAGATCGGTAGTAACAGAATTGTATCACCAATTATCTCACGAGGTCTGTGAGTAAGACCATAGATCCTGCGTAAACGATACATTTGCATTTGCTTTTCTGTAGAACCAACTGTATGGCATACTGTCACATTGTTCTTCTGTCCTTGCTTTGACGAATTGTGATCACTACCAGGTCTTTCAACAGTCCTTTCCGCTACGTCATGGACAAATTTGTTGCATTAGCAGCGCCACCGCGAAAGGTTTTAAGTAAACTTATAAAAAGCGCGAGGTGGCGTATAACAGGAATCGTATAACAATTACGCCGAGGCAGGGGTGCCGATCTTTGTTGAGCATTGGGGATGATGAACCTCGACCACGATTTTGTTCAGGTGAGCAAATTAAGTGAAGACCAAAAAAAAGATCTTCACCAAAAATGGAGCACATTTTTCCCCAAATTCTGGTGAAGACCAAAAAAAAAAGTCTTGACCAAAAATGGAACACTTTTTTCTCCAAATTCAAGTGGACACCTACGCTCAGATGCACATCAGAGTCAATTGTTGGGGGGGATACAGATGTAGACCATACTCAAACTATTGGATAAATATATTCTCCCCCCCCCCCCCCCCCGGGTTTCGGCATCCCTGCGACCAGGGGATGGTATGGATTGGAAATTTCGGTATGGAATGGAACTGAAATTCCAGTGTTGGGCAAGTTAATGAGAACGTTATTTTCGTTAAGAATTAATTTGCTAAAAATTTTCAAGCAGTTTTTTAATTCAGTTAAAGTTAAGTAGTTAACTGAAAAACAAAAGTGACGCAAATTAAAGTTAAAATTTAATTCGTTAATTTTTTAAAAATTCAATACTAACCTGCAGTTGATGCCCAATAAAATGATTCTATATCCATACAAGAAAAAAATTACTCATCCTGATTTTTTTTACATTGGTACTTACTATTATAATAAAGGTAGACTCGGTGGAAGCCTTTTTTTATTTTATTTCTATTAATATGACATTAAGACGCATCACTGTGAACGCATGGTATAGCCTAGAAATCTAACGGATTAACGTAAACATTAAAGTAGTTTAACAAAAGTTATAGTTAATAAGCTAACTCACGAAAGTTTTTCAACTTTTTTACTCGTAAATGAAAAACTTAACTTCATTGTTAACGAATTAATGTCCAACACTGGAAATTTCGGTATGTAGTGGCTAGTGATGTAGTCAAGACCCTAATGGTCGAGACCGAAACTTGGAAAAAATTCGAGTCCATGACCCGAGACCAAGACTTGAAAAAATATTCGAGACCGATATCGAACTCGGTGAGTTTGTTCGAGACCGAGACGAGACTTCGAGACTTAAGTTTCATCACCACATTTGCTTAAGTTTCATTACCAAACTGCTCGTGGACCAATCTAGAGGAATTCGATTTCAAAGCCAGTTGCTAAATCAAATTAAAATAAAAGCTTTCATAAACTCGCGACTTAGTGCATGGGCATTGAGCAACACTGCACCAAAGAAACATCGCAGGGGGGCGAGACGTTAGCGACACTGCGTTCGATTTTGACCGGACCAAGAATCGAAACGCAGATCTCACGCTCCGATGGCGGTGTCTTTAACTATTAACGCTGACCGGTCGTTTAAATCTAAAAAAAAGCGGGCTTGCTATAGCAGTTGCATTCAGATAGTTATTTTAATGACAAGAATTCTGTGGTGGTATGTGCGATTGTGCTTTCATAAACAAGACATCAAGATGAATGATTCAGTAGCCTAGTGGCCCTAATACACGGCAAACACCGTAATGTATAACAAATACCTGAATTACAGTATTATTTCTTCTCAAGACTTTATTTCTCCGATACCGCCCTGCAAATCTTTTGGGGTCACGCGTCTTCCCCATTCGGTGGCTCATGTTTATACCTCAGGTTTATACCTCAAGCTATTTTAATCTTCACTGGACCTAATTGTTACTCCTGATGTTTGATATTTACAAAAAAGCAGTGGTAAAGTAGACTTAAGTTCATCATTCTGAGTCTGCAATCTTAACTGTATCATACTACTAAAGATCTGTTCAACAGAATGAGACTGAAAACAATCACTTTGAGGTCTGAGCTGTCCTGATTAACCTTCCTTGACCAAACCTCATCGCACTGCCATGCTACCACCTCAAACTCGGTCTACGTGCAAGGAACCTAAATGAGAAAAAGGTTTAGAGCATTTACTACCAGAAAGCAAAAATGTAGACAGCGACAATCAGCACCTTCAACAAAGATCAACATCAAATAATACCACTTAAGCGGCTTCTTCCACTCCAGACTGTTTTACATCACACCTTTCATAAAGTAAATAACAAAGATAATAATGAATAACAGGTCAAGTAGTTTTCTCCCACGGCTCTACCTGAGTTCTTTCGAACCTCAAGTATCTCCCACTGAGTAGCCAATTATCAAAAATTGAGGTTTTATTGCAAAACTTTGTTTCTCACGATCTCAGTTTAAAAACATTGACGGAAACCAATGAAAATTGACCAAAATGAATAAATAAAAGTGCGTTTAGACTGGACGCGAAGCAACGCGAAGCAACCAAAATTTGACGTCATCGACAGCTCGCGAAAGGTTGCAACCGGTCGCAACCTTCGCGAGCAGTTGCACAACAGCGCTTGCTTGCAGGCTGTAGTAAGATAACCTACTAAATCACTCATTGGAGTTTTACGATTGCAGTTTGCTTGAAAATAATGTAAGTAGTATATTTGTATGGTTTAGCGCCTATTTATCAGTCCAAAGAGTAGGTTGTTGGCAAAGTTAGATTCGCGATAGCCCTAGGCTAGCCAAGTTAATTTGGATCGAGACAGTTAAGGCTGTAAATCCTAGAGTGATTTTTCATAGCTATGCTTGATCTCCGAGCTTCATTATAATGAATACACCAAAGCAGTTGGCCTAGCCCCACGACATCTAGCTTTTAAAACAAAACTTTTTGTTCTGTGCAGCATAGCAGAAGCTATTGTATCAGTCCAGTGGTTCTTTTGGCTGAGCAGCTTTTGCTTTTTTGTCTTAAAGTGAACTTAAACTAACATGGTGTTGTTGTTTTTTTCAGAATATAAAATAACCCACCAACAGGCTAGTTTTGAATGTGTTGATAGTGTTTTTAGCCATTGTTTGTTAGCTTGTTGTTTTAAAAGTAACCACAATTGAACAATTCCTTGAATAGTGGAAAACTCGCAAAAGTTTTTTACTGCCTACTTGACCAAGCTAACTTGGTGAATATAACTGTATTTAGAATTGGTTTCAAGCTACACTGCTACATACAAGAACTAGATAGATACAAAAAATCGAAAACTTTCAATCAACTTTTGGATTGGCCTAATTTGTAGTCACTTCTTTGAATACCGGTAGCTACAAACATGGAATTTTTTCTTTTGAATGTCCTCTTAAAAGTCTTGTTTCTGAAGGTTTGTGACCGTGATCAAGTTGAACTGGAAGCAATGGTTTTGGACTACCCCAAGTTTTATAATCATGAATATTGTAGTCTGGTAGTGATTTTTCACTCCAGTCCTATGTGGTGAAAATAGAAGTGTCAAGTGTGTTAAAGGCGGTGAATCATCCAGCCAATTCCAGTGGTTTGCAATAGCTAAAATTGAACTATAATTTTTTATATTTTTTGTTTTAATTTAGGGACTGCGGTTGCAAAGATATTCAACAAATACAAAAAGATGTCCCCCGAAAAAAGTTTTTGGAAACGCTGAGTTTTGTTCTTCCCGCTAAAACCACAGTAGGCCTAATGGTTTAGAGAACTGTGGTAGGCCTAATAGTTTAGAGATAGTTTATTTCTAAATAGTTTAGGCCTAACTATCTCTGAACTATTAGGCCTAATAGTTTAGAGATAGTTAGGCCTAATAGTTTAATAAGATTACAGTAGGCCTAATAGTTTAGAGAACTGTGGTTTTGGCGAGAAGATCAAAACTGAGAGTTTCCAAAAACTTTTTTCTGGGGGACATCTTTTTGTATTTGTTGAATATGTTTGCAAATGCAGCCCCAAAATCAAAACAAAAAATATCAAAAATTAAAGTTCAATTTTAGTTATTGTAAACCACCGGAATTGGCTGGATGATTCACCGCCTTTAAATATTCATTTACTTGTCTTTGTGTAATATCTGAATTTAGTTGTTTGTGAATTTCAAAACATTTTTACTGTCTCTTAAAATTTTTACTGCTTTACAGGTGAATAAAGTGACAAAGTAAACAATTTTAAGTCTGAAGTTCAATCATTACAATTACAGTCAGTGTATTTAGATGAACTAGAAAGCCAATATATATTTAACCAGTAGAAAATGAGTTCTGTTTTTTTGCTGAGGTTACTATTATTGGTAGAGAAGTACCCGCCAAGCAAGTTCATTAATATTGTTCCATTCTCATTAGTCACCACTAAACAAAAAACTTGATACAGCATTTATAATAATAATAATTGGACTGGGGAAGGAAGCGTCAGTTACATGAAAATGTGAGAACTAACAACATTTTTATTCAGATGCTTCAGTAACAATTTTCACATAAAAAAATCTAAATGTTTTTTTTTTTTATCAGGGGCATAAGCAAAAACGTGCTAAGAGGGGGCTTGACCTTACAGCTATACGTTTGTCTGTATCTTACGAACGGTGGTTTGGAGCGAAGCCCTTTGAGGTAAACGCAACCGTCGCAACGTAGCCTACTGGTACCGCAAGAAAATGCAAACTAATAAAATGCTCTCAAAAGCATTTAACTTCGCAATAAACATCGATAAGCGCTTCGCTAGCGAATGAAACACCAAACTTAGTTTTAGAAGCTGACTTTTCCTCAAAGCAACTGCTGGTATCACTGTGCTAAATTCTTGTCCTTTGATGATAGTGTCAAATCTTGCAAAAACTGCAATGTTTTTTTGCTTTCTCCAGCAAATCAACACAGCAATCCATTGCACAATAAGCAAAAAATCCACTACATAACTGATGACAAACCCAGCTTTCAGTTTCATTCCTAGCGTTAACAATGGGAGTCTTCATAAACAGCACTAAATAACAAATACAAACTACTGTTTAAGCTTACTACAGGTATCATAACATGCTAGCCTGAAAAAGAAAAATCACATCAAAAAAACAACTTAGTTTGTGCTTTAAATGTACCTGTAGACTAGCCTATTGGTTTACACTCTACAAGATACCAGTAGATCTACCATTACCATAATGAGACATGGATGGTGAAAGCGTTTAAGGATTTGTTAACTGGGTAAACACTTAAAGAGAACTTTTGACATCTGCTTCCAGCTTTTTGCGTTTCTGCATTAAAGCCCAGAACTGTCATCATCAAAACAGATTATGGCAAGTTTTCAGTGGAAGGATCTAAACAAATCATTGATAGCTAGTAAATAGGCTAAGTACTACTACGTTTTTGAAAAAATGACTAGTCTTTTCATTTCCAAATTCGATCTACTGTACTTCGTTTTTCACTTATACTTTACAAACTTTTTTCTCAAGATTGTTTTGTTACCGATCAGTGGTCGAGTGGATAGAGCATCTGCTACTGAAGCGGTAGACTTGGGTTTGATTCCCGGTCGGGTCAAACAAAAGACTATAAAAATTGGTATTCACAGCTTTCCTGCTTGACGTTCAGCAATCAAAGGGACTGTGTGAAGCCTTCGCCGTGTGTGGTAGACAGGTAGGCAGGTGGCAGCTTGACTCGAAGACCAAAAGGTCCCTTCGCTGTCTCCTGGCCAAGGCAACTTGGTGAATAAAATGTAATTACAATTACCTGAGCTATTAGTCTAGACTCTTCTTCACGGTTATTGCGTGATAACATAATATAAACTCAATCTTCATTTTACCGGTAATTCCAGCGCGCTATGACGAAACAGAAACTGTGATTACTATAATAGCGGGATAGCGCTTAAATAATAAAGTACACAAAGCTTTCTGCTCATTGAATACATTTTAAAGTAAGTTATTAAAATTAGCCTATGAAGCGACCAATTGCGAAGATTAGCAACCACTCGCGAAGGTTGGCAAACTTCGCGAGTGACGTAATCAACCACATTCGCTTCGCGTTGCTTCGCGTCCAGTCTAAACGCACTTTAAAGGAGATTGTTGGAAAGCAATTTAAAAAGTGTTAAGACCTAGAAAGTCAATCGAATCTTTGTTTGCGTTGCTTGCATTAAATAATTTAATTCAAAATTTTACTCCTACGCCTAACCAAGATTTTGAGTCTTGAGACTTCTCATATTTCGAGATCATGACTTTTCGAGACCAAGACTCGAGATCGAGACTTGAAGTTCAAGTCCGAGGCAAGACCGAGACGAGACTTTCAAAAATGTGTCTCGAGACCCGAGAACGGTCTGGAGAACTCCATCACTATCGGTGTGGAATATGGAAGATGCCAAAATGAAATGGAGAGGAAAATTTCAAGAATGGAATGAAGACAATCTTCCATACTTCCATATCAATTCCATACTAGATTTCGCTGAATGCATTTACAAAAAAATATACTGCATACGAATACAGTGATAACTAAAATTATGTAAAAGCGTTTAGTAGCTAATCCTCTGTCGACAAATTAATAAGGTATTCGGTCAAGGACACAGTGCAAACAGTTTAGGCATTGCATCATTACATCATCGAATATGTTCATTGCAATTTGCAGCTGTATTGGTGCTGACTGGCTTAATTTTTGTTTTGAGAATGACAATTTGCCTAGCGCTGTCACCAGAGCAAACGAAGTGAGAGGGCACTAAAATAGACCGAACTTTTGCACATTAAAACTGCTCTTGTACGGCTGCAAATTAAGCGTAATTTTAAAATTCTATAATCATGTCTAAAAAAGAGGCATGTAAGTCCGGTAGCATTTCTTGGCTCCTTTGATTTCCGGCCCATAATCACTTGAAAAGTCTATCTGCAACAGTGACAGCGATCGAAACAACCTTGAGTGTACTCTAAAAAACCAAAAACAGAAAACTCAAAACAAGAACTCTTAAAAAAAGATTGAATGTTATGATACTTTTTTCCATCTTTGTCAATTTTCATGTCATTACATATGATGTTCCAAAAAAATAATTTTAGTAAATCAAAATGGGGGGCAAGGTCCCTAGCGCCCCAAAGTGACGTCAATGAATTTGCCAAGTAACAAAACTTTTTCTTCCACTATAAACGGGGTGCCGAAACCCGGGGGGGATGGGCAAGGGCTGCACAAGGGGGGTTCAGGGGGTACATCGTACCCGGGCCCGAGTCTAGGGGGGCCCGGAAGAGTTCAAGTTTCCTCGTCAAGTTATGGTATTGCACCATAACACTGTAATCAAACTTGCCTACAGCAAAAATAGCAGTCAGCTTATTCAGTATCGGTAATAGATCGCTATTTTTGCTACACAGTCTTTATTAGGGCATCCAATAGTGGCCGATTTAATTTAAAAAAGAGGAAAATGTATCAAAAGTCATACACTTGCACCGAAATTAACGTTTTGTGACATTTCTCTGACTTGAGAGCCCTAATTTTACGGTATAACAATGTACGAGGGCCCACATTTTCAGAGATCCAAAAGCATTTCAACCTCACAGAGCGGAGTCAAAGTCGACATACTATACTACTACCATTAAGTAACTCACTCCATCTGTATGAGTTTAATAGGTGTTTGGGTTTGCGAAGTCTATGATTGCAAATGACTTCTAAAAACTTTTACCAGTAAAATATTTGGATTTGTAGTATTAAAGTCATTATATTGTATAATATTGTGTCAATGTCATCATCCCCCACTTAACATACTTTCTTTCATGTATATCACGTTTTCTACTTGTCAATTTAAGCAAGTTAGGTGCTGGAATGTTGATCAATGCTGTATTTTACCCTCGAGAAACATAAAAAACGCTAAAGTTTCCAGGGCTCCGCCCGGACCCCGCTTGGGGAGCTCACAGCGCTCCCCCAGACCCCCTAGCTGGATTTAAATCAATTTTATGTCTAGTTGTGTTTTTCATAGGTCATAACTGAATGCAAATATCGTTAGCCCCTCGCTTTTCAATGAAAACCTATACCCATAGGACAA
Source organism: Trididemnum nubilum (assembly GCA_963965965.1). NCBI lineage: Eukaryota > Metazoa > Chordata > Ascidiacea > Aplousobranchia > Didemnidae > Trididemnum > Trididemnum nubilum. The sequence continues at coordinate 10,312,915 of OZ014476.1, read as the reverse complement.
AAAATGATTAACGGCATGGGCCCCGATAAGGCTTGGGGGGCCCAATAAGATTTGGGGCCCGGTATCGACCTTCGTACCCCCTGAAAAATTTTCTCTCTGAGGACCTGGGGATAGGGGGATATATCCCCCCCAATAAATTGACTTTGGTGTGCATCTGAGCGTAGGTCGCCCCTTGAAATCGGGGAAAAAAGTGTTCCATTTTTGGTGAAGACCTTTTTTTTTTTGATCTTCACCCAAATTTGGGGAAAAAAGTGTTCCTTTTTTTGGTCTTCACTTAATTTGCTCATCTGAACAAAATCGTGGTCGAGGTTCATCCCCCCAATGTTGAAAATAGGGCAAAATTGGGCTAAAATTGCAAATTATCCCCCCAATGCTCGACAAAGATCGGCACCGCTGACTGTAACAAAGATTTGTATTTACTTTTCTATCCTCAATTAAGCTTAATCCTTTGTTGTTGTTTTCTGCGTTTAAACTTTTTTTCGGTATTTTCGTAAAATGTTTTTTGCAGTCTAACTTGCATTCCTTAAATTCTGTGGATACCCGTAAATCTATTGTCTGTTGATTGAGTGGTTGATATTTTAACGCTGAGTAAATTTGTATGGTAGCTCATTGCATTAGTGACTGCTCACTGCTTACCTTCGCGGGCAACTACTTGCAAAGGTACGCTTAACGTTGCAAAACTACGACACAAATTACGCGTAGCGTTCGGTCTAAACTTATCTTGAGTAGAAGCTAGTCATGCAAAAGTCATATAGGCAGCCGCAATCAAGCGTAGCCCTCTATTGCCTTTTTCTCATACGCTTGGTTTAAATATGGCATTTTGACAATGCGTTGTAGCGATTGGCGTAGTGTAATGGTTAGTGCGTTTGCCTTCCAACCATCGCAACCGGGTTCGATTTGAGCTAGGGTATGGACGCGTGGAATGGAAGTATACGGAGTATAAAGGTAGTGAAGTGAGTTCGTAAATGAGTCTCAATGTTTTTCGTTATTTTATTGCATGAATCCTGCTGGCAAAGCCAGCAGGCTCTGCGAGCAAAAGCAAAGCAAGCGCACTGACTTCTACACTGGTCAGTATAACAATCTATACATCGACTGAGTTTCCGATTAGCGTATATATAACGGCTGCTGCTTCAGTTGACGTCACAGCTGAAACGAATTTTCTCACGGATTCGGCTGACCACAAACACGCCATTGTGAGCAGAGCTGAAATTAGTATGCGCTATCAGATAAGCAACGACGGAAGCCAAAGCGTGAAAGACTAAAATTGGTGACGTGACAATAAACACAAAGCACACCAGAGTCGCCACATACCTCCGCCCCAGGTTGACGAATGTGGGGACGTCAGTACCCCAGAAAAGTAGCGGACGGCCAACACATTCGACAATCGACAAAGAAATTGTGGCGACAGCAATTAGCATTTTTCGCAAATTCAATGTAGCAAAAGTTCCAGAGATGACACAGCAGCGAAAAAATTTAGGGGCACAGCACACTTGGCATGCGACCAGCGTTCAAATCGAAATAAATAAATGAATGTACGTTTCGACATGCAATCTTTGGTGAGACACATGTGGACTATCTCCGTTAACTTGCATGTAGCTTTTTTCTGCCCTTTTGTTTGCATCGCACGTAGCTGCCTGGGTTAGGGCTTCTTCAGGAGAAAGAAATGAACATCACGCAAAAGCATCAAAATGAGGCCCTTTTGAAAAAGCAATGAAACTGGTGGACGGACAGCATCGTATCTCGTGGAAGAAATCGCAGTACATAAAAATGACTACTCGAGGCATAAGATGTCAGGCAAAAAAACTCAAAAAAATGCAATAAAAAATCAACGAAATAAAATATCTACGCAAATATTCGTGGTAGCAATGTATAAGCAAGTAGTGCTAGTTAAGCTGCACAAAATTCCGCTTGAGTTTACATGCCCAACGACAAAAATTGATAAGTTTTGAAAATCAATAATCAATGGAAGATTCAGTAGAAAAAGAAAATCCCGATCCATGACAAAATATCGTACAAGTCGATGTTCAAGGAAACGTGCTGGGCATCATGATCACAATGAGCTTGATATAATATGAATAAAACATTAATTTTTTGTTTTTAAGATTTTTCAGAAGAAAATGTCCAATGACCAAGATGTTAAATTTATGATCAACCAATACGATAAGGAAAATGCGTCATTTCGAATAGGTAGTAGTTCGAAAAAATCATGTTAAAAAATAGCAAAAAATGTACACATTTGTTTCTGAGTAGACAGGTCATACGAGTGTGCACTTCATTGAATTTGAAAGCTCATCACATTATTTTTCAGCAACAATCAAACGAGCATCTGAATGAGTTAGCATTTAGATTCGTGAATAGTAGGTTATCGTTTTGAAACAGCGATAGTTAATGGTAATATGATAATGTTCAAAAGCTAAAGCAAAAAATGAATGTAAGCAGTTGGACAAAAACAGTAAACTTTATCGTAGCGCGCAGTTTCGTCTTCTCGCACGAATTTGGTTGTGGCACGCTGACTTGCCTTCTTCGCTCACGAACTATATCGTAGCGCGCTCTTTCGTCTGTCTCACACGAGGCACCAATTTGGTGGCAATCTCACACGGGGAAACCAATTTAGTGGCGCTGCGGGGGGTCACACGGGGAAACCAATTTGACGAATCACACGGGGCACCAATGAAGTGGTGTTACGGGGGATCACACGGGGCAGCAATGAAGTGTGCATGTGCACTTTGTAAATAGGTCTCAAGGTTTTTTTGCTACTTTATTGCATGAATCCTGCTGGCAAAGCCAGCAGGCTCTGCGAGCAAAAGCAAAGCAAGCGCACTGACTTCTACACTGGTCAGTATAACAATCTATACATCGACTGAGTTTCTGATTAGCGTATATATAACGGCTGCTGCTTCAGTTGACGTCACAGTCGAAACGAATTCTCTCACGGATTCGGCTGACCGCAAACACGCCATTGTGAGCAGAGCTGAAATTAGTATGCACTATCACATAAGCAACGGCGGAAGCCAAAGCGTAAGAGACTAAAATTGGTGACGTGACAATAAACACAAAGCACACCAGAGTCGCCACAGTAGTATGCAGGAACGGGAAAGGAAATGCACGGAGCAATCTTTTTTTGCTTGAAAACTTTGCATTACATTTAGGGTTGGGGCAGCAATGCCAGCCTGAGAGATAGCAATTACGTGGCAGCAGCTCTTTCGATTACGAAAGCGACGTATCGTTACGCTTCATTGCGGCTTCTTGCGTGACTATTGCATGACTAGCTTTTCGTCTTATCTTGGTATGGAATGTGGAAGAAAATTGCCAGTATGGAATATGAAAAAATCGTCTTCCATTCCATTCTATAACATGCCCTGACTACGACCTGATGCGCTTGTAATTTGTTTGTGTGGTGATGTTAGGCTCTAGTCACCAATTATTACAATATTTAGTGACTATGGTTATGCAGTGAGTTGTTTATGACAAAAATAAATAATCAAAAAATGATGCCTTTTGTTGGTGGGTTTCGACTAAATCTACACTCATTGTTTATTGGAAAAATTGTTTAGCACATGTTGGAGCAATTGAACATATACTGTAATTGTGTGTATCTTTTTCATATCCCTTCCAAAAACACAAACCGAAAACGAAGCCCAAATAGTTGAAAACGAAGCCCAAATAAACGTTTTAATAACCCCATTCCCATTATACTTTTCTCACATTCCTCGACTAACCGCGTCTTTTGTAATTACGAAACGCTGAAATAATTCTTCTTTTTCAACTTCTATTCTCCTTTAGATCTTTATTACCTGCATCTACCAAATACACCAAGCACTGGCCTACCCTAGTAGCCGTTTACAAACTGCTGACCTTGCAAAACCTCCCAACAAAAAAAGGCACGCACCAAAACTTGGCCAAAACACAGCAGAGATACCTTGGAAAAATCTGCTTACAGTTCACTCCAGAGCGCACTTAAGGTTGTTGTAATAAACATCATAAGAGCTAAAACAATAGCAAAAATTTTTATGAATAAATTTGTATCCAATAACCGGTCCGTGCGTTGAGAACCTGATATGTTCAATTGTACATCCAAACAGGAATCTGGAAAAAGGAGCCCCCAACCGCTGGACAAGTTAAGCGGTTTGAAAAAAGCAATCATTAAAGCCATGCGAATAAATCGCGTGTGCTAGACATATAAAAACTTGTTTAAAGAAGGCTTCAAACTCATTCAGCTCGTTCTAAGCAGTCGAGTTCAACCTTTTCACTCTGTCGCTTTTTTTACTCAACACGTTAAGCAAGAAAGCTCAAATACCAATATTTATGTCTTTGGTTTGAAACGATCAAAAGTGAAATATTTAGAAGCAGCAGACGCTCTATCCACTCACCACATCGGCTAAACAAGTCTTGCACTAGACCACAGAACGTTACATCTTAAAATATAATACAAACTTAGATGAGCAGTCAGAGTTTATTCAGTGATTAAATAGCAACGAATAGCCATAACTTTCATCAACATTTACTAAATTTACAGATGTCACGTAGCCAATAAATGAAAACAAAAAACGACAAATACCGGTAATCGATACCATGTTTTACTTTTGCGATTCACCTTTGTGACCGCAACCTCTTTTTTGGGAGAGTTTGTTTCTTGGTAATTTTTGATTTTCGTTTCATAAATCCGCTTGCTTTTCTTTTCGGTTTGTGTTGTTCCAAACTCGCTTCTATTTCTTTTTGAATACTATCGTCAGACTCTATGGAAAGATTGGAAAAGTACTCATCTACAAATTTAAAACTTTAATCAATACTTTAAAAAACAAATAAAAAAAACTTCCTTAAATCGAGATGTTTGTTAGACCTTATGATTTTGATGCAACCTAATTAATCTCAAAAAAGAATTGGATAACTACGAGTTTCGATGATTGTAAATATTTAATTTATTTACATTTTACCATGCGTAGACTCCGCAATATCATTTTCAATCCTGAGCGATGAACATCAAGCAGGCACGCTCAATTGTTATTTGATGAACATCAAGCAGGCACGCTTAATTGTTATTTGATGAACAAACCGAGAATCGGCTTCAATCTACCGTTATCGTAAATACCAGACTTTTCATCATAATTATAAAAACACTGCTGCATAGCATAGTAATGGCAAAAAAAATCATTGTCATAGAATCCAAACAGTACACAAGAAATAACAAAAAACATAGTGGGCATTTTTTCTCAACAAACAAAAAAAAAACGCATAACCAAGCAGATATTCTGCTCAATGCCCAAAGAAGCAATAAAAATGGAATTTGATTAAGTAACGATAGAAAACAAACCTGGATACAAATCGGAAAAATCGTCGTCTATTGATGCCTGTTCATTTTCATTAGTTAATTGTTCTAATTCTGCATCTGCATACAAAGATACGGAATTAAATGACTTTTCATGTCAGAAATTCAGCCTAAACGTGTATCGCCACTTATCCGATCCTATTCTGTTCAAACGTTCTGCTTGCGGCCTACTCTAGTAGGTTGTTATAGCATTAACCACACAAAAAACGTCACCGCTGCTACAATAATAAAATTAAATAAATATAAATTATTAATATTGATAAGTGATGTTTGCTAGCTAATCAATTTCATCAAGCATGGCAATCGCAATTGCGAGGCGAAGTTTAAACAAATACAATACGTTCGATGCGATGCTACTAGTACAGTTCCTGATCATTGAACATTCCAATTGGTGGAGCGGTAACGCGTTCGTCTTCGGAGTGCAGTAGTGCAAAGCAACGAAATACTTTCACTGTAGATTACTCAAGTAGTTTTTGCGCAATTTTTTGTGGCTACTTTTACTTGCTTACTTTTAGTGTAAAGTAACGCTACTTCAAGTAGCATTTTGATATAGCAAAGTACTAAGTACTGTAATTTTAAATTTGAACCACAATGTCGTCAGAACGCTCGGCTTTTCTACCGGCAACTGTTCAATTCAGTTAAGTTAGTTGTCTTTTGCTCCTTTTTCGTCTGGCAACTCTTGCGTCAAGAGATCAGACCACCACTGCGACTGTCGCAATGCTTTTTTCTACGCGTGCGAGTACGTATCTCGTCCATTCCGGCGAATGGCAATTCAAGATGCTTTTAGTTTCACGTTGCGTTGTGTTTGCCTTTCGCCGCGGCCGCATACTGGCATAGGCGTTTACTCTACTGAAAGTAAATCATGAAAAAAGCAACAGAGAAACATAAATTTGCCAAAAATTCGTCCTACGTATACTAAACGTCTCTAAAGCTAAATTCTACAGAGTGAGCAAAAAATCACTCACCATATATGCAATAGGCATTATTGTACAATACTGTAATTATAGTGCAAATGTACCGAAGTCCAATGTTTTCAATATGATGATAAATTTAGTTCCAGCAGAGACCCACAGCTACCTAAATGGGTCAACAACAATAATTTTGTGTAATTTAGAGACGTAATGTTTTTCAGGCTTCTACCTGCCTTCACATGTGAAACAAATTCAATTCAAAACAATTCGCAATAATTAAATTACAGTCAAACCTCGGTTTAACGGACAAATGCGGACCAACGACAGTCCGTTGTTGGAAAAAGTCCGTTAAACGAAAACGCAGTGTTCCTCACTCTGTTACAATTGTGTGCACCTCAACTGCTAACATAGCTTATCTGTAACAGCAAATCTTAGCTTTTACTTGGAAAACAGACAAGTTTACGCGTCACAGACAAGTTTACACGTTTACGTTTTTCGGCTTGTTTAGGCATGTTTGTTATTACAGTATAACAGCACTAAAACTCAATGAGCAAAACAAGCTGAACAAGCTGACTGATACGTCTTGTGATGTCACAATGCAAGTAAACGGGGAATCATTATGTCTCTGCGACAACGTAGCACGATTTCTCGTTTCGTCGGCTATTGATTTTCGCTTGTAACAATTACATGTACAGCAGTCTATGCTTACGGAACGGTAAAATCCGAAGTCCGTTAAATCGAGGTCCGTTAAATCGAGGGTTGACTGTAATCCAAAAAAATTTTGTCGCAAAATATGCTGGATTAACTATGGTGTGTGAGTTTTACCCTACCTTGTAGCTAGATACAGTAGATTATCAAACACCGATAAGACAGTATTTTTACTTTTTACTATAGTAATTTAACAATAATAGTGCATGAGTAATTGAGCAAAAATGTTATGAAATGATTCCACATACATTCTGCTCGGCAAGATTTTCAAATCTTAAAGTCTTACTGTTGTTGCTCTTTTCAATTAATTGTCTGAATGTAATAACAACGAACTAGAAAAAATTAATAATTCATAACTTCTTGAGATAGTGAGGGGTTAGAAGGCCAAACGCTCGTGGTAGTGATGTGAAAATATAGTCGACCAGTCGTCATATGTCGATTGAATAGTTTGTTTATTTTGCTTGAATACTTTCAGAAATACTTAAGCTTGAATACTTTCAAAATGACTAGTTTTTACTAGTATACTCAAGTAGTTTTTTAGTCAGTACTTTGTACTTTACTTCAAGTAGTTTTCTGTCAGTAGCGAAACTGCTACTTGATTACATTTTTCGAGTACTTGTTACACCACTGTCGGAGCGAGAGGTCTGGGTTCAAATCTCGGGCCAATCAAATCGGACGCAGTGGTGCCCACAGCTCGATAGTGCTGCGATATTTCTGCGAAAGGAGCTGTATTGCCCAGGCGTAAATGGGCCAAGCAAACTCGTTACACGCTTCGGCGTAATACAGAGTATAATGAAATATCTGATTTGATTTACATTCAAGTAATTCCATAAGAAGTGCCCGCAAAGCAGGACTTACCATTATCTTCTTTTTCCTTCTTCGTATCTTTCGGTTCATGCTTAACAAACGGCGATTCAAAAGTTTTTCCTGATTTTTTACATTCATCCCCTACAAAAGTTAAATAGCAGCAATCCATATAAGCTTACTATAACGAATTTCACGTCATTTCTTTAAACGCAACTTAGATAGAAAGTTTTACAAATGGCCAATGCTGAAAAACGGTTAATAACAGCAACTGAAACACCACTTGTCCAGTGTCCACCTGCTTGTGAGACTTACCACACAGTACATTCAAAGGTTAAAAAATTGAATGTAGGTGGTGTGGGGGTTAAGAACCCAGACAATTCAGAAAATTTCACCTCGAAAAAAAGTATTGTATCAAGGATGTACAAAAAACTGTGCAAATACACAAAATTAATGATGGACTTTTCCTACATAAGTAAAGTGAAACTTGAACTCAAGAGTCAGTGAAGTTTGTGTCTTTTCCCACGTTGTGCTTACAGAAAAACATTTTCTCTAATCCAAACTTTTTTGTTAAATTACTCCGCCATGTTGTTGTTACTACCAGCTCTTTCCTGTGGGTGAAAGGATGATGCAGCAGAAATGCTACACCACAGAACCCTAATTGATTAGAAACTTGAGAACAAACAGGGGCACTTTCCAGTTTCCACGTTGCTATTCACATTCCACGTTATTGGCTTGCTGCAAAGGTATTCCGCAGCTTCTGCTTCGGCGAAGCATGGTGCCAACACTGATAATAGTCGCATCTGGTTTTGCTTTAGGTTTTAAATTGTAATTGCTCGAGATAGTCAGTGTTTCGCATCATCATTTAGAGGTTGTTGAAGAGAGCTGCATTATGGCTTCTGGAAGAGAGCTTGGTGAAAACTTTTATTAACACAATTGCTTGATACTGAACAGAACAGATCTTTGCTTGGAGTTGAATTTTCTTTATCTGCAGTCATGCACATCGTACTGACAAAGTGTACATCTTAAGCAACAAAACTCAAGAAATTTCAGCAGCTTTATTACTAAAACAAATAAAAACACTTACATAATTCTTTCGCCCTTTTAAATTTTTTTCCATTTAAGTGTTTTTCAATGTACGTTGGACCTTTGTTAATGTACGATAACGTCAAATTGCAATAAAGTTGATTTCTAAAAAATAGTGATTTATATGTCAGTAACGTGCCGAATAATAATAATTCTTACTTGTCCCTTAATTAATTTGATTTTCAACAATTTACATGCAGAGGACTATTTACTGTAGTTATCTGCAAAGTGGAAAAAAACAAAGGAAAACCTTTAGAAGGACAATAAACTAGACGATTAGGGTTAAAACTACGTCAAACTTAAGTTAAGTAAAACAAAAAAGGGGGAAACCATAATGTAAATCTGTTCGGACAAATGTAAAACTTAAATGCCAATGAGCTTCTAAATTAGCATGTTGTATCATTTTTTGCTGATGATATCAAGCCTTGCATTCAGCAAAGACCGCAGCAGTTCAAAATCTGTTGTATAACTATGCGAACTTCAACCGCACTAGATGCATTGCTGAAACGTACTCGCGTCCTTTATTTGAAGTTTCCACCAAGAAAGGTTCATATTGTGTATAATCAAATGGTTTCTTCATGCCTTGCGACAACCGTTTGTATTTTTTTCCATTAACGTGTTGCAATATTGTGTCTTCGCGAGCAACCATTTCATGGCCTGTGATGGTACACCTGACCTAAAATCAAAAACATGCTAATAGTATAGCATGTCTAATCAACAGTATGATAATTGAAATACTTCACATAAATTCCTACTTTAAAAAATTTTAAGTGACAATAATTCAATTACGTTTTGCGGTATCAAAATTACACAAATTTTCTCGAAACGAACTTGGTGAACAGACGGAGTTAAAAATCACAGCAACAGCCAAAACAATCCCATTACTCCATTTGTATCTGACATCCATCTCCTTCCGACTAATACAGATTCTTTATGGGAACATAACATTTACCCACACTAGTTGATCAAGGAAAATGTCCAAGCAAATTTGAATAATCAGTAACTGTTGTAGTTTTGCAGACCAAATAAACCTAGTGCTGTATAGGTGTGGTATGCAAGTATCCTTTAATTTATTAAACTTACTCGTCCACTATCTTCTTGCAGCTGCAATGCAGGATGCAGTTGTAATAACTCATCTATTCTGGTATCTTGTTCCTCATCAGAATCCATGATTTAACGTGAAAGAACAATAACTAAAGTAAATACTACAAACGCAATTGCTAATTAGTATAATTTCAATTCAAAATTATCTCTGTAAAAACAATACTAGATTGTAAAACGCTTTACAGTAGACCAGCACAACAAAACTGTAGTATTTTGTACAGTACACTTTCACAGTTATTTGGAAAATAACAACAAACCACTATGTGCTTGACTTGCAGACGTCATTGGCATGACAACAAGAGAACAATCTCGATTATGATTAAGTTTTAACGCACAAAATAAAATTGATCATATATTATTCTGTCGGGATCACGTCTTTTCGGTGCGACCATTTCGGCACCATCTATTTTGTTGCCGGACGTTTTCTGCACAGATCGTTTCAGCGCCAATTTGGTGCTCTTTGACAGTTCAGTTATTTAGGGTTTGGGTTAGTCAAAAAGCACCGAATACTGGCGCCGAAAAGGTTTGTGCCAAAATGGGCACGCCGAAAAGTCGTGGACCCTATACTGTCGCACTTTTAGGCGGCTTTTGCCAATCACACGTATTCGCGGGCAGAAATACAAGTGTCATTGAGTTCATGCATTTTGCCTCTTTGCTTTTTTGCATTTACATTGAAATAGATATCATGCGTATTTCCGCTCGTAAATAAGCGAGATCAGTGAAGGCCGCATTAAAGCGACAGATGGGTAGGCTAAAAATCAAAGCAACTCTCCAAATGAACTTTCACACTGCATTCTAGTATTCACTACAGCATTGTACGTGAGTATCCTTTCAATGATAAAACTGGCAATTACTTTAAAATGCTTCTAGACCAGTCACAAGCTTGCATCATTGAAAGCACAAACAATCCAAGAAATCCATTTCTACACATCTTTGTGTGTTATTTGAAAATGCCTACCATTAAAAGTGGAAGAAGAAAATGATACCACTGGAAAATGGTGGGACTCGAGTTGCCAATAAAAAGTGATTTTTTGTATTTTTGCATACTGCATTCTTTGGATCTTACCATTCCTAAAAATATGATTAACTGCAGCAAGCAAAAGCTCTGCGCAAAGAGAAGCAACTTAGGCTTGTTTCACACAGGCGACAGCTGGTCGTACGACCAGCAGGGTCAAGATTCAATCTGATGCGGCCAAAATTAGTGTCGTACGACCAAATGTCCGACTATGACCAAGTGTGAAAGGCGCCATTCAAATCAATGCAATCATCTGGTCTAACCTACTGTCATATCAACTTGGTCGCCAATGTAAAACGGGCCTAAGATCACCAGTGTGAAACGAGTGTAGCAATTGCAGTTACCAGAATGCGAAAACTTTGGTAACTGCTATTGTTGAGCACCAGCACTTTCCAGTATTGGTATTTTCTAGCACAGCAATACTTTAGTTGGATGGGCATTTTCCAGTAGGAGCATTTTATGAAACACTATTTTGAAAATAGCGCAAATTCAACTAGATATGAAAAAAGAAATCAAGAAACTTGACAGAACAAAATGACAAATTTGAAGGACTATTTAGATCTGGTCTATACTAGGCACAATATCATAAGCTAAGAAGGGTATCCTTTTCTCGAAACCTGACATAAGGGCGATGACATATAGGCGCTGGGACATAAGGACGCAGGGATTTAGGGAGCCGAGACGTAAATCAGCAATCTGCGCCAACATTTTCGTGCTTCCAAAAATAATTATGAGATCAAAGGTTTGATTTAAAGTTTTGAGCATTTTCCAAATTTAAGTTCGAGTTTTGTTAAAATGTAAGTTGGGTTTCAAAATTTATTCTTTCAAAAAACACGTCAGTGATTGTTTTCATACGCAATCATTTAACCATTGCACTTCATCTGTTAAGCAAACAATAATAATTAGTCTTTTGTCTTGCCTCGAAGCAAAGCGTTCCCTAATCACAAGCACGTGTACAAAGAAATCTATCGTTTTTTTGTTTTTAGAAATTTTTACTAATTGCAATTTATTTGAAAAATTGATGGATTAGGTGTATGAAATAAGCGGAGACATGCGCTAAACACATGAGAGCACAATGGCTCCAAATATTGTTGCTACTTATGAGTTTTAAAATACGAGATAAAAATATTTCCGCAATATGCTATACATTTTTTGTGGTTTTAGTTTTTGGTGATTTTACATCTCTGCGCCCTTATGTTCTGTGCAGTTTTATCTGCGCCCTTACGTCGTAGATCGTTCTTTTCTGTATTTTTTGTGCTTGTACGTTTATCAGCTGACATATAACATGTACCAAAGTTTGACAGACATATAAACAAAGGATATGGAATAAGTTCATACGTTCCGGATTTTATGCCAAGTGCAGACTGGACCTTAGTTTTGTGTAGGACCAATCTGTACAAACAAGGTGATTAAACATTCTCAAATCACATACTTAGTCAAACAGTAATCATGATAAATTTCATTGCAGAAGTAAAGTTAAGCTAAAATTGAAATCATAAAAATTTATCAGCCCGTCCAAATGAGATTTGAAATCAAAAGCATATATATTTTATGCAAGACTTCGTCAACAACAAAATCATCGGAAAACAAAAATCAGTGCACAATGAAACTAAATGCTATACTGAAAAAACTCATTCTAAAAATTTAAATCTAGGATTGCAAAGATTTTAGAATGTAACTGTATCAATTTAGAGTTTGGTTGTAATTTTTAATGTTATATACATTACAGAAGAGCATTTTTTAAAACCTCTTCTGCATCAACCTAGTTCATAGTTCATAATCATGGTGAAATACATGGAAACATCTGTAAAAGTGTCTTAATTTAAGTAAACAAATTAACTAAAATAGTTGTTGAATGAATTAGACTACAATGCTGTAGTACAAGTATAATAAAAATAGAAACAAATTAACTGCTCTTAATTAGGATATGGGATTTATAAATTCAAGAAAAAATTACTGACATTTTTGACACGTGGCATTAAAGGACCAAAGTTAACAAAAACCCACACTTAACTGTGCATTTACACTCCCCCCCAAAAAAAATAATAATAATAATGAAAATACACAGCTATTGCCACAAGTGCATGTGGTTAAACAGTTCTAAGTAAAAGGATCAGTTGACGATTCAAAGTGCATTAAACTGTGCATTAAAGAGTGCATTAACTGCATCATCTATCTCTTGTTTCTTGCCAACTTTTCTTAAGGGCTGCTATACCTATCAATGCAAAGCTGAATGCTGTAAAGATGAATTCAAGGTGCTGCCAGATACAGAAAGTTGTCCAATCAACTCTGTAAGTTATCTTTCAAAAATTCAGCTCACAAAACGCACAAACTAAGCTGTATGAAGTACTGCTAATACACGTGAAAGTCAAACAAGCATCTCCAGTTTGTCCATGCCGGTATTCAAATCATATCTCCACAACCATATTGATTTCTTTATTATTTGCAAAATTTATTCTTTCATAACGAACCCTTTTAACCCACACTCTTCCAATTAAAAAACACCTGTAACCTTGGTTTCAAATAAAAATGGTTTTGAAGAGCTACAAATAGGATTAGTGTCAAGGAATATTAGCTTCATCAGAAAAAAAATGATGCATAGAAGTTTTTGACATGCAGTAACTTTGTTTTCAGCTCTTTTGTTTATTTCTTTTTTTGCACAAGCAAAAAGTTCCTAAAAAAATGGCCCACAATGACAATTAGACTTGGCTGTGTTGCTACAGCAAGCAAAACTAATCAATTTAATGCAAGAAGAAAATGTTTTTGAGTTACGAAGAAAGTGTTTTTCAGTTATACCACAATTAAATTTTCTTAGGTATGACTATTTCTCCAAGCAGCTGAGGGAGGCCCATAACATGTCTGAACAGCCTTTCATTGAAAGTTCATCCAAGGCTGAGGCCATGGCATACATTTGGAGACTATCCGGTATAGGTACCACTCAAGTTGGCAGTTCGACTGTGGGCACCGCATCCACATGCTAATGTAGGGGATGCTTCTTTTGTACTTGGTTAAAAACTTGATAGACAGCAAGTAAGGGGCAATGATACATAATACCAAAGCTCAGCAAAATACAATTTTTTACAGTTTTTGACAATTGCGCACTTGGAAGCTTCTCGAATCTTATCAAAATCACAGCACTTCACAAGAAAAGCAATTTTGATGACAGCAGTAGCAATTAGCAAACACATTTAGTCACTGAGAGCAAATGAGCCAACAACAAACCATCGAATATCACATATTCCACAGCATAACACAATTGCAAGTTCCATCATAAGAAGCCAGAGATATTTTGCAACTAGAGTTTTGACTTGAGAGGTCTTATCAAGCAAACACAAAAACCATACTGTATTTTTCGGACCAAACAGCACACTTCAAATACTTTAAATTTCTAAAAAACTGTTGGTGTGCCTTACGCTCAAGTGCACCTAACATATGGATCAGGTTATGCTCCTTTTTCAGGATTTAATTCAGATTGATTCAGAGCTAATAAGTTGTATTTAATTTAGTGTGGCTTATATTCTGGTGCACCTTGGGTAAGAAAATAAAAGCCAATATATTTATACTACCTTATAGTCCGAAAAATAAAGTAATCTAATTATGTATAACATTGTACAAAAAGCCATAGTATTACAGCCTACTTGTAACCAGTATCCACACAAATTTCATACATCGAAACGTAAAGGCACAGAAAGGTTATATATCACTAGTCACTACAATTTATTGGTTGAAAATACACATGGCTGAAAAGTCATGAAAGTAGACAGTCAACCTACAGTACTCTCTTACAAAGATAATGTTGCACAACCATCATAGTGGCTACAAATGTGTTAGGTACCGTACATGAAAAAGGCGCAAAAACGCGGTTCACGTTCATAACATCTGATTGCCACAAACTGACCAGAAACCAACTCACCACCAACTATTGGCAGTCAGTTGACTTGGTTCGCAAAAAAGCTCTCCTCTCAATATCTACATAAAAAAAAGCTTTGACACCAGAAAAAAAGCTTCTTTTTACTTTTAACCAACTTGACTTTGAGTCAAATTTATTCCAAATAACCCCTAAAATTTAGAGTCCTGAGAAAAAAAGGAAAGTACTAATTTTTTTTAGATTTGCTGAAAGCAAAGTAAATAATAACTTTCCAAGGTTACATCACAAGAATGGCCCATTTTCTTACCATTTTGTTAGTGACATTGTGGGCATCTGCAATCAAGAATTCCAAAAGGCTTGATCAGGCTTTTTTTGCTGAGTATTTATTGCTTAAAAGCAGATTTAGTTGTTTAAGTGCTCACTTTCAGATCAAAATTGTTTGAAGTAAAAAAAAACAAAAAAACAGTTCAGCTTTTGGCAGCAAACCTGTCTTGGTTGACCAGGTTTGGAAAAAACAGCCCATCGCACGCAAATAAAGTTCTTTTCAAAAACTTAATGTACTAGTAAATTTGCATTATCGCAGTACACTTTCCAGCCAGCAAATAGAGCAATGTTAGTAGAAAATAGATATTTTTTTTAAGTTTGGAAAGAATTGAATGTCACAATCCAATTTTTGTATAACATTCATTATCTGTGTCAATCATTGCAAAGTTGATTGTTGTCTTGTAATTTCTTTTTCTGCTGTGCATTAATTGCACAGCTTTAATTGTTAGTAATATTATTTCAAATGGTCTTTTGACTGCAGTTGAAACGACAAAGAGCATGGTGACTAGTATTTGTCAGAGTTGTTCAGTGCTACTTGGACTCTGAGATCATATACGCTTTATTTATTGTTGATAATATTGATCATATGCTTTATTTGTTGAGTTTTTGTTGTATTGTTTATGTGCTTATTATTTGATTGTACGTGGCTTGCGCCAAAAACAATAAATTTACTTACTAATTTGTAACTTAGTTCATTGTACTAAAAGCTTTTGTTTAAAGAGTCTTGAACTTGCTGGAATGCTGGAGCAGTCTTGTTTAACAGATCACTGCTTTGTGAAAAAGACCTAGAGCAGGGGTCAGCAACCTTTTGAACTAGTGGGCCACACTCAGTCCTAACAAGGTTCCAGTGAGCAGCCACCACTCCAGCAGAACAATAAAAGAAAGGCCTTCGCCAAAACTTCAGGCCTTTTTTCAAACGATTTGATGGCAAAGAACGAAAAATAAGGTGAGAATCACTTCGGCGGTTTACTGCTGCATATTTATCATTGAAAAAAAAAAGGTTGCGGGCCAGGTAGAATGCCGTGGCGGGCCCGCATCAAGCTTGCAGGCCGTAGGTTGCTGACCTCTGATTTAGAGGTTATCACAGACTTTTTCAAAAGCTTCAAATAACGCATTTTGCTTAAAAGTTAACAGTTTGCTCTGTTCAAGTCACAACTAACAACATACTTAATTTCCAACGGCATTTACATTTCCAATTCAAGTTTTGCTTTCCTTGTTTAACAGCTAAGTTGCAATCAGTGAGTTTTAAAGTTCAACCAAACGAGAAAAATCTCCTATGAATTATATTAACAGACTAACAGAGATTGCTTTGCAAGATTGTTAAAAAAATTACAGAGATACCTGTATTTAAAATTCTTTACTTAACAGATTTTTTAGAAGCTTTAATTAATGCATTTTGCTTAAGAGTTGATGCTTTGCTCTGTTCAAGTCACAACTTACAACATATTTCAGCACATATTTCCAGAGAAACTGAGATCGTCTCCCAGAAAAAGATAGATGTTTAATTTCCAACTTATTTGAATTCGAAGCCGCATTTACATTTCCAATTAAAGTTTTGCGTCCTTGTTTAACCGCTACATTGGATTCAGTGAGTTTCAAAGTTTTACCAAATAAAAAAAATGTGCTTATGAATTATCTTTACAGATTGTATAACACAGATTGCTTTGCAGCAAGATTGTTTAAAAAATTAGAGAGATAAGTGTAATTAAAATTCTTTATTTTACAGATTTTTAGCAGCTTGAAATAACATATTAACGCCTTGCTCTGTTCAAGTTACAACTTACAACCTACACAAGCACTTAAATTTACAGGGAAATGAAGCTTGTGACCCAGAAACTGATGAAACCGATCTTTACCTTCCAACTCATTTGAATTTGATGCTGCATTTAGCTTTTGAAAATTATTATTATTTTTATTTGCTAAGTTGCATTCAGTGAGTTTTAAAGTTCCACCAAACTAATAAAAATATTGTACAAATTTCTTTTATGGACTAACATAGATTGCTTTGTAAAAAGATTGTTTAAAAAACACATTGACTGCCAAGCCCATTTTCAGAAAATGGTTCCCAGAGGCCATTGTGCAAAAATTTTTTTTCTGATGTATTTTAACTAAAAATTACTTATACAGGGTGTCTGCAAAGTTACTATACAGTGTTATATGTAATAGTTTTTGTTACTATATAGTTAATATTTATTTTTTTTACAAGTTTATTCAATTAAGCATGCCACAAAAGCTAACTTTGGAAGAGCGCAAATTTATTTTGAAGCGATATTGGAAAACAGAAAACGCACAGGATGTAATTCGTGATTGGAATCATTATTTTAATACAGATCCTCCAACACGTTTGGCTATTTATAAACTTCGAGACAAATTTGATGATACTGGCTCAGTTGCCGATGCTCCGCATTCTGGTCGGCCAAGTGTGTGCACTGAACAAAATTTGGCTACAGTTGCTGAGGCATATGGCAGAAGCCCAAAGAAATCACTTCGCCGTGCTAGTGCAGAAATTGGTATCAAACGGACCTCTCTACGAAAAATACTCACGAAACTCCAAATGAGACCATACATTCCGCACCTAATTCACGGACTTCTTGAGGATGATCCTGACCGCAGGTCTCAGTTTTGCGAACAGTTTGTCAGGATGTGTGAGGATAATCCCACTTTCTTGGACGAGATTGTATGGACTGATGAAGTCACATTCAAACTTTCGGGACACGTAAATCGTCACAACTGTGTTTATTGGAGTGACACAAATCCTCATTTTACGATCACGTCCCAATTGAACCAGCCTGGAATAACTGTCTGGGCGGGGATATCGTCTGATGGAATTGTGGGTCCACAGTTCGACGGAACTGTTACAGGAGAAAGGTACCTGGACAAACTTAAAAATTTTGTCATACCGGCATTGAGACAACAACCAGATTTCAATAACTTGTACTTCCAACAGGATGGAGCCCCACCCCATTATGCTACAGTTGTCAGAAATTTACTGGATGAGACATTTCCTGATAAATGGATCAGCAGGCAAGGGCCTATTGAATTTCCTCCACGATCTCCAGATATAACGCCAATGGACTTCTTTGTCTGGGGAGTCATCAAAGACTATGTGTATTCGAGAAAGCCAAGAAGTGTTGAAGATCTTCGACAATTTGTTATTGATGCATTTACCAATCTTGATCATGACTTATGCACCAAAGTGTGTCAGAGTGTGGTATCACGTTGTCGAGAATGTATCGGAGCTGAAGGCCTCCAATTTGAAATCTTTGTCATAGAAATTGTTTGCCTTGATTGTAACTTGTAAGACAGTATTATACAATGAAACTGTATAGTATCTTGTAAGACTGTATAGTAACTTTACAGACACCCTGTATATATTGAAATTTCCTATGTTAGTGCATTTTAGGTATGAAATTTAACTTTTTCCGTGTCAGTCACTAATGTCTGACGCGGCCCCAGATTGAAACGTTTTTGCACCAGGCCACGTCAGTCATTTTTGGTGGACAGTAATTGCTATACATTTTGCTGTTCTTGAAATCCCCCAACTATCAATTTATCAAAAACGTAAAGGATTGCAGTGACTGTTGCTCTTTTACTGTATTTCAGATAAGCTAAATATAAAAATTTTCAAATATGACTAAACGAAAGTTAACTGCTGATGATATAGATATGCTTATGCAAGAATCTGATTTTGACTCTAGTGAATCAGACCATGATGATTCTTGTGATGATGCGAATTGGGATCCGGACCCTCTTTCTAGTGATGGCAGTGATTTTGACTCTGATGAATCAGAAACTGAAGCCGCTGCCATGGACATGGATGACAGCATCACTGCAGCATCTGACACTAATGGCAGTAGCCTAGATCAATCAGCATCCGAAGATGATGATGACAGTAACGACAGCACAATACTGATCAATAGTGGCAACAACAATAGTGGCAACAATAGACAGCACAATAGTGGCAACTGGACCGATTTTGTTGGAAGGCAGCAGCCCTTTACTTTCAGTGACCAATCTGGTTTGATGAAAACCCTTGCGCCTAATTGCTTCCCACTGGATGTGTTTTCACTTCTAGTGGATGAAAATGTCATTCATCGTATTGTTGCAGAAACAAACCGGTACGCTGCACAAACAATAGCAAATAGGTCTCTCACCAAATTTGCCCGGTTGAATAAGTGGGTAGATACAGATGAAGTCGAAATAAAAAAGTTTCTTGGCTTAATTTTATGGATGGGGCTTGTTAGACTAAACTCTCTTGAAAAATACTGGTCAACGAATCCTCTCTTTCAGCAAACTGTTCCTCGTGCAACCATGTCACTGTTCCTCGTGCAACCATGTCTCGCAATCGCTTCCAGTTACTTTTGAGTATGCTACATTTCAGCGACAATGAAACTTCGGAAAGTGGTGATTGTTTAGCCAAAATACAACCATTGATAGATATGCTGCAAAAAAACTTTCAAAGTTTGTTTCGTCCAGAAGAAGATGTTGTTATAGATGAGACTTTAGTGCCATGGCGAGGACGCTTGACCTTCAGGCAATACATCCCAAACAAAACGCATTGCTATGGAGTCAAACTTTTCAAACTTTGCTCAATGGTTGGGTATACATAAGCTCTGAAGGTCTATTCTGGCAAATCCCAAACTGGAGAGCGTGAAATTGAGCTGGCTAAAAATGTTTGCATCGAGCTGATGAAAGACCTGATAGGTCAAGGTCGTACATTATATGTAGACAATTTTTATACTAGCTATGAGCTAGCAAACTACTACCTGCAAAAACAGACCTATCTTGTTGGAACCCTTCGTGCAAGCAAGAAACACATTCCGAAAGAAGTTCTGCAAGCAAAGCTAAAACGAGGTGAAATGGTTGCTAAAGAAGACCAACAAGGAGTGGTTATTTTGAAGTGGAGAGACACTCGTGATGTCCGTGTTTTGTCAACGAAGCATGCACCGGTTATGAAGTCAATCACACAACGCGCTCCACGTGCTGCTTCATCAGACCCAGTTGGACAAAGAAAACGACGCCAAAGAGCTACCAAAAAACCACTTGCTATCTTGGAATACAACAAAGGCAAAGGTGGAATCGATCTTTCGGACCAAATGGCGTCATACGCTACTACCCTTAGGAAGGGGGTCAAATGGTACCGAAAGCTAGCAATCGAACTATTTCTGGGGATGTTGGTTGCAAATGCTTGGGTGGTCTATAAAGAAGTGACCAAAACAAAAATAAAAATTTCTAAGTTCAAGGAACTGCTCGTGGAGCAACTGTTATCAGATGCCGATGTTGTCACGCCTTCAATTTCAGGTTCTTCTGCGCCACATCACCATCTGGTTGAGCGTACAGGAGCCCTTGGAAAAAAAATTAGATGAGCATGTGACTCCTGTTACGCAAAGGCGAAGCAAAAAGGTGGCCGTGATGGGGCAAGAAAGAACTCTTCAAAATCATACACATATTGTGATTTGTGCCCTGGACAACCACAGATGTGCCGAAAATGCTTCAATGAACTTCACAAATGAACAGACGTGATATTCACATTTACGTTGTTGTCGCTTTTCGTTGTATTTCTTTCAAATAAACAAAATTTGCTAAAATTTGTGAGTCGGTTTATAACTTTTTTATTTTTTGCACTTTGCTAAAACCAAAGCTACCAATATATTCCTCAGAGGCCACGCTATCAAACCTCCATTCGATTTGCACGTACTATCACCCATAAGTGAAAGACGTGGCCTAGACCGAAAATTCGAGTGTCACCCACATATGACTGACGGTGATCGTAATGAAACATTACGTGTCACCCATATATGATTGACATGGCAGTCAAAGTGTTAAAAAACAATTACTTAATCCTTTTCCTAACCTATCTCCCACTTGAGCAAACAATTACTAATTTGCCAGATTGATAGTTAAAAGGTCTAGCATTGTTTGCCTCTGTTGCATCATAAAAATATTTTGGATGGGTCACGTCACTTTATTTTCAAAATTACCGTATATACTCGTGTATAACTATAAGTCAACCTCGTGTATAAGTCAATACGCATTTTAAGACAAGAAATTGCATCATTAAAGGTATTACCCGTGTATAAGTCGACTCTGCGATTTGAGAATATTTTGGAATAATTACTAGTAACTTGAAGCGCAAATCGGGTAACTGATCGAACATTTAAACATATGCAATAAGCAATACTACCGTATACTGTGTACTACTATACTGCTAAGTAACTTTAACATGTTTGTATATTGCATGTATACCAGTAATAATGATGTAATAAAGTATTAATGAAGTTTTCTTTTCATACCACATTCAACTCGACTCAGCAGCAACATGTCCAAAAACATTACTCGTGTATAAGTCAACCCCAGCAATTTTACCTTAAAATTGGGTCCCAGAAACTCGACTTACACACGAGTATATACGGTAAAGTTTTCACTTTTTGTCGACAATTTCAATTGTATCAAATTCAGTTAAGGGGGTTCAGGACAAGAGCACTTGGGACATTGTTTCACAAAATGAATAATGATTTAATGACAATATGACCATAAATGGATTTGAGCCGTCGCGACGCGTTTCGTCCTTGCTCAAGGGACTCTTCAGGCGACAAAGTCAATTTTGTTATACTAGCCAAAAAAAAAACAACAATAAACCTTTTTTAATTGGAATCGGCCCCCCTTACCGTTTCTAGGCTATATCTATCTTCCTGTGCAATATGGCTACTCCAAAACTTTTCGCCTACAGCTTACCGACCTCCATTACCCAGTAGGCTACTAACTCGCTACTCGAAACCTTCAAAATTTACCACTAATAAAATCTATCAACTACCTGTTACCGAAATCTACAAGCTAAGCCTACTTACTTTTCAATTGTATGTATTTTCAAAATTTCAATTGTATGTATTTTTTTAAAAAATCTACTAAATTTAATTCGAATTACTAACTTTCAGCTTGAGAAACGTGCAGTGGGTAAGCATTCAAACAAGCCATTACATTGTACTTTTTCAATTCATAGAAATTGGCTGAAAGCACCCTTGAAAAAGTCAGGATTCCACATTGACATTATAATGCATGTTACAAATGTGCTGATTCAAGTGTTTTAGTGCAAGCAAGTGGTTTAAACCTTAAATCAAAGCAAGGTTTTCTAGGCTGCTGAATTTTTTTTATCGAAGTAGAGGGTGGAGGAGATGCTTTCGTAACATCATGCTGCATATACGGTACATTTTGTTTTATTTCTCGTTCATGCTTCAGGCTAATGCCAGCACTGAACAAATAAAAGATATCGGTACCAAAAGAAAAACTGAATCAAGTAAAGTATGTGCTTGGTAGACCACTATGACATACAGCTACGGTATTCCAAATTAGCCAATTTCAACAGATTTCACAGCGATCATCTATGATTATCACAAAATTTGGTTGCAGCTAAGTTTTATAAAGAGTAAAAGGGGTCGAGACCGAAGCTCTCATGTGTGATGCCGTAATACATTTACGTGTTGTTTAAGTTTTCTATTCATGCTTCTTGGAGAACAGCCGCAGTTTACGCTAATTCCAGCATTGAATAAATTCAAGATAGTAGGAGACCACTATGACATAATTAAATTTAAGATTCATATCGAAACTGATGGTTTTACATTGAAACAAGATGGTTGAGACCTTCCTAATAGTGACATCATATCTCATTAAGCATTTCTGTTTTCTCTTTTTTTGTATTGATGCTTGCTGGGAAACAGCCATTTAGTGTCAGTAGGTAAGTCTCAATAAAACACAAAAAGTGATAAATTGGCTCGAAGGAGTTAAGGTAGATCTTTGGCTTCACAATGAGTCAGTGATGTTACAATTTTTCAATTTTAAGCTATTTTAGTGCAATTGTCAATCATAAATTATTTCATCTTAAAATTTTAAAACATTTATCTGCTAACCAATGCAAGCGTATTTGTGTAACCATAATCTTGGAGCTCATGAGCAAACTAAACTCAGCAGAATTAAAAAATTGTAGGTACATTAAAAAGCACACCAACTAAAAATTTCTGAGCTACCAGAGAGCAGTGAGCTGGGCCAATTTTCTTGTAATTACAGACCGCTGCAAACCTGCAGTTTCGAGTATTTATCCGACCTTTGAAGTGTTTATGTTCAGTCTGGTTTTGGTAGTTTATTCCTGTTTGTCTAACAGTACAGTAAATTGTTATGTGCCTCTGGTACTTCATGTTGGAACAGCTAGAAGAATAATCTTCATGCTCAAAGCAATATTTTGCTTCTTTGTTTATTAACAAACACCTTTCTCTCACATTCAACATCTAGAAAAAGAAAAATACATCTACAAATTGACACCCAAAGAAAGCAATTAAAAAGAATGAAAAATTCGTTGGAATTGAAGAAACAAAGCAATGAAAGTTTGCCAGCTCAAGTGGAGCAATACTTATATAAAAATCTACTGAAAAACGTAGCCGATTTGGTGATTAATCAAATTCTTCAACGCCAAAAGCCTAAAAGACATTGTTACAAAATGGATTTCAAATCGTTTGCATTAGCAATGCTAAAATGGCACATCCTTTTTGATGTGAAAAGTGACAAAATCCAAGGAATTAAAGATTTTATAAATAAAAACAGGTAGTAACATGTTGCAAAATCGGCATTGGTATCAGTGGCTTTTGGCATAAACAGAAATTGGAAACAACCAATCTCTTTCCATTCACTCGTTCCATTAATTTACTCGTTTTTCGGCGTTTTCAGCTGAGCGAAACGTCAAGGTAATAAATTAGCGTTCTGCTAATTGTGTGCCTTTTACCGGAAGAACAGTTAGTAGGCTAGCCTACCTATAGTATCGGTTTCCATTTTGTTAACAATTCTTGTCCAAGAGAAAAACTCCGCATGATTTTAGAAAAAGCCATTGTTCATTTGAAACAACTGGGGTTAGAGGTGCAATCTGTAGTAACAGACACAGGATCAAATTTTATTAGGTTGGCAAAGAACTGGGAGTCACAACAAACCAACTCTTTTTCTAAGTCAAAGATCAAAAAGCATTTTGCAATGTTGATCCACCACATTTAATAAATTCAATTGGAAACAACTTCATGAAATATGATATCGCCTTCAACAATAAAGGACAAACCTATACAGGAAGATGAAAGAACATTATCAAAAATTTTTTGGAAAAGATAGCAAACTAAAATTTCAAGCTGCGCTGAAGCTAACAGGCAATCAGATTTATTCTTCAAAATTTTCGAAATAAAGATTAAACTTGCTACTGAAGTTTTGAACCATACTGTTGCAGCTGGTATGTACACACATGTAAATTTAAGCCTAGGTTCCCTTTGAAACAGAGCTGGTGCAACAGCAAACTGATTCTGTGCTGGCAGAAAGAGTACATCTATTCTCTCCAAATTCTACAATAATTAGTCATTAGGTGGCAAACACACAAACTTTGACAATCAACCAATCAGAATTCACTTTCAACCTTTTTTTAAACGGAATTTTCAGCATCTTCAAAAAATGTAAAAGGCTGCATTTTTCAACTGTTATTTATTCTCACAATTATTCATGACACTGTGGGCGAGATGACAACACTTTAAATCAATTTCATTAAACAACCCTTTTGAAGGCTACTCCTATTAATCAAAGGATGAATTCAATGATGTTTAAAGCCATTTTAAAATTTTGTACCACCGAACAGCTGTTCAAATAAAACATCACTGTAACAACAGCAACTCAAACCAAGTCCTGAACCTTATAAATAAAACTAAAATTCCATGTTATTTTTAGGCATATATGATTATATATAACCAGAGAAAAGGATTTTAGACGACTTACTGTGCCTACAACTCCATTTATTCATCATATTAAAGCTTTAGGATAAACTTTCATCAAGACTTTTCTTTTCACCATTGAGCAAAATGGAACAGGCAAAAATTTTTCTTCAAGCATTGCAAAAAGTAAAGTGTGCTCCATTTTGCTGCAAAAAGAATTCTGATGAAGCTTTTCACCAAAATAAAGCAGCATTATGTTGTAAAATTTGTAAATCAAAAGTTTAAACGCAAAGATGTAGTAGGATTATCAAACCAAAACAGAAAATACTGCTGTTCAATAGCAATAGAAAAAACGGAAACCGACTCAACAAAATGAATTCACAAAAGCATCTCGTCCACCCTCACTTTGATTGAGCAGCCAAAAAGACCTGGCTTTGATGTAAGATCAATGATCACACTAAAGCACTTGAGATTAGCAAATTTATTATTAACAAGCATTATGACATCACTTCCAAGACTTAAAAAACCACAATGTAATGCATCGCTGGCTCAATGCATTTTCCTCAAGCCCAAAGTCTATGAATTTGAATTTTAAAAAAATGTAGTTTTTTTTAATATGCAATATTGAAATATTTGAAAAGTGGAAACTCAAATTTTCAACTTAAAATGATATGAAAAGTCCATGCAAAAAAGGCAGAAAATGCTGAGACATTTTTAACAATTAAGTGAACATACTGTACGGTAAAGCTAACATACTGTGGCTCAACGTTGTTCCAGGCTGGTTTGCATGTCCGCTTTCTGATCTGGAACTGCATTCTATGCTAGCGCATCGCTATTTCATTCAGTCTATTTGATAAAGTACATTGTAGACGCAATGCATTAACCGTGACAAGTTCAGTTGCATATGGCATTGTTAACTTAAGGTATTCTATGCTCAACATTTTGAGCTTGCACATCATTAAATTTGTTCAAGCAAATCGTTGTGCCACCATGTAATCGTTAAATCACTTAATGATTTATTTCAATTCATACTATGGTCAGTATGATATTTGCAATCATAAGTTAATGATTACTGTGATGTAACAAAGGGCTAACTTCATGCCACAATCAGACTGAGCTGCTATCATTGAACCTACATTTTAGCAAAGGTGGCGTTGGACCACTAGCAAACACTGCAAGCTCGTAGAGCTTAAAGACAACTACCTTGTTCTGGGATTACTCATTCCACCACGGTAAACTTTGCCCACACTTTGTAGTTGCTGTATTCAGTTTTGTAAAAATTTTTGTGGGAAAGTTTTCATGCCTTTTTGATTTGAATCTAAGAAACAACTACATGATGTCTAATTTAAAACCAAAAAACATGATGTGCAATAAAATAAAAACTGCAGCAGAATCTAAACCATTTGAGTCTGCCATTCACCTCGATGTGATGAAAGAAGAGCTCTTCACAAAATTTCTATCACAAACATGGCAAAAAATTCCAATTACTACCGAAGAAAAAAGCATGCTCCTGAGACCTGAGCCAAAGGTAACCAATTTTGTTTTGTATGAAGCTCATCTTCCCACAGAGTTTTTGGTGGAAAACTTGGTGGTTTTTGGAAAACAAATAATCATTTTTGCAACCATGCTGCAGCTCAATTTGCTATGTTCAGCTAAAGCATGGAATGTAGATGGTACTTTTAAGGTGATAAAAAAACCATTTTATTGCTTTTCATCATAAACACATTTGTCAAATGGAATGAAGAAGTTTTCTGTTGATGATGATGTTTTGCTTTATGATGACAAGAAAAACAGGTGATTACATTGCTGTTTTAAATGCATTAAAAAATTGGTTTACTTAGGAGCCTAAAGTCTAGCACGTTATGCTGGACTTCGAAAAGGGAGTGTGGAAAGCTTTCGAGAAGTGCTCTTTCCATTTCGCACAAGCCGTGCATCGTAAACTACAAAATCTAGGACTACAACAACTATACGTACAAAATTCGAAAACATTAAAAAACTAATTTGCAAGGTACTGGCTCTATGCTATGTATGGGAATATCACATACAGGGATATCACATACAGGGATTGGTAAAAGATATTCAGAAAAAATTGCCTGATGATTCACCATTACGAAATTTACTTTTGTACTAAGAACCTTGGCTGAAAATTTGAGAGCCACATCAATGGAATGACCACCAGATGCAAATAACAATTAACAATGATGTTGAAGGTTGGCATTACAAACTTAACAAAAAATGCAAGTCTCAAGGTCTGTTTTAACTTTTGATCAAGTTATTACACACTGAATCTACTGATATCAAGCAAGATATTGAACTGTTGGAATTAGGACTCTTAATATGCTGCCAAAGAAAAATGCATTCTGCACTTCATATAAAACTGTTTCACTATTGGAAATAGTGTGAAAAAGGCAGCAAGAACGTGAAGCAGTTGCTATCTGCTTGTGCCTCATTGGAACAACCGAAGCTCACTTTACAAGCTGCTTTCTTCTTACTCAGCCATTTTCAAACTAATCAGTGCAAAGTTTAAGACTTTTCTTTCAACTGCATGACACCATTTTGAGAATATTAAGAAGTTTTCATTTCTTTAAAACTGGTTTCAAGCAGTAGCTGTTTAAGAAAACAATAGAAATGGCTTTTTATAAAATTATATCGACAGATTCTATTGAAAATTGTAAAAGCATTTTATTCACCAACTTGCCTTGGCCAGGAGACAGCGAACAGACCTTGAGGTCTTCAAATCAAGCTGCCACCTGTTTTGCCACTTTTTATTTGCTTAAGACAGAGACGGTAACTCGCTTAAGCGTGTAGCTCATTAATTCATACTTCTTATGATAGTTGTAAGCTATATACAAGTAGTACCGTTGAGTAGGAGAGAATTTGTACTAAGTGTTAATTTTTTTTTTTTTGTAGAGATCCTAAAGTTTTTTCTGATTCGCTTGCACACACTTACTATGACATTTTCCTACCTCTTGCTTGTCCTTGCATTACTTGCTCACGCTGTTGTTATCTTTAAAATTTTGGGTGATAAATAGTTTTCACTTACACCTGCAGGCTTCTATTTTTCTTTGTATTCAGGGTTGCCACAGAAACCGCAAATTCAAATCCCAGGACTTTCCAGGACTTTCTTAGGTCATTTTCCAGGACTTTTTAAGGTTTTTTACAAGACCTAAATTTAATTTCGATCATTACTCTTTCATGCACCTACTCTTTTGTACTTGTGATTGACGAAAAATTTTGATAAATTGCATTTGCATTCTTAGTACCGGTACTGACTCCTAACCAGGTGCAAAGCCAGAAATTTACAACAGGAGGGTTGTGCTTTATGGTGTGGAGGCAGAACCCCCAGCCGCCGAAAGCCATTGGGGGTCTGGGGGCAAAGCCCCCAGTGCTTGAAGATTTTGCAATATTTTTCCAATAATGACTTATTTTTAGGCCAAGTTTGGTAAAGATTATTGCTTTTAAAACGTAGCATAGAAATTAGTACTGCTAATACAAGATTAAACTGGTTGCATAAATAAGCTACAGGATGAGGGTGATAGCTAGAGCTCGATCGATATGACCTTTTCAGGCAGACACCGACATATACCTCATAAACTACCAAATTTTGTCTATATTTTTCACTTAACTCACACTTTAAGCTTCACTAATCCGCCTCCAAAAACTATTGCAAACACAAGTCATACTAAGCACATAGAATGTAAGAACACTCGTGCTTGCTCTAAAAAATAAACAGTTTAAGGTAATTACACTAAGCCAATATTTTATCGGCAGTAGATAGCAGATACAATATACCGACTTCGCTCTGATATCGGCCAAAATATATCAGCTGACCCATAGATATGTCGGTTGAGCTCTAGTGATAAGTAATGGCAAAACTTCAGCCCTAGCTTTAATTCCAGTTGGTGAACAAAAAATTCCCATCATTTATAAAAAAAACAGAGCTTTTTTGCAAGCCAAGGTGCAAACAAAAAGGCTCTATACTAGCCCTAACCCCAACCTTAAAGCTAAACCCAAACTGTAACCCTAGCTCTAACTCTAACGTTAATCCTAACCCAAACTCAAAATCTAAACTCCAACTACAGACTAACCACTAGCAATAACAATTTTAAAAATAAAAAGTATTTGAGCACATGAGCACCCACTCTTGCTCTCGTATTCCCTATAACCAGAGCTCATTTACATGCATGCTAGAGAGAGCAAATAGGTACCTCCTTTGAAAAAACTTTAAAGTATTAATCCAAATCGTTTGTAGTTTATAATGCTAAATAAAGATACAATTTGGGAGGAGGGGATAATGAAACGAGATTTGAGAGAGTTGATTGGTAACTAAATGAAAGAATTAAAGGCTGAATAGACCCCTTATAATTGTTTTACAAAGCCTACGTTAAGCATTTTGCATCAAGCCATCGAATTGATTGTTTCTTTTTAGCCATTTTTAGTTAGTTAGTGCTACTGGTTTTATTTTTGACCAATATTACCCCTTCCCCAAAATCATGTTCCAAAAGTGGCTTTAACTGCCTCAGAAGTATGGTGCGATAAGCATCGTATTTTTCTTATTGTGCATTTTGGCCAATTGAGGGCCTATAGCCCACTATTTCTAGCGGTAATATTGCTTCAAGAGCATCGTATTGCAATAATTACTGTCCACGAATTCACTCTTTATAATAGAATTCAATAATTTATTCATACTGTATTGCAAAGTGCAAATTTTGGCATTTAAACGAGGAAAAGTTTATTTGCAATCTAGCACTAGTAAGAACTGCTCTAAAAAAAAAAGAGAGCAAAGGAATGGGCGCTCATATTAACATTAGGGTTAGAGCTATGATTGCAGTTTGGGTTTGGGCTAAGATAGCGATTTTTTTGTTTGTGCACCAGCATACAAATAAGCTCGGTCTTCTAACAATACGATAACGCTGTTTGAACGAACTTCACAAAGCAAATTATTTCAACAATGGCTTTGTTCAATTACAAGGTACCGGTACCAGTAACTATAAAACAAAAACAATTTGACATTTTGCCCTGGTAAATCACGGGAAAACTTAATAAACATTTTCCAGGACTTACAAACAAAATTCAAGGACTTTCCAGGACAGCAAAAAAAATCCAGGACTTTTCCAGGATGTGGCAACCCTGTGCATTACTTGGTGCAGGAGCAGTTCTCAGGCCTGGATTGTCCCCCCTTTCTTTCATAATTCTGTTGCACTAGTGGTGTTTGGCCATTATTTTGTCCCCCCCCCCCTTCAGATTTTGGTGGGGAGTTATTTATATTTTTTGTTTTAAGAATTCGTTTGTATTCCTCTCACTGACGTAGACATTATAGGGTGGAGTGAAAAAATTTTTTCTTGGAAATTCAAAAAAGTGTAGTTTGGAAATCCTGGCAAATGGTCTAAAAATAGAAAAAAAATCGACTTGAGCCAGTTGCCACCTACCATGGGCTGGCTACCCCCCCAAAAATTGGTCGCAGGGGTGAAATGGCCATAAAATCATGTTACTTGATAACCGCTAGTCGTAGAGACCTGATTTATAGCTCAAAGTTGCAGAATCATCATGTTTCTATGAGTGCTAAGAGGACTTTTTTGTCTATTTCAATCATAAAAAAAGTTACAGTCAAAAAACTAGTTTTGGCAGGTGTAACATAGCTTTTTTTAAGGATTAGGTAGACGTAGGCTTACGTCTACTTAATCCTTACAAATTTTTAAAGATTTTTTTCTTTGTAGATAAGTAATTAGGTGCTTAGTACTATTAATGAAATAACTTGATAACCACCGTAGTTTATAGCTATGACAACCAGGCGAAGTGCAAGCAACGTTAAAGTTTTACATAGTGGATACACTTTCACTGGAAGTAAAAGCTTTCCATCCGGTATACTGCCCACCAAATGTCAAGTGTTAGAGAGGATCATCCAATTCGAAAATTTTAGAACTGTGGACGTTGCAAATGATGTTGCTAAAGAAATACATGACAGATGGGTGTGGTGTAATGTTTATCCATTACATTACTTAACTATATCTAAAAAAGTACAGGCACTGGTGGTAGCTTTCAGCAAACTTGATCGGTATCCCAAGAAAAAACGTGGAGCATCTTTTTTGGAAAAAGAAGCGGAGTTCTTGTCAGATATAGATAAGTTGTTCGACGTGTTTTGCAATGACAATGAACAACGAAGACATTTGGAAAAAGACCACAAGTTGCGAATGACTGATGAAGATTTTGTATTTTATGAAGATCAAAAGAGTTGGCGTATTGGAAAATGTTTAGATGTAGCTTTGCCTTTGACCTCATCTGACCAAAAATTTATACGACGTTCAGAATCACATGTCAATGCCCCAAGTTCACAATGCCAAAATGAAATTATTACTCTGTCAACTACTGATTATGTCTCGGAGTCCAAATCTTTGGCATCAACAAGCACAGACACATCACAATCATCTGCAGTTTCTCAGTTCTTAGCGGAAATGCCAAATCCATCCATTCAAAATCGCAAAAAATGGCCAAACCTTGCCAGAATTTGTGAACGCTACCAGCTATCGGATAGAGCAGCTGCTGCAGTTGCTAACAGTGTCCTAGTGGATGTTGGTTTAGTTACTGAAGATGATAAAACACCCATCATTGATCGTAGTAAACTACGAAGAGAGCGTGAAAGATGCCGAAACGAAATCCGAAACGAAGAGCAACAAAACTTTGGATTGGTGAACGCAGTGTATTTGGATGGTCGCAAAGATGCAACCCAAATTGTTGCACAAGGTCCAAATGAGAAGCATTATCGGTCTGTTCAACTGGAAGAACATTATACTGTAGTTGGTGAGCCAGGAAGTTATTACCTTACTCACTTTTCTCCTGAAGATGGCAAAGGTAGAACAATTGCCCAAAAGTTGTTTGATTCTTTCAGTGGTACGGAACTGGAAGGCAAGCTTGCAATAGTTGGCACTGACGGTACTGCTTCTATGACCGGCAAACACAATGGATGCATTCGAAGTTTAGAAGAATTATTACACAGACCTCTTCAGTGGGTTGTGTGTTTACTACACACAAATGAACTTCCCTTGCGACATGTGTTTGCTGCTTTGGTTGGGGCAACAAATGGTCCAGATACATTTGCCGGACTAATAGGTAAAAAAATACAGGGTCCTGTATCAAGTTGGCCAGTTACTCAGTTTAAGCAAGTGTTCATCCCTATTTCTTCTTTTCCAAAACTTCCACCTCATGTCATTGATGACCTGAGTACAGATCAATACTACGCTTACAAAATCTGTTTGGCAATTATAACTGGTAATTGTGATGATGATCTACAATGTTTGGAAGTTGGCCCAGTGGTGCATTCAAGATGGTTGACTTTGGGTTGTAGAATTTTGCGGTATTACGTGTCACTTGATGAACCACCTCAGAACTTGGAAATTTTAGTTAACTTTTGTTTAACTGTTTATTTTCCCACTTGGTGTGAAATCAAGTTATACAACCAACTAACACATGGTTCTCAAGTTTTTTTCAACTTGATCAAAAGAATTAACAGTCTGACAAATCAAGATCTTCGACAAGTAGCTCAAAATGTTGTTCAAAGAAATGGATATTTTGGCCATCCAGAAAGCATTTTGATCGCAATGTTAGGAGATGACAATCAAGCTGTTCGAGGCAAGGGCGTGAATCACGTTCTTTCACTTCGCAAGAACGACACCTCAGTTCGTTTATTTCACCTTCCTACTTTAAACTTGGAAGCAGACACATACTATGAGTTGGCTGATTTGGAAATTTGTCAGCAACAACCTCCAGCTATTAGACATTTGTCCGATTCTGAAATTGAAGACTGTCGAATGAAACCCTTAATTTTACACCATCCATGCCACAATCAAACTGTTAAAAGACATGTCAAATTGGTAACGGAAGCATCAGCACACGTCACTGGATTTGAAAGAAGAGATGGACTTATTCGCCAAAAAATTAGATCTCGCAAATTGTTAAAAAGGTTTGACACTAAAATGCAATTTTCGTAAAATGTTTTTATGTTGTGTTGACTGTTGATAACACATCTATGTTTGCCAGCCTCGCACTCACTTTTGTTGTGCACTTCGCATTACTACAGTAATATGTTGTACGACATACCCCTAAAATCAAATTTCTTAGCAAGTTATGAATTGCAAGAGTTCATGTTAACTAGTGGTGAATCACAACTCTCTATGATGCAATTTTAGCATGAAAAACCGGTTTCTTGACTGTAACTTTTTTTATGATTGAAATAGACAAAAAAGTCCTCTTAGCACTCATAGAAACATGATGATTCTGCAACTTTTGAGCTATAAATCAGGTCTCTACGACTAGCGGTTATCAAGTAACATGATTTTATGGCCATTTCACCCCTGCGACCAATTTTTGGGGGGGTAGCCAGCCCATGGTTGGTGGCAACTGGCTCAAGTCGATTTTTTTTCTATTTTTAGACCATTTGCCAGGATTTCCAAACTACACTTTTTTGAATTTCCAAAAAAATTTTTTTCACTCCACCTAGACAATCCTCTTCAACAGAACTATGTACAAAACTGCAAGTTTCGACTTAATAATTTTTTTTTTTTACAAATATACAGCAGATATTTAGCACAAGATGAGACAAGGCAATAATGTAATTAGACTAAATCACACAAAAGAAGTTGAATGGAAGGCAAACCTATGCCAATCAGCTCTGACATATACAGTGGAGGAATCACCCGAAGTGCTTTATCTTGCAGAAAATAGTTTTTGTGTAAGTGTAGTTATTTGAAATTCAAGGAAGAACAACAAAAGAAAAAGAATAAGCAATTATTGAAAGAATTGAAACATACTAAGCATGAACACTCATCAGGTGACAAAAGCCAATTTGTTTTATTAGCCAAAGAAAATTGGAATCGGCTTCCCCCCTTACCATTTCAACTAAAACTCAGACTTGGATTACACGTGGGTTACTAAAACCAGTAATAGCTATAAATAAAAAGCCATTGTAAGTTTTGTAAGGCAAATTCTGGATACTAGATTTTTTCTCATTGCATTTATCGCAACACTTATAACAGCAGTAGATAGCACATGCTTTGACGAAAATTTAAAATTCAATCGCAACTCTGAAATTGGAGATAAAACACTACCAGCATGCCAAAAGTAAAAAAAAATTTGCAACTGCTCATAGAAATAGATTTGATCTCTTCTGCTCAACACTTAGAGAAAAATGAGTTGACTTTAAAAACTTTTGGAGGAGTTGGAGTGCTTTGAATGACAGAGAAAAAGAAGAATGGAGAAAAAAAGCATTACACTGTTTAAGGAGAATTCATAAACATGCTTTACTAAAAAATCTTCATCTTCAAATTATTGAGTACTGTGGTAAAGAATTGGGTAAACTTGGGCATGAAGCTGGTGGCCTGGTAATAGAAGGCAGCACATTTTATGTGTTTGGTATCTACAGTGCCAAGACCTTCTTCAAAAATCTTGATCTTTCACAGAATTTCTTTTTGCATACTCGACAACCAAGCAGCAATACCTCAGACAATGATTTGAAGGAACTAAAGTCCAAGGTGTCTCAACTTTTCAGCACAAAATATTCTGAAGCTGTTGGGAAAGCTGGACAGCGCATGCTTTACAAATCTTTGAGACCATCCAATCATGGAAGAAATGCCTTCAAAAAAATTCTTGCAGCACATGATGATACAATCATGTCAATAACTAGCATTGAAGAGAATGAAGTGGTCGAGCTAGAAATTATGGTCGACAAGAAAGAAGCTGTTTGTACAATTGAGCAGGCGGAATTCCATACAGCAATGAACAAATTGCTAATGGATAACGTTTACTTAGCATTAAAACTTTAATCTCTACAGCAAACTTAATTGCACTGGACAAGAAAGAACTTAACAATGCTTTTGCTATATTTAATTTTTGATTTTAAGGAATATTTTAGCCTCGTTTTTGACTCCAAAGTCATCATGCAAGGACAAACTTATCCTCACAAAATACGAGGCTTCTTAGTTTTGCCTGTACTGTGATATATGGCTTTCAAGTCAAAATTTTTTCACCTACTTCAGTGTGTCAAGTTTTAGAGTTTCAAAAACGTATTTTTTGATCAAATAAACTTTGTAGGACTATTTACATTGCATAAAATACCAACATTTATGCATGGTTATATTTTGGCATCAACACTGTTCTTGAACCTTCAAAAAGATAAACTCATAGCTTTTAAGTTGTGAAACTTGTTCATTTTGAGAATGGCAAAAGGTATTACGCTTAAATTTTGTGAAGACGATTTTTGAGATCATTTTAAATTGTTTAAAAAAATATATTATAAAAAACTTCAATGCTTCTGCTTTGCTAAGTTTAATGCATACACTTAGTTTTTATCTCTTTTTAAGTGATTAGAAATTTTCGGGTTTTACGTGAGGCTTTGCAATGAAGCCTAATGAAAAAGCACCACAACGATCAAGCAAAGCTTTGTCTAATGCTAGTTAATCTCATATATTAAAAGATTTTATGACTCATTAGTGTAAAACATAAGTTACCTAAAATGATTTTGCCTTTAGATTTTTATGAAAATTACTCATGCTTCATGTAAAACCACTCAGTGGATTTTAATGTTAATTTTTAATTGTGCATTTGTGCCTGTTTTGGTAAAAAACGAGAATTTTTCTTGGTTTCTAAATTTTTTTTTAAATTGGAGACTTGGAGAGCCAACCTTCTTAATTCCACAACTGCCATTGATTAAAGTTATTGCATTCAATTGTGGATTCTGCTTCGCCACTAATGCTAGGACTTCCATACATCCCCTTTTTCAAAAAGATTTTTTGACTCATTTGTGAGAAACATAAGTTAGACAAATTGATGTTGCCTTTAGACTATTTATGAGAACTACTCATGCATCATGTAAAACCACTCAGTGAATTTCAATGTGAATTTTTGATTGTGCATTTGTGCTGTTTTGAATGAATATTTGTTACATCAAAATATTACAAAAACATCAACATGGAAAATTTCAAAGTGATTTAGCAAACTGCTTCGAAAAGGCTCATGAAAACTTCTTTGAAACAGAGCAAAGAATCCTTAAGTCATTGACAAACGAACTAGTATTTAAGAAATGCTGCATACCTTAATGTGTGAAGTGGAGTGAATTTTGAATTCACAACCTCTGACTAAGGTTACAGATGTTCCTAGAGATTTTGAAGTTTTTATTCCTAAGCATTTGCTTCTGGTGAAATATATCAATAGTCTTCCATCTGGCCTTTTTGATGAAAAGGATATTTACTTAAAACAAAGACGGAAACAAGCAAATTACTTTGCCAAAGTGTTCTAGGCTAGATGGAGATAAAAGTACTTGGGTGTGATGCAAAAATGTCAAAAACGGCATTTTAAAACTCGATATTTTCGATTGGGTGATGTTGTGCTAGTCCTGGATGAGAATTTACATAGAAATCAGTGGATCCAAGGGAGAATTATAGAAACATTTCAGGGCTCCAAAGCACTAGTGAAAAGGTCAAGCTTCAAACTAAAGCTTCCGAAACAATTTGGCCTCCTGTATAACAAAGCTGTGCTTAATTACTTACAAAGAATAAGCCTTGAAGTGTTGATCTTAGCTGAACTAGACAAGGTTTGATCCGAGTGGGTCGAATCAAGAGGGGCAATCCAAGAGCTATCCGCTGAGTTTTGTTTCGAATCTGCTATCTGTTTTTGTTTTCAAAGTTTTTAATTGCTGCATCCGCCCTCTACCACTCATTGTCTACTCATAGGCTACTCGCAGCTAAAAATGGAGAAATTTTGGTTGAATTTAGGTTTATTAATTTTATTAATTTTTGGTTGAATTTAGGTCTTGAATCCAAGTGATTGACAATCATGGCTATTCACAGAATTCACAGGCCATTCCCTGACTTTTACAAGTATAATCTGGAATATTTCATTGGTAATATACAATAAATGTGTAGTGCATTCTGACTGTGTAAATAAATGACTATGACATATTCACGGTGAAATTTACTTCTTTGTTTGTTCCAATAAGCCTCTCGTTTTGCTGTGCTCCTAGGCCTATTCCAAATTTCATTACCGAAAGGAAATATTTTGTACGTTATTTAAAAACAAAATGAAAATGACTTTTAAACTACGATTTTCAAGCAACTGGATTTGGTGCTGTGTTAAATGAAGTAATTGTTAACCAACTAGAGTACTTGACTTACACCTAAACCAGCAGCTAAAGTTTATCAACCACAGTTAATGAGTGAATAGTAAATTGCTTCATCGATGGATATCAATTTTTGAATATGGCAATAACCAATAAGGCTTTAATCAAAAGGTAATGCACAATTTAATAAAAATGCTGTTTTTGCCAACTTTGATGTATGGAAACATGTTCTGCTTAAAACAAGGTCAGGAGCATGTGTTTCCTCTTTCGTGTTTTTTCTACAAAATTGAAAAAGATGGCTTTTTGCGTTGTAATTTATGCATGGGATAAATTCTGGCAGAAAAAGTTCTTACCTGCTTCTAGTCCATGTACAAACAAACAAGCATTTGGAATTAGTTCACAATGTGATGACAACACATAGCTTCACTGAGCCTATCCCGTCAGCAAATATCGAAGGTGGACAAAAAAAACATCGAGCGGAAGACTGACCTCAAGTAGTTCCAACAAAATTGCAAAAATGAGAGAAGCTGCTCCTATCAGTGGTGGTCATTAGCATGGGCAAGCCAGAAGGTTGCCCCCCCCACTTGATTTTGCATGTTACCGCTCCCCCTCTCCAAAAAAAAAAAATGCAACATACAGTACTGGAGAAATTTATCTTAAATTTTTTATTTTTTGCAATTTTTTTGAACATAACGTTTGTTTAACATTGTGGCAATTGTAAATATAGTAATGGATGAAGTGAGGGTTCATTGGAAAGCTTGTTCAATTTGCAAAAATGAGATGCAGTGTCGCACGAAACTGCGATTTTATGATGTCATAATTGGACAAGGAAATGAATCAATGTCAACTGATAAGTTGAACATGTGTAGTTTTTATTGCTTTATGGCCAAATTTAGCATAATAAAACGTTGTTTACTTTACTTTTGTGGACAAATTCTTATAGATTTGTGCTTAGTAGTGAATAAATTGTAATTAATTGGCAAAATATTTCGAATTTCTGTCTTTGGGAACCGATTAATGGTGGAAGCTCACCTAACAAGCAATTTTGAACTAGCATCTGTCTAATACCGCAATTTTTCATTGTTTCAGCATTTTGGTACTAAGGTACCGTAAAATCGGGTAACTTTGTTCACTTAAACCAGTATTGCCGAACATGGTAATTTTGTTCAGGCTATTTTTTTATTTCGCTTAAATTTTTGTTACATTTATCAATTTGGTGTGAATTACAAAATGAGACAATGTAAACTATTTGAAAAAAATTTATTCGGGTATTTTACCCCATTTTTATGAAACCAAAAGGGGAATAGTCAGCTTTCTATAATAAAAAAACTTTTGATCCATTCCTAGAATAGTTTTTTGTCCATTCCTGCTGACACATATTGACTAAATATTTTAATGCACAGGTTTAACTTTTATTTTAATTGCATTAAATTTAAATTGTGTTCACACATGGCTCTGAGTCAGAAAAAAAAGCCCCAGGCCGCCGTAATTACAAAACAGGATATTCAGAAGAACAACTGAAAACCGCAATACATGCTGTAAATGGGAGAAATTTTTCCATTAGAAAAGCCTCAAAGTTCTATAAAATACCGTTCAAAACTTTGAGACACAAAATAAAAAACTTGCACTCCAAAAATGTCAGGCGTCCTAAGCGACTTTGTCCCGAAACTGAAGCATCACTAGTGAGAGTTACTGACACTTTAGTTGAATGGAAAGTGCCCCTGACATGAGAAGATATTAGTTTGCTAGTAAAAGGTTATTTGGATTTTCAAGGAGTCAAGGATTCCATTTTCAAGGATAATTTACCAGGGAAAGACTGGTTAAAAAATTTTGTTGAGAGTCATGGCTTGACCAGGCATATAGCCGACAATGTGCGAATTCGTAGAGCTGAGATATCACCTGATATTATGAACGATTATTTTGATAATTTGGAGCAAAATATTACTGGCATACCTCCAGAACGATGCTTTAACTATGATGAAACCAACATCACAGACAATCCTGGATGTAAAAAAGTAATTGTCCGTCGAGGATTGAGACGCGTTGAAAGAAAAGTGGAACACTCCAAACAAAGTACCAGTGTAATGTTTTGTGGGAGCGCTTCCGGTTTCTTTTTGCCACCCATGGTAGTATATAAAGCACAAAATTGCTATTCAAACTGGGAAGTAGGTGGTCCAAAAGGATCTATATATGACACCACAACAAGTGGGTGGTTCGACTCCCGCACTTTTGAAAGATGGTTCTCTCAAATATTTTTGCCTCATGCAATTACATTACCCGGAGAAAAACTTTTAATCGGCGACAATTTAGCATCTCATTTCTCTGATGCTGTTATTTCAGAATGTTTGAAGCACAACATAGTTTTTGTTACTATGCCTGCAGCTTCAACCCACTTGTGTCAGCCGCTAGATGTGGTCGTTTTAGGTCCAGCGAAAAGAGCATGACGAAATATATTGGATAAATGGAGGTATTTGAGCTATGTCAAAATAAGTTCATTACGATCTTTTTTGACATCTTTTTTATATTGTTTATGTATAAATACCAAACAGTTTTTGAGTACCTATCGTTAGTAGAAATTTTACGACTGAGTTTTTTTTTCTTTCGAGACACTTGATTGTTTTGCAATTTGGGCTGTTGCTTATTCAGGTCCATTATATCACGTTTGTTTATTTTTAGGAAAGAAACAAGAAGCAAAGGAACGATTCCGAGATCTCAGTTTCCAGCTTTGTTGAAACGGCTATTTGATTCTTTTACTTTTGCAAATCTTGTTTCTGGATTTCGCGCAACAGGCATATACCCTCTAGACCGCGAACAAGTTTTGAAGAGGCTGCCGTCCACATCCAACAACCGCGATCCTGGTGGACCAAATATGGGATCTGCCTTAAACGACTCTGTATTGAGTCTTTTGGAAGAGCATTGTAGGCTTGGATCAAACTCTAAAAAAAGTCCCTAGAAGTAGAGGGAAAAAAATTGTGCCAGGAACAAGGGTTGTGTCCTAGGAACGAAATGGCAATGCCAGCTCTTCTACTAGTGCCAGTACTCCTGCTACTTCTGCAAGTAACGATGCAGAATGGATCTGTGCTAAATGCAGTGCTCCATGGCAGGATGATGGAGATCATAGGTGGATGGTTTGTGATCGCTGTGACAAGCAGTATCACCTTCAATGCTGCAGAATTCAGTATCGTCGCCAAGATTACTATACTCTTGACATTGAGCATATGCCATTTACTTGTGATGCATGCTAAGTTGATTGAGTAATGTAAATTTATGTTGATGTTGTCTTTTTACTGTTCGTTTTGCTAATTAAATATTTCATTTTACTGAAGACGTTACATATCGAAATAGAGTTGATGTAGGGTAGAGCTAGCACTTGAAGCATGTTTCAACGTCACAGGGTAGATCATAATCTTCATCTAAGCTAAGTTTGCATCCAAATCTCTCGCTTTAAGTGTTTCTTTGTTTTTATGCATATTTATTCTCCTGTCACCAGACAGCGTCAAACGCTAACTATCGGACGATCTGCACACTTTTCATTGCAATGACTACTTCGTGATTAGAGGAATCCGCTTAGGAGCTTCCAGTAATCCAATGTTCCTGTAGATTTCTTTGAATTCTTGCCCACTAAATTTGCTGCTTGTTTGAAGCCGTAAAGCAGAGATAATCATCGTAAAGCATCTTATCCAAGGGCGCAACAACGTGACCAGGGTGAGGGTTGAACCCAGATCATGCAATCAGGGTCTTCGTAAAAACATTGACGCCTTTACCCATTTGGCCACGCTGCCGACTAAAAGTGCTGAGGTTAAAGAGCTCTATATACATGATACAAGAGGATGATATATATTTAGCTTAGTTTATTTTTTGTTGAGCGACCAATGAAACACAAGGAAACAAAGCAAGAATAGAGGTCAAAAACGACAACAGTGATAAAACGTTTAAAACCCCATATGGTAGAAAAGTCCTGCACACATTTAAAATTTTAATATCTCAAAAACCCCATATGGTAGAAACTTTAGATTTTCAACAGTGAATTATACCACCATAAAGTTTTTTTGTTATTTTTCACAGGTTATTTTATTGTTAAAGTGAGTACGAATAAGTCATTTTTAATAAAGGAGTAAGGAGTAAGTTTGCAACAAATTATGAAAAATGTTGACCATTCAACAAAAAGCACAATGTGTTCTTTGGTACAATGAATTGAAATCACCAACTGCAGTACAACGTAAATTTAGAAATGAGTTTGGACAAGACCCTACACACACTAACAGCATTAAGAGATGGTTTAAAAATTTTATGGAAACCGGCAGCATTTTGGATCGCAAACGATCAGGTAGGCCAAGCATTGATGAAGAGACTGTTGATGCTGTCCGTGTAGCATTTCATCGCAGCCCAAGGAAATCAATTCGTGTTGCATCAAATGAACTTGCTATTCCTCGAAGCACAGTTCACAAAGTTTTACATGAACGACTTCGGCTCCATGCTTACAAGTTACAAATTGTTCAAGCTCTTAAGCCAGATGATCGCCCTCGCCGAGCAGCTTTCGATGAAGAAATTCTTCAGCGCATTGATGATGACAATGGCTACCTTAACAGTGTGTGTTTTTCCGACAAAGCAACTTTTCATGTATCCGGGAAAGTCATTAAGCATAACATTCGAATATGGGGTTCACAAAATCCTTGCGAGGTTTTAGAAAGAGAAAGAGACAGTCCCAAAATCAATGTTTGGTGTGGTTTAACGCACAAACAGATTATTGGTCCGTTCATTTTTGCTGAATCCACCACTACAGCAAACATTTATCTGGATATGCTAAAACATTACGTTGTTCCTCAATTAGAAGAGTTCCAGCCGAGGGTTGTGTTTCAGCAAGACGGCGCCCCTCCACACTGGGGTTTGATAGTTCGTGACTTTTTAAATGAAACTTTTCCAAACCGATGGATTGGAAGAAATGGCCCAACACCATGGCCGCCAAGATCTCCAGATATTACCCCTTTAGACTTTTTCTTGTGGGGTTATGTAAAAGACAGAGTTTACAGAACGCCAGTACGTGACATCGAAACATTGCAGTCACGAATAATTGAGGTTCTCGCCACAGTAAACGAAGAAATGCTGGAGAACACTTGGCGCGAAATTGAGTATCGCCTTGACATATTGAGAGCAACAAATGGAGCACATGTTGAAGTCTATGTATAGCATGGAAAATTAAATTCTTGAAATATGGCTATTACTTAAACTGCTAGAAATTTTTATGTTTAAAACTTTAATAAACAAACTTTACTTTGCAAAAAACTGTATGATTTTATCTGCTTTAGTCATTTAGCAATACAATTTTAAAAAGTGTTCAAGACTTTATGGACACCCTGTATATTAGTAGTAGTAGTAATCTTTTTATTGTCGAGCAAAAAAAAACAAACACATCGCAAATAATCCAACAATCAAAAACACGATTTAGCACAACGAGAAAGAGCGAAAGACCAAAAAACGTCGCTTAATGAAGTGACACGGTCGCCGAGTCTGCTCCTCCTCTTAGTAATAATACAAAATTTTAAAAAAGCAAAACAAAAGGAAGAAAAAAGATCAACACAAGAAACAAAAAAAAAACAAACAAACATAGGCAGCACACATAATATACGGTAATTTAATATTTTACAGTTTAATATCTACACAAGTAATGGTGTGCTTATTAACAAGTACAGGATTGCAAAAAGTAACGCTTTAGCATCTTTGATGATGCTTTTTCATTTTATTAACACAACCAGAAAGGTAAAACGTTGTAATAAAATAAAATGTGTGGTTACTGCACCATGAAATTACATCTAACCAACAAATTTTAAGTTTTTTAATTTGGTTTTCCAACTATTCTTAAAAAAATCGTTTAAAACCCATAAAGTTTTGAAATAAATTCAAAATGACCCTTAAACTTTTTTTAAAAAATGTTAGAGTGAACAAAGTTATCAGTTCTATGGAAAACTTTGTTAGTTTTCGAGATTTCAGCTATATTAAGTGAAAATCTGAAAGTGAGCAAAGTTACCCGATTTTTCGGGTAACTTTGTTCAGTCAAAGAATGAGCGATAAAGTGTCATGTGATGGAGTGCGGTAAATGAAAGATAGCAGTTTGGATAACTTGGACCCAGAGTGTTATGATTAGCTTAGAAGTGAAGGAGAAAGTTTGGTGGGAATGAAC
This sequence comes from Trididemnum nubilum, assembly GCA_963965965.1. Taxonomy (NCBI): domain Eukaryota; kingdom Metazoa; phylum Chordata; class Ascidiacea; order Aplousobranchia; family Didemnidae; genus Trididemnum; species Trididemnum nubilum. The sequence goes on along the minus strand of OZ014476.1, from coordinate 10,269,757 downwards.
TAGAACTAAAAAACAATCCCAAATTGAACAAAGTTACCCGATTTTACGGTATTTGTACAAAATTGCTGTTTGGAGTGCGTTTGCATTCAATCATTTAAAGAGCATGGGATTAAAGAATGATTTAAGCCCTAGGAAGAAGGGTCAAATTCGAATTCTTCTGGAAGAAACTTCATTAAAGCAGGCAAAAATTGCAAAGAAATTGGGTGTATCTACTGCTACAATCACACAAATCAAAAAGAAAATGCAGAAAGGAGAAGATCTGAAAAACAAGAGAGTGAGCAATTGTGGTAGAAAACGTAGAACCACACCACACATGGACAGGCAGATGGTGGTGATGGCCCTAAAAGACAGCAGAGCTTCCTGCAAGAGGATTTCAAGCGTGTTGGCATCTGAAGGTTTTATAATCCACAGGAGAACTGTGAACAAACGGCTAATAGGAGCTGGGCTGAAAGCATATCAACCACGCAAGAAACCACGGTTGACCGAAAAGATGACGAAGCAATATCTGGCTTGGGCAAATGAACATAAAAAATGGACAGCTGATGACTGGTCAAAGGTACTTTATCTAAATAGCCAATAGCCATATTGCTATTTCATTATACCAGTACTCCTTAACTGCTTAGTCTAGTATCTTCAGCTTCTAGACCTCCTCAATAGCTGTAGTTTATAGCTGATGGCATTGAGCTCTAACACCCCTTACATATTCTTAATACAATTATGTAGCATGTACAGCAATTTTAGGTGATCTCCTCAAATGAATCAACAACTGCTGTCTGAGATGATCGGGTTCAGTCTGTTAGACCAAGACAAGGTGAAGAATTCAAGCCAAAATGTTTGAAGAAAACAGTAAAATTTTCTTCAAAAATTATGGAGTTGGATGCAATTTCAGTTTGTGGTCCCAGCCAACTGCATATTGTTCAAGAAACCATGAATGGGGCCAAGTATATCAGCATGCTCAAAGATGGGCAAGATCACTACCTTTTGGTGATCTTGAAGATAAAGATCATGATCTGGGTATGATAGATTAATTTCAATCACAAACATGGCAAAAAATTCCAATTACTACCGAAGAAAAAAGCATGCTCCTGAGACCTGAGCCAAAGGCAATCGATTTTGTTTTGCATGAAGCTCATCTTCCCACAGATTTTTTGGTGGAAAACTTGGTGGTTTTTGGAAAACAAATAATCATTTTTGCAACCATGCTGCAGCTCAATTTGCTATGTTCAGCTAAAGCATGGAATGTGGATGGTACTTTTAAGGTGGTAAAAAAACCATTTTATTGCTTTTCACCATACACGCATTTGTCAAAAAAGAAAGAAAAAGTTCTCCAATTTTCACTGATGTTTTGCTTTATGACAAGAAAAACAGGTGATTACATTGCTGTTTAAAAAGGGAGTAAAACATGGGTTGATTTTGGAGCCTAAAGTCTATCATGTTATGCTGGACTTCGAAAAGGGAGTGTGGAAAGCTTTCGAGAAGTGCTCTTTCCATTTCGCACAAGCCGTGCATCGTAAACTACAAAATCTAGGACTACAACAACTATACGTACAAAATTCGAAAACATTAAAAAACTAATTTGCAAGGTACTGGCTCTACGCTATGTACAGGAATATCATATACAGGGATTGGTAAAAGATATTCAGAAAAAATTGCCTGATGATTCACCATTACGAAATTTACTTTTGTACCTTGGTTGAAAACTTGAGAGCCACATCAATGGAATGACCACCAGATGCAAATAACAACCAACAATGATGTTGAAGGTTGGTATTACAAACTTAAAAAATGCTAGCCTTAAGGTCTGTTTTAACTTTTGATCAAGTTATTAAACGCTGAATCTACTAATATCAAGCAAGATATTGAACTGTTGGAATTAGGACTCTTAATATGCTGCCAAAGAAAAATGCATTCTGCACTTCATATAAAACTGTTTTGCTATTGAAAACCATCTGAAAAAGGCAGCAAGAACGCGAAGCAGTTGCTACCTTTCCAGTGAAAGGTATGATTGACTTGTATGTGAATGAAAATTTAGCTCGATTCAGAAAGCACCTGCTATAGTGCTATGGTTAACAAAAGAAGCTGCAAAAGCAAAAGGCTATAAATGCATTTGGACAAAGAACGGCAAAATACTTACCCACATGAATGATTCTGAACCAATTTTTGAGATATGAAATGAGAAGGATCTACGAAAATTATAATTACCATAAACTAAGTGTTTAAATGTGCAAGCACTTCGAACAATTGCTGTAGTATACAGTATTGGAAAAATTATTATGGATTTTTGTTTTTAATTTTGTTGTAAATTTTATAGTTATTTGATTGTTTTGATAGTTATGAACCAAAGAACTGATGAAATGATGGTTGGTTGCAAAGATGATGCAATGTTACACGATTGCAATTCTATGACATGCGATAAGGAGTTATTATGATGTCATAATTAGCCAATACATTGTGTCAATAAAACGAGTACTATTGAACAGAGGTATAATTTAATATCCTCTGCAAACATTTTCAACTAACAGTTGCTTTTTTAGTATCTGTTAGGGTACTAAAAAGTTTAGCTGGAAATAAAAAAGGATAATTTTAATCAGAGTTAAGAAATAAAAGTTATTAAGCGAAGTTACAAAGATGGGAAAAAGGAAAGATTTGAGTCCTAGAAAGAAAGGACAAATTAGTGTTTTACTTGAGGTTAGGGGCCTCAAGGAAAAAGATATAGCAAAAAAATTAAATATATCAACTCAAACTTCAGTTCTGTGAAGAAAAAGTTGGATTTAGGAAGGAGCTTAGGTTCTTTAAGAAAAGGAAATTGTGGAAGAAGAAAACAACACCCCACCTTGATCGCAAAATCAAAGCAATAACATTAAAGGATAGGAGAGCATCTTGCAAGAAACTCTCTATAGATTTGGCAAAGCAAGGTTATGTTGTGTCGAAGAACAATCAATAATCATCTTTCAGAGCAAGGACTGAAAGCATACAGAGCAAGATGGAAGCCACGGCTGACTGAGAAGATGAAGCAGGCAAGTTATCAGGGACGTCAAAGGATGAGCATGAAACTTGGACGTCGAAGGATTGGTCAAAGGTAATATGAGTTACTTTACGTTCTTTATAGCCTCTGCACCTTTATATGATTAAAGTTTAATATAATACGTACATTTTGTTCTAAATTTTCTCAACCAAACCCCTTTCAGATAAGTTAATGCATTTTCTAGCTACATTTTGTTATGGATACAAAAAAACTTCCGTTCAAAAAGTTTACAAAAACTACCATGACACCTTTAACCTCAAACATGTAAACCTAAGAAGCTGAACGTAAAATAAACATTGAATCTAAATATTAGTTTAATATGTTTCAGGTTATTTTTTCAGACGAATCGACTATTGCAGTACTTGATGACAGGGTGCAGACAGTTCATTGAAGGTCTGTAGAAGAATTTTGCCAGTGTTTAATGAAGACTGTAAAATTCCCATCCAAAATTATGGTATGGGGGGCCATATCTGTTCATGGAACTAGTAGATTACACATTGTCCTATGAACCACGAACCAAGTGAAGTATGTGGTTATGCTAGATGGGCGTCTGTTGAGGCAAGTTAGTGAATGGTTTCCTGACTAAAACTTGATTTTTCAGCAAGATGGTGCTCCATGCCATACCGGAAAAATGTCAATGAAGTGGTTTCAAACAAAAAAAATTAAAGTGCTGAAATGGCCAAACAATTCCGCGGACATGAATCCGATTGAAAACTTGTGGGAAGCTTTGAAAAGTGAAATCCATTCACAGCCAATCACAACAAAAAATGAGCTGATTGAACAGTTAAATAAGGTGTGGTTTCATTGCACAAAAATCACAAACTCTGCAAAACATTGGTAAAAAGCATGCCAGACAGGATAAAAGCCTTGAAAGATTCAAAAGGTGGACAAAGAAAATATTGAAAATTATTTCAATATTTTCTTTGTCCACCTTTTGAATCTTTTATTTTATTTTAACGAGTTTTCAAAGCGTTTTTTACTTTGACCCGTTTGTGTTATTGTTGCTGAAATAAAAAACACATTTTCATCAAAAAACTTTGAAAAAATCATGTAATCGATTTTAATTAAGGCATTTAATCATCAAAATAGCTTTCAGAAACCTAAAGTTTTATCAAAAAGTAAAATATAAGCAGAGAGTGTTAGTTAAAACCGTCCGCGAAGCATGTTAAAGTACCCTTTTTCAAATGTAATGATTTCATTGATTTATTTTATTGCCAAACTATGCTGTCATAATACTTCTCTGTCACGTGTCGTGAAGTTCCAATAGTGCAATGATGCACCATCTTTGCAATCAACCATTAGTTTATCAGTTCTTTGGTTCATAACTATCAAAACAACGTTAAGTAACTAAAAACATTACAGCAAAATTATTGAAAAAATAAAATCCATAATAATTTTTCCAGTGCTGTACTGTAATACTATTAAAGGCGGTGAATCATCCAGCCAATTCCGGTGGGTTACAATAGCTAAAATTGAGCTATAATTTGTGATATTTTTTGGCTTAATTTTGGGACTGCGATTGCAAAGATATTCAACAAATACAAAGATATCACCCAAAAAAAGTTTTTGGAAACTCTGAAATTTGTTCTTCTCGCCAAAATCACTGTTCTTTAACCCTTTGCGGTCCAATTTTATTTTCAACAAATTTATGTAATTTGGTCCAAAGTCCTCTGACAGAGGACTTTTTGATTGGGTTGTTTTTGCGGTCCAAGACACTCTTTCAGAGGTATCGCTGATGTAATTGATTTGTACCTTTTCACTTTTTTCTTTTTAGCGCATTACAACGCAAAACTTTGGTTATGATCTATGTCAAGTCCAGACAAGTTTTGACTTGTTGATAGTTGTGCACAGAGCTAAAATTTGAAAAAAAAGCAAATGGCAAGATACAGTCATAAACTGTTTAGAGTAGAATTGTTGCATTTGGAAGTCTGTAGACTAGCAGTAGATTTGATAAAAAATACAGGGATAACAACTTGAGGGATAAAGTAGCAACGATAAATACAGGATTATTATGCTGTGCTTGTCAAGAGAACGGTAAAAATCTAGTGGTAGAAATTAGTGGAAAGGCTGTAACTTCAGGCAAAACTAACCCTTGGATATGCGTGGTGAGGAAGTTTTTCAGCAGTTTTACTGGTATCATTGTGTAAACTAAAATTCCTGAGTAAGTATTTGTGACAAATGGCGTAATTTTTAGATTGGGAGTAGTGGTGATAAGACAATGGCTGGATTACTGCATGCCCAGGAATTGGTGATAGAGGTAGATAAATCGGATATATCAAGTCTTGATGATGAAGATTCAGATTTTAGTGATGAAGAGGATATGCTGCCTGACACTGATATAGAAAGTGACATTGAGGACGATGAACAAGATGATGTAGTTGGAGGCCAAGACGATTGGAGCCCGTGGAGGTCTAGTGATGCAGATCTTTAGAAGTATCCATTTACCGTTCCGAATTCCGGTGCTCATTTTCATCAGTCACCAAATTAATTAGATGCTTTGCACTGTTTTCTTACTGATGAATTGCTACAAGAATTTGTTGCGCAACTAATGCCTTTGCCAGTATAAAGTTACACGGCAGAAATTTTTCTAACACATCGATTTGGCACAAGTGGCAAGACGTTACTTTGGCAGGTAACGTCTTGCCACTTGTGCCAAATTGATGTGTTAGTGGCAAACAAACTACGGAATCTTTCTCATGGCCAGATCAACCATTCATGTCAAGAATTGTACTCTATTTGGTCGATCAAGTACTTGCTCATGCTCAAGGAACAGGGTTCCATCTATATACTGATTGGTATTATACTGGCATGCCCTTGGCAGAAAAACTGCACGAGCGTCAGATACATCTAACTGGAACAGTGCAAAAAAACACGGAAATCTTTGCCCAAAGCCTACAAAAAAATGAAAATGAAGAATGGTGAGAAAAAAGTTTACAGGCATCCAGACAACATGGTAAGTCTGTGTTGGAAAGATAAGCGGCCAATCTGTATGTTGAGCACCTGGCATAACAGTGAATCAGAAACTACTTCGCGAATTGTTAGAGGAGGAAGACGAGAAGAAATTGAAAAACCGTTAGTGATAAGCGACTACACGGAAAACATGGGTGCTGTAGACAAAAGCTGATCACTACTGTGCCTCCTACTCGTTTTCAAGATAGACGCTGAGATGGTGGAGGAAGCTGTTTATCTGGATGCTAGAGGTGAGCTTGGTCAACTCTTTCATCATATATAGGCTGGAAACTCACCAACCAAATCTCACTCAGCTTCAATACAGAAAGAAGATTATTTTGCAACAGGTCGGAAATACCTGGAATGTCAATGCTGAAAGACGAGATAGGCCGAGCTCTGCTGAAGATCGTGTTAGACTTCAAAAGATACCCCACTTTATAGCAAAAGCTGTCTCAGGCCACACCAAAGTATGCATGGTCTGCAGCACCAAACAAAATTGTAAAACAACGGTTTTCTACTGTGAAACTTGTTCACAAAGACCTGGTTTGCATCCGGGACAGTGCTTCGAAGAGTATCACACCAAGAAAGACTATAAACGATAAGCAACTGAACCCTACTGTATAGCATCAAACTTTTGTGATCCTCATTTTTTCTGGTATTTTGAACACTGAAGGAACAGTTTTTTTGCATGTGTACTTGTTATAACGCAAGTGATATTTTTGTCGGCATGACATTACCATTGCGTACATTTTGTTTTACACCAGGCAGCTTGTTTTTATTATCCAACGATAAATCATGAATTTTTCTGAAAAACATGCGATACTATTGAGAAGCAGCCAAAGATGGCAAAAAATAGAACAAAAAAGCCTAAAAACAGGAAAAAATTTCATCGCAAATTTTTCACCAAATAAGAAGCAAATCTCGAAAAAAATGTCATATTCTCATGTTTTGGACCAAAAGCAACATTTAAAAAAAAATTTGGACCTGGTGGGGATGAATTTTACCCCACAAAATATCCTCTCCCAGAGGTACTTGGACCGCAAAGGGTTAAACCATTAGGCCTACTGTGGTTCTGGCGGGAAAAACAAAACTCAGAGTATCCAAAAACTTTTTTCAGGGATATCTTTTTGTATTTGTTGAATATCTTTGCAACCGCAGCCCCAAAATCAAAACAAAAATCATCAAAAATTATATTTGATTTTTATCAATTGTAAACCACCGGAATTGACTGAATGATTCACCGCCTTTAAATGTTTTTTGGCATATGTGTGTGCTCTGATTTTTAAAAATGATGCAATATCCCTGCTCAACTTGTAAAAAGCCTTGCAAGGCCAATCAAAAATCAATCCTTTGTGACATCTGTCAGATCTGGGCAAATCTTTGTCGCACAGGCCTATCAAACAGGGAATTTAATGAGCTTGGTCACTCACCAGAACCCTTTTTCTGCCCAAATTGCTATAAATGTATCTTCCCCTTTCAAACTCTGACTAATGAAGAGTTTCTACAAGAATTTTTTGGGCAAAACAAGGATAGCCTGTCATTAAAAGACCTAAATGATACAATACCTGAATGTAATGACTGCTACATTATACTCAAAAGTTTAAAGAAACTTATTCAAAAAACAATGACCCATTTTTGCTGCACATTAACATACGCAGTCTAAACAAAAACTTTCAAAAGCTTGAGGAGCTGATAACGCAGATTGGTAAAATACCAGACATAATAGCAATCTCGAAGACTAAATTAAAATCAAAATTTTTTATGTTTTTACCAGAATAGACCTTTATCCAACAAAATTCTAAAACAAATGCTGGTGGGGTTGGCATGTTTGTTAAAGACTTTCTAAATTATGAAGTGATCCATACTTATGATTTGAACCTTAATGGATGTGAAGAGATTGGGTAAAAGTTAAAATAAACAAAGATAAAAAAGTGTTTGGCATCTATTGGCACCAATGACACAATATTGCTCAATTTCAAACCTCACTTGAAACCACTCTGGAAGCTCTAAATAAGGATAAAAGAACTTATTATACAAGTATATGTGGTGATATTAACATCAATTTATTGCAAAACAATGTTAATACCCAAATGAAATGCTACAATAATATGCTTTTCAGCCTCGGCTGTCTTTCTTTAATTAAATATGCTACTAGAATCACTCCTCATAGTGCTACATTATCAGATCATAGTTAAACAAATTGACTGAAATTTGGGATTTATTGGTGCTGAGAGCCACTTTTTAGTCTAAACATTCAGACACTTACTCTTAATGGAAAGAGCGATGAAATCTGGTAAGGGGGGAAGCTGAAGTCTTGATGGGGGGATGCGTCCCCCTACAATTTAAGTACTACCTGCAACCAATAGTTTCACTTGAGGTGCACACAGGACTTAAGCAATAGCCTAACAAAACTACAGCAAAAAAATATGGAATGGAAGTCCGAAAAGTGTAAAGAATAGTTTTGTTTGCTTGCCAATTTGTTCTTCTTCTTATGCTATGCCTACTATTTGCCATACTAAGTCTACACTGCCATACTATGCCAACAGTGCCACACTAAGCCTACTACATGCTATACCATGCGTACCATAAATAAAACCATAATTATTCACCTACACAGGTAGCACATATCCACTCCAGAAATCAGTCTTGCAATTCATAACTGGAGTGGTGGCGGAGTCGGATTTTGCACTTTTTAGCAGGAGCTAGAGTGCCATTGTTTAAATATCGAATTGTAGTGTTATCCTAACGTTAAAATTCATCAATCAATATTCTTAGCCAAACACCAACATTTTCAATCAATTTTTTCAGCCCAAAGCCAACATGCAGTAATCAACCTTCCTATACTAATGCTTAAATTTATCATTTAATTTTCCTAGTCTACTTCTAGCATACATCAATCAATTTTCCTAGTCTAATGCTAACAATTGTCAATCAATTTTCCTAGGCTAATGCTAGTGTTCATCAATTAATTTTGCAGTCAAGAGCTAATAGTTGTCAATCTAATGTCCCACCCGAATGCTAATATTTATACATCAATTTATGTATTCTAATGCCAACAATAATAATCTACTTTCTTATGCCAATGCTTACAATCAATTTTTTTAGTCTAATGCTAACATTTATCTGTCGATTTTCCTACTCCACTGCTAACTGTATCAATCAATTTTCCTAGTCTAATAATGGTAATATTTATCCATCAGTTTTCCTAGTCTAATGCTAATATTAGCAATTTTCCTAGCCTAATGCTTACATTTATCAATCAATTTCCTAGTCTAATACTAACATTTATCAATCAAATTTTCCTACTCTAATGTAAAAATTTATCCATCAATTTTCCTAGCCTAGCGTAATGGTAGGGTAGCATTTATCAAACAATTTTTCTATTCCAATGCTAACATTTATCATTAAATTTTCCTAGCCTAATGCTAACATTTATCAATCAATTTTCCAAGCCTACTGCTAACATTTATCAATTAATTTTCCAAGTGTAATGCCAAAATCCAATAATTAACCTTCTTGTACCAATGCTTACATTCATCAATCAGTTTTCCTAGTCTAATACTAACCTTTATCCATCAATTTTTCTAGCCTAATATCCATTAATTTTCCTAGCTTAATGCTAACATTTATCAATCAACTTTCCTAGTTTAATACTAACAATTATCAATCAATTTTCCTGGTCTAATGGTAACATTTATCAACCAAATTTTCCTAGCCTAATACTAACATTCATCAATCAAATTTCCCAGTTTAATGTTAACCTTTAGCCATCAATTTTTCTAGCCTAGTGTAATGCTGCAGTAACATTTATCAAACAATTTTCTTAGCCTGATACCAATATTTATCAATCAATTTTCTTGGCCTAGCTTAATGCTAACATTTATCGATCAATTTTCCTAGTCAAGTGCTAACAGTTCTCAATCAATTTTTCTAGTCTAACGCTAACATTTATCAATCAATTTGCCAAGTCTAATGCTAACATTCATCAATCAATTCTCCTGTTACAGTAATTGCTAACATTTATCAAAAAATTCCTTTAAAACACCGAAATCTATCCTGCACTGCAGTATCCTTGCCTTTTTTTTGCCAATTTGTTTCTCTTTTTTTTTACACTGTTGCTTGATTTTCTTTGTTTAATTTGAATTTCTGTATTGTAAGTTAATCTCGCTTTCACAGTATTTTCTAAATTTTCACCAAATATGTCGCCCAACAGTACTTGAATTATACTACATTCAAAATATTCCCTTCCTATAATATTTACTTTCCTGTACTTTTCTCCCTAAAAGAACACGACAAAAACGAAAATAAAATTTAACCTAAATTAATAATCCTTTCTTTGGCAACTTACCTCATTAAACTAGGACAAACCCTATTTCTGAAAACCAACTTCTTGTAAAGAAGTCTAAACAATTTTTCAAATAAGTAAATGCCTTTAATTCATATATTTTCAGCTTAAAAAAAGCTACTTAGTCACAATCTGTTTTGAAAATAACTATATTTTAGTAGAGTTGTAAAAGCATAAGTGAATTGGATAGCTTTCATTGTTGTAAATGTTAAAATTGAAGAACACTTTCCGTGTTTCATTGAAGTGAATAGCACTACAAGTGAAAATTTGTGCAACATAATTGCACAGAAACCTGAAGAAGTTGGATTACAATAAATGAATTGCAGAGGCCAAGCATACGACAATGATGCGAATACATCTGGCAAAAAAAAGTGGGCTGCAAAAAAGAATTCTAGACTTGAATCCACAAGTTTTCTTTTTGCCTTGTACATGTCATTCACTGAATCCGGTTTTGTGTGACTCTGCCAAAAGTTGCATAAAATTTTTCCCAATTTTTTGGAAATATACAAAAAATTTATGCAATATTTTCTTCCTCCACTAAACGCTGGGATATTTTGAAAAAAAATTGTAAGAAGGTTGTCAAGGACCCCTTTGACACTAGATGGGCAAGCAAAGTATCTAGTGTTGAGGCAATAAAGATATATTTGATTGTGACGTAACAAAAATGTTGCTTACAGATGCAAAGCAGAATTGCTTGCAGATCTCACATCACAATGAAATTTTTAAAATGATGCAATATTGTATCAGGTTTTGATTCAAGTTGTAAAAATGCTCATGGCATTGATCTGAGGAAAGCGTAACCTAAGTTATAAAGGATGCGAATTCATCAAGTGTAGGTGCTTGGAGCAAATGGATAAAGTGAGACGACTTTAATTTTTTTAGATGTTGAATAATTATTATTAGTCCACAGTTATTATTAGTAATTAAAGTAGCAGATTAAGTGAAATGACTGCGACAAGATCATCCAAAAAGTACATAAAAGCAGCGGAGTTGAAAGAAAATGTACTGCCTACAAACGAAGAAGTACTTCAGCACTACTTCTTTAAACTCAATGTTATTCAGCACACAAACGCAAAGTTTTTTTAAAAAATTTCCAGAGTTTACTGATTTGAAGTATGAAGTGGCTGCAGATGTTGCAAAGTTGTGGATTAAAGCTAGTCCCTTTCGAAATCCAGAATTGAGACTAAGTTGTTTGATATTGTCAACAAATTAAGAGCAGCAAAAAAACGAGCAATTAAAAGTCAGTCGCAGTCATTAACAGAAACCTGGCTGTTTGAACTCTTTGACATATCTGCATGCAAATGCAACAACAGTGCGACCCCTAACATTCAGTTTTGGAATGGAAAATTTGCTTGTTTCTGTCCCTTTGAGCATCAGATACCAGCTGAAGAGATAGACTTTTTGAGAGATTAGAGAGAGAGTAGAAATATGATACTAACCTCAAAGGTAGATATTGCCCATAGAAAGCAGCAAGAAAAAAAGACAGCTGAAAAGAGAAAGAATAAACAGCCGAAACTGTTGAAGAAGCAAAGGGGAAGACCTAGAAAAGTTTTAATCACATCTGAACAGCTACCAACAACTAGTCATAATGAGGAAGTCGAACTACAATTGGTTGGAGATGACGAATTTTGTTGCGTGATAAACAAGCCAAAGATCAAAGTTGCAGAAATTGTAACGAAGACCAAATGTGTGCTGGCAGATCGACGTTGTACATCTCTTTGTCAGCAAGCTGATCAGTTGACTCCAGAAAATTTTGAAAATCCTGGAACATCAAAATCGTCGATTCACCGTAAGAGAGAGAAGTACAGAATAGAATCTCTAAAATCAGCTCAGTTAAAACATGTTACGGTGGATGCTTGGCAGTTATGCTATGACAAAAAAATTATTGATGGCATTGACAGATACGTGTTTATCGGTCAATGTTTTGATCAAGAAAAAGTGTCAACACCGTTGCAAGTTAAGTCCTTTCAAAAACAAACGTCCGTTACTTCAGCTGCAGTGTTCAATTCCATAATTGAACCTACTGACAAGCCTTTACTTTCCCAAGTATACTCAATTATGGCTGATACAACTGTTGTAAACACAGGTAAAAAGTCGGGTGTGAATAAAAGATTAGAAGAGTACTTCAAGTCTAACATTGGACACCAAATTCACTCCCTCGAATGCCTATTTCATACCAACGAAATCTATTTTACATATGCTAAAAACTTTTTAGAAGGCAAAGATAAGGGTCCGAATGCATACGAAGATGGTGCTTTGATTAATAAAATTTAAAAAATACCACAACCCAGACCCGAAGACATGAAAACACGTCAAGAGTGCGAGATTTCTGTCACATCTATTGCTTCTAATCACTTGAAAACAAAAATCTTATGGTTTTCTGATCACAAAGACGAAATGAAACTTTCATTGCACTGTGATCACATGTGTTTGCTAGCTCTAGTTGCCTATTTACTGTTGGATGTCCCAGAAAATTTGAAACCTTTGCTTTTCTATCGCCAAGAAACCATAAGTCATGCCCGATGGTTGACAACCACTAGTGGATATCTGCGAATGTTTATTTTTGGATATTGCGTCAAGCCCGCGCAAATTTCTAGACTTCAACATATGGTTTCTTTCATAGTATGTGTTTATTTGCCTGCGTTTTTAGCCATCCATCTTAAATCATCGGCTGCTGAAGGTCCTTCACTTGTGCTGTTTACAAGAGATGTACTACTTGCATACAAGGAAGTTGATTTGCCAGTTTTTGAGGCGATTTGGAAGCATATCGTTCAGCATGCATCGCAATGGTTGAGCCCTAAAAATATTGCTTTAAGTGTGCATGATGAGGTGCCACCTTATACGGTTGATGCCGTGAAAGAAAAGGCGTTTCCTTAAAATGTTGACATCCAGCAAGCGCTTTTGAAATGCAGTTAAGAGATTTTTTCACTGAGAAGAGTAAATTTAATCTCCATGTATTGCATGCTTTTCGTCCCCAATGTTTTGGAAAAGCATCGATAACAACAATCAAAGCACCGAACGGCTCATTGGCAGATTAAAACTGATTGTTAACGGCATGGTTCGAGATGACTTACATAATTTCGACAAAACTGACTTGCGCATTCTTGCTACTTTGCACAATGTCGCATAATAAGATTTGATTGCTTGGATTTCGTTTGAAAGTTTTGATTTTGATGTTTTTGTTTGCAACCGATCAATGAGTTCTAAAATTGTTAGAGCTAATACAAAAGACCAACTTATTATTGTCAATGTTTAATGCATCACTTGTTTGTTTAATTATTAATGCGATACAAGGTTTGAAACTGCTTTGTAGCAGAAAAACGGTTAAAAAATTGCAAAAATCGTAAAAAATTATTACGTCATAATAAAATGACGTCATTTTGGGCACAGAGATCATTAACTGATGAACCACTACCATTGTCAATAATAGTGCAGTTCGGTTTCTTCATCTATTGTAACTACACACAAGGTTTAAAACTGCTTTGTAAGGAAAAAGTAGGCCAACAGCAAAAATCAAAATTTTTTGAAAAAATTTATTTTTTTTCAAGATAACTTGCTTTCTGTTGCAATTAGAGCTTAACAGTGTAGAGAGTTGAGATAGGAAATCGACTTTTCTGGCCATTTTCATGTAAATCTCATCACTCTTAGCTCTTGTCGTTTTCAAGATAGGTCAAAATTTGCATAAAATTCGCTAGGTGGCACTTCAAGATGACATCATAATTGAAAAATGACGTCATTTTTGAAATCGGCGACGAAAATTCAATCAGAATTGACTTAAGCTTATTTTTCCTGAAGAGTCGCCAAAATGTGGGACACCATAACATACAGCATACTGCTATAGTATGATGAAAATCTAACTTCATACAGTACCAGTATACACTTTTTTTTTTAAATAAAAAGTCTTTATACTTGTTTTACCTTAACTGATATGTTATCAGATTCCACAATGCATACAATAATCGTTTTTAGGTTCTAAATCCCATTGCAGAGTCTTTTATGGGGTAAGTGAGACTGGATGGATGGCGTCTGAAGTATTTTTCTCATGGTTTAAAGAGTTTGTGAAGGTGGTAAAGGAGCGTCCTCTTTTGCTTCTTTTGGATGGATATTTAAGCCATGTCAGTACAGAAGTCATTCTGCATGCCATGAACAAGAATGCGATCATCCTCAAATTTCCGTCACATGTAACAGACATGTTGCAACCACTTGATGTTACATGTTTTGGACCGCTTAAGAAAAAATAGAGGGCGCTGTTAAGTAACCACTCTGGCTTTGCAGGACCTCGGTAAGCTCTTACAAAAGCAGAATTGTGGATGAGCTCGTCGATATTTGGTTCAACTGCTTAATGCCTGCAAATGTCACAAGCGGGTTTACTTAAACTGGAATCTTTCAAGTCAACAGCAACAACTATCCGAAGAAGCGGCTAAATGCACGTTTGCTGTAAAGACATCAAAAATGGGTGGCAGATGGAAAACAAGATCTAGAATTGATGGCCACTAGCACAACGACACCTCAAAAAGAAATGGTAGCTGCTCCAAAACAACATCCTTCGACATCATGAAGTTGCATGAGCTCAAGCATAGAACCAAACCCTACAGCTGATTCGGAAAAAGAAATGGACTGTTCGTCCAATTCCTATCAGTTCAACTCAGCAAGAAACAAGCTTCCAAGAAATCTTCCTAGAAAACGTAAAAATCGCAAAGTGCAAACAGCAGGCTAAAAAAAGAAAAATCGATTTTGGGGGCAGTAGTTGTTACGGATAAAAAATACTTAGAAAAAATATCTAGCAAACCAATTAAACCAAACCGTACTTCGAAGCCCAGCCAAGGTAAAGTTGAAATTGCTCTGGAAAGAGACAAAGAAAAGGAAGATGATGTCAAAGAAGAAGGTGAAGAAGTATGCTCCATGCATTAACAATTACTGGAATACTGGAAACTGCTTTCTCCATCTACTAAAGAAAAAAAACTTAAAATAGATATGTTGGTTTTTTGCATATCACAAAGGGAAAAAATCAATTTTATTTCTTGGGTACTTTCAAATCTGATTTCTGCATGATGATGGCCTGTCACCGATTAGAAGTGCACAAGTGCTTTGTAATGTAAAGCCTTGTCTTGGAAAACCAAGAGTGTACAAAACCATTTCAGATTCATACACTTCGGATACCCATTAACACCCACAACACTTGAGTATCACTAGCACTTACGACCTTTAATGCATAGCTACAACAACTTCACTTAAGGGAGGAAAGTGGAATTGCAAAAACTTAATTTTTTGGAAAAGCATCGATAACATCCCAAACTCTGTCTTTGCAAAGGAGCTTTTCTTTCTTTTAGAAACCAAAAAACTGGCTTTATACAAGGAGTTTGTAGACAATTTTTAATGAGAATTGATATTCGTGATTTTTGGTTCATTTGTGTGTATGACATTTTTGTTAGCATCCTTTTTTGTTTTGTCTCATTCAATAATACAAACGAAGGATACTAATTTACTCATGCACTGGATTTTTTTATTAGAGAACTAAACATTATTAGTTACTACAGAAAATTAGTAGGAATTAGCGGAAACTGATCTATTATTCCCAATTATTAGTTCATACTGATATTTTTATATAAGTTAATGCCTATCATAGCAACAATGACATCATTGATGACGTCAATGTTTCTGGTCCAGGTTTTCAGGGACTGAAATCAAATTCGAGGGGCAGTCAAAAAGCAATGCCTTTTTTATCACTGGAGACATAATAATGCACGTAAAACGTTGAAATTAAGCTGAAATGTTAAGGCAGATGTACTGATGAGATTTAAATATTTATTTATGTATTTTTAGATTTTGGGGTGAGATTATGTTTAGCTGAGTTACTAGTACTATGGCAGCCAGGTTTGAGATCAGTATGAAACAGAGAGCAGTTATTGAATTTCTTCTGGCCAAAAGAGAAACTCCAGTAAACATTCACAAACGACTGCAAACAGTTTACCATGATGAAGCCTTGCATTATAGCAATGTACGAAGATGGGCCTGCGGCATAGGCTAAAGACTCAGATGAGTCCCAACAGTCGGGATATGCAAGCTTTAAAGACAAGTCTCATACAGGTGGCCCTTCCACGTCCGTTAATCTTTAATCAGAGAGGATAGGCGCATAACACTTGACAAGCTGGCATCAGACCTCGGAGTAAGTCATGGAAGTGCCCACCACCTTGTGGAGTCTGTTGGTTATTCAAAAGTGTGTGCCCATTGGGTTCCAAGACCGCTGACAGATGAGCACAAAGTAGAAAGCATTCGCAAACGCAGTGAACTTATTGAACTGAGTGAAAGAAATCCCACACTGTTTGAAAGACTTATAATGGGTCATGAAACATGGATACATCATTATGAGCCAGAATCTAAAAAGCGATCAATGCAATGGCGTCACACGACTTCACCAAAACCAAAAAAGTTTAAATCACAAAAGTTAGTTGGAAAAATCATGGCCATCGTATTCTGGGATGCTTAAGGACTTTTGCTTGTTGATTTCTTACCAAAAGATAAAACAATCAATTCAGAAGCATACATCGAAACCCGTAAAAAAATTCGAGCAAGAATTCGACGTGCAATACCCCAGTTGGAAATGAAGAAAGTTTTTCTTCAGCATGACAACGCCCAACCCCACAAAAGCATCAAAACAAGGGAAGCAATCACTTCTTTTGAATGGATAACTGTATCGCATCCTCCATATTCTCCTGATTTAGCACCTTCAGACTATCATCTATTTGGTACAATGAAAGAAGAATTAAGAGGCAAGCATTACACCGATGATGAAGTTAAACAGCTGCCAAGAATTGCCTTCGCAGTCAGCCATCTGAATTTTACAAGGCTGGAATACATGCTCTCATACAACAATGGAAAACTGCGGTTGAAAAAGATGGTGACTATGTTGAAAAATAGAAATGCAATCCTCGAAAGTTATGCTAAAGTTTGATATACGAACCGTTTCATTGTGTTCTGTATTTTTCACGTAATAAGAAAAAAGGGCGTTACTTTTTGACTGCTCCTAGTAGAACTGGCACCAAACGAGGGCTCAAACATTCGAAATAAACTTATAGCAATCACATTGGTTGTATTTTTTAAGATTGAAATCAAACAGAAATACAAAAATAATGTAAGCAATCTATTGTTAAATTTTTGACTTTATTAACCAATAATTTGTAGCAACAACATCATCAATGCATTACATGTCATTTCAGATTGACAACAATGTTTTCCTTTTTTTTTCACTTTCAAAACTAAACTTACATTTACTACAAGCTTATTCGACTTTTCTCCAACTAGACCATAAAAAATGCACAGTATTGTAAGGTAACGCATACTGCGCAATTAAGATTTGTCCCTTAATCACACAAAAAAATTTCAAAATGTTGTGTTAGAAGAGCCTTCAGAGATTTTGGCTGGCATTCATGGCAATTCTGGAGTAAGTTAATAAAAAGAACCCCTGAAAAAAGTTTTTGAAAAATTTTGCAACTATTAATACGTTGAAGCGATTTTAGGTTTTTTTTTGCTGTGCAATAGGAAAATCAGCATCTTTATATGCTGAGCTTCAAGACTTGGGATCCAAACATAATGCTGTGGGTTATGAGAGTACCAGTAAGCCTAAATTAGCATAGGCCAATGTTACAAAGTCAGATAAGTTAAGCACAGTTCCTGATCTGCCAGTTTGTACTGTATGTGAAGCTTCATCACATGCAGTATATCAGTGTCAGCGTTAGACTGGTATGGCGATTGATGAACACAGACTAAGGTGAAAAGTCTAGGTCTGCGTTAAATTGTTTACGTCACAGCCAAAGTGTTTAATTGCAAGTCGTCCAAGCAGTGTGGCGATTGTAAGGGCAAGCACCACACACTGTTGCATAGTGCTAAGAAGTCATCTGAAGAACCTGAAGTAGAGGGGCGTAACCCTCCTACTTCTTCGTTGGCTGGTACCATGACTAAAGTTGTTGCAGCAGGTTTGTGAGGTGCTGCTATTTGCCTGAAAGTTTTGCCTGGTAAGTTAAGGAATTGTGATACTGGAGTGTGCGTGGATGCGTGTGGTATGCTTGATTCCAGGTGTGATTCGCATCTGCTGTCCAGTAAGCTGAGCGTTGATTAGAATTTCTGATAGGACTATCATGCAGACTGCAGATGGAAGACAGCAGCAGATAAACACTGAGTTGGTGAATCTTGGAGTGTGTGGCCTGTGTGAACAGCAGTTTTTAGGGTGCCCTAGTTGTTGACTGTTTGCCTAATGTGAGCACTAGCAATCCTCGCAATGGTGACCTTTTGGGCCACGCCCACTTGCGTGACTTGGGATTTCCAGAAATCAACAGTCAAGTTGTTGGTTTGATTATTGGTATCTGTTCATTAGAGCTACAGAAGCTCAGGGAAATGAGACATGGTGGTGAAGGTGAGTTTTGGGCTGGCCACAGTCCTCTTGATTGGTTGGTGTTTGGAGACTGTAGACATGCAGCTAGAACTGGGAATCGTACTTCGGCACAACTTGAGACCTAGTGCAACTTTGGAAACTTGTGTACCCTGCCTGAGGTGGTATTAGATGAGCTATTTCAGTGCCAGTATGCCTTTAATTGGAGTGAAAGCTATTATACTGAGGCATTGGCCATGTCTACAAAGAGGACAATAGAGCCCTGAGTAATAGCCTAAGAGTCTTGTGTAGTGGTGGATAAGGCATTATCAAATTAGGCTGCCGTGGAAGAATGATGCTGTGAAGCTCTTTGATGTAACTATTCGCTTCCCGAGCAGTGCTTAAAGCAACTGGGCAATTGTCTGCTAAGAGGTTCTGAAACTTGGGAAAATTGCCCAATCAATTGCTGATGGGAATGCTCTGAGATTTGCAACTTTTTGGTGATCTTGAAGATAGATCAGATCATCTAAAAATAAAATCTTGAAGATCAAGATCAAATCACAATCTTGATTTTCAAGATTACGATCTGCTCTAGATCAAGATTGTGCTCATGTCTGCATAGGCTACTAACGGTACTGGCACAGCTACCACTACCAGCACCAACTTTTTCAATATATGTTCCTGGAGATTTTTCTCGCTACCAGTAATCTGTTAACTCTTTCAGTGTCAAGGACGTAACTATTACGTCATGACCTTTTGAATTTTTTGCTTGCCACATGTAGTGCTTGTTCATCATTTTTGACAAACATATTATCTCCATGGCACCATTGGAGCACCCAGGGGGGGTTTCGGGGGTCAAACCCCCCCTTTTTGGAACTTAGAAAGCAACATAATTTTGTTGATGTAACGCAGATTGTACAACTTCGCTATAGTTACTTTTAACTAAATAATCACTTAGGTTGTCATTAATCACTTAAGCTGTTGTTTTTAGGCCAGTAATTTGATCCCTCAAATTATTTACCAAGCAATTGAAATTTTTTCATTTGTTTGACCAACAATATTGCTGACAGAAACATTGTGTAACTATGTGTATTTGATATATCCATAGATATTGAATAATGGATACATTATACCCGATCGTAAACTTCTGAGCAGAACAGAGCTTGTAACTAAAAAGAGACAGACAGCCATTTAGTGAAAAAAGTCGCCCTAGTGTAAAAAAAAAACTACTAATCCAAATGCACATTGGCAAAAAAAAAGCAAGCAAATCCACTATTTGAAGATGAAACCTACAACAAAATCACATTCAAATGTCAAGATTTTTAATCTGCAAACAGATTCAGGAATTTAAAAGCAGCTTTTAATAGTGACGGAGCTATTCTTTCCAAATGATTTTTCTACATTTTTGCTTAACTTTACAGTATTTTAGGTGATTTTTGCTGCATCATACATCATAATAACAACCCATTGTCTATTTCAATGTAATCAACCTTTATATAAGCTCATTCCACCACATTTTAGCTTTTCTTCATTCCAGCATGGATTCATGAAGAAAGCTGGATGAAAATCTTTAAATTAAAACAGTCATTTTTAAGGCTACCCATTTCTCAGCGAGTGGAAATGATAGCTCCAACGCTATTAAAAGCTATTTTGAAATTCTGTACCACAAACAAATTTCTAAATTTAAAAACATATTTACTTAGAAGATTTAAGTTAAATACGCAATCTTTTAGCATTTAACGTATTTTGTACTTGACCAGTAAGTATGCTGGGGCTAAATGGACTTGAGCAAAAATAAATTTATTTAAACTCTTCCAAAACTTAGTAATTTAGCATATTTTCTAATCGCCGTAAAAACATTCAAAAAGTCATCCAAATGGCATTAAAACGGCTATTTTTTTCCAAAAACAATTGCAAGAATGGCCCAGCAGCTGCCCCGTACTTGTTCAAAATGTCAAAAACATTCAAAATGGCATTAAAATGGCTATTTTTTTCCAAAAAAAAAATTGCAAGAATTGCCAGCAGCTGGTGGCTTCGCCTTCGCCCCAAGGCCCTCATAGTGGTAACTTGTTCTCTTGCACATAATCTTCATAACCAACAACTTTCCAAAGCGTTATTACAGAGTTTTTGAATAACAAAAATAATGTTGTTACAAAATGCAACTACTATTGCCAAACTCTGTTTGACTGTAATACAGCACATGCATTTTCATTAATGGTTAAAATAAATTAACTACAATTGGTTCTGGTTTCTTTTTGAAAAATTGACCCCCACTTAAAAAATTTCTGGGTGCACCCCTGCATGGCACAGTAGAAATGCAGATAGTGTTACACTGAAATGCTGATAGCCTGCTTGCGTAATATTTCAACTAAATTATCATTTTTATTACGCAAGTTTTTCCCTAATAGTATTCAACCAAAAATTAACGCTTTTATTGCCCCAACATTTTTCATAAATGCAAAATTGCACAAAACTTGCAAACCCTTTTCAAATTTTAAGAATCACAATTCTGCTTTGAGACGAATAAAGCATATTCTCCTGGTTTGGGTTGCCCTGTTTTTGTTTTGTCTTGGGGAAAAAGAATCCTAAGAGGCGGAAGATTTCTATAAATACAGATGAGCTTTTTATAGTGTATATTTATAGGTATGTAAGCTGCCGCTATGTGGCAATAGGCCTATGGATTTATGACCGATAGTAGGTAAGGCTAAAACATTCTTTACTGGAATGAGAGGCTAGGCTACACTATGCTTAAAAGGTAGTTGAACAATATGTAAGTCTAGGCAGATATGGTAGTTGAACAATAAATTGTAGGCTAGATAGAACACTTGGTCACACCAAAATAGCTAATTTTATGGGTAGTTGTGTAAACCAATAAATTAAGAATCCTGGGTTCTTGCAAGAACTTATCATAACTTTTGGTAAACACCGCTTACCGGTATGTAGGCCAAACCTAGACTGCCAGTATTCTTAGATGAAGAGGATTTTGTGACACAAACTAGGCTATCTGTTCAGGTTAAGTTCTAGGTTAAGATGAGCTCAGTATGAGTATTAGTAGATGGAGCCATCGTGCCAGCATCGGTTTACATAATAAGTCACTGTTGACTTTCATTTGCAGGTGATGTGGCTAAATCAGAAAGTGACAAATTGCCTGGAACAAGTCATCAGAATGGAAGAGGAGCCATTGATACAAGCTTTTCTGTTTCTAAGTCACTGGACGAATTAGTTTTAGATTCAGGTAGTGATGACTCAGACCTTGATATGTAGAGTGATGGAGATGAATGGACTCCATCGACCAATCACCACAATGATGGAGATGATTTCAATTAAGAAACTCAGTCTGACTGTTCTGAAGAAGCAAGTGATAATAATGAGGACTTACATCATGACAATGCTTCCTCTGCTTCTCCTTCAGTAAAACAACAAAATCAGGTACCAGTAGTTAGTTTAGCTGGAGTGCAACAATTGAGAAAGAGGTTTGTTTTAAAAACCCTTCAAATGAATAATGATAATTGGCAACCAGTGAATAATGCTACAGCAACAACCCACGCGTTTACTTCACAACAAGAAATTCTTCCTGATACGACTGACTTCACTTGATTGGATTGTTACAACTGTTTATAAGTGATGCTGTTATCGACCACATTGTTACTCAGACAAACAGATATGCTGCATATTACATTTCCAATCCACCTGCACCATTGAAACCACAATCTCATGTCCGTAAGTGGGTGCCAACTACATCAGCTGAAATGAAAACCTTTCTGGGACTAACTATGTTGACGGAAATTGTTCAAAAACCTTCCATTGCGTTATATTGGACAACTCTAACCTTGCTTGAAATGCCAGCAATTTCACAAGTTATGCCTCGAAACCCATACCAGCTAATTTTGAAATTTTTTCTTTTACATACCAATGTTTTGGCTTTGCCAAAACTGACCCCAATTATGATCAGAGTCATGCAAATTACCTCACATGTACTAATTAATTAATTTGCATGCAACATTGTAATTGATATGCAGTACTCTAGTTCATCCAATTAGCCACAGTATGCAATAGCCATGCAACGGGAAGTCGAGGCATTACACAGGTAGAGTTAGACTTGACGGTTAGCATCAAAGCAATACCTAATGTACCTTACTTTGCAAACTCGACTTTTTTGCGAAAACCTTGGATGATAAACCTGCAAATGTTGCATAAACTGAGCACCTTCAAGCAATATTTCTTCCAAGATATGCATAGTTTTCCAGTAGAAAAATGTACTGCAAAAAACTCCAGGTGTTATTTACTAAAACGACTAAGTTAAGGGCAAAAATATTTAACCCTATTTGTACCTGAAGGGGGGGGCAAATTTGTCCCCCTCATAGTTATTTCAATATAACTCCTAAACTAAAAAATGTTTTGCTTTGATGCACCCTGACTTTAAATCAAATTTAAAAACACCTATTTTCAGAAAGTTTGGGGTCAGCTGGACAACCAGAAGTGACGTCATGTTTGCCTTCGTCAGAGGCACCTAAGGAATTTTATGCAGTTTTGAGCACAATGCATGCTTATCAGTGCGCGTAATTCCATTCATTGAACTGCATATTCATTATCAACGCTAATCTTTATTTGGAATAAAATATTTTATTTACTGATAAATGCATTGCATCATCATTATGTCAATGATGATGTCATCATTCAAAAATATTGCTTATTTTTCCTGTTTCTTGAAATAAACCGCTTTTGCAAAAAAAAAATTTTCATTTTCATCAGCGGTTGAATGATACAATGAAAATACTACAGCAGTATTCAAAAATTTTGTGAATTATGCAATATTTCAGTTGTAAAAAATTACAAATAACAATAATAAACACAATACATTAAAGATGACGTGGCTTTTACACAGTAATAATACTGTAGCTGAGAAAGTGATGTAATTGCGATGTCATAGAAGCAGTACAGCAAATTAAGAACCTATTGAAAGTTTTAGTGATTGATTATGGTATGGTTACTTAGCTACCACTATGGCGCTATTAGATCTTGATTCTTGAAGCTATAACGCAGGGTTTCAAAGTCAGAGTCACACCCATTTGTACAAATTAAAACTTCTTTAATTGCATATGCTACAACCGTTCCAAAAAATTTGTCCCTCCCCCTTTATTTTTTTCTGGCTGCACCAGTGAATATAATTGATACAGTTTATTTTCATCCTGTTTTGAACTGCTTGACTGAGCCTAAAAATCATTTAAGAATTGATGCAAGATGTTTTCAACATGCAATCCAGCAACAACTTCATCTGATTACAGCAACATTTTTAGAGCAATGAATGCAGTGGAAGTAATGCTATGGAACTGCATGGTTTTCAGAGATGTATAGCCCAGCTACAGAACCATGGCATAGAAATAAACCAGGTCATAACTGACCGGCATGTGCAAATGAAAAAATACATCAAAGAAAACATGCCAAGTGTCAGGCATTCATTTGATGTTTGGCACGTTGTAAAAAGTGAGAATGTGGTGTTAAAATATACTCCTAGTTGTCAGTGATTTCACAAACATACCATATTAGTAGCAATTGATTGATCACAAATAGTTTTTGAGAAAATATGTTGTTCAGAACCACCATAAAGTAAGTGAAAATGGCTGTTATACAAAGTAATTGCAGCATTTGTTTATTGCAAAGTAGTCAAAACATTGGACAAGCTGTTGAAAAAAGTTATAAAACCTAACAAGAGTATAATGCAGGTTATACAGTTATACACAGAATATATAGGGCAAGAAGAATGCAAAATACTGCATGTCACGTTCTACAAAAAAGAGAAATCAGACAATGGTTTGATTGTATAATTGTAAAATTTTATTAGTTGGAAAAAATAAGTTACGTTTCAAATTGGTGTTTTGTATTGAATAAGGAATAATTATTTGTGATTTTTTTTGAAGATTTAAAAAAAACTAATCTCTGCCAGCAATTGGATTGGCAATCAAGTAATTAGACCTTGGATCAAGAGCATAACAAACCACCTTTATCAGCTTATTGGTGTGCGGCTTCATCTTGTGGAATGCCATTGAAGGAAATTATATTGCACAAATGAAAATCGCTTGTTTGCCATTTACAAAATATTCACTGAGGTCACGGCAGTGAATTGTTCCCTACATGATATCATTTGCCGCTATCTGAAGACGAACAAGAAAGCAGAGTCTGTATTAAAAGTTGGTGTATAAACTCGTGTAGTTTTTAGTTTGCTATTTATTTAAAAAAGCCTACTAATAAATCAGACTGATAACCAGACATGAAGTTTCAATAGCAGGGGTGACCACTGACCAATAACCATAACAAAATTGCATTTTAATTTCTGTATTTGATACGCAACTGCATGCACAAAAATATTACAGAAGGAATTTACAAATATGTGATGACATAATTGTAATTACATTTTATTTACTAAGCCTCCTTGGCCAGGAGACAGCAAAGGAACCTTTCGGTCTTTAAGTCAAGCTGCCCACCTGTCTACCACACATGGCGGAGGCTTCACACTGTCCCTTTAATAGCTGAACGTCAAGCAGGGAAGCTCTGAATACTAATTTCTAGAATCTTTGGTTTGACTCGACTGGAAATCGAACCAGAATCTACCACTTTAGTAGCAAACCCTCTATCTACTAGACCACTAATTGGTGAAGTAAATTAAATACTTGGTAATAGTAGTTTGTTGCGTTATATTGAAACAGTTTCACCCAACCAATTTAGTTCGCATTAATCCCATTTTGCAGCAATTGAACTTATCAGTAACAGTTTGATTATTTTTTCTGACTATATCTACTGTCTATGTTGTTAGGCGAGAAAGTTCTGCACACTTTGGAAGAAATTATTTACAACAAGAATTTAATGGCTGACTTGACCGATTTAAGCACACGTTATCAGACAAGCAAATTGGAAGCTTTCCATAGCTTGTTGATAAACTTAATTCTAAAATCAACTTCTTATTTGTACAAAGGAATGCTTTGCTGGAAAGTGTACCCACAAGTAGTCTACCTATGGTACTGTGGTGGCCCAGCCTGGCAAAAGACTTGCGAACAAAAACCAAACAAGGGTGCTAAGCTTTGGTGTACAGAGCATTCCTGATTAAACTTACCGTAAATAGAGAAAGATTCCAGTGACGTCATGGGTTTTCGAAAATATTTATTTCAATTATGACTGTTATAAGTTTGGTTTAGGTTAGGGCTAGGTTTACTGGTTTAGGGTTAGGTTTTTTAGGCTATATATGTTATTGCACAGTGTTGGCTCGCACGTACTGTGCACCAAGCCTTTTCAGTTCTCCTAAAAGTTTTCTATTAAATGGTAGCGTACCGTACCAATTTTGTTTTACTTAAATTACTATATTTAATTCAATTAACTAACAGTAAATTACTAAACTACTAGTTACTAAATTTGTTTAAAACACAAAAATTATTTTTGATTTTGTTGTAAACGTTTTGTGGTCCAAGGTTTAGGTTAGGGCTAGGTTTACTGGTTTAGGGTTAGGATTTTTAGGCTATATATGTTATTGCACAGTGTTGGCTCGCACGTACTGTGCACCAAGCCTTTTCAGTTCTCCTAAAAGTTTTCTATTAAATGGTAGCGTACCGTACCAATTTTGTTTTACTTAAATTACTATATTTAATTCAATTAACTAACAGTAAATTACTAAACTACTAGTTACTAAATTTGTTTAAAACACAAAAATTATTTTTGATTTTGTTGTAAACGTTTTGTGGTGGGTCAAAAGGAGCACGCTCCGATTGCGGTTAACCGGCTCGGTTGTACAACCTTCAAGCAGGCCTGAGTTGTAGGTTGGATAGCAGCTGTTGCGTAGGTTGTGTACTTGAGGGCTTGTGGAATGCGCTCCGATTGCGGTTAACCGTCTCGGTTGTACAACCTATGAGTTGCTATGATCTGTTGACTTACGTAAGAGGCTATCGGTTCCAATTATCTTTCGTATGTGGTTACTTTGTTGCTAGCTTCCACAACGCCACTGGCTGAAGCAGGAACTGCAACAGTTTGCAAAGTGGCTACCCGGCTGCATATCCGACATGCATAAACCAGTAGGCCTAAACTGTACAGCGTACCACTACATACGTAATCATTTTGGTTACATTTTACTTACCGGTACCAAGCTGCTAGGTTGCCTTGTCCAGGAGACAGCTAAGGAAATTTTCGATCTTTGAGTCAAGCTGTTACCTGCCCACCTGTCTACTGTACCGGTACATGGCGGAGGCTTTACACTGTTTCTCTAATGAAATGTTCTCTATTTGAATAACGTTCTCTATTTGAATAAGATTTGAATAAGGCTACTGTAGTATTACTGTAGTATTTGAATAAGCGATAGTATATATTCTATTTGAATGAGATTTGGATAAGGCTAGAGGAGAATGAAAAAGAAAAAAGTATCTAAAGATTTTTGCCAAGAATGCTCCAAAAGAGTTGATGATAATGACAAGGCTCTATGCTGTGAAGCATGCTCTATTTGGTTTCATATTCAGTGTATAAAAGTACCTGAATGTGTATATGATTATATGCAAAGTTCTGGAGATGATGGTGGTTTCACATGGCAATGCAAAGATTGTCGCAATTGTGGTAAAAGCAATACAAAACTCTCAATTTCGAACTCCAAGGAAATCAAGGATCTGAAAGAATCTATCTGTGATGAAATTAAGGAAAAGTTACCTGTTTTGGTTAAAGATGCCTTGATTGAAACCAGTAAGTGTACAGGGTTTTTCACTAAAACTTTTGCTGAAGTAGTGAAACAACAGAATGAGACTGTGATTAAGAATGCTGTAAAGTCAACCTCTGGAGCTGCTTTCAAGGAAGGTATGATAACAATGAGCAAAAATATGGAAGAGAGGCAAAAAAGACACAAAAACTTGATATTATCTGGCATTGTTGAGAATGACATCACTGCTGAAACCAATAGCAAGTCTCTAAAGAATACAGTGTTTGGTATATGCAGTAGAATTGAACCTAGACTGAGAAAGGAAGATATTCTTAGTTGCAAAAGAATTGGCAGAATTGATATTACTGAGCCCCATGTTGGGCGTTTGGTCCATGTCATTATGAAGTATCAAGATGATGCTGAAATGCTACATAACTGGGGACTTGGTAGGAAAATTGAAAACAACATTTGGACACTGGCGTCGATTTCAGGGGGGCCGGGGGGCGCCGCCCCCTCGGGTCTGACACTGAAGGGGGCGAAATATGTCTGGCCCCCTCGGTTTTTTGGCAAGTAATGCCCACTTAACACTAAATGTGTTGAAGAAATATTTTTGAGAAGACGTTTTCAAGATCGCATTAATTTACACGTAAGTGATGATCTAAAAACAATGTCACGAAAAATTGTCGCTTAATGCAGATAAAACACAACCAGCGCTAAACTTACAAAGTCTGCAGAACGGGTGCTCGTAAACCGCAGCAAAGCAAAATCGTTTTAACTGAAATTAAGTTTAATCAAACTTCGTAAAAAAATTTTTGCCCCCTCGGATATTGCTTAATCAACAAAAAATCGACGCCAATGCATTTGGATAAATCCAGACTTGACTGAAATAGAAAGGGAAGCAAAATATCAATTACGCAAACAGCGGAAAATTGACAATCTAACCAAGAAAGGGAACTCACTCACTAAGCCAGAAATGATAGCGACATCAAATGGCAAGTGCTCGGTTGAAACTGAAGCTAAAATTAATAAAAATAGAATTAATCAGATTAGTGAGCTTACTAGTCCAACAGATTGCAAAAATGAACACAAGAATTCTTCCAGTGAAAAACTAAACAAAAACATAGCTCAAAAAAACTATTAGGTCTTGTCTGTGTTACTTTGAATTGTCAGTCTATTCGAAATAAAACTACCGATGTGCTAAATTTTCTCACAGACATACACAGTGACATTGTTTGCTTACAAGAAACTTGGCTGAATAAACACGACAAAAGCATTTTGGCTGAAATCAAGAATGACTATAATTTTGAAATACTGAAAGCATTCAGGCATACCAAGACCAATGGCGGAGGATTGCTTGTCTTATACAAATCGAACATGAAGGCAAAGAAAATCTTGCTGAAGGATCATATCAAATTTATTACTTTTGAGTTACTAATGTGTGAACTAACATGCTTTAAATGTGACAAATTTATCATTGTTAACATCTACAGACTACCATATTCATCAAAGCATAAAGTTACACCTAAAATGTTTCTTGAAGAATTTGAAATTCTAGTAGAAAGTCTTATATCAACTTCAAGCAAATTTGTACTTGTTGGTGATTTTAATCTACATGTAAACAATCCTGCAGATTATTATGTCAGTGAATTTTTACAACTATTGTCGACATATAACTTGACCCAGTTAACAAAACAACCTACACATGTAAAAGGGAATTGCTTAGATTTAGTCATAACTGGGGTTGGCTATGATGAAACACATTTTTAAAATGTTGAGGTTGATTTCAGTTTCTGTACTGATCACTATCCCATTACATTTACTCTTCAATCTTTGTCTACCCAAAATGATAGTAAATTAGAACGTATTTGGTTTCGAAACTACCAAAAAATGAATTCTGAAAATTTTTGCAAAGATCTCAAGTCCAGTCCTCTTTGTAACGAGACAATTTATGGGAATTTATCAGTTGATGAATGTGTTGACCTGTATAATTGCACTTTGGAACACTTACTAAATACACATTGTCCAGTAGTTGAAAAGAAAAAGAACCAAAATCTAAAAAAACCGAAGTGGTTTAATGATGAATTAATGAACTTAAAAAGGGATAAGAGAAGAGCTGAAAGAAGACTTAAAAAAGAATTTTCAATAGAAAACAGAAAAAAATTTTGTTTTATCAGAAATAAATACAATTTTAAATTAAAGGAAACAAGGTACTCTTACTACACAGACAATTTGTCAAATGCTGCCAAAGATTCTAAAGCTTTATATAAAATCTTGAATAGATTGACAGGAAATGTAAAAGAAAAGCTGTTTCCTACTAATCTTCCAAGTGAACAAACTGCTAATGAAATGGCCGCATTTTATTTTGAGAAGGTGAAAATTCTAAGAGAATCAATACAAATTTTCCCAAATGCTAATTACTACAACCTACAATTGGATTCTGACCTAAAATTTAATTTAAGACAACATGCTTCAGAAGACTTTTCAAATAGTATCATACCACTCACTAAATTTGTAAAGTTATCTTGTTCAGAAATACAAAACTACATCAAAGACATGAAGAGTAAAACTAGCATTCTTGATCCTATACCAACAGATATCCTGAAACAGTTTGTTGATTCACGGTGTCCTTTCTTCACATTTTTGGTAAATTCTACATTCAATGAATCTTGTTTTCCTAATTTACTTAAACATGCTGCAATTACTCCTGTTATCAAAGACAAAAATGGAGATTCTGAAGCCTACAAAAATTATAGACCTGTAAGCAACCTTTCTTTTCTGTCAAAACTTCTTGAAAAAGTTGTGTATGATCAAATTACTGCCCACCTTCAATTTAACAATTCATATGCAAAATTCCAATCTGGATATAGGAAAAAACACTCGTGTGAGACAGCAATGTTTAAAGTGGTTGGTGACATTCAAACCAATACTTGCCTAATGCAAAGTACAGCTTTAATTTTACTTGACTTGTCTTCAGCTTTCGATACTCTGGATCATAACATATTACTTGAGCGTCTTTTTCAAAATTATGCTATAACTGATGACTGCTTGCAGTGGATAAAGTCATATTATACTTGAACAATCGATCGTATTCTGTATATGTTAATGATGCAAGCAGTGATGATAATAAACTTATGTTTGGTGTTCCTCAAGGGTCTTTACTTGGGCCAATGCTATATAATCTGTATACAAAAGAAATTGAAACCATAGCAGTTAAACATAAAATGTCTGTCCAAATGTATGCAGATGACACTCAATTGTACACTTCTTTTACAACGGACTCGGCTACTAATACTGAACTGCAAATTGAATCATGTTTATCTGAAATAAATTACTGGATGAAGAAAAATTTTTTGAAGGTTAATCACAATAAGTCCAATCTAATAATTTTTAAATCTCCTACATCTTCATTGCCCAAATTCAGTCTAAATGTTAAATTTGGTGACTGTTCAATTGAGATAAATGAGTCTGTTAAAGTGTTGGGTGTTATTCTAACAGGCAGTCTTTCATTTGAGAAATTCATCTTAAAAAAGGCACAAGTGGGTAACTATCACTTACGTAATCTGCGACACATCGAAAATTGTATACCACTGAAAATGAAAGTAATGCTAATATCCAATCTTATACTTAACACCTTGGATTACTGCAATGCAGTCCTAGCATGTGCAACCGCCAAAGATTTAAAACCACTTCAAAAAATTCAAAATCGGGCTGTACATTTTGCATTTAGGTTAAAGCGACGAGAACACATTACACCCTACTTAAAACAGTTACATTTCTTGCCAGTCAAGTATCGCATTATGTTCAAATTGTGTTTGATATCATTTGACATTGTAAACCATACTTCACCATCTTATTTGACTGATTTATTTGAAACCTACCTATCAACTACAACTATTAATCTTAGGGTTGGTGTTGGTCGGGATGAGTATATGCTTGTACACAATTCCAATCACAATGCTGATTCACGAAAGAATATTTTCACCAAAATGACTGAAACATGGAACAATCTTCCATTAACACTACGTAGTACCATTGAATCTCGAAATGCTTTCAAATCCAACCTTAAAACACATTATTTTAAATTGGCTTATGATAATTGACATACCATTGCAGTATTAAGCAAATCAGTATCTATGGAATCGGTAATCGTGGTAGTGCTTTGTACTTGATGTCTCTATATTGTGTAAAATGAGTGCATGTTGTACACTTCAGTGTTACCAGGAAACATTAACTTTTGTACTTTCTAGATTTTAGATTTTATACAAATGATTTTTACCTGCACCTGTGAGATTGCATTACCACACCAACTGTATGAGAGTCGTCGATGTCAATTTTTCGAGTTTTGTATCGCTGAAATTTTGATTTGATTTTTTAGATGCATTATCTTTTTAATTGTTTTTTCAACTGCTTTGAGCAACTGTCTGTAACAGTTTTTAACTAATGCATGCAGTACATGTTAAGCAGTATAAAGCACTCAATTATTATTATTATTATATTATTATTATTAACGATTGACTGTCAAACAGAAAGCTGCAAACTGAATATCAATATATATACCAATTTTTAAGGTCTTTGTTGGATTTGATTGGGAAGCAAACCAAGACTACAGATCTACCCTTTCAGCAGCCGACACTCTATCCACTCCATCACTGATTGGTTAACCAACAAAATAATACAATTTATAGCTAACCAACAAACTGTATGGAATCATAAAGTCATTGGTCTTTGGCTAGATCAGAGAATGAGAGATGTCAGAATTAACGTTGCCAGTCATAATTACAAGCTGATTACTGGATTTATCCATTGCACTAGGCTTTGCAGAATATAGCCTATGATAGTCCTGCGAACTTTAGTACCAGTACCTAGTGGGATAGCCAGATAGCCTAGTGCAAGTCTTACCCATCCAACCTTAGTTACATGCACTGTAGCATTTTGCTTGCTAATGAAACTGAAACGTGTCCTCCTTTTGGGTGACAAAATTACGACAGGACTAACTGAAGCTTACTCATACCCTGTATCTTTGTTTTGCTAAAATTTAAGCTTCTCACCACATCTGACATAGATTAGTATACACAGTACCGGTACCTGGCTGTGTTCCCTCTAACTTTACGGCTAATCGGCGAGCGCCCAAATTTTCTTTAAACAATTGTGCCCATAGCTCTAAAAAGATGTTTATGTGCCCTAAATTTTGTACCAATCCAATATTAAAGTATACCAAATGTCATATTTCCACAAATTTGTCGAATTTTCTAAAGCTGTGTTTACTCTATTGCCAAAAATTATTTGCCCTTGCTCCAACAAATCGGCAATTCGCTGAAAAAATCGGCTTAGCGGGAACACTGGTTTCAGGTATGTGCAGCATTCTGCATAGGCCTAGCATTATTAGTTTTGAATCGTCCATGCCTAACCAGTCCCAAATAGCCTAATAGTCATAGGCTAGTCCATTCCACTCCACAGCTCCAAGAAGCATACCGATACCAGTAAAGTTCAGAGTTAGAACGTTGGGTTTTCTCATTACCCACTATACACCAGTAACTTGAAACCGATTAATGAATAGTTTATCGCACACTTCTTTCGGTTGTTTACAGTCAAAGGTAGCGTACACGTGGTGCACCATTGGAAAGTTCGTAACTCGCATGGTGGGCCGGATAATCCGGCGCACTTACCACAAAATCAAAAAATCTTGCGCCAACTAATAATAACTAGATGGGAGTTTGCCAGCAAACCCAGTGAACGACCGACGCACAGCTAATGCTGTGACGCTCAAAAGTACTTTTTGTCTACCGTAAAATCAGCAATTATTCAAAAATATCTGATTATGGAACCTCCAGAAAAGTTGAGTCAAAAGATTTGTCAGTTAAATATCTCCTGAAATCATAAAACACTGTCACCCTAGCTTGAGCCGTTCAAAAATTGATTTTTGGGGGTCCATTTGGGGGGTCCCTGGGGGGGGGTGGCACCCCCAAACTATGTCAAAATATTTGTCTGTTGAATATCTGCTGATATCAAAACAGACTGGCACCCAAGTTGAGCTTTTCAAACAATTCATTTTTGGGGGGTCCATTTGGGGGGTCCCCAGGGGGGTGGCACCCCCAAACTATGTCAAAATATTTGTCTGTTGAATATCTGCTAATATCATAAAACACTGGCACTCTACCTTGAGCCGTTCAAAAAATTGATTTTTGGGGGGTCCATTTGGGGGGTCCTCGGGGGGTTGGCACCCCCAAACTATGTCAAAATATTTGTCTGTTAAATATCTACTAATATCATAAAACACTAGCTGGCACTCTAAGTTGAGCCGTTCAAACAATTGATTTTTGGGGCCCCAATTTGGGGGGTTCCCGAGGGGGTGGTACCCCAAACATGTCAAAATATTTATCTCTTAAATATCTACTGATATCAAAAAAAAACTGGCGCCCTAGGTTAAATCGTTAAAAAGTTTATTTTTGGGGGGTCCCCGAAGGGGTGGTACCCCCAAATTATGTTAAAATATTTGTCTCTTAAATATCTACTGATAACAGAAAAAACTGGCACCCTAGCTTGAGCCGTTCAAAAATTTGATTTTTTGGGGGGGTCCCCGGGGGGGTGGTACCCCCAAATCATGTCAAAATATTTTTCTCTTAAATATCTACTGTTATCAAAAAAACTGGCACCCTAGGTTAAATGGTTAAAAAACTTGCTTTTGGGGGGGTCCCCGGGGGGTGGTACCCCCAAATTATGTCAAAATATTTGTCTCTTAAATATCTACTGATATCAAAGAAAAATGGCACCCTAGGTTAAATCGTTAAAAAAATTATTTTTGGGGGGGTCCATTCGGGGGGGTCCCCGAAGAGGTGGTACCCCCAAAATATGTCAAAATATTTGTCTCTCAAATATCTACTGATATCCAAAAAAACTGGCACCCTAGATTGAGCCGTTCAAAAATTTGATTTTTTGGGGGGGTTTCCGGGGGGGTGGTACCCCCAAACAATGTCTAAATATTTCTCTCTTAAATATCTACTGATATAAAAAAAAATGGCACCCTAGGTTAAATGGTTAAAAAATTTGTTTTGGGGGGTCCATTTGGGGGGGTCCCGGGGGGGTGGTACCCCCAAATTATGTCAAAATATTTGTCTCTCAAATATCTACTGATATCCAAAAAAACTGGCACCCTAGCTTGAGCCGTTCAAAAATTTGATTTTTTGGGGCCCCAGTATGGGGGGGTTCCCGGGGGGGTGGTACCCCCAAATCATGTCTAAATATTTCTCTCTTAAATATCTACTGATATAAAAAAAAAATGGCACCCTAGGTTATATGGTTAAAAAAATTTGTTTTTGGGGGGTCCATTTGGGGGGGTCCCCGGGGGAGTGGTACCCCCAAATTATGTCAAAATATTTGTCTCTCAAATATCTACTGATATCCAAAAAAACTGGCACCCTAGCTTGAGCTGTTCAAAAAATTGATTTTTTGGGGCCCCATTTTGGGGGGGTTCCCGGGGGAGTTGCCCAAAAAAAATTTCAGGAGACACAATTGCGTATGTACCTCAACAACTTCACACAAAAATTAGATTTCTATGTTTTGTGGTTTAGGAGTACTCGAGCGTACAAGATTTAGGAAGAAAAAAAAGGAAAAAAAAGGAAAAAAAAGGAAAAAAAAGGAAAAAAAAAAGGAAAAAAATAAGAAAAAAACCTCATCGCGGCCGAAAGTGGGTTGGTAGGGATGAAAGGATATCTTAAGACATATAACCATGAGAAATATTTTTCGCCGTACTTAAGCCGTTTTTGACTTAGACCGCTTTTTACGCCAAACTTTCGGGGCGGTTTTCGGGTCATAAACCCGAAGTCACGTGACCGATTGCCTCGAAATTTGGTACAAACATAAAACTCATTAATCTCAAACTGCTGTCAAAATTTCATGTAGTTAGACCAAACGGTTCTTGAGTTATAAGCAAAAGTCTGAAATCTCGCACTCATTAGTTAGAAAATGGCCGAGTAAAAACAAAGGAACACGCGACGCGAGCGTCGGTCGTTCCAATAATAATCGCAATTTATACCCAGTATTTCAATTGTAGGGGGGATTGAGATCAAGAGCTTTTTTTTTGTCTTCAATGGAATTCAGGGAAAACTAACACGAAAAATTCTGGATCAAAATGGAGTTCATAGGTGGGCAGTACCACAGTAATTTTTTAAGGATCGCTGTCAGTAATGACGATCATTTTTGAAAAAGTACCATTTTTAGAACCGTCGATACTGTTTGACCATTTTACGCGATATTTCGGTAATTTGTTTTTAGCATACTTTGAGCGGAAAAGCGAAAATTTCTTTTAAAGGCAAGTGGCAACATCCATAATGACAACTAAATCGTGACCACTGTACGCACATGACATGTTGTGGCAAAGCCTTTGGGAGTCATCTGGATAGACAATCTCTGAATCAAAGCCAAATATGAGTCACATAGGTTTATGGCACGGCCGCACGTGATGAACATTTTTGACAATGAAGTGAACCTGCAACTTTATTTTGTGCTGTGACCGCCATGACAATGGCATGACTGGCATGGCTGTAGTAGCAGTAGTAGTAGTTTACTAGTAACAATTAAAGGTTTAACACGCAAGTCAGAGGTCACATTCGAAAGACAAGGAGCACCAAATAACCCTAAGGTTTCCTAGTCAAGATGCTCCTTGTTAATTTGCATAATACGTTATCACACAAAGCTGCAATGAAATGATGAAGTACAGCAAATAGCACAGACAATGTTGTTTGTAGCTAAGCTCCCACATGTTCAAATGCGTAGCCTACAGGTGCAGTACATACAATGCTTAGTCAATGCCTAACAGTGTGGTCATTAATATCGCAGTAAATTTTCTTTCAACTGCTTTTAAAAAGAATTGAAGGGTTTATTTTTTTAATTTTCACTAGTTTCTTTCAATTGTTTAGCACCTCAAAATTCGATTTTATTCTGTCCAGCAGATTTAGAGATTCAAGATAAAAAGTAATTAGATCTGCTTGGTTTACTAGCTGCATAATCATGAATTTTGTTATTTGTTGTGAAGTTATAATCTCATAATTTTGGTACCTTATTCTTAAAAAGCTTATGCATATATTTAGAGAGCTCCAATTTTGTAAACATCGTGAAGTTTCAGAAACCCTAGTTTCTTGTACAGTTGACTTGCATGAAAAATTTTTTTGTTCTAAGTCATGGTATGCATGATAATTGTTTAATTTGACTTCAATCTCACAAAGTTGGTTTTGGGCAGTTGTGCCCCAAGCAGTAATACCGTAAGTTTAACGGCTATAAACAAAACTATAATAAAGCATAACTAGAGCATGGGCATTCACAAAGTCACGTATATGCAGTGGTGGGCAGTAACTAGTTACAATTGTAACTAGTTACTGTAACTAGTTACTTTTTTAGTAACTGTAACTGTAACTTCGTTACTTTTTTTCAGATGTAACGATATTTGTAACTAGTTACCAGTTTAGAGCCCTAAAAAAAGTTACAGTTACAGTTACTTTTTGTACAACATGCTTTGAACCAAATTACAGATTTTTTATGAATTCCATTCAAAATAATTGTATTACAAAGCCAACACAGGACGCACAGTCGCATGTCTGATCAACCATAACCTTTTATCCATATTTTCTTCACTGTGTTCACTGGACTATACATGTGGTTGCTGGTTAAAGTTTAAGTTAAAGCCGTCAGGCCTGTTTTTAGTCCAAATTTTTAATCACTAAAGTAACTGTAACTTGTAACTGTAACTGTAACTAGTTACTTTTTCAAATTTGTAACTGTAACTGTAACTTAGTTACTTTTTTTGCCAAGTAACTGTAACTTGTAACTAGTTACTTTTAGAAAGTAACTTGCCCACCACTGCGTATATGATATGACATATTGCAACACCTTGCCAATTGAAGAGAAAGTTTTTGAATATGAGCCGACCAATTCAATTTATCATCAAATCACACTCCCAAATATTTCACTGATTCGCTTTTACAAATTTCTTTTTGATTTATATGCAGTGGTGGGCAAGTTACTTTCTAAAAGTAACTAGTAACAAGTTACAGTTACTTGGCAAAAACTTGGTCTGGGGGCGGGGCCCTCAGCGGCCGGAGGCTTTGGGGGTCTGGGGGCGAAGCCCCAGCTGTTGGGCGATTTTTTGTAATTTTTTCAAGAAAAAAAAGCTATTTTAATGCCATTGAATCACATTTCGCCATAGGTGGGCACGTTAATGCAAAACGTTAGCTTCGTTAACCACTAGTCCGTTAACAAGCTTCACACCTCCGTTAACGCTAATCCGTTATTTTCAGCTTTAATTAACGGAAGTTAATAAAGTCCGTTAATCCGTTAACATTTTGCGTGTAATTTACATTTCGTTTTATTCACTCGCTTCAAAAACACGTATTGACGCTGTTGAGCTGATTGTAAGGAAATATTTATTGCTATGGTGGTCTTTTTGTGTTTTGAAAGTTACATTTTACAGTCTAATCTAATTTCAAGATAAAAACATGTTCAAATGCACAACGAATGCTGCAAGATATTAGCGATAAAAACCTTAACGGAAGTTAACAGAACTTAACGGAAGTTACTTTAGTCCGTTAACAGCACTTAACGCAAGTTAATTTAGTCCGTTAACATGAAAAAACTTTTTAACGGATTAACGAGTTAATGGAAAAGTTAGCTTCGTTATTAACGGATTAACGATTAACGGACTTGTGCCCAACATAATGCATTTCGCACATGTTTAGACCCATTTGAAAGCACTGGATTTTTTATATTTGAAATGCCAGTTAAAAAAATTAAATTGTTTAGACTTCCTTCTAGTTGCAATTTAAGTCCAAAACACGTTTAACATCTTGCATTTTGGAGTTAAAGTTTAATTGTACGTGATTTGGTCCAGGTAAGGGGAAGTTAGGTGTATTGTCTCGTGCAACATTTTAGCTGTAAATGAAAACCCACTCGATCGAAGATTTTCCTTAGAAATTTTTGTTTTGTCATGAAAATAACCAGTTATAGAAGTACATGTTATGCCAGGGGGCCCAAGCCCCCTCAATTGAAGTTCAACAATTTGTTCAATCAGTATTTTCCAGGGCTAATTTTTTTTAAGTATTTTGTGCGTAAAAACTGACGAGAAGGAGGTGAATTAATGAATTGTTATTGAAAAATAGTACAATAGATGGTTACGCTCACTAACCATGTTATTGCCGGGCCGGATTTACATCGCGCTGGGCCCTTGGCACTTTGGAGATTTTTGCAACATCTTAATTCCTGCCAAATGTAGGTGAAGACCATAAAAAGTCTTAAGATTTGAAAACAGGGCCCTTAGCTGGTACTGCGCCATATTGTGGTAAATCCGGCCTTGGTTAATGCGTTACGTTCATAAAAAGGCTGGATGTGATCCTGAGATAGCAACTTTTAGGACGAAAACTATCCATTTCTTCCAGGTTTACGTTTAAATTGGCAGGTAAAAATTAATTTGAGGTGGTCCCGGGGCCCCTTGTCTTCAATATTATTGTTCGTTAATGGTGTGAGCAAAAAATGCTAAAAAGAAACTGAAACTGAAGAAACAATAGGCTATTTTGTCACATTTTTGTCATTGTGAAATTTCAATTGGGGGTAGGCCCGCTTGGCTAAGCCTATGCTCCAATTGCGGAAAACAGAAAAGGTATTTGCAAATTTTCCGCGAGGTTTTAGGCGTTATCCAACAAAATTTCAATGGTCCAAAAACTAGTGCTGTCCTCGAGCCGAGGACAGGGCGATTTTCGAGGACTTGAGGCCAAGGCCAAGGACTTGAGGCTTCGAGGCTAAGGCCAAGGCCAAGGACTTGAAAATGTGTCCTCGAGGCCAAGGACATCCTCGAGGACTCCACCTCTGCCTAGTATGGTACTGGCTACTGGCACATAGAAAACTGCTAAACCTGTCACTGTCTGTAGTAACTTAAGAAAGACTTGTACTTGGACACTATGTGTACACGCTAATGTGTACTGTTGAGAGGAAGCCTAGTTGCAATGCTAGACATTTATCTAGGTTGTTTTTTTATTTTACTGCCAGATAACCAATGACGTCATGAAAGCTGATGACGTCATTGCAATTGCATGCCTTATCTGAAATGTCCCGCTACACCACTGGCTCGTTCTCAATTTCACTTGAGCTTGTTGGAAGCGGTTTATATTTCACGGAATAAAACATATTTGTGCAGGCAAAAGCAGTGTGTATTTACACTTCAACTGTTTCAATAAGATCAGAGCCTGCTGAGTGCTGATAGCTTGCATTTCTTTTTACATGACTGTGCAATCTCCTTGCAATGCATTTCTCCTTGCTGTAAATTGCATTTCTCCTTAGTGCATTTGGCCTATAAAAGATTCTGCTCACCACATAGCAAACCAGACAGAGTTCGCAACTACAGAGTTCTGTCCGAAAAGCTTACTGCGAAAGCTAAAATGAAATCGACTTTACTGAAAGTCATATTCAAAATCAATAGTAACAAATTGCGTGAGTTAAATGATTTCTATCATATCAAATCTATCATTATACTCGCCGCATTACGCCGTAGCGTGTAACGAGTTGGCGGAGCCCATCTCCGCGTCATTGCTCCCGGGCAACACATATCTTTTCAAAGAAAGGTTGCAGCAGTGGGGAGCCGCTGGCAATATTGTGTCCAATTTGACCGGCCCTAGATTTGAATCTCAGACATCCCGCTGCAGAGACGAACACGTTACCGCTCGACCAACTGGCCGGTTAAATGAGTTCTAAATAACGGAAAATACATAAGCAATCTTGTAGATTGCATTTTCCATGTGGTTAACTAATGACATCTGATTTAGTTCCGTCAGTTTGAACTGACGCTGGGAAGATAGGGGAGCTACAAAATTTCAAATTTAGAACTCAAGGATTATGTGTTTGTAGGCGTAAGCATTACTCTTATTGCAAGACATTCAGGTTTGAGGTTTCTAACTTTGTTTGTAGCTCTAGCTGGAATGATCTACGCTTGCGTTACCAGTGGCGGATACAGTACTAGGGTCCGGAACCCCCTGCTCAAAACGGAGAAATATACGAAAAACTTCTAACACATACAATTCATTGCAATAACTGGAGCAAGATCTATTTCTTGTCCAGACTTAGCAGTAAAATACTCGGTGAGGGAGAAATGAACATCTCCAAAACTATTTATTTTTATAGAAAATTAATGCACACGAATTAGGTAAAAGCTTGTGATTTTTCATTTTATAATTTACCGGCTTGTTATGAAAAGGTTGAAAATTTTTCCATTAGCCGCCGCTCTCATAGCCCATTTACACAGCTAGTTTAATCATGTTTTTGCATTGCTAATTTCTATGCCGCATTTTCAAAGCATTAATTTTTGCTAAAATAGGCCTAAAAAGAAGTTATTTTTGAAAACGAAATTGCATTATCTCTGAGCGCTGGGGTCTCCGCCCCCAGACCACAATGGCTACGGCGGTTGCCCAATGGCCCCGGCGGCTGAACCTTCTTTTACTTAACGCCGTAGCGCCCACGCATACAAACAATTGAAAAAAAAATACACGAAAGGTTTTTTCAAGTCAAATGGTGATACATAATCAAACTTTAGTGAAATTTGGGGGATATCATAATTAATTACCATATTTGGAAGTGTTACAAATATGCAACTCTGGGTCTTACAGGCTGCAAAGAGGGATTACAACACAAAAAGAAAAAACAGAGTTTATTCACACAAAAACAAATGATTTCAATGCAAATCGAATTAGCAAACACCACATAACTAAATTATTATGTATAAGCTACACAAAAAGGATTTAGCATAATCGGTGAATATTCTTCAAGCAAAACAACGTTATACAAAATCATTACCAATTTTGTAGCTGTAACGATCAACAATAATTGACCCTTGCTCCAATCAAAACTTTGATTTCAAAATTCTAAAACCCTTACCCCTAACTTAAACTCAGAAACCACCATTTTTGAAAAAGTATTGCACGAAGATGTCCTACTAAGTAACCGCCGAATACTTAGACGACACTCTCTGTAACTACTATAATGCTCTTATATACAATGCATCAAATACTACATCGTCTTATAAAGCCACTACACAGTACTTGCATAAAATGACCAAACTAAATCACGTTTTGAAACCAATGCTATTTTTGTTTAGCAGCCAGTGATGCCAGCAACCGTTGTTCAAAAACATCAGATTTTTAGAGAAGAAACATCAGATTACATCTAAACTATAAAACCAATGCAGTAAATCTCCTACAGAGACATCCATGCAAGCCCGGTGCCACGGGGGTCATTTTCGGGCCGCAACCCCCAAGCGAGAACTGTGGCCCCCCCAAGCGAGCGAGAATTGTGCCCCAAAAGAAAGCAACAGGACTAACACCATTGGTGTGCATTTGTGATCAAGACCTTTTTGTTTTGTTTTAAGTCTTCACCCCGGAACGTGAGGGCAAATGTCCGTACCAAAGAAGATTTTTGTGCCCCCAAGCGAGAATGTGTCTTCCCAAAAGAAAGCAACAGGACTAACACCGTCGTAGTGCATTTGTAATCAAGACCTTTTTGTTTTGTTTTTAGTCTTCACCCCCAAATGTGAGGGCAAAATCCGTACCATAGGAGATTTTTGTGCTTCCATGCGAGAATGTGTCCCCAAGCAAAAATCGTGCCCCAAAAGAAAGCAACAGGACCGATGCCACTGGGGTGCATTTTCAAAGAAAACTTCTGTTCTTCT
The DNA here is from genome assembly GCA_963965965.1 of Trididemnum nubilum. Taxonomy (NCBI): domain Eukaryota; kingdom Metazoa; phylum Chordata; class Ascidiacea; order Aplousobranchia; family Didemnidae; genus Trididemnum; species Trididemnum nubilum. The sequence goes on along the minus strand of OZ014476.1, from coordinate 10,227,710 downwards.
TTTTGGTCTTTCCCCCGAATGCGAGGGCAAAATCCGCGTCAAAGGAGGTTTTTGTGCCCCCAAAGTGAAAATCGTGCCAGAAAAGAAAGCAACAGGACCGACGCCACGGAGATGCATTTGCAATAAAGACCTTTTTTTTGGTCTTCATCCCCGAATATATTTTTTTGCCCCACCAAAATTTTCTATGCCCGGCTCTTCCCCAGCACACTACTCTGGCGCCGGGTCTGCATCCATGAACAATAGTGAAATAAGGCTGAAGATTATTTTTTTGGAAGATCACCATATCACATTTATTTCAACCGTTTGTATAGGTTTGGGTGAAGACCTTTTTCGTTTTTGTTTGGAAATTACCGCATTTCCAAAGCTGTTTGCCAAATGATAAGCTGTTGGGTGAATTTAGCTTTTAATAATCTTTCTTCGTAATTCGCATCAAAATTTTGTCAAAAAGATCAGATTTCCTCCTAAAAACAAATTACCACAGATTTCCATCAAAACATCAAACATAAGATTGCAAGTCAAAAACATCAACGCTGGCATCACTGTCTGCAGCTCAACTGGCTTGATTTAGATTTGGAAAATGGAATGCACTAATTGGCGCTTTTTTAAATATTTGAAAATAAGCCAAGACCTAAAAAAGTATATTGAAGAATATGCACTGCGTATTTGTAATACTAGCTACCTTTACTCAGCATCTACACCAATTTGCCTATCAAGCCCTCAACGCCCAGTGTTGCAAATTTGCAACATCACTTCAAATCGTTTTGCTCCGAAAGACTTTGTTTCAAGTCTGACAGCTTTGCGCATTCTAAGTGACGTTTGGATTGTACTAATTCAAAAAACGCAAAATGCATTTTGATTTCAGATGCTATCTAAATCTCGAAAAGGAAACAAAAATTGGTCACAAACCAAATTTTTGCAAAAAATGCTAAGCAAATATGAAAAAGGCTGCTTTTTGCAGCCAGTGGTAGGTGGAAGTGAAACAAGGTGCACATTTGTAACAGCGGCCGTTTAGGTAACTAGCCAAATTTGTAGAATTAATTTATTCAATCACAAGTTCATGTTCAACGCTCTAGAATCTATGTTGCATATTTGCATCGTGGGGCGCTAAAGGGTTAACTGATAATTCGTTTGTTATTATTTTTTAGTGCTTACGCAAATTAGTCCTCTGGCTTTCTTGAAGTCTTTAATTGTTTGACAGTGTTAAAGAGCAATGTTGGTTAAATGACCGTATGTGCAATATCGAAAGTGCCCTTTGAAAAAGCTGCCCCCCCCCCCTTTGCTCTTCAAACGCTCCGGCACCTTTGATCGTTACCACAAATGAATGAAATGAGCAGGCATAACGCTCAGACAGTAAAGATATAGGTCCCTGTACAGATGTGGTTTTCAGTATTATGGTTCAAATTTATGATTAATGGCTGATAGGCTAAATAGTGCAACTCCAATTTCCGCTTTCTGGTTCAATTGGATGCAGTCATTCCATCAAAGCACTACTTAATAATTCTCCCTAACAATAAAAGAAATGTCGAAACAAACTTTTGATTAGGAAAATGCTGCAAAAAAAATCAACGGAGATTCTTTCTCAATGCGAGCAAGCCGCTATTCAGCACACGATTAAATTTTCTGTGATAACGCTGCTGTTCCAGAAAATATCGTCGCCCATCAGTCGAATATTTTTCATGCAACCAGTAAATGAAGACTGATATAAATCAAATGTACTTTCGTGAACAGATGTAAGGTGGCCAAAACCTCCAACAAAAAGGAAATGAGCATCATCTAGCTGGTGGAATGGAATCTTTAAAACAAAAAAATGTCTTAAAGAGATACTTTTCGAAATCAATTTTATTTAAGAAATAAGAACTTTTTGAGTTAATAAACATCTGCCCCAAATCTTTTGCCACAATTTCCCTTATTTGCGAGAATACGATTTAATCCGTTTGACTCCGTACCATTGGCAACCCTGCATTTTTCGATTTTTTGACATCACAAAAGACCTAGTGTAGATTAGTAGTGGTAGTCTAGGCCTATAAGTACCAGTAGCAGTGGCCAAGTTTTCAGATTTGGTTAGGCTACTCAATGCGGCTATGCCAATTCGCTATTGGTAAGTTATGAGATTAGTTTACATTGTAAGATACAGCATATTCCGTTATTTCATGGCTTGTTGTACTTGTACAATAACTTGGCTTAGTGAAAAAACAGTTGGCAAGAATAGGACTGGTAGGCCAGGCTGGTGTTGTTACTTGTTTTAGCTAGGTCTGCTATAGTAGGTAGTAAAACCATACACTCTTTATTAGTAGAAGACCGGAAACTGACAGTTTTTTTTTTTCCTTCCCAGTTCATATTTCTAGAATATGCTGATTCGTCCAATCAGCGTGACTTTTTTCTTCCCGGTTCACTCGCGCTAAGAATATGTCCAATCAAATCAGTCGAATACGCGTGACCGCAAACAAGACTTCGCAACAACAGCAAACTTTTTTTTCTTCAATACTCTTTTTTTTCTCCACGCGTCGGTTTTCAGTCTGCTAATTAAGAGTCTATGATAAAACAGAACAAATTATTATTTATTTTGCCTAATGTTCCAACAAGTTAACAAAACAACAACAACGCAGATAAAGAAAATTAAAGCCAGGAGACACCAAACAAACTTTTGCGGGTAACTAGTCTGGGCCCACGTTACAAAACATAGTAGCAAGAACTTCGCACGCAAACTGCCATTTTCGAACCGTCTCGCCCAACATGCGTTGAACTGCTCACTCTAATTTCTTTGCAAGATGTTCGTAACCAGCGTTAGTACGTAATAAATATCTCATTGTGACTATTAAGTGTAGCCAGGGGGGTGGGCAAAGGGGCCCGCCCCCCCTCCAAACAAAATACCATCATAAGTAAAAAATTATGACAACATAGCCAAGCGATGTTTAGTCGCAGTTTTTTTCAGTAATTACGCACATAACAGTAATTAACAATAATATTAATTACGAAAAGAGAGCCCCTAACTAACAACCAAAGGGCCCCTAACCGACAACCAGGGAGCACCAAGGCCCCTAACTAACAACCAGGGGGCCCCAGTGCCCCTAACTGACAACCAGGGGGCCCCCGGAGCCACTAACTGACGACCAGAAGCCCCTAGGGCCCTAACTAACAACCAGGGGCCCCTAACCGACAACAACATAAGCCCCCCGGGCTCTTAACTGACAACCATGGGTCCCAAGGGCCCCTAACTAACAACCAGGGGGCCCCAGGACCTCTAACCGACAACCAGAGGACCCCAGGGCCCCTAATTTGCAACCAGGGGGCCCCAGGGCCCATAATCGATAATCAGGGGCCCCCGGGCTCCTAACTGACAAGAGGCCCCCGGGGCCCCTGACTGACAACCAAGGGGCCCCTTAATTCAATTTTTTACAATTTATATGCAAATCCTGTGAGAAATCTAAGAATTTGTCTTAAAAGTTGCAACCCCAGGCCCACGTTTAACGTTATTATGAAGTTAATGCTATAACACAGGCGGTAATGCAAACCCCCCAATTGAAATACCACCAATGATAAATATAATGAGAGCATAGCCAGTATGTTGTCCTTGTCTGAAATTGTAGTTTCATTTATTTAGGATTTACGCGCACAAAAGTGAGTAATTATAATGACGAACATGTGTCCTTGTCATAATAATATCATGCAATTCTTGGAGATTTCAAAAAACCATCAAGTGACTTGACTCGAATCCTCCACGTTTTAGAAAAAAAGTTATTTTAAATTTTCTTTAAATGTTTTTTTTAAGAAAGAACTTAAGGGTGCAATCTTATTTCAAAATCTTAGGCGTAGCCAGGGGGTGGCACAAGGAGCCCGGGCCTTCTTAATCAAAATGCCACCAATGATAAAAATTCAACAAAAAAGCCTTGTTTCTTCTTTTTCTGTTCGTTCAGATCTTATCTTACTACAACAGTACACGCGTACAACAGTAATTAACATTAAATAATATTGACGATCAGGGGGCCCGACGCAACCCCTTAATTCAATTTTTACCTACCAATTTAAACGTATAACCAGGGGAAAATCAAGGTTTTTGTCCTAAAAGTTGCTACCTCAGGTCCTCATCTAAACTTATTATGAATACCTAATGAAAGAACCAGCGCTGAATTTGCCATGTAGCACAGTGCCAGGGCCTCCCGCTCAGATAGTAGGACTTTTTTTGGTCTTCACTTATTATTGGCAGGAAGATGTTGCAAAAATCCCCTAATTGCCAGGGGCCCCACGCAATGTAAATCCGGACCAGAAATAACATGTTTAGTAAGTTTAACCTTCTATTGTACCATTTTTCGATAACGATTCACCTCCACCGCGCCAGTTTTTACGCACAAAATACTTTTAAAAAAAGCTAGGGAAAATGCTCATTGAACTAATTATTGAATTTCAATTGAAGGGGCCTGGGCCACTTGGCCGTACATGTACTCCTACAACTGGTTAACTTCATGACAAAACAAAAATCTATAAGGAAAATCTTTGCGTGAATTATTATTTATTGTTTTATTATTGTTTATTGAATTATTATTTATTGTTTTAGATTACTGAAAGAGTGTTGGAGAGAAGAATACGAGCAATAGTTGATTTTAATGAAGCACAGTTTGGTTTCATGCCTGGAAAGGGAACAATTGATGCCTTATTCTTAGTACGAAGGTTGCAAGAAGAACATCGAGCGAAAGACAAAAGAATGTACATGTGTTTTATTGATTTGGAAAAGGCATTTGACAGAGTACCTAGAAGAGTGATGGAATGGGCAATGAGAAAGAAAGGTTTGCCTGAAATCCTGGTCAAGGCGGTGATGAGTCTTAATGAAGGAGCAGAAACGAAAGTTAGAGTTGGATCGGGTTTGTCGGAAGAATTTTCTGTGAAAGTTGGTGTACATCAAGGATCTGTGTTGTCACCTTTGTTGTTTGCAATGGTGATAGATGAAGTAACGGAAAATGCAAGGAAAGGATGGATGAAGCAAATTCTTTATGCAGACGATTTGGTCCTAATGGGGGAAACTATGGAAGAATTGAGAGAGAACTTTGATGAATGGAGAGAGGCGTTTGAAAGCAAAGGGTTGAGAGTCAATCCTGGAAAGACAAAGTTGATGGTGAGCGAGATGGAGGAAGAAGCTTTCGACAGTAAGATAGATCCTTGTGGCGTGTGTGGAACACGAGTTATGTCTAACTCGGTGTTATGTAGAGCATGTTGTAAGTGGGTCCACGCAAGATGCACGGAGAAGAACGTTTAAGTTTATGTGAACAAAAACTTTGTTTATAAGAAATGTAGAAGCGTAGTAAAGAACTTCAAGGGATCAGCAGATGAAAAATTGTGTGATGGTGTGGAAACTGTGAGCAAGTTTACTTATCTACGTGACAGATTGAATGCAACTGGTGGGTGCGAAACGGCGGCAACAGCTAGATCAAGAATTGGTTTAATGAAGTTCAGGGAATGCAGCGAAATATTTAAAGGCAGAACGTTTTCATTAAAGATGAAAAGAAAGATTTACAAAAGTTGTGTAAGATCAGCTATGTTGTATGGAAGTGAAGCATGGTGCTTGAGAGAAAAAGAGATGGCAGTTTTGAGAAGAACCGAAAGAGCTATGATTCGAGCGATGTGTGGTGTGAAGCTATTAGATCGAAAAAACAGCGAGAAGTTGATGGACATGTTGGGCATAAAGGAGTCTTTGGATAGGATGGCTAAAGCAAGCAGTATACGGTGGTACGGTCATGTTTTGAGGAAAGAGGATTAAAATGTGATAGTGAAGGCTTTGAAATTTGAAGTGAGTGGTAGTAGAGGAAGAGGAAGACCGAAACAAACGTGGAAAAAGCACGTAGAGAATGAGATGAAGAAAAATGGACTGGAGAAAGAGGATGCATGTGATCGAACGAAATGGCGAGGCATGGTAAAGGCAATGACCATATGAAATCCGGCCAACTCCGTCGACAATACCGGATCCAACATGTGATATGATATATGATGTTAAAATATTGCAGGAGGCAAGAAGCCTAACTTTCCCTATACTTAGACCAAATCACTTACAATTAAAATTTTACACCACAATGCAAGATTTTAAACGTGTTTTGGACTTTAATTGCAAGTAAAAGGAGGATTGAACAATTGAATTTTTTCGATTGGCTTTGAAATGTTAAAAATCTAGTTTTTTCAAATGACTCTGAACACGTGCGAAATGTCATCCAATGGGATTAAAATAGCTTTTTTTTCCAAAAACGTACCAAAATCGTCAAGCGGCTGTGGGCTTTGCCCCCAGACCCTCGTCTGTGATACGTTTGAGTACACTAGGTTATTCAACACGTCTCTTAAGTTAGACATTTGCACTTTCTAACAGTTAATTTTCGCCCTCTCTCTTTACCAAAGTTCTGGTTAAGTGTCAATAGGCTACGGCTTCAGATCTTCCATTCTACGATATCTTTGCCCCATAAAAACTGCTCTGTTGAAAATTTCTGTTGACGTCAATGCAGGTGAGTTGTGGTTTGGCCCCCTCCAATGAAAAATCCGGGCTACGCTTATGTTGTGACGTCAGATGCATTTCTGCTTCAAAATAATGCGTTCAAGCGTACTGTACATAGGCGTAGCCAGGATTTTTGATTGGGGGGGGCCCAATCCTCAAAAATTCGGTTGTCTTCACCGAAATTGAGAGTGATTTTTCAGCCGAAATCGGAAATTCGAACGATTTTTCCGCCCAAAATCAGGTGATCTCCGAAAAAAAAAAAAAAAAAAGGTCTTCACCGAAATTAAGAGTGATTTTTCAGCCGAAATCGGAATTTCGAACGATTTTTCCGCCCAAAATCAGGTGATCTCCAAAAAAAAAAAAAAAAAAAGGTCTTCACCGAAATTAAGAGTGATTTTTCAGCCGAAATCGGAATTTCGAACGATTTTTCCGCCCAAAATCAGGTGATCTCCAAAAAAAAAAAAAAAAAGGTCTTCACCGAAATTGAGAGAGGTTTTTCGGCCGAAACCGTTAGCTTTGCTGTTACTTTACTGTTTAATTACTGTTATGTGCGCAATTACTGAAAAAAAACTGCAACTTAAACATCGTCAGGCTATGTTGTCATAACTTTTTGTCGTTAGTGGAGTTTTGATTGGGGGGGGGGGGGCCCGGGCCCCCCCCTGGCTACGCCTATGGTACTGTATGTACTGCAATTGTTATAAAAAAAAAGCTACTGTTGGCCATGCGTTAATATTCTAAGCTTGCAAATTCCTTGAATGATAATAATGAGTTAATAAATGTCGGAATTTAATTATACTTTTGGTTCAATGTTAAAAAAGAGCAACTTTTTGCATGTTATAGTCTTTTTAAATGACGTAAAGCGCCATTGAGTAAACTCAGGGGCGTATTTAGGGGGGTCCATTGGGTCCATGAAAGAAAGTATGTTAAGTGGGGGATGATGACATTGACACAATATTATACAATATAATGACTTTAATACTACAAATCCAAATATTTTACTGATAAAAGTTTTAAGAAGTCATCTGCAATCATGGACTTCACAAACCCAAATACCTATTAAACTCATACAGATAGAGTGAGTTAGTTAATGATAATAGTATAGTGTGTCAACTTTAACTCCGCTCTCTGAAGTTGAACTGCTTTTAGATCTCTGAAAATGTGGGCCCTCGTACATTGTTATACCGTAGAATTAGAGCTCATAAGTCAGAGAAATGTAACAAAACGTTAATTTCGGTGCAAGTGTATGACTTTTGATACATTTTCTTCTTTTTTTAATCAAATCGGCCACTATTGGATGCCCTAAAGGCTGTGTAGCAAAAATAGCGACCAATTACCGGTACTGAATAGGCTGACTGCTATTTTTGCTGTAGGCAAGTTTGATTACAGTGTTATGGTGCGATACCAAAACTTAACGCGGAAACCTGAACTCTTCCGGGCCTCTTGAGCATAGCCGTAGGAGGCGGGGGGGCAGTTAAAACGGTTTAAAAACTTATTTAAAACGGTTTAAAAAATTTAAAACGGTTTAAAAATTCGGTTTAAAACGTCGAAAATCGTCGAAAATTTGGGCAAATGGTCAATTTATTTGGGCAAATAGTCTGGATATTTGGGCTTAGTCGTCTTAGTTTCGGTGAAGACCTTTTTTTTTTTTTTTTTTGGAGAACACCTTCATTTGGACTGGAAAAACCGTTCAAATTTCAGTGAAGACCTTTTTTTTTTTTTTTTTGTTTTTTGTTTTTGGAGAACACCTTCATTTGGACTGGAAAAACCGTTCAAATTTCAGTGAAGACCTTTTTTTTTTTTTTTTTTTTTTTTTTTGGAGAACACCTTAATTTGGGCAGAAAAAACCGTCTCAATTTTGACAGAGAAACGCAATGCATCAAGTCATTTTTTGGGCAAAAGTTTGCTGCCCCCCCAAATCATTTTGAGCTCCTACGGCCATGCTCTTGAGCCCGGGCCCCTCTAGGCTTAGGCCCGGGTACGATTTACCCCCTTTCGCAGGCCCTGACTGGCGTTACCAATATTTTAGTATCAGTCAAAACAGTTTCTCAATGCAATTCGCTTTCTTCTTAGCAGTCAAGTAGCAAACATAGCGACGATTTTAATTAATCTTCGGCAAAAATTTGCTTAGTTAAAAGTTTTCAACATTTCGCCATTAAATTTCTCAACCGAAAAATATTTATCGCACGCTTAAACACCTGTCTATACTGTGCGTAAAATCGTCAGCTTACGAGCGTAATCTTAGTTTGTTTAACAAAAAACTCCGTAAGCCCAGGCTTACCATCTTACCAGCGTGAAATTGCCAGCGAAAAAAATATGCTAAAAGAGCAAATTTTTTTCAGCCGCTACGCTCGTAAGATCAGGATTTGAGTGAAATTTCAAAAGCTGGTTTACCAGGTCTTGAGATAGGTTAAAATTAGGTTCATAAGTTTTGTTAGAATAAAATTGATTTTCAAAGGTGAAAGTATGTGCGTTGGTTTGAAATAACCTAATTTAACATGAAGATGGTCAATTTGCGGCTCTATGAGGAAAAGCTTGCGAAAAAGAGGCTTAGGTCGATAGGCCTAAAATAAAAGTGAACTATGATGAATTGTTTGTTGTAATGTAACATTTGTTTAGCCTACTCCAAGTAAAGAAATTTGAAAATTAATACCGATGTGTGGTGTGGCAATGCAGATCAGAGTCCAGACCAGAGGGACTTGCCTAGGCCAAATCCAGTACCGGTATCGGTAGGCCTACCAGTACGATACGGTATGTCTACGTCTGGTGGTACCTGTACCTAGCGTGTACTATACCACATTGTTAAAGTAAACCGGTAATCCTAGCCTGATAGCTGCTGTACACTAGTTTACTTCAAAAGGTTTAATCTGCCGGTGAGGGGCAGTGATGCTGTATAACAGATACCGGTAAGCGAGCAACTTGGTATTCTAGGCTACTGTCAGAAAATATGCAAAGTTAAAAAATTAGTCTGCCGATAAAATCTAGGCTCTGATTTTTTGTTTCAATGAAACTCAAAACTTTTAGAGCTTACCATAATAAAAGCAGAATGAAAATGCAACAATCTAGGGGTACCTCGGTACCTGCATACTGGTACGATGGGCTGTGCAGTAGCAGCTATATAGGCATGTAAAATTATTCTACTTAAAGATGTCCACACTTCTTATTCAGCAACTATCAGGTTTTAATTAGACTTTTACAAATAGTTGAATTGAAATACAGACACTGTCAAGCCAATAGATTTGTTCTACTGTCTGTTCAATAAGATAGTGAAATCAAATGTTTTTATACTCAGCAATTGCTTTTCAGAATTGTAAATTAAGACTATTAGCAAGTTTTTATTGTAGTGAACAAATAGTAACTGTGAGTGCTTTGAGAATTGGAGTTTAACAAATTTATCAATAATATGGTACTTTTGGTCCAGACTCAAAGAGACTTATTGATGAACTTATACAGTAATGTTGATCTTTAATGCTCAAAGATTATAAGGATGATGACCAATTTAACAATCTGACAGTGTCTTTGTTAGGTTTTCAAGGTTAGTTATATGTATTCCTAGATTGACAATCTTTACCAGCTCCTTAAGCTTTTATTAAAAAAAAAAAACAACTTTAGGCGTTTTCATAATTAAGATAAAAAACAGACTTGGAAATTCTATCTAAATCATTTGCTTTTAGTTAAAGTAATCATTTAAAATTAGCATAGAGCCAAAGATTATTTGTCACTATTAAAGTTTTTTCTAATGTGATGACGTGAAAAAATAGTATTCACATTACTGCAACTTAACTACACAATTTTAAATTTCTTGTAACATATGAGTAGCATTGCTTGTTTTTCTTAGGTGCAACTAAGATTTTAAAGTGTCATTTTTTTCAAACCATGAGGTGCACCTATAATACTTAAAGTTTTTAAAATATCCAACTTGTGCGTTATACTCTGATGCATTTAATCTATACTTCTGGTTATGCTCTTTTACTGCCAGTTGATCGAGCATTAATGCATTCGTCTCTGGAGTGGGAGGTCTGAGATTTAAATCAGCCTAGTCAAATCGAACACAGGGTTGCCAGCAACTTTTTGTTGCTGCGACATTTCTTTACAGGCAGTGATGTGGCTCGAGTGCAAAAATCCTGTGATGGGCCCTGCCAACTCATCATGTGTTTTGACATATTACAGCATGTATAATGAAAAATTTGATTTGATTCCCTTCATGATTTCATTCAGAGTTAAACCATTTAGATTTAAAAAAAAGTTTTTCAGAGTTTAATAAATTTAATGTAATGTAGTGCACCTTATACTTTGGTGCACTTTGTGCCTAGAAACAAAAGCTAAAGAAGCCATTTGTTTGGTGCGCTTAATGCTAGAAAATAATAATTGTGGAAGCCATTTATCAATACTACGACAATGCACCTAATAACAGGTATGTGTTCCAGATTGCTGTGCCTTATGGTTTAAAAAATACAATTAATTTTGATAGAATAAATTATTCCTTGTTTAGTGTTAAAGAAAAGTGGCCCAATTAAACGTCTTGTGTCAACTGGTTGCTTCTAAAACTTTTGGACTCTTCTCTAAGTGCAAGTGTTTTATGCATAATTGGTACATTTTTTGATATGTCTACTGCTAATTGCGATTTTAGATACTTAGCAGAATTTTGAACTTTTTCTGGTAGGAGTAATTATCATTTGTTTTACTGTATGTCTTCCAATGTGGGCAAGATAATTGGAAGATTATTGGAAGTGTAAGAGTGAAAAGCAGAAGCAAAGCCATCGAGTTCCATCAAAGTTTGTTGTGTATTTCTTCAACATGCTTCATGGTCATCACACCCTACTGATAATTGATCATGGTGTGGGTTAAGTGCTGTTGACTAATCATATGACATTATCTCCTTTAGCGAAAAGAGTGAAAAGCAAAAATAAAGCCATCAAATTCCATTAATGTTTGTTCTGTATTTCTTCAACATGGTCAACACACCGTAATGAAAATTGCTCATGGTATGCGTTAAGTGCTGTTGGCTAAACTTGTGACATTTTCTTCTTTTGCCACCATGAAATCAACCAAGACATTGGTGATTATTAATGCTTCGAAGCGTTGCTACTTGACTTTTCCAGGATCCAGGCATTATTCATTTCCAAGTTTTATAAATGAAATGTTGGTGATGTATAAAAAAAACAGCTACTTTCTAAAACTGGTTTGACATTGACATCATTTTTAATTGTTTGGTTATTTTTTTTTTTTAGTTTAATGTCGTTTTCAACGTTTAAGGCACATTCATTAATTTTTTAAGCAAATTTGTCTAGCATTGCTTTTATAACACACTATGAGTTATTACTTTTAGCATAAGCTTTGAACTTTTCAGCAATTAAATTTTGTATTCAATTTAAAATTGCTTTGTTTACCCACAAATTGTTTTGCTCACTCACAAATTGTTTTACTCACAAATTGATCACATAATTACTAATGATCATAAATGGCATATTGCACCGGGAGTAATTGAGTATGGGGAAATAAGTGAACACTATCCAGTATTCGTTTTGGTAGACAAACTTAAGAGTTATAATGCAACACCAACAGAGCAAGTTGTTTTTAGAAATCGGAGGAATTTCCAGGCGGATCGATATTGCAATGATTTAGAATCTAGTTTAAATCAACTTTTTGATGGCTTTCCTTTTATTGATGCATCAAATGTAAATGACATTTTTTCAAAATTTTTGGAAATGTTAATTCATATTACTAATAAACAATAAACATGCCCCCTTGAAACAACTATCTAGGCGTCAAATAAAATTAAAACGAAAACCTTGGATTACCAAAGGAATCTATACGTCAATTCGTCACAAGCAACAAATATACAAATTTTTTTTCTTGTCTGGTAATCCGGCTTTTGTCGCTTATTTCAAAAAATATGCTAATCTTTTAACAAAAATTATATGCGCCGCAAAACGTTTATATTATAAGAAAAAGATTGAAGAAGGAAAGTATAACACTCGTACTACCTGGCAGGTTCTGTGTGAGTTCAATTCAACAAAGAAAAACCTGAATTTACCTACTTTAATTAGAGATGAATCAAATGTATCACTAAATGATCCAAAGCACATCGCTGAAGCTTTTAATGAACATTTTTCAGATATCGGCCATAAGCTTGCTGCGAAAATTCAAGTAAAACCATCTTTTAAAAGTTTTTTGAAAGGTCAAAATCCAAATTCAATGGCCTTGTTTTCGCCAACGTTTGCTGAAATTTACAATGCAATTTATTCTTTAAAAAATAAAAAGTCTTTTGGAGTAGATACTATACCATCGTATTTTTAAAAAGTAACCTCTTTAGTGATCACCCCATAACTGATACATCTATTCAATGTATGTTTTAAAAACGGTTTATTTGCGAAAGTTCTGAAGGTTTCTAAAGTAATTCCTATTTATAAATTCGGAGACAATACCAAAGTTAACAACTATAGACCAATCTCTTTACTGCCATCATTATCAAAAGTTATGGAAAAGCTACTCGTTGTAAGATTGTCAAGTTTCCTAAATGCCAGTGGAATTCTGTATGATCAGCAATACGGGTTTAGGAAAAACGTACCACTACTCAAGCTGTTTTAGACCTAGTAACTAATTTGTAGGATAACATTTTTAATAACAAACTTTTTAGTCTTGTGGCAGTAGATTTACCTAAGGCCTTTGACACAGTAAATCATAAAATTCTTCTCGAAAATCTTGATTATTATGGAATTCGTGGTATATGTAACGACGTAGTAAGAAGTTGTCTTTCAAACAGACAACAAAAAGTGTATATTGCTCAAGAAAGTTCAACTATGCGCTTAGTCAAACCTGGAATACCACAAGGCTCGGTTTTAGGTTCTCTGCTTTTCATAATATATATCAATGACTTGCACTTTAAATTACAACGTTTAACTGTACAACCAATTGCTGACGATACTTGTTTGCTACTATCAAACATCTGCAAAAAAACTCTTTAAGATGAAGCAAAAACTGAACTTGAAAATCTCCATCTTTGGATGGATGCAAATAAATTGACATTGAACTCATCTAAATCAAATGTTATGCTGATCAATTCTAAATTCAGAGATAAAGGGAAATTCGGCAATATAAAAACAGAAAAATTTGAAATTTGCATTACTTCTACAGTCAAATATTTAGGAATTTACAGTGATGAAGAATTAAATTTTAAGTACCACATCACATCGATTGTGGCAAAAATTTCACGTGGCGTCTGTATTTTACACAAGATTAAAAATTTTCTTCCAACCTCGACTCTCTTACGTGTATATTACAGCCTTGTGCATACACATTTAAGCCATGGCATCATCATATGGGGATCAACATAAAAATCACACTTAGAAAAATTATCATCGCTCCAAAATAAAGCAATTCGGACTGTTGGTAATGCAGAGTGGAATGAAAGTTCCTCTCTTCTATATTATAAATTTAAAGTTTTAAAATTTCATAATATTTATGAATATGAACTTAACTCTATCTAAACCTTTAATGAATTTTTTTGACGATGTGAAAAATGATTTCAATCTTAAAACTAGGTCTAAAGCACGAAAAAAAATAAAAAGTCTCTCTTTTTAAATCGTCAAGAACTGAAAAAATTGTGAAGTATCGGGGTGTAACTTTGTGGAATTCATTATCGTTAAATTTAAAAAAATTATTTTTTCGAAAATTTTCCACTGAATATAAATTCAATCTCATCCAAAGCTATAAATTATAACTTTATCAGATAAATTCGACGTTAGTCTGCACTACTTCGATTATGTCTATACTATCATTAGAATGATTGAGAAAAATATTTTTTTATTATATGCCAGGTTGGTCACTCGACTTGAAGATTTCATGTCACTTCGTGGTCTTCCTTCTGCATTATTCGGAATTTATACTTGTGTTGTTTTGCGTTTATTCTGAAGATCTACTAGTACTACCAGTGTGTGTTCGCATGCATCACTCAACGTATGGAATTCGTTGCCACTAATCTTGCATGAAATATGAAATTGAAAGTTTGTTTCTTTTTAGGAAATGTATGAGAGCATAAACTTATTAATTTAGCCTTTGAGGATGTTGCCACTGTTTGATTCATTAATTTGAAGCTTATTATTATAGTCGTAATATGTCTGTTGTGTGTCACTGTGTATTGAGTTTATTTTTGTAAAACTGTTTTGTTTCGCATGTATTGCTTGGGCCCCGTAGTCAGATTCAACAACATTTGTTGGTGTTAGTTCAAGGGGCATAAGAATTGCTTATTTTTATTATAACTTAATACCTTGGTGCATTGTAACCGATTTTTGCTGTTTTTATTGTAAGCAAAACTCTTATGATGAACTTTCCTACAAGTTTTGATTAAACCAATGAGACAGCTTTTGCTTTACACTTGTTCATACATCAATAGCAATATGTGCTTCTCTAACATGCACTGATATCTACGTGAAGCGACAAGCAGATGAATGGTCCCTTACTCCGTGCGAAGCATTACAATCGTAACAGATACCCGATACGTTACTTTCTTAAATATTAACCGCTATGTGCTTAGAATTTTGTGCTTTTGCTTGCAACGAATTTAGTTTATTGAATTTTTGAAAATATTGAATACAGTTGTATTACAGAAGTTGCAATATCTGTCTCATTGAGAGAATACAAAAGTTTTTCCTTAGAGTACAATAACCTTATTGAATGTTCTAGTCGCAATATCAATTTTCTGCAATTTCAGTGGTAATAATATTACTGCAGTATGGGGTAATTGAAATTTTTTCGCTACCACAGTTGGCCCTATTTTTGTTTTATGTTTTATGAAAGAGCAATTAGCTGAACATCTGTGAGATTTCTCTCAATCTTTGACTAAAGCTAGGGTACGCAGTTCTCCGAATAAGTTTAAGTTTAGCGGGTGAGGGATTGAATCCTAAACTTTTATTATCAAATTCTTGTGCGTTATCGTAAAACAAAACTACCAGAGTGGTAGAAAAAAAAGCCTGCAGTAGAAGCTTTCGGGTAAAAAAAAAAGATGAATACTGCAATAAGCATACAACAAAAATTTTAGTTCTGAAATCAGGAGTTATAATGCAATCGAATCATTGATTACAAAGAGTAAACACAAATCGCTTTAGAGGAGGAGTCAACATAATAATGTTAAATGCGTATTATTTTTGCAGAAGGGATCAAATACGGAAAAGATTGTAGTTGAATATGGTATTGCATCACTTATTTACGCGTAATACGCAGTCACACCGTTTGACAATTCGAGAGGATAACTCATAACTGCATGCTACGCATCATGCACCGTCTACTGTGTTTCTAGGGGTGGACTGGATAAATAAATAAAAGTTGATGTGGGAGAGAGGCGAAAAAGCTCAAAATTTGGCTTAAACGAAATGTGTCAGTTGAATAAAGAACTGAAAAACAGTTGAAAGTTGAAAACAAAATGTACCCTGCTGAAAATTGCGAACAGATTTTTCCACTGAGTCACCCTCCGCCAAAAAGAATTCAAAAGAGGAAGAACTGGACCTTTGAAACCAGCCAATAGTGCCCATCAGTGGCCTTTAATTTTTGTAATTCTGTTATATTTACCAAGTTGCTTTGGCCAGGAGACAGCAAAGGAACCTTTCGGTCTTCGCGTTAAGCTGCCACGTCTTGTCCACCTGTTTTCCACACACTGCGGAGTCTTCACACTGTCCCTTTTTATTGCTGAACGCCAAGCCAGGAATCGAACCTAGATCTAGCATTTTAGTAACAGAAGCTCTACCACTGATTCGTGCAAAATTTTTTTTTTCTTCAACAAAAACTTCGCTACCTAATAGCCACCACAACACTCTTGATCTGCCATATGTTATGTTGTTTTTGTGAGGAAGGTAGAAAAAAATTCACGTTTAATTTATCAAAAAGACAATACTACTTCTCGTGATAGATAATCTGACCCAAATTTAACCGATACAACTTAGAATTGTAACAAATCTGTGATCTCCGTCATCCAGTTCAACATCATTTTATGGCCACCCACAGAATACGCTGCTAAGCCTTTACGCTCGTAAGCGCTGTTTTGTGTTGTGTGAACAGTGGACACCTTCGACGTACGTGCGTAAAAAATTTTGTACGCACTGCGTAGACATGCCCTAGAGAGTGCTTCAAAATCTTTGTTAACTTGTTGAGGAAAACACGACGTTTTTTTACTCGATCTATATCTCGCAATCGATCCAAGCAACTTAACGAGCGAAAATAACGTCACCCAGCTTTTAGAGCTTCAGATGCGCGTGTTAAAATAACCTCTAGCTTTTAACGAGTATTTCGTTCGGTAGTGCTCTTAAAAACTTCTTGCTATTAGAGTGAACGAGGAAATTTCTGTCATGTGGGCCCTGGTGTCTTCTTGCCTAAAGTCTACTAGCAATAGCCAGAGTCTAGAGTCTGCGAGAAATTTTGCAAAATCCGCTTTTTGTGATGTTATAATATTGCGATATGCAGAGTTGCCAATGGTAAGGAGTCAAACAGATTAAATCGTATTTTCGTGAAAAAGGGGAATTGTGGAATAAGGTTTGGGGTACTGGTTTATTACCTCAAGTAGTTCTCATTTCTTCAACAAAACCGATTTTGAGCAGTATCTTTTTAAGCAAAAAGTATGCATTTAAAAACTTTATAAAAGTCTGTTGATGATTCATGCTCAGTAATTAATCTCAATGAGATAAGATTTTCACTTCTACTGTAGCTCCTGATCGGTTTGGTTATAGCAATTTGCGATTTGGAGAATATAGGTGTGCATAATCGTGCAATACCTGTATCTTTCTTCGTAAGTTACCGTCGATACGCAAAGGTCTTTTGGTTTATCAATAAAAAAGTCATAAAAGTCTCATTAAAAAATCACCCTGAAGTGGAGCAAACAACTTTTCATTCGCATGGCGTAACAAAAACTCATTTCGATCCCTCTATTTTGTATACTTTTTTTGGCCAAATTTTTTCTTCGCGTAGGATGTTTAATTTCCCAACACTATATTCTAAAAGTCAACACAGAAAGATTTTTTCGTGAGGTTGCTGAGCTGAAACAGGGAGTAAAAAATTCCAAAGATTCTCATAAAATGAATAGATTTAGATCGAGATGTCACCTTCGGAAAACTCCCTTAAGATTATATCCCCCAAAATCATTGTTTTCAAACAGTTTCAACTACAGTGTATGATGACTGGCGACTTTGTTTTTTTGTTTTTTTTTTCAGATCGAATACAGTAGATAATGTATCTGAAAAAATACAATATTTTGACGTGGTTTGGAAATACAATGTGGAGGATTTCCTCCTCAGAATGGAATGTTTGTACGGCCAAAAGTAAACGCGTTGGTTGTCAATTAGATAATGCTTTTTATTCCAAGCTTCATAAATCGCCTCTATCTGTAAAGGTGATCATAAGTAAAATTTTGATATCTCTTGACACCTGCGGTAAGTAGTTAAATAAACATTTTCTTTTAATGAAATGTATGTTTTGTTCGCCAGAAACTGTAATAAACTGAACTAATTATATTTCACCTGCTTTAAACATCAATTTAATTTAACTCGCTAATTACATTTTTGACACTATTACCTGAATTCTGAACGTCAATACCAAAGCGTGATCTACGTATAAGTTCGCTGTACGGTTTTGTCGTTTAATTTTAATTCTATGCCAGTTGTTATCATTGATCATTTGACTTGTAACATTGACATATTTTCGATCAAAGCCAAATCCAAGCTGAAGAGATATCTGTAAAAGAGAACTTTAGTGGTTATCGGTCAAAGTTACATAAACGTGACTCGTAGCGATACGTTTGTCTTTTTGTGTTACTGCTGTTATTATTTTTGCTGGTCAACATTCTCCACCTTTGTCAAAACCATAGGCTATCCAAGGGGGGGTGGGGGCAGGGGCCATAATTAACAATAATAGTAATTAACAATAATACAACAGAAAATTAACAACAATAATTAACAATAATATTGATCCAGGGGGCCCATTTAAATGGCCCCAATTTAAATTGGCCCCCAACAATAATATTAATTCGGGGGACCGGGCCCCCTCAATTTAATTTTTGCCAACCAATTTTAATGGGCCCCCTACATTACTATTTAAATGGCCTCCAATTTAAATAGGCCTCCCAACAATAATATTGATCCAGAGGGCCCGGGCTCCCTCAATATAATTTTTGCCAACCATTTTAAAAATGCTCCCTACAATAATATTTAAATGGCCTCCAATTTAAATTGGCCCCCAACAACAATATTGATCCAGGGAGCCCGGACCCCTCAATTTAATTTTTCCAACCAATTTAAATGGGCCCCCTACAACAATATTTAAATGGGCCCCCAAAAGCAGTATTGATCCAGGGGGCTCGGGCCCCCTCAATTTAATTTTTGCCAACCAATCTAAATGGGCCCCCTACAATAATATTTAAATGGCCCTCAATGTAAATGGGTCCCCAACAATAATATTGATCCAGAGGGCCCGGGCTCCCTCAATTTAATTTTTGCCAACCAATTTAAAAATGCCCCCTACAAAAATATTTCAATGGCCTCAATTAAAATTAGCCCTCCAACAATAATATTGTTCCAGGGGGCCCGGGCCCTTTTAATTTAATGTCTGTCAACCAATTTTAACGTATAATCCGAGTGAAATTAAGGGTTTTTATCCTAAAAGTTGCTAACTGAGGCCCTCATCTAACCTTTTTATGAAAGTAATGCAATAACCGTTAACCAGGGACGAATTTAACATATGGCTCAGTGCCAGGGGGCCCGCACTTAAAAACACTTTTTTGTTTTCACCTGTATTTGGCAGGAAAATATTGCAAAAATCCCAAAGCGTCAGGGGCTCAACTCAATGTAAATCAGACCCGGGCAATAACTTGCTTTGTAGGCGTAAATATTTACTGTACATTTTTCAATCACAATTTACCTCCACCTCGCCAGTTTTTATGCAACAAAATACTTTCGAAAAAAATTAGCTACAGTAAGGGGAATGCTCATTGAACAAATTTTTGAATTGAGAGGGCCTGGGCAATATGTACTCCTATAACTGGTTGCTTTCATTACAAAACAATAATCTTTAAGGAAAATATTTGACTGGATTGTTATTTACTGCTAAAAAATTGCAGGAGGCAATGTACTTTACTTCCTTCTACCTGGGCCAAATCACTTACAAAATTTAACCCCAAATTGCAAGATTTTAAACGTGTTTTGACTTAAATTGCAAGCAAAAGAAGGACTGAACAACTTAATTTTTTCAACTGGCTTTCAAATGTTAAAAATCTAGCACTTTTAAATGGCTCTGAATACGTGCGAAATGTGATCCAATGGTATTAAAATAGCTTTTTTTCCAAAAAATTACGAAAAATCGCCCAGCGTCTGTGGGCTCCGCCCCCAGATCCCCGTCTGCGATACGTTTGAATTGCAGTGCACTTCTTTACTCAACACAGGTCTCCCAGTTCAGAAATTTTTGCATTTCAACTATTGGTTTAAGCCCTTTCGCTTGAACGAGTTCCTAGTTGCGTGCCAACACCAGGCCACAGCTTGTGATCTTTCCATTCTACGATATCTTTGCCCCCACAAAAAGTTCCTCTAAGTTTCTGATGACGTCATTGCATGTGATTTGTGATTTGGGCACCCCCCTCCCCCAATCAAAAATCCTGGCTACGCCTAAGGTCAAAACGTTCCGAGTCTTATGAGATTAAACTAGCATGGCTTGTAATAGGGACAACACTTTTGATATAACTTTTACAGTTGAGCTTTTGTTTTCCAACTTGTATTTCGTATCTTGGTTGCTGTAGGTTATTGTGTGTTGGTTTCGTATTCATGTGTTGGTAGTTGATTTCAAATCAAATCTTTCACAATACGAGGGTTATTCAATAAATAAGGTGAATTTTTTGGTATAAGGATTTATAATTTAGATAAAAGCTTAATTTTTTTTTCTTCGTATTCACAAGGATGAAATTTCTTTTGCAGATAAAAATAAAAAGTTTAAGAGTTTTGGTAATAAACAAAAATGTCAAATAAAAAATCATGCTCCGTAATTGAAGAGCGGTCAGTTATCAAGTTTTTAGTTGAAGAAGGGTGCAAAGCTAAGGAAATTCATAGGAGAATGTCAACAGTGTATGTAAGGCCCAATCACCAAAGTTTGATTTCTTGAGAAGCTTTGTGAACAGTGCCAACAAACTGTGAACTGCTGAAACAAGTGAAAAAAGACATAAACAACAAACGCAGGGGTCATCAGTCAAAAGGAGTCATCTTCCATCATGACAATGCAAGGCTTCACACAGCAGCCCAAACGGAGCAGACCATTAACAACCTCAGATGGGAACTGCTCCCTCATCCCCTTTACAGCCCAGATCTTGCCCCTTCAAACTTTCACCTGTTTGGTCCCTTGAGAGGCACAAAGTTTGAAATGGAGGATGAAGTCAAAAGTGTTGTGAGCGACTGGCTGAGACATCAGTCTAATGATTTTTATGCTGAGGGAATACGGAAGCTTGTTCACAAATGGAAAAAATGTGTGAAATTAATGGGAGACTATGTTGAAAAAAAATTAAGCTTCCATCTGAATTATGACTCCCTATACTGAAAAATTCCCCTTATTTATTAAATAACCCTCATACTCGCTGTATTAGGCCAAAGCGTGTAACGAGTTGGGGGCCCCATCTCCGCGTCATTGCGTCCGGGCAACACAGCTTATTTTCAAGAAAAGTTGCAGCGTTGGCGGTTTTTGATTTCACCGGCCCGGAGATTTGAATCTCAGACCTACCGCTACAGAGACGAACGAGTAACCGTTCGAACAACTGGCCGGTATTGTGTTGATTTCGTACTCAAAATGACAAGAAGTTACAGTACCGTAGGTATTGTATGCTAGTTTAATGTTATACCTGCAATCTTCCACCGTTCAAACCAATGCTTAGGTGATCATCTTCCGAAGAAGTCTTTCGCCCAAGCCACATTATAATTCCACTCGAAGATGCAGTTTTGATATCAAAATCCAAATCTGTTTCATTTGCAAGCTGCTTACTGATGGAAAATCTTTAAAAATTATAATAATGCTAGAGATATTTCTGATTAATGCAAAGTTATAACGGTAACTTCAAATGGTGTCCAAAATACGTTTCTCTCGGTGTCTGTGGAAAGTCTTATGTTATGTATTAGTTCTGTATAAAGATGTTTCGATGAGATACTTTAAAGCAAATCAACAAAAATGTTTTGTTGTGTTCGCGACACGAAAATTGCGAATATTGTAGATCGCTTAGGTGATAGAGTTAAGTAGCCACCCTAAGTAATAAGGAAGGGTTACCAATTACACAATAATTCATTGTCGAGATTTGGAAGTTATCAAAAATGTTAACTAGTTACTGACTTCCGCAATTTATCATGCCCCAATAGTCTGTTTTGCCCGTATGGGCTCTTCAGGGGCTAAATTTTATGTTAGTCTAAACAAAAAACTTAAAATGACTAAGTAAACATACAGTACCAGAACGAGATGAAGCCAGTTGTTAAAAATCAAGTCGATCGAACAAAAAGGTTATGTGGGAAACTTTTGTACATCAAATTATATTAATACCGCGCAATAGGTGTAACAATCCTGCAATATCAAAATTCACAAGAGTCTTAAGTATGTTTGTGTTTGATATCTTCTCATTCTTCTGCATGATTTAACGTGTGGCGTTATGTTCTTTTTTTTTCTGACTCTGCATGGTATCTACCAGAGGTGGAGTCGAGGACACAAGGCTCGAGGCCAAGGACACAAAAAAAATCCGAGGCCAAGGCCAAGGACAGCATTTCCGAGGACAGACACTCTCGAGGCCAAGGACAGGAATGCTCGAGGCCAAGGACCAAGGACACAAGCGCAAGTGCTCTCCAAAATAAAAAAAAAAAAGGTCTTCACAAAAATTTTTTAGGCGATCTCCAAAAAAAATAAATAAATAAAGGTCTTCACAAAAATTTTTCAAGCGATCTCCACAAAATAACGTTTTCCAAAAAATTTTTCAAACGCTCCACGATATTTTAACAATTCAAAAAATAGTGCTGTCCTCGAGCCGAGGACAGGCCAATTTTCGAGGACTTGAGGCCAAGGACTTGACCTTCGAAGCCAAGGCCAAGGACTTCAAAATGTGTCCTCGAGGCCAAGGACGTCCTTGAGGACTCCACCTCTGGTATCTACTGTATAAATGCAAAGGTAAGCAGTACCGAAATACTCTTGTACCGGTACCGAATTACTGTTCCGAGTTACTTTTCCGTAACGGTACCACCGGTACTTTTTGAAATATGTACCGGTACCGAATTACTTTGATTTTGCTAAATCGGTACTTTTTTTCGATACTTTCTTATTTTCTATTCGATCAGTATTTTTTAATTTTTTTGGAGAGTAATAACAAAAATTTTGGCGCGAAAACACAGTCACATCACTCAAAAAGTTCTAAACATTTAAACAAAGTCGAAGTTTAATCTCCTGCAGTTCAGTTGGCAGCGCCTTAGAATTGTTAGCGATAGACAGATGGCAGGCTGAGTTAGAACTGTTGACGATAGCCAGTCATGTAAGTAAGTAAGTAAATTTTATTTTTGGACTCAGTCACGTACGACCAAAATAAATAAAACAAAAGCGTATAAATAATACTATCAACAATCATATAAATAAACGTATCGTATACAATTACTGAGTCCAAGGAGCGCCGAACAACCGTGGGGTATACTAGTCGAGGCGCTCCTTGTTCTCGTCATTTCTACAGCAACCTAAAGGCATTAATTATTAAGCAAAACATTATGCATACAAAAGGAAAAACAGAAAACAGTCATGTTATTTAATTGTGATTTTTCTAGATTTTGTGTAGGACCTGCGGGCAGAGTTAGGCGCGTTGCCAGAAATTCGCAATGGGGAGCTGTTTGGGGGGTATGAGAACGGAGCCTCCAGCGTTTGAAAATTTTGCTTTTTTTTGCAAAAATAACTTGATTTTAGGGCTATTTTGAAAAAAATTATTGCTTTTAAAACGTGGCATAGAAATTGGCAGTGCAAACATGATTAAACTGGTTGCGTAAATGGGCTAAGTGGGAGGTGGCTAATGGTAAAAATTTAGTTCGTTTGTTTACATGCTGGTAAATCATAAAATCCCGTAGTTCAATAAAACTCACGCAAAGTAATCTATTTTGTCTATATTTTATAGAGAAAAATAATTGGAGGGGGGGGCAAATGGAAAAATATTTGAGAAAAGTGATTTGTAATTAACAAATACTGAATAGTCCCAGTCCCCCTCCCCCTATTCCTGATTTTGTACTATATTTGTTGATGAAACCTATGTTCAACATTTTTACACTAGATATCAAATTTGATTGCTTATTTTTGACCATTTTTCAAATTTTTGATTGATTTGTGACTTTTATTTTCGACAAATTAGACCATGTTTCAAAAGATGTTTTTATTTAATTGTTTTTTTATTATATGTTTTTATATGATTTTTATATGTTTTTTGGTCCATTTCAGTGCAAAAAACGTGTTTTTTTCTTATTCTGCATTTTGGTCGACAGGCCATTGGGGGGAGGGGGGCTGCAGCCCCCCTCCCGCCCTCCTGGCCAGAGGCGCCCGCAGAAATTTTTTCAGGGGGGGGCAAGCGACGTATCCATCATTTACTGAATCAATCAAAATCTTACAGCTGCAACCAGGTTTTTGCTAAAGGGTTTGAACCAAAAGTTAAAGATGACCCTGTTCAAAAAATGTTGCAA
The DNA here is from genome assembly GCA_963965965.1 of Trididemnum nubilum. Classification (NCBI taxonomy): domain Eukaryota; kingdom Metazoa; phylum Chordata; class Ascidiacea; order Aplousobranchia; family Didemnidae; genus Trididemnum; species Trididemnum nubilum. The sequence goes on along the minus strand of OZ014476.1, from coordinate 10,203,548 downwards.
TTCGGGCGGCATGTTAAGCAAACTGATGCAATTCAAGTGTATTATGGATGGGGGTCTGGGGGCGAAGCCCCCAGTCGCTGGGTAATTTTCGCAATTTCTTGAAAAAAATAACCACTTTAAGACCATTTGAATCACATTTCGAGCGTTTTTAAAGCCATTGAAAAGAACGAAGTTGCTGAGATTAAGAATCTACCTGAAATTCCTAAATTGCCCAGCCATAGCAGCCCACTTTATTTGCAGATCAAATTAAACAACGTTTAAAGTTTCGCATATATGAGTATGCGTGTAGCCAGAAATTCGCAATGAGAGAAGAGCTGTTTGGGGGTCTGGGGAGGAATCCCCGCGCTCCAAAATTTTGCATTTTTTTGTTTGCAAAAATAGCTTAATTTTACGGCTATTTTGACAAAAAAAACTAATGCTTTTTAAACGTGGCATAGAAATTGGCAGTGCAAACATGATTAAACTAGTGGCATAAATGGGCTAAGTGGGAGGTGGCTAAAGGTAAAAGTTTAGTTCACTTGTTCACATGATGGTTAATTATACAATCCTATAGTTTAATAAAACTCACTCGGAGTAATCTATTTTATCTATATTTTATAGAGAAAAGTAATGGGTGGGAGGCGAGAGCTTATGAAAATTTATTAGAGAGAAGAGATTAGTAATGACTAAAACTGAATAGTTGTCCTTCTATTCCTGAGTTTATAATATATTTGTTGATGAAACCTATGCTCAGCAATTTTACACTAGTTATCAAATCTGATTGCTTATTTTTGGGCAATTTTCAAAGTTTTGAGTTTATTTTTTTGACAAATTAGCCCCCCTGAATGTCCGTTTCATAAGATGCTTTAAATTACTTTTTAGTCCATTCCAGTGCAAAAACAGTCTCAGTAGTGCTAAAAACGTGATATTTTCCTTATTCTGCATTTTGGTCGACAGGCCATGGGGTAGGGGGCTATAGCACACCACCCCCCCGCGCCTCTGGTTACGCGACTGTATGTGAGTTAAGTTTTCCAAGTGACTTGGATAAGCAGAAGAGGAGGTTAAGCTCCCTTAGCCTCTTTGGTTGTGCCACTGATAGCAACCTGAATTTTGTAAAGGGGGAAGGGGGCTTGATTAACCTAAAGATTGAAATTTTTTGGAAAATGCCTCAACTGCGCAGCAAACAGATGCAGCTAAAGCATATCACAGACCGGGGTCTGAGGGCAAAACCATAGCTGTTGAACAATTTTTGAGATATTTCAGAAAAAAAAATAGCCATTTCAATGCTATTCGAATCAAATTTTACATCTTTTTAGAGCCATTTAAAAAACTAACTTGATACAATTTGAAATCCATTTGAAAGAATTAAATAGCTCACCCCCTTCAAGCCCCCACGTTTCTCACAGGTCAAGTCCAAAACTCGTTATAATTAAATAAATTAAATGCTGAATAGCCCCCCAACCGTCACCCCCCTATATTCTTTTTTTATGAAGCTTACGTTAAGCATTTTGTATTAAGCGATCAATCTTGACTGCTTATTTTGACCCATGTTTTGAAGTTTTTATCGATTAATTTGAAGCTGTATTTTTGACAAGTAATTAAGTTAATACGCTTCCCCCCACAAAAATAAATAAATAATAAAATTAATATTTTTAAAGTGGCTTTGAACCACTTTAGAGGCCTCAGAAGAGCCAAAAATTGTGGCATTTTTCTCATCGTGCACTTTGGTCTACAAGCCAATGCAGGTGGCATAGCCCCCTCGCTACGCTATTGATTACAGGTTTGGTTTTGATTTCGGTTTCTCAGCAAAATTAATTTAATGGCGGAGTAATTATTATTTTAGTGTTTAGATAACAGCGTTAATTTGAAGTATTAAACGCTGTATTGTATTTAGATCCTTATGATAAGAGCTCAATGACAGATCAGAGATGCTAAATCGTTTGATAAACCACGTCCTTCTAGAAATAACCATGAATAAACGAAGTTGCGTACGCAGGATTTTGAAAAGGAGGGCCAGGAACTTCAGAAATTTTGAGAAGAACAAAGATCTGAATCAGAAATTGTTCCAACTGAAATCAGTCCAATTTTTCGCCCCAAATTAGATGAAGAGCAAAAAAAAAAGGTCTTCACTCAAATTTAGTCCGCTTTTTCGTCCAAAATTAGGTGAAGAGCAAAAAAAAAAGTCTTTACTAAAATTTACTCCGATTTTTTGCCCAAAATTACATGCAAAGCAAAAAATAAAAAAAAGGTCTTCACTCAAATTTCCTCCGATTTTAAGCCTAAACGTCGGTGCAAGCCTAAAAGAAACGCACAAAACATACCCTTTGTGTGATCAAACCTTATGCCCAACTTGCAAAGGGGCAGGGCCATGCCTCAATTTTGCATACTATTCTATGCAATTATACAATTCTGGCGACCCAAAGGGGGGGGGCATGGCACAATGGCCCCCCCTAACTACTCCCCTGGATAAACGTTTGATATAAATAATTTATTCGAATATTTAAATGCTCAATTCTAGAGTATTGCTAAAACGCTCGCTTTTAAGAATATGCTGTGGGATAATTCACGCAAAATGGGCAATCCTGTTTTTTTTGCCCCCCCCGCCCTCTGCACCAAGGCAAAAACGGTAAAACAGCTCCTGAAAGGGTTGTTTTTTTTTAGTTTAGATAGATATTTAGATATCTATAGACTTATTTTGCGAATTAAACATAAAAAATACTTGGCATCTTAATTTCCAGGGGGGGCAAGTGCACCCCCCTGCCCCCCTGCGGGCGCCCCTGCTCCTGGCTACGCTACTGGGCAGAATAAAGAATCGTCCGTCTACGGTTTAGGAATAATAACCTAACTGTCACTCTTTCAAATCAAGATTTACCAACAACAATGGGTCTCTTTCAGTTTAAGCCTCCCCTCTTCAAATTCTTCCAGTTAAATTTCCAGTATTTGCCGCATTAATCATGAGGAATAAAGAGTCAAAGTTGTTTTTTTTTATTACCAGCATTGTATTCTCTTAGTTGCTTAGCTTACCTGCTTTGCTGCTGGTGTGACCACATTAATAGTTTTAGTTGCATTTCATAATTTGAAATTTGTAGGCCTAGATGTCATTAATAAATTTAATATAAATTAATGAATAAATTTGATAATATTAAAGTAAACAATGACTCGTCATTTCCCTTTTCGCGCCCAAATTTCTAGTTCGGTGCCAAATAGACTCCAATAAAAAGACCACGTTTCCGTTAAAAACAGTATACGTTAGTTTCATACAAGCAACAATTTAATATTAATCGGAAGATATAGATATCGATATTCTGGAGACGACTGCTGGCGAGGAAAAACTCAAGTTTTATGCAGAATCGGATTACAGAGCACGGGCCCCTGGATCTCCGCGAGAAATTGATCCCTCAAAATAGTAATAGTATAATACGGTTGTAGCGGCGCAAACTACGATGGGATGTCGAATGGTCGGCCTTCTGTTCATTAAAATTTATGTTCGCTCTTCTAGGAAAAAAAATCTTTCAAAAAATTTTAAAAGTGCCGATACCGAGTACCGGAAATGTAATTCGGTACTTTTGTTACAGAGTACCGAATATCAAATTACTTTTGAAGGCAAATACCGAGTACTGGTACCGAATTACTTTTAAAGTACCGGTGCCCAGCTATGTATATATGTTGTGATAGGTTTATTCGTTGTCATTATGGTGCGTGGTCAAGAGTAAAAAATGTACAATGAATTGATTAACAACAAAACAAGAAAAGAAATTTCAGTTAACTAATGTCTGAAGAACTGAAGGACTTGGCGATTGCTCAAGTAGTTGTTGTTGTTGTAGCTAGTTGTTGTAGCGAATATTATCCTCCTGTCACCGGACAGCGTCAGAGGCTAACTTGTTGGACGATCCGCACACTTTTCATTACCTGGACTACTTCGTGATTGGAGGAATCCGGACCTGCTTTGGAGTTTCCGATGATCCAATGTTCCTGTGGATTTCTTCGAATTCTTGTCCACTGAATTTGCTGCTTGTTCAAAGCCACCAAGCAGAGATAATCATTGTTAAGCGTCTTATCCAAGGGCGCAACAACGTGACCAGGGTGCGGGTTGAACCATCATTCGATCAGGGTCTTCGTAAAAACGAAGCCTTTACCCATTCGGCCACGCTGCCGACTAATTAGTTAAGCTGCTGGAGGGGATATGTTACTCAGAAGTTTGATTCCAGCGCCAGTTACATCTGACAGAGTCGATTCCCGCCCGGACCAGTCAAACCTGACTTAATTTCTCGGATTAGTCATCGCTGGGGCAACAATTTGTTACTCAAACTTTATTGATACTTTTATTTGAAAAGCTCATTAATGCTTTGATCAATCCAGCCAGGGCCTGATAAAGGCGGGGGCTTATGGGGCTGCAGCCCTAGACCCACACCAAAGATAGGCCCACAACTAAACGTAGTCACTGAAGTCATAAAACAAGTAAGACAGCCTACGCTAACAAAAAACGTCCCAGCTGTTATGGAAAAGACTGTCCATGCACTGTCATTCAACCTTTTTTACATGAGGTTTTGCGATGGTGTTGATAAAAATTTGCAACACCATTTCGTCATAATCAAAATCACGGTTGGCATGAAAACTTTATAACAGTATCACAAAACTTGCCCAATGGTGTTGGAGTCGTGTTGGAATGGGGTTGAAACCAACACGATTGCAATAGGTGGGTTGAATGAATTCAACACGATTGGAATGGTGTTGAAAATTTCGATGAAACAAAAAATGTTTTTGGCTGAAAAACGTCACAATTATCTTATAATTGTTCAAGAAGTAATATTAAAAGTTGCTGAAAAACACGTGTGAGGAGTGCTGATTGAGAATAGGTTAAACTAAAATGAAAGCAATATATTGAATGATAGTGGAATAGACATCAATAAAACTTCAAATTTGGACCTTTCTTCCGTCTTTCTCTGCTCTTTCGACATTTCGAGTTTATTTACTAATGTCCCTCTAGCCAGGCGCGTAGCCAGAATTTCGCAATGGGGGGCTGTTTTGGGGGTCTGGGGGTTTGGGGGCAAAGCCCCCAGCCGTAGAAGGAACGGGGGCCTGTGGGCAGAGCCCCCAGCGCTCGAAATATTAGCATTTTTTTGCAAAAATAACTTAATTTTAGGGCTATTTTGATTAAAAAATAATGCTATTAAAACGTGGCTTAGATATTGGCGGTGCAAACATGATTAAACTGGTTCCAAAAATGTGCTATTTGGGAGGTGGCTAATGGTAAAATTTTAGTTCTCTTATTTAGATGCTGGTAAATTACAAAATCGAATAGGTTGATAAAACTCACACGGAGTAATCTATTTCGTATACAGTTTATAGAGAAAAATAATCGGGAGGGTGGCTAATGAAAAGAAATTTGAGAGAAATTGGTAATTAACTAATACTGAATAGCCCCCCCCCTATCCCTTAGTTTATAGTATATTTGTTGATGACACCCTATGTTTAGCATTTTTACCCTTGCGATCAAATTGGATTGCGTATTTTTGACCGTTTTTCAAAGTTTTCATTTATTTGTTTGTTTTATTTTCAACAAATTAGCCCCCCTAAATATGTGTTTCAAAAGATGTTTTAAATCACTATTAGTCCACTCTAGTGCATTTAACGGTCTCAAAAGTGCTAAAAACGTAGTGTTTTTTTATTCTGCATTTTGGTCGACATGCCAATGGGGGGCTATAGCCCCCCCCGGCCCCCTGGCTACGCTACTGCCTCTAGCTTAGACTATTCAAATCTGTGCTGACGCTCTCTATAGTTCGGAACGCCCTCCTGCACCTTTTCTACGGCAAATCTTCGTCGAACTTATGGAGATGGCTACTTCTTCTGTTAAGTTTAGCTTCAATGACATCATGCATCGCCAAATCGACGGAGTCGCCATGGGATCACCTCTTGGACCAGCCCTTGCCAATATTTTTGTTGGCTACTATGAATCTAAACTTTTTCAAACCACTTCGAAACCGGAGATGTATTACCGTTATATGGATGACACCTTCGTAGTATTCAGCAACGAAGATGAATGCGACCTTTTCTTAGACAGTCCCAACTCGCTTCATCCTTCTCTCCCCTTTACTTTCGAAAAAGAATCCAACCTGGCTCTCCCATTTCTGGATGTTCTTGTTGAAAAATCCCCTTCCAAGTTCATTACTTCCATCTATCGGAAACACACATTCACCGGTCAATATCTACGCTGGAATTCCTTCAGTCCTCGGAAACGCAAAACCAACCTAATCCTGGCATTAACTCACCGGGCTCTTGCCATCTGTTCTCCTGAAAGAGTGCCATCAGAACTAGACAAAATCAAGTTCATTCTTCTGACTAAGGATACCCTGAGCACGTTATCAAGTCGTTTATGGCTATGAAGATGAAGCAATTTCACGCTCTTCCCAAATTTGGACCTGAAAAATGCCCCTTCTATTTACGTCTTCCATGGCTCGGTTCTGTTTCTACTCGGTTTGAAAAGCAAATTAAATTTGCTGTCAAACAGTGCTTTTCCGCTGTGGAACCACGTGTTGTTTACTGTACCAACGAGCTTCTCTCCGCTACCAACAAGGATGTACTGCCTGCTTTACAGAAAAGCAACCCGATTTATCAATTCTCATCCCACTGTGACAGTCGGTATGTAGGCCGTACTTCCCAAAGGCTGCAGGACAGAATCAAACAACATGTCCCCAAATCTATCCGTTCTTGCTCTTCTTCCCAAAAACGCTTACTTCCAGCTCGTCGGTGCAAATCTTCCACCCAGACTAATACCCAGTCTCTTGCTTCTGATTCAGCCACTGGACTTCATCTTTTACAAAATCCTACCTGCACTCAACATTATGATGACAGCAGATTTTCTATTCTTGCCCAAGGCCGCTCACCTTTTCATCTATCTACTCTTGAAGCCACTTTCATCAAAACTTCTAACCCCGTCCTCTACCGACAAAAAGAATTCGATTACAGTTTAAAGATTGCACACTAATGACGCTTTCTCATTGGTCCTTTTCCAGCCAATCACGGCTCGGGTTTTTTCTTATAAATAGCTGCTCATTATTCTGCGCTCTCCATTCTGACGATTCTTCTTGACAAGTGTCAGACGAAAAGCTTCGAAGATATGAACATTTTAATCAAGGCACTTGTCAGAATTTACGTTTGGTCGAAATCACATTTCCCCGAAAACCTATTTGCCAGAAATTACATTTCCTCGAAAATTCATTTTGTAGAAATTATTTTTCATGCGAAAAATTATAGTATGTTTGTGTTATTCTAGTAAACATAACGAACTTATAGTTGAAGTCAAGAAACGTAGCGATAACAGTTAGCGTACTGAATGAGAGATACAACCTGGCTGATTAGTCAATTTTGTCATTACAAGTGATCAGTGGCGGATTTAGGGGGGAGATGGGAGGGATGCATCCCCCCCCCACCAGTCTAAAAGTTACGATTTTGGCCGAAAAATCAGCCCTTATTTTGAATAATTCGGCTCCATTTCGGGATGCATCCCCCCCACCGACCTAAACGTAACGAATCCGGCCGAAAAATCAGTCTCAATTTTGGTGAAGACCTTTTTTTTTTTTTTTTTTGGAGACCACCTGATTTTGGGCGGAAAAAACGTCTGAATTTCCGATTTCGGCCAAAAAATCAGTCTCAATTTTGGTGAAGACCTTTTTTTTTTTTTTTTTTTTTTTTTTGGAGACCACCTGATTTTGGGCGGAAAAAACGTCTGAATTTCCGATTTCGGCCAAAAAATCACTCTCAACTTTGGTGAAGACATCCGAATTTTTGAGGTTTTGGCTTCAAATCCCCCCCCACCAAAATTTTCTGGATCCGCCACTGCAAGTGATGCTTCGAGCGTGATGAAAATTATCAATTAAAAATCGATGCAAACATTGAGGAAAAGCAAGTTCATTTTAACTCAGGTTTCACCTCTTTTTTGAAGAACCAATACAGTTTGAGTTGAGACTGGCTGTTTTTAATTTTTTGCCAATGCATAACTTCATTTGCTCTTAATATTAGTCCTTGAATTCTGAGAACAACGTTCATGTCAATTTCAACGACCGTGTTTTTAAAGCTGTTTTGCTATTTTATTCCGAATGTTCTGTCAGCTTAAGCGAAGACGTTTTTGCTTCTATTTCAGCATTCTAAAATTGCAAAAGCGAAAAAGTACTGATTTTTTTTTGACTTGATAACATCCAAAAATTTATGAGTTGCCTGCGAAGTGCGAATTAAGGAACACTATATAATTTCGGAACCGTTGCAATATTTTGCTTGTAAATATACTGGAATATTACTAACATTTTATCGCTGAATTAGTACAGAAGTTATTTGCTTTTAAGCTTTGAAATTCATTCGTTTTTAATTATTTTGTTACTGCTGAGGCTGGCATTGTTCTTAAATTTTGAGCACAAATGAGTCTCGCGTTTTGATGAAATATTATTGTTATAAAAAAAGTAGTGTAATTCCTCTTGAGCTCTGGATAAAAATTGAAACTACAGTGCTGTAGTACGAAGCAGCCAAAATCTACATCAATCCAAAGCCAGCAAAACAACGCTAGTTGCATTCCTCGGCAAGATTTCACTTTTAAGCTTATTAACACACAAAAAAACAGCAATGGCGTGTAACATTCGCCGCCAGCGACATAGAGTTTTCCGTTCAAATCTAGAAAGAAAGCCACTACTACGGAAAGCTCATTATGATGTCAATTCCCGCCATACACATTTCATACAATTTAGAACATTTCATTCGCAGTTCATGCGAAGGTAATTAGGAGATAAGTGATCCCTTCAGGTGACGTCACAATTGAAACGAACAAGCCTTGCTCCAGCAAAAAGAGACCGCATAATGCAGTGCAATAAACAAGGTAGAATGGAATGGTCTGGTAGAGATTGTAGTTGCAGAGGTAATTGAACTGCAACTGTGTAGGTTAAAAATTCGAATTTCCTGCCGTTAAGAATTCTTTGCTGTGTGCTTGTGACTAGAGAATTTTGAGTTAATTATTGTTTGCGACCAGGCTCCTGTCAATCTTTCGAACTGAAAAATTTCACGATTTTACGCAGTGGTGTCAGTGAAACATATTAATTTTTGGTTTAAATAAGCTTTCTGCTGTGGCGCGTCATGTACCTCAAATCAAAATGACAGTTACGTACGGTGCTTTTTTAATCCTCCAAATTTATTGATACTAGTATTTCACTACTTCATTGTTTAATTATTGCGAGAGCCACATGCGCGCCTAATAGTCGTGAAATTTTATTTGTTTCATTTCATAAGTGTGTGTGGTCTTAAATGAGATCAGTAGTGTAGGCGGATAGTTCTCTGAGACAGTTTTTTGCCGTGGAATGGACTTAAAAATGATTTAAGCATCTTTTAAAACAATTTAAGGGGGCTGATTTTTCAAAAATAAAATACATAAATCAGTAAAAACTTTGAAAAATGGCCGAAAATAAGCAATCAAATTTGATCGCTTGTTGAAAATGCTGAACATGGGTATTCATCAAAAAAATATTTAAGCTCAGGAATAGGCAGGGGGCTATTCAAAAGCAGTTTAATTAACAATTTCTTCGAAATTTTGTCAATCACTTTTAAATTTCGTTCCATTAGCCCGCTCCCCATCCAATTAGCTTTCTCTACAAAATATAGACGAAATATATTAGTCCTTGCAGGCGCGTAACCAGAAATTGGCAATGGGGGAGGGGAGGGGGTGTTTCGGAGGTGAAAACAAAACTAAAAGGGTTTTTGTTCAGAATTTGAACTGTTTTTCTGTCCGAAAATAGGTGAAGACCGAAGAAAAAAGAGAGCCTTATCCAGGCTGGGACCGATTTTTGAGACCGATTCTTTTTCAGTCCAGAGTCGAAGTGGACACATTCTGATTGACAATGCCAATGGGGGGGAGGGGTGCTATTTTTGCTTTTGGTGCAAAAATCGGTCTTAAAAGTGCTAAACAAACGGTACTTTACATACTTTGCATGCCAATGGGAGGGGCTATAGTCCCCCTCCGCCTGGCTACGCTACTGACTACTTTACGTTTTATTGAACTAGGATGTTATGGTTTACCAGCTTGTAAATAAGAGAACCGAAATTCTTTTTCAAGTTTCTTGTAAATAAGCTTAGCAGCTTGCAAATAAGAGAACTGAAGTTTTATCGTTTAGTCAAATTTTTTTACCTTAAAGAACTGAAACTCAATTATCTTTCTTTTTTAAATATAGACCGAATAGATTACTCCTTGTGAGCTTTATTGAACTAAAGGATTTTATGATTTACCAGCTCGTAAATAAAAAACCAAAATTTTACCGTGTATAGCTACCGCACACATAGCCCATTTCTGCAACTAGTTAAATCAAGTTTACGCACTGCTATTTTTCTATGCCATGTTTTAAAAACAGGCCTAAAATTATCTTATACGCCTCTAAAAACTATTTTTATCAAAATAGGCCTAAAATTAAGTCATTTTTGGAATACAAACTTTTTCAAAGGTTGGTGCGCTCTGCCACCAGACCTCCAATGGCCTCCGGCGGCTTGGGGCTCCGCGATCAGACCTGCATAACAGTCCCCCAATGCAGAGATTTCTGGCTACGCGCCTGATTAAGATACTTTAAACATTCAACGTTTGTGTTGCTGATACTTTTGTGAATTTCAAATACTACCGAAATACCGTAATATTTCCAACAATCTGAAAACATCAAAATATCATTACAAACTTTTAAAGAATAGTTCTGAAAATGGCGTTAATGTTGTCAAAAACCAAAAATATTATAAACCTAACGTTGTTTGTCAAAATTAGTTTCGAGACGCGAGAGAATGCCCTCCTTTGCCTTTTTTGTTCTACGCGTAAGCCGTAACTTAATAATTTTTGAAAATGAACAACCATAATTATATATTTTCGAAATATAAATTCTATCAATAATAAAATTTCGCGCTGATGTGTATAATTTCTGGAAAATAAGTTTTCGGGGATATGTAATTTCGGCCAAATGTAAATTCTGGAAAATAAGTTTTCGGGGAAATGTAATTTCGGCCAAATGTAAATTCTGGCAAGTGTAAATTCTGGAAAATAAGTTTTCAGAAAAATGTAAATTCTGGCAAGTGTAAATTCTGCCAAATCAGCCTTCTGGAAAATGTAAATTCTGGCAAGTGCACGTTCAGGGAAATGTAATTTCTGGCAAGTGCACGTTCAGGGAAATGTAATTTCTGGCTAGTGCACGTTTAGCAAAATGTACATTCGGGTTAATGTAGTTTCGGCCAAGTGTTTTTCGGGGAAATGTAATTTCTGGAAGGTGATTTTAGGGGAGGTGTATAAGATTCGGGAGATTTCATATGTAGGTTAAATTAAAAATGAAGTTAAAAATTAAAAATGAAAATTAAATGAAGAAGTATAAAGTTAAAAATGAAGAAGTATAAAAGCGGTTGTGAAAGGAGAAATCTAGAAGATAAGCAGTAGATTGTTTTTCGTTTCAATCGTGGTTAGTTTTTAGTACAACGAATAGAATAAAAAATAGGTCTCTAACTACCATAGAGCCCAGGCTCATAAAAATCTTGATCCGATCCTAAAGCCAGCTTGTACTGAGGTCTGGCTAAACCCTAGCCTAAATACGTAGTTACACCAATAGCGCAAAATCAGTACCGGTAGGTTTAAGATTAAAGGACGTTTTAAAACACATTTTGTCTGATAATACTTTGCTTAAATCTAATTTTATTTTCGTACTTGGCAAATGAGTTTCCATTGAAAGATACAGCAGAATCATATTGCAACGAATCATTAATTGAAGTATTGCACTGAGTACCAGACCAACCCCAGGAACAAACACACTCTGGAACTCTTTCACCATTTCGCGGTTTGCATGAGGAAACATGACAAAACGAAGTTTCACACATTTTGTCTCGTTCACAATGACCCCCAGTCCAATTGTTTAAACACGAACATTTTGCTGCAACAAAATAATGACAATGGGGTAGGGTACGTTTAGTCACATAACCTACTCATATCGTTTTAAGCTCATGCTATTTGATTAGCCGCATTACTTTACTGATTATGAACTAAGTTAGTTCAAAGAGATTAGAAAGAAAACTAATTTTAAGGCTATTTGTTTAACTTGAACTAATTTTCTCTACCATCAAAATTCCTCTTCCAAACTTTCTTTTATGTTACGACTTTCTTACATGACTTTTGCTTTTTCTATTCTAAGTTACGTTGTTAAATAGATTGTCTTGACTTGACTACCTCAGTGTAATAATATATGCTATTCCAACGGACGTAAAATTGCTCGTATTTCCTAATCAGCACAGACCAAATTAATCGGTAGCTGCTTGACTGAAAAACTCCTTCTTTTTCCACTTTTAGAAGATTTAAGTAGTAACCTTCCATTGATGGTTTGTTGCTCATAGCAATATAGCATTTTTTGTTTTTATTACAGCAAAAATTATTGAAAATTATACATTTCGCACATCAAAAATATACGAAAATATTACTTTTGCCTTTATTTTCCGAGCATATTCCTTTATTGAAACAAGAATTATATCCACATATATTGGCATCGCAGTCTTCAATATTTGATCCACGTTTCCGCACCGGCGTTCCATCATAAAGTAATCGATTTCTTAAATTTTGCTCGTCGTAGTCAAGATCATATTCATATCCATTTACAACAAATTTTCTAACGCAACCTTTGTAGCGCAAAAGAAAGATACTTGTCTTCAACCATTTTAAATTTAAATGATCTCAAAAATAACAGGCATGCAATTTATTATCCTGTAGAATACTGCTGCGGAGGTCAAATCCCATCTATTCTGCATTCTGGCTCTTCACAAGCTTGAGTAATTTGTAGGCCTACATGTAGCGTGCATAATATTTTATGCACCCTTGCCTTGGGACCCTTCTTTTGCATTTAACAAGATTTCGTGATGGGTGGATTCGGGTAGATTTTTAGAATGGTAATGATATTCTTCGTATCCACTAACATAGCACCACAAACTGTTACAAAAACAATTTTAGCAGTTTTTTTCCATTTTAACCTCAAATTTACTCAACTGCCATGCCAACTCGGCTAGTGCCTTAATCGCATCTGATATCGCAACATTTGACTGATTTTAAGGTTGAATCTTAAGTTAAATTCAGCCAATACTGAATCTAAAAGTACCTGTAAATCCTGTTATGGGGGATTTCATGGCTCCACCGTAAACTCCGCGCAAGTTACGGTATCCGCCAATGTAGAAATCAGAGTTCACATCGAGGGACACCATGGAATGGTTGGAGTAAGAATTAACAGATTTTGCTGTGGGTTTTACTAAAATATTAAAACACGTCAGCGTAAATTCCTGAAGACTCAAAAAATCAATCGAACTAGTAAAACACGAAAGTACTTTTGCTTTCGCCAACGAATGAGCTGGCACTACTGCATTGTTCATTTTCGACAGATTGGTAAAATAAAATGGTTGAAAAGTATCATCGACTAAATTTCTGATACTGCTTTGTCTCATTTTTGTTAGATATTTTCCTCCAATTTTGAGTTATTGTAAATGCAGTAAAAATTCATAGCATCTTTAGCATTAGAGAGTCAATGTTTTTTCATTTATGCAGTAACAATCTTCAGCATCGTTTTCTTCCGTAATTTACTAAGCACCACCATCACCATTAACGTTCGGCAATAGCTCAGTAGCATAGCATCGTGCTAATGATCGAAAAGTTGCTGACTCGTGGTTCGATTCCCGAACTGGCAATGCGTCGTTGTGTCCTGGGGAGAGACACTTTACGCTTATTTCCCATTGAAGTCAAGCAGTTTATCCGTTGTGGTGACCGAGCCTGAGAAAGACGTGCAAACAGAACCCAAAAAAGTGCTCTGCGTTGGTGTGGTTAAACAGGCGTGAAGTGCCTGGTTCATACAAACGACCGATCATTAACGCTGTTAAGTGCAAATTAAAGCAAAAAAAATACGCTTCAATTTTCTGTAAATTACTAAGCAACTTCATCGTCAAAGTTGTTTTGTTCAAGTTTTGAACATTTGAAGCGACTGTTCAATTCAAAAACTTAAACCCTTGTCAATCATCTCATTCAAAACTTACCAATTGCTCCGTTTGTATTTGACTTGCTCAAAGTCATATTACAGTCTCCCCGTAACCGATTTATACGAACCTACAGTAAATAACATTTGATTATTAATATTTAGCAACCCAGCCGATTTACAATTTTTTCTTCGTCGACTCCCAGCATTCAATTTTTTTCAAAAGATCCCATAAGTTTGAGATTTCCGCTCGCTTATGGTTTGTTGGCGCTTTCAAAGACGTGGACTGGTACACACAGAGGCTGGCTGGAAAGATTAAACTAGAGTAAACAGAGTCGCATACAAAAGAGAGCAGCCAAACCACACAAACACTTGTATTGTTCGCCACTTGCGTTTTGCTCGAAACAGGAACCGCCAGGTTACGATGTAACGGAAAGGGATATGTATTTTTCCCGGGCGCTACTCGCGTGATATTGCGCGATAGGAACTGCCTGTGGTGTAAAATACTGAATGCAAAAACTGATGCAAGCAAATCTTACCTCATACCATTCATTTTTTTCCAAGGGTGTTGGATGCAACAGTGTTTGAAAGAAATTTGGGCCCAAACTGAAACGAAGCGCAATGCGATATTTTGACAGAGAGACACTCATAAAATCGCAGTTTTTCCTAAAAAAAGATTATGCTCAGAACTGCAAATCGATTACTGTAAGCTGATAATTGCCTCATTGCGAATCTGATGAATTCCGAGTATTTTAAATCATTTAAAGAGAGCTTGTATGCAAATATTAGTGCCTTTTGAATTGCTTGTTTTTTGGAATGTTTTTTTTTGTGTGTAATGTGGAAGTATTTTTCATATGGACTTCCTTTAGTCTGAAATAAATGTTATTATTATTAAAAGTTATCAATACACTATAATTACAATATCAATACTGAAAAATGGATCAAAGCATTATCATCAATATTAGAAATCTCCTACTCCATAAAATGCGAAAATCTGCTTTTCAATTTTGCATTTAAGAACCGAAAGTGCTCAACTCTCAGAACTCTGTAGTGTTCAACTTTCTTTGTTAACAACGTAACGACATCATTATTTCTAAAGTTCTTGGCCAGAGATTACAACAGGGAAGCCTTGATGGATATTTTTAGTTTAATGCTTCCAAGTCGTATTTACAGTTGTATATGTATATTTAAAAAAATTTTTAAGTGATACAAATGAGAAAACTATTGGACGAAACTACAGAATGGAATGTCCATCAAAAATTTGTAGGTCGAAAACACCATCTTACTCCTCGTTTTCGTTGGCGGTGTAAAACAAGAGGCCATGAGAAGAGAAAGTTTTGAATTGTATTTCCAGATTTGTTTCTCTCCTGATGTTAATTGCGTTAAAGCTCATCCATGACTGTAGTGAACTGTTAAACTTGGGATCGGTAATAAAAAGATTCTGAAGTGAAAAATAAACAAATAAATAGTGATTTTTGTCATTCTCATCAATCACAAAATATTGCAGCTTCCATAGTAAGAGCACCAGCACATAACGTCGATAAAGAATGAGGTGGCAGCAAATTCTTGTCCTTTCAGTTATCAAAAAATAGAGTCACTTGATTAACCTTCAACTGTTTTTTGGCTACTTTTCCGCTTGTTTATATCTGTCCGCATTGACGCGTAACCGTTCCACCTAACGTTCTTATTTTGCCGCTGCATATTGTTAGTGTTGCAGTGCTCATCACCTCCTTTTGCAGCTAGAGTACTGGTGATAGTTCTGAGGCTACCGGCAGACAGCGCCCGCAGAGCAAAATTGTAGCCTTTTAATTTTTAATCTTTTATCTATAATACTGCTTTTTTATCATGCAGATTACCTTCCTGACGAGTTGAAATACGAAACAGGCTGCGGGGGTTCTAGTTTTAAAATTTGAAACTTTTATGGTCTGTCATTGATTTTGTAAATCACAAATCACTTTATCATGGTTGCATATACCACATGCAGAATGCTTAAATCTCAAATTTTGTTCATGATATGTTCAGAAAAAATTGTGATTTGTAGATTTAGAAAGCGTAACAAACGAGAAAATATACTAGACGTAGCTTGATAAAACGCACAAAATTTTGGTTGTTGCTGCTGCTTTCTGTAACCGTTACATTTTAATCTGAGTTTTGCCTGGGGTTAAAATCAAATCTTTCATTATACTCGCTGTATTACGCCGCAGCATGTAACGAGTTTGCTGGGTCCATCTCCACGTCATTGCGATGGGGGCAACACAGCTACTTTCGAAGAAATATCGCAATGGTGGAGAGCCGTTGGCAAGCCTGAGTCCGATTTGACTGGCCCAAGATTTAAACCACAGATCTCCCGATGCGGAGACGAACGCGGTGCCAATTTTACACATTTCATAAAAACAAAAACAAACTTTTGAACATTTTGAAATTTAAGCGACCTTTTCACAATATTTGCCATGCCATCCGAGACGACAAAAACATTCCGTTGCATGGCGATTCTGTAATTCCTCACAAGTACCACCATTGTGACAAACGACCAAGTCACATAATCGTGCTGGCTTTTCACAAAAGCTGCCTTTCCACCCTGGTTTACAGATGCATTGGGCTTGGTTTTCCGTTTCCATGCATACTGCATGGTTTTCACAAAGATTGGAGACACAATTTTTCCCCGTGGAATTTAGCCTTACAACTCCTCTGCCTGATATTGGAACTAAAAAAGAGGTGATTTTTAAAGGAAAATATACAATAGTTAAAAAGGATAAAGTCCATAAAGCTAAAAAAAGAATTATTTGAGAAAACGAATATGTCGCGGCTAGATTAATATAGCTTTATTCTGTAAATATAAGGATTTTAGTTTTACTCAAGAATTTGTTAGTGCTTAATAGATTGTACAATTGTACAGCAGTTAGAAACCATGGCTCAATATATCGACCGCAAAATGTAAAGGAGAAAAAAGAGCAACACAATTCAAATTAAAATCAAATCTTCGTCAGATTCGCTGTTGTACGCGAAGCTTGTAACGAGTCGGCGGACCACATCTCCGCGTTATTACGCCTACTATGGCAACACAACTTCTTTCGAAAATATTTTGCAACGAGTCTTGAACAGCATTGTATCCGATTTGACCTGCCCGAGATTTGAATCACAGACCTCCGCTTCAGAGAAGGTTGGTCTTTGGAACGGCAGATTTTATTATTATATTTTATTATTATATCAGAATTCCTTTCAATTATACCAAAACGGTTCACCCCGCTGCAACATTTCTTCGAAAGGAGTTGTGTTGCCCGCAGGCACAATGATGCGAAAATTGGTTCCGCAAACTCGTTACACGCATCGGTGTAATTAAATACAACGAGTATAATGATTTAATTGTCGTTATAATTTATTTATTCATCACGATACAGTAATGCATTACGTAGCAAAAAAAACTAACAGAAAGAGCAAGACCAAAGCCTATGCTGTTATTGTACACAACAAGACAATGCTATGTATACCGTGGTGTGGTGGCAGCGAAATGACCATGCGGTCCACTAGTCAACTGTCACCTCTACGAGTTAACTTACCGCAATCTTCAGACTAAAAATAAGTACCGGTAACAAATTGAAAACACACGAAAAACAAAACACGCACATACACAGATAATGCCAACCATAAAAAATCAGTAAGATGCAGTATTTTGTTAGACGAGAATTATTGTCAATTTTCTTCAACTCAAACAAGTGCTTAGTGACTTACTCATATTTCGAAATTAGATATTGTTTATATTTTTTTTGACAAACAATGAAAAAGTTAAATCTTTGATATGGTCTGGTTCCTCCGACCATACTCTTGCCCCAAGAATTTAATTAGATTTTTTACCTAATTCAGTATTACTTCTTTTGTTAAAAGATATATTGTAGTTTTGTAGTGAAATATTTTACCTGCATCAGAAATTATATCTAGCCAACGTTCTTTTGTTGCAGTGTATTGACTTTTCCAGCAACGATTGACTTGGTTAGAGACTTTAATATAAACACGGTACACTATCCCTTCAAATGCATACAACTTATTCCACGGCGGGCTCGTGTCATTAAACTTATTCGATTCCAATCCAGACAAGTAAAGATGCCCAGTTTTGGGAATATTGAGGTATTGAAAGCTGTCCGGTAATCGACTAAAAATGGCTTCCTTAATGAACAAAGCATAGACAATTAGCATGAACGTAGTTGCAGTAGTTAATTTAACAAGTTTCAAAACATTGAGCAAACTCATATTTTCTTTATGTTACAATACCAGCAATAACAAAAGTAAATTAAAAGTAATTTAAAATACTCAAATAAATTTACGTACATATTGGCAAATATTTTTTCAAGTTACCATTAGAGCAACTCATATGTTTAGTTGGATTTTAAATTCCCAAACTTGTATAAAAAAAAAGCAAACAGAAGTATTGTTTCTTATCAGCACTATAACATGCCGTACTGTCGATAGAAAAAATTCTACCAAAATTTTTTTCAAAACTTTGACTTTTTTAACAAATTTGTGATTGAAATGATTGGCTACAAATTGTACGGTGATGTGTAATCAAATCACACCACATCGTTAGAAAATTGGTTTTGCTTCTTGTTTAAAGAAATAACTAGCCTTGATGTAGTATTGCCGACTTCAAGAAAAAATTTTACCTAGATTTAGCCCAAATGTTTCCCAAAGGTCCTTAAAAAATGTATTTATATCGTGTCTAATTTTTTTGCATCTAGCCTTTTTCGGCATTTTGTTTACGATACAGTACGTACATGCTATTACAGTATGTTTCAAGCCATTGATGTTTGGTACGTGCCTGATTATTAACTACAAGAGTTATATTGTTTCCAAGCCGATGTACATTGATGCTTAAAAAATCTTCTGACGCATTAATCGTATTTGATTGCAATCGATAATTTCCACTTCCCAAGTTCAAACTGCAATTTTCCATTATTAAAAACAATATACTGTAGACCTATTGCAACTCTGCAAGTAGCATAATTAAGTACATAACAACAAAACACGAAGTTCAGCTAAGTGGCACAACCATGGGGGGACTAAACCCCTTAGACAAGTCATTTCAAAAACTTTCCCAAAAATACAAGTGCTTGAACGTGTTTTGGACTTCACCTGTAAGTCAAGGGGGGCTGAAGGGAAAAGTTAATTCAATTCTTGCTCATAACAGGGGTCGAAATTTACTTTTTTCGCAACTTGCCCGTCGGGCAAGTGATATCAAACGCCTACTTGCCCGAAAAAAAAAGGCGCAATAAGTTTTGAAGCTGTTAAAATTTACTTTTTGGCAAAAACATTGAATTTGCATAATACGTGTATCCTATTTCGAGAATCGAGTTTTTGAGCACCATTGTTACGGTAAGGTGACGTAATAAATAACTTTTTTTAAATGCATTACGCGAAAATTGATTTTTTGACTGTAATCCATTTTCAATCGCGATTATTTAGGAAACTATACAAGGTAGAAAGCCAAAAATTTTTGCAAAAGTTATAGAAGCAAAAGATCTTCAAAACAATTATAAAAAAACTGCAAAATTCTTGATGTTGTCTTTATGCAGCGCAGGGTATAGGCATAGTTGTACTTGTGATATGCGAAAAAGCGGTTAACACGGCAAGCGTAGAAAATTTTTTCTCAGAAAACGTAGCACGTTCTCCCAAAACGTTGCAAAGCGTGTCGCGTATCGCAAAATTGGCGTGTGAATGTGCGTACGATTAAACAAAGTGTTCATTGTGATGATTGCAAAGAGCTAAAATAAACCTAGCAACAGCTTTATCAATTTACATTTTATTTTATTGCAACAAAAGAGGACCTTATGAAGCGCCGTTTGTGTACTCTAATTTGTGCAATGTTTTTTTGCATATTTACTTAAATAGTTATTTTAATTAAATGTACAAAAATATTCAGTCACAGTCAAAATAAATAGTCAAAAAAACTGCGCACAAAATAAAGCGTTGCAAAAATGCGCTGTAGACCAGAGGTGGAGTCGAGGACACAAGGCTCGAGGCCAAGGCCAAGGACACAAAAAAAATTCGAGGCCAAGGCCAAGGCCAAGGACAGCCTTTCCGAGGACAGACACTCTCGAGGCCAAGGACAGGAATGCTCGAGGCCAAGGCCAAGGACCAAGGACACAAAGCGCAAGTGCTCTCCAAAACAAAAACAAAAAAAAGGTCTTCACAAAAATTTTTCAGGCGATCTCCAAAAAAAAAAAAAAAAAAAAAAAAAAGGTCTTCACAAAAATTTTTCAGGCGATCTCCAAAAAAAAAAAAAAAAAAAGGTCTTCACAAAAATTTTTCAAGCGATCTCCACGAAAAAACGCTTTCCAAAAAATTTTTCAAGCGCTCCACAAAATTTTAACTTACCAAAAAATAGTGCTGTCCTCGAGCCGAGGACAGGCCAATTTTCGAGGACTTGAGGCCTCGAGGCCAAGGCCAAGGACTTGACCTTCGAGGCCAAGGCCAAGGACTTCAAAATCTGTCCTCGAGGCCAAGGACGTCCTCGAGGACTCCACCTCTGCTGTAGACTTTTTTGTATATTTGGTAGTGGAGCGTGACAAAGCGCTCTCGGCTGCTCCTTGATGCGCCCTCGGCTGGTCTTTAATGCGCTCCGAGAGCAGCCGAGAGCGCTTCGTCACGCTCCACTACCAAATATACAAAAAAGTCAGCAGCGCATTTTTGCAACGCTTTATTTTGTGCGCAGTTTTTTTGACTATTTATTTTTGCAACGGTTTATTTTGCGCAACTTTTTTGACTATTTATTTCTACTTTGACTATATATTTTTGTACATTTAATTAAAATGACTATTTAATTAAATATGCAAAAAAACATTGCACAAATTAGGGTACACAAACGGCGCCTCATAGGACCTAAATAGCATCTCTAAATAATCTTGTTTGATGTTATTTAATACGCTGTGTTTTATTAGCTTGCCCGTTGGGCAAGTTAAGCCGAAAAATAACTTGCCCGAGGCGATTTCAGCTTGTCTTGGGCAAGCGTTAATTTCGAACCCTGTAATAACGTTCGATTTTGGCATTTTTGTTCTTGAAATGGCTCTAAAAACGTGCAAAATGTCATCCAAATGGCTTTAAAATAGCTTTTTTTCCAAAAAATCACACAAGTCGCTCAGCGGCTGAGGGTTTTGCCTCCAGACTCCAATGGTTTCCGGGGGTTTGGGGCGGAGCCCCAAGACCTCTGCGTGTAACTCGCTTAGTTATACCCGTTTGCTCACCACGTCGATTAAAGTAAGTCGATTTTCGAACGAAAAATTTAAACTTTGGGTTCAACCCCTCTCCTCTCCCCTACTAGCAAAATTCTGATTGCGCGTTTGCTTCAGCTTTAAGCATAAATGAAAACGTATTATCTCAAAATCCAGCTATCAATAATCTCATTAAAGTAGCCAGTCATATCTTTGTAAAATGTTTTTTTCAAACAGGCTATGTATCAAAAAAGAAAAATACGACTGGGCCATAAGCCCAAGACGCAGATATAACACAAGTACAAAAATACACAGGACAACTTTACTCGAGATCGATGGTCTATGCTAAACCACTGTGAATACTTGCTTTATCGTGACTTTGTTTTCTTTGAAAGCAACTTGGATGTAATCAGATTGATTTGAATCGGGATCACCAAGAAAAAGAAGTAGGGAATTTTGACGGGGACGCATTAGTTTCAATCTGAAGAAATACGCATATAATACAGCAATCATGCATTATGTATAACAGTATACAGCATAAATACAAAATTTAATTGCGGGACCATAATGGATTGCTGGTTTCCTCTACGACCTCCTCAAAGTACCCAAATGCTAGAAACATATTGTACCCTGTAAAAGTATTTTTCACTGACAATAACCTTTATGATGATGAATTTTGCTTAACTTTATGGGAAAACTTTAATTAATTTGCCCAACGTTTGGTCTGCAAAATAGCAGCATTCTTTTGGCGAGAAGTTTTTGGAGTTAATTTAAATGATACTGTACGGACAACAAAACGAAGCCACAGTACCATTAAAAAAGCAACGGGAAATGATTAAACTAAAATATGTAAGAGTACAAAACTGCAACGAATCACTATACCATTTAATCACTATACCATTTTAATCATTACACCATTTTATTACGTATATTTTTACTCTACTAATCTCACCTAATTCCAGTCACAAATTCTGACATTTTGATTAATTGATATTTCATGAAAGAAGCATGATTATTATGAAATCCTTTAAAATATAGTCCCGTAGGTGGTACTTCGGCACTATCGTTTAATTCACAAAAGTCCCCTTTCCAACCAAAAGAACATAAGCAAAAGCTTTTCGTGGCTACAAAACAAAAATGTGGTGATGTAACTTTTTACAGTCGATTAAAACTGAATTCGGTTTGTTGAGTTGATTTTTCAAGTCGAAGAGCAAAAATAAAATACTTAGTATAACATGCGATGCTTTGCTGTAAATCAACCACAACGCACGTAATTCAAACGACAACAAAATTGCTGGTTAATATGTTTACTTAATTTAATTGAAAAAGTCGTTTTCTTGTTATATCGGCCAATAGTATCGCACCAAAACAATTTGGGACTGATAAACACTTGCAACCCAAATCCAATTTTCCAAACCTACGACATCATACAGCAACTTGCCAGCTATTTTACACTATAAGTAACATTCACAAAAAACAATAACTTTGTTTCGAAACTTACTTGTCTCTACACATGTTGCGTCATTCTTGCATTTATTGTCAATACATGAAAAATTTCTACCATCAATGTGATTTTCAGCAGAATAATGAAAACCTATTGCTGTTTTGTCAGCATGGAATAGCTGAAGGTCATCAGAGCTGGAATTTTTGTCAATTTTTTCTTCAACTTTAGTGTGGTTGGTAAAATTTTTATTATTTGTTTTGGTCGTATCATTCGAAAAACCAATTGCAAAATTCTTATCAATTTCGCTTGAACTTATTGGTTTCGAAGAATGCCCAAGGATGGAATTCGTGGTTGTTCCATCTTTGGCATCATATTTTGTACTCACCGTAACCACAAAAGTTTCTGTAAAGTTTTGCGCCTGAGCTTGCGTAAAACTTTCGTTCAAACGTTCTGCCTCCCTAGAATTTTCAACCATTGTATTTGGAATAGTCCCATTTATGTATTTTGTTTGGTCTTCTTTGTCATATGATGTGATATTGATGTAATCTTTTGCACGATTAGTTGCAACTCCATCACTAAAATCATCAGAAGTTCCAATTTTATTTGAACGCGATGCGTCATGAACTTTTGGATCAGTAAAATTTATTCTCTTGTGATATATCACCTTCGGTGTATTCAAATGGTGTTTTGATGAGCTGTCTGCTGATGTTTGATGGCTTAATTTTTCATGTATTACGTGAGATGTATTGTTAATTACAGTTTTGCTTGATATCAATGATACATCAATGTCAGTTGCATTTGTCATGTTTGTTTTATTTGATTCTTCATAAAAATTGTATTTGTCTATTCGAATGGTTGTGGAGAACACTACATCATTTTTCTTTGTTTCATGCTTTATGTTAGTAGCATTCTTAAATAATTCCTTTTCAGTCGAGTTGCTTTCAATTTTTGTCTGGATTGTTGCAATCTTATCTGAAGCGATTGTAGGAACTAGTCCATCAACAACATTAACTCTAACATCAGTTTTGGGAGTAGCTGGCAATGAGTCTTGAGTATTGTTTATCACTGTATGAGTAGTTTGCGTAACAACATAAGATATTGTGTTATCTGCAGTATCGATACTTAAATCCTTTACCATATCCGCACCCTTTTCAATAGATATCATAGATTCATTGTTTTTAGTAGAGTTATTTAATTTGTTTATGATATCCATTTTCAAATTAGTTGATGCTGTCGTTGAAGGACGGTCGACAAAATCTGTAGGTTTTGTAAAAATTGTGCTTGTGCCGTTGATGATTTCATCAGATTTAGAAATTGCATTGAAAACACGCGAATTGTTTTTCATGACAAAACCTTACAAAAAAGTATTAGAGAAATTAGTTATTAAACGTTAGGCCATTTTCAATAGTACTGGTATTCAAACAGTCCGTGGTGCCCACTCTACTAAGGAAAAAAACCTCAGTTTTATTTGAAAAAATCAAACTTTCTTCTAAAGTACATATCAAAACAAGTTGCTGAGTCATTGTACGATTACCATAGACTCAAGTTTGATTCCCGGGCGGGTCAAACCAAAGACTATAAAAATTGGTATCCATAGCTTCCCTGGTTGATGTTCAGCTACTAAAGGGACAGTGGGAAGCCTCCACCGTGTTTGGTAGACAAGTGGGCAAGTGATAGTTTGGCTCGAAGACCAAAAGGTCCCTTTGCTGTCTCCTGGCCAAGGCGACGTGGTGAATAAAATGTAATTGCAATTACCTAAAAACTTAAATAAAAAAGGAGAGTAATTTTTGTTCTTAAAATATTTTAAAGTTCTTAGGGAGGAAAACACTGTTGCATGCATGCAAAAGTTACGATACTTTGGTTAGCAGCATCTTTCTCATCAGTGCTTTTCTTTGTTGGGGTCCGTTCAACTTTTGTTTCACAAAACACTCCATCGAATCCTTTCATGCACAAGCACCTAGAAATGCATAGCAACGTTTTTATCATGTCAAACTGAAGCTTAGGCAATTTCAGAAAATAAAACATTTGTTTTAGTTTAAGCAATTTGCCTGCGTAGCTCGACAACAGACAGGATTAGTAAATTACTGACGGTAGAATATAAATTTTTGAAACTTGGCTAAAAACACAAGTACTGTAGGCTACATTCTTATATCAACATAGATGCTATCTCGAAACCAAAATCAAGCATTCACTTGCTCGAGGTAAAGCTGGATAGAGTCTGAGATTTTCACAAACAACTATAGTTGACCATTTTTAGCTCTAGTCTAATGGTTGTCCTTATTAGTTAAGTAGCATTGGAAAAAGACTTACCAAAAAACGGAAGAATTTGAAACACATTTTCCATGATTTAAGCAAGGGTTACAAGAACAAGCATCCATTTCATTTTCGCACAAGATTCCGGAGTATCCCAATTTGCAACTAATTAAGCGTATTAAGGTATGGATTATACATGCATTGTAAATTAGAAATAAAGCGATATAAACATTTTATTCAAATAAAATTTATTCAAATAAAATTTTTTCTAATCCACTTTGACTCATCGTCAAGCAGCTCTGCACTTGATTTGCAGGATATAGCGCTAACAATACTGCAAATCATATACCGTAAATGAAAATAAACTTAAACGAAAGCAAAAACCTGATAAAAAATTGCTATGTTTTGGAGACTTCAACCGAAAAATTCTACAAAGGATCTTTTATAGTAAGTTTTGTTACATTTTTGTTCACCAAGTTACCTTGGCCAGGAGATAGATAGTGGATGGACCATTTGGTCTTCGAGTTAAGTTGCCGCATGCCCACTTGTCTACCACACACGATGAAGGCTTCATACTTTAAATTAGTGACCATCAAGCAGGAAAGCTGTAAATACTAATCCAACCGAGAATCGAACCCGAATCTACCATTTTAGTAGCAGACGCTCTATCCGTTTGACCACTTATGATCGGTCTTTCATAGCGCTTGGAAAATCTTAATTGTATTTTTGTTTGCAAGTTTTAAGCACAATTTAATTAAGTCTGTCAATTTCCTTAACCACAAAAAAAACGTTAATAGTTTAATTTTAGTATTTGAAAAACAACTAACAGTCCAGTGTACCTGCATACAAATGACCCATGCGTATTGGAACAAGTCGAGTCATGCTTGCAGGGTTGGGAAACACATTCATCGATGTCGTTTTCACATAAGGCCCCCTGCTTAAAGAATTTTTTTTGAGGTAGCATAATTATTCTGCGTTCAATTTCAACTTTAATACTCCGCAATGCATACTGTTCTTGCAAAATAAGTTTGTTTTGTGAATCTGGCCAAAAAAAGTAAAATCCTTTTATCGGGCTTCAAATATAGCGCGAATTCAATGCTGAATTTTTATGATTTGTGAAGAAACTTAATAAGGCCTACTAAACTATTACTTTGAAGAATATTCGATAACATGATGCGACAATATCGATTTGATAATCTATAAGATTGATAACAAAACATGCTCACAGAATTACTAATTCGTGATGCGGAATTGAAAAGAACACAATTTTAGCTCTGCTTTTCAGTTTTGTTAAAGGATATCGCATTAAAAAGTTTGGTCCAAAATTCCACTGCTATGTTAATAAGAAACTAATTACAAGGAAACCTTAAAAGTTCCGTAGCAAACACACACTATAATGCTATTTGCATTTTCATAGCATTAAGAGTCATTGAAAACCACCAACGAACCGTGAACCCTGACTGGCAGACACATTCGGATGAATGTTCATCTTCTGCGAAGCAATATCCTCCATTTTGACACAGATCATTCCCGGTTTCAATATCAAAACATTCAGTAGCCATTGAAATTTTGCAGGTTTTACCAGTATAGCCTAAAAAAATTATCGTTTTGAGACGCAAAGAGTATTTTCCGCTGCCACAGTCGCAACAAACTTGAAGATGTCAGGCAATATAATGAGATTGGGGTAAATAAACTTATCATTAATATTAATGTACGATAAATTTTTCGTATAAAGACAATGCTACTTTGGCGGAGGCATCTACTGTAAAGTTTGTCATTTGTTTGAAAACCTATAGCCAATGCAATGGTTTGGGTGATTTGCACGTACGGAGGTATGCATCTTATTTGTAGTAATTTTTTTTGACAACAGACTATGCTTAGAGGTACTGTAGATTAAAATTATCAATGCATCAACTAACAGGGGGAGGGTGGGGAGAGCTATAGCACCCACCCTCCTCATTGGTCTGTCAACCAAAATGCAGAATTAGGAGAATACCACCTAGAACTTCTGAGACAGTCTTTTGCACTGGAATAGACTGAAAATGATTTAATGCATATTTTGATACATTTATTTAGGGGGGGGGGAGGACCTCATTTGTCAAAAATAAAATTCGTAAATCAGAAAAAAACTTTGAAAAATGGCCAAAAATTGGTATTCAAATTTGATCGCTTATTAAAAAATGCTTAAAATAGGTTTCATCAAAAACAAATAAATTTAGAAATAGAGGGAGGGGGTAGGGGGCTATTCAGTATTAGCTAATAAGCCGGCTATTCATTATTAGTTCATAAAGTGCGCGCTTAAAAATATATTTCCAATTTACCGTTTGTATTTTTCTTTCTCAACAGCTTAAAAACGGTCAACAAAATACGTACAGCATTTCATAACTTTTAACACGATGAAAATCTAAATCAACATTGGCAAAAAAGAAATCCCTTTGTTATATGATATTTCATCAACCGAAATGTTGTTTTATTGTATGTTTGTTTTTGATGTTTTTTTCTGTTTTATTTTATGCATTAAAAATAAGAAAATAGCATGACGATAGTTAGCTATAATTTTATGTTCAGAAAAAAATTTACCTTTGGGACAAATGCACTGGTATTGATTTTTGTAACTTACACAAGTCGCTCCTCTTCTGCATGGATCAGAAATGCAATTGTCAACTTCCAGCTCACAATACCTTCCACTCCACCCAGGAGAGCACACGCATTTGAAACCAGCTACCTAAATCCAAAACAAAATGAGGATGTAAAAAGCAAATGTGTTGAAACAATATCTGGGTTGCTTGCTTTTCAGTTAGTCTAGTGAATACGAATTGCTTGACTCGATTGCTACAAAACTTTCACGTTTTTTATTAAATTCATCAAGGTTTACAGCAGTACAATACAAATTTTCTACTGGTAGTAGTAATTTTGTTTCTTTGTTGATTGGTGGTTATGAGTAAAATGACAGAAACAAACAGCACTTCGAATCATGGAAATTTCCTTTATAGCATAGGTATTCGGCTATTCATCAGCTCATAATAATTTCAGGCACGAGCTTTTTGGGGGAGTATTGAAACAGCCGTATTTCATCATTATACTTACAGTCAAGCGGTAACGCGTTCGTCTCTGGAGCGGGAGGTCGTAGGTTCAAATCTCCGGCTGGTCAAATCTAGCACAGTGTTACTAACGGCTTGCCACTGCTGTGACATTTCTTGGAAAGAAGCTGCGTTGCCTTGGCCCAATGACGCGGAAATGGGCAGTTGGGCACCGCAAACTCGTTACACGCTTCGGCGTAATAAAGCGAGTGTACTGGAAGATTTGATTTGATTTACTTACAGTGTTTAGAAATGATCAAAATTCTTTGCTAGTAAAAACCTATTGCAGACGATTTTCCTTCCAACATGGCCTCAAAAGTTATAGTCAACTCACCAGATCAACACATGTTCCTTGATCAGAGCAAGCGCTGTCATAGCAGTCATCAATGTTAGTTTGACAAAACTTGCCAGTAAATCCCAATGAACAAGAGCAAGTATAAAAACCACGTTGGTCCTAAAAATCATTGAACCGCTATAGAAAACTGCAAACGTTTCATTTTACAAAAATGCTAAACATAGTTTAGGGATTGTTCAAACTTTCTTTTCTGGAGATGTATTACAAATAAGTATACCGTTTCCCTATTTGGAGCCGGGAGGTATATTCTGACCATAGACTCGTTATGTAGTAGACTAGAAACAGACGTGCGGAGAAAAAGAGACAAGCATTGAAAAAAGAAGTTTGCTCTTGTTGTAACGATTTTTTGCGGTCACGCGCATTCGACTGACTTGATTAGACATATGATAAATTGCAGAACGAGTGAACCACGAAGAAAAAAGTCACGCTGATTGGACGAATCTGCATATTTTAGAACAAATGAATCGTGAAGAAAAAAAGAGAAAACTGTCAGTTTCTAGTCTACTAACAAACAGTTTACCGTATATTCCGACGCTTGTGGCTAACGTCGCTTTTCTCATTCATTTCATCAATAAACAATAACAACATTAAAACACAAATTGCACCCACACGATACAGAAAGCCGCGAAAGGATCTTTCAATCATTGCCTTGAAAGGCTTCCTGATAGTTACAATCGTTCATGCAATTTTAGCAATTGGCGAATTCACACTCACTTTAACCGGTCGGAAAGTGGTTACAACGGTTAAACTCAATAATGAATGGTTCTACTGTATTACTGCAACCTACATTGGCTACTAGATTACAGGCGTATAATTGCGAAACCTCTTCTATCCTTTGAAGACACTCTAAACCGTCAGGCAATGTCATGTGAAACTGCTTGTTTCTATCATGCGAGTGTCGAACCACACCAACGAAGAGTATTCTTTTGTGAGTTCTGCTCGCAAATTTTCTGTAAGGCAAGTTGGCGAACGGTATAACTGCTTGGGGCGTATGGAAAATATACTGGATGTAAGAATCCAGGGGGGTCATTACATACTCTTCGTTATTTATTGAATGTTCGTTATTCGAAAAATGGTATTACATACAGTAGAACCTCACCTAACGGACACCTCAATACAATGGACACCTCATGATAACGGACAATTTCTTCATGTACGGAGTTTTCCTAAGCCATTAACTTGTATTTTTATCCCAATACTATGGACACCTCATTATTCAGGATAACGGACAGCTGATTTGGAAAAATGTGCGTCACAACCTAACCTATTATGGACAGTGTTGGGAACAAAATGCAGTCATTTCAAAGGTTGTTTGTGGTAAGACCAATGTTCACAAGATAATGAAGCTGAAGAAGTGCCTGAGGAAACGCGTCAGTGTGAGATTAAAAATGTGACACACGCCATGCACTACATCGAAGAATTGAAATTGTTCTGTCTTGATAGGGACTAGGGGCCAGTGGGCCAGTGTTGGATTCTCTTGTGAAAACTCAGTTTATACTGCAGGACTTCTCTTGAAAAATGAAAGCAGAAGCAAAGCAATCAACTTTGGACTCTTTCTTCTCTAAGATTAACGAATGAGATGGTGATACTGTAAAAGATGTGCTTGTATTTGTACAATTGCAAAAGTCTCAACAAAATGCAGTACTACTGTACAGTATTTTGCACCGCACATGCTAGATTTGGTTTAAATCTAGTTTACTGTAATTTACTCTATGGTTAAGTGAGTTCAAAGTAAAGGTATAGAATATCATGCTGTATAGCTTCGACTCCCAAGAAATGTCTTTTTCACTACCGAACTATTGCACAGATTCCATTGGTGCCCATTAAAGATTGATTTTCAATACAGCGGACACCTCAGAATTACGGACAGCTGAGCTAAGTCCCAAGGGTGTCCGTAGTAGTGAGGTTCTACTGTACTTCAAAAATAACGAATGGCCGGTAGTAACCTTTTCGAAAATGCAACAAAAAATTCCTCTTCCATCGAATGTTTGCTATTTGTCATTTTGTGTTGTTTGCTATTCCTTATTCGTTAGTTGGTATTACATGCTCAAATTATATGAATAACGACTAGCGAATATTTGCTAACTACTTCATTTTTTGGAAAATATTTCGAATTCTATAAACCATTCGTTAACTTTATTTTTATCAGTCTTGACACAATATTTTATTTTCGATCAGTACAAAGAGTTGCGAAAAAGTAAATCTCGATACGTTTTTATCGTTTCGTATGTTTGTAATGTCTTAGACAAGAAATATTATTGATAGATCTTTTTGGAAAGAACACGTTGCCAAAAATACGTTATACCAAAAGCTTAACGAAATAAAAATTGCTAGTAACTACAAACTTCGAATCGGGCAATTTTTTCTCCTTTGATTTTTTTTTTGTGGATTTTTGGATATGTGTGGAGTTTGTGGAATGGTAATGGGAGTAGTATTGAGAGCTGCAGACACTTTTTCAAACATCCACAGCTGCTCTGAGTGATGATGGTATTCCCCAGCTGGATAAGACTTTTGGCCGAACTGAACAAACCTTCGACAAAAGTTTTATCTTAAAATGTTTGCGACATAATAGCGTAGGAGCCTAGTATACTCGCCAATTAATAAATTTATCATTTGTGGCTAGTTAAAGCTAAATTATTTCTTAACTCAGATTGGACTAAGTAAGAATTCGATGAAATTTCAAAATGGAAACTTTGGAGTAGTACTCTTATAGATGCTTTAAGAAAAAATAAAATAAAACAAAGTCGTTTAATAAACAATCACAAAACTACATCTCACTAAATATAATTTGATTGCCGTTCAAAAAAAAAAAAAGAAAAGAATGAGTAAGGTTTTGAAATCGCCAAAATTATTTCAGGTTCCAGCTGCATTAACAGATTGAGTACTTTCGTTCAACAATTTGGTATTTTTAGTATCAAATCGATTGTTCAAAAGGTTTTCCATTCAAAAGCGACAGTTACCAAAGTCTTCTCGATCTTCGAAGTCTTCTGGCTTTATTATCACCTGACTATAATCGATCAATCATGCATCTATTCAGGCTATTCCTATCTATTATCTATCTAAAACTAAACTAATTACCTTAACGTTCTTATTCAAATAGACTTATTCAAATAGAATTAAAAAACAAAAGCCAAGTTAGCGTAAAAAAATAAAATAATATAAAACAATAATCAATTTAGTAATAAAAAAGTAATTTAGAAAAAGGTCACTAAAAGTCAATTTTCGAGAAATATTTCAATCAAACTGTACTGTCAAATTCTACGATTACAATTGAAACTCAAATAATAACTTAATAATTTCGAAATTTCGAAAACTTAGATCTTCATGCACAACCTTAGCTAAAGCTGTTAACTTCAAAATGATAGATTTTCAATACAAAAAGAAACCGCGGCAAAAACAAATGACTCAGAGAACCCTAAATTTAATGCAAAACATTAATCTTTCAAAACCCCGTCCATCAAAGGATTCATTCCGGTTTAACCAATTTAGATAAAAAAAAACAAAAAAAGCTAACTATGATTTGGGCAAAACAACACTTGGAAGCAAATTTACGCGGCAAGCTATTACCTCACAAAATTAGCCAGGACGAAACACAAGTCTTCAGAACATCGATAGATATCTAAGTTTCCATACTCGACAAGTACCCCTTTCACTCATGTTGTTTCATGTTTATTTTTGAAAAACTGGCTTCGGTTAACGAAACTAATACCAGTGATATTTTTTCTTTCTTACAAATAAATGACCAAAGGGTATTAATTGACAGCAGTTGAAGAGATGGAATAATTGCAGAACGATTCCAACCAACTAGAACTGATTGCAAGGCTAGGACTATAGTTGACACAATTATGACGTAACAGGCAGAAAAGACTTGACGAAGTGATTTCATTCCTTTAGAACGAATTTTTTTGTTGTGAACGAAGCATGTAATAGCATTCGATTCTTCATTCGTCACAGCACAAAAC
Organism: Trididemnum nubilum; assembly: GCA_963965965.1. Lineage (NCBI taxonomy): Eukaryota > Metazoa > Chordata > Ascidiacea > Aplousobranchia > Didemnidae > Trididemnum > Trididemnum nubilum. Next base: position 10,171,282 of record OZ014476.1, on the reverse strand, counting down.
GTGTTACTCGAAAAAAAAACTTCGAATGACTAGTATGAATGACTAGTAACCATAGGTGGGCACAAGTCCGTTAATCGTTAATCCGTTAATAACGAAGCTAACTTTTTCATTAACTCGTTAATCCGTTAAAAAGTTTTTTCATGTTAACGGACTAAATTAACTTCCGTTAAGTTCTGTTAACGGACTAAAGTAACTTCCGTTAAGTTCTTTTATCTTCCGCTAAGGTTTTATCGTTAATATCTTGCACCACTCATTCATCGTACCGGTACAAACCAGTTTTCACTGGTAACACTTGTTGCGTATTAGCACGAGTTTTATTGAAGAAAGCGAAGAAAGGAGCTCTTTTTCGTGGCAAATAATAAGCTGCAGCCTCATAGGTCTATTAATTATCGCTTTCACAATTTCCAAAGATTTTCCCATCGCAGCTTCGTTAGTGCATTTGAACTTATTTTTACCTTTGAAATTAGATTAGACTGTAAAATGTAGCTTCCAAAACACAAAAAAACCACCAGAGCAGTAATTAATATTTCCTTACAATTAGCTCAACAGCGTCAATACGTGTTCTAGAAGCGAGTGAATAAAAAGAAATCTAAATCACACGCAAAATATTAGCGAATTAACGGACTTTATTAACTTCCGTTAATTAAAGCTGAAAATAACGGATTAGCGTTAATGGAGGTGTGAAGTTTGTTAACGGACTAGTGGTTAACGAAGCTAACGTTTTGCATTAACTTGCCCACCTATGCTAGTAACTAATGTGAATTACGAATACCGAATGTGAATAACGAATTACGAATATGAATAACGAATTACCGCATATGAATAGCGAATTACGGAAATGAATAACGAAATGCCATAACGAATGCCATAAATATAAAAATCGATCGAGTTCGCAGCCCTGGTAAAAATCTATTAGAAAAAAATGAACCAGCTCATACCAAGCATGATCCGTTGTTGTAACAAGGTTCTGATAAGCACTCATTGATTTCAACCTCGCAGTTGTCTCCTTGAAATCCTTGGGAACAAAGACAAAGGTAACTTCCGTAAGTGTTCAAGCAAGTTGCTTCATTGTAGCATAGAGCAGACGTTGAACATTCATCCACATCAGTTTCACAATCTCTCCCAGTAAAAGCTGGAGTGCAGGCACAAACGTAAGACCCGTTCTAAATAGCAGAACCTTGAAATGAAAATCTAATTTTGGAAACCACGAGCTTGTCTACCTGACCACAATTATTGCAAGATTCCGTTCTGGCTTCGCGCCTGAACTACTACACCAAAAGAATATTTTGTTAGCCAGATAGAGTTTTGCCACTCATTCAAATGTCCTAACGCAGTTAAATTTTAGAATTCAATTTTTTCAAAATGATCTTTCAGTAATTTGCCGCGACGTTTTTGACGTTTAATTCATTTTGTTCAAGTTTGCTCTGATTTCTGTTTAAAATTTTACTGATGATTTCCAATCCACGCATGCTTTACACAATAACCATTACGGAAAAAGGTTGATTTAATCTAGCCATAGCTAATAAATATGAGACAAAGAACAAGCAATGCAACTTTTGACTATGATTATGAATATGAACTTGAAAGTTTACTAACCAAATTTAAACATGTTCCATCATTAATGCACGGCTCACTATCGCAGAAGTGAACTTCTTCTTCGCAATATTTGCCACCAAAACCATCAGGACAACGACACAGGAAACTATTGATTCCGTCCCAGCATCTGCCACCATTTACACAAGGATTAGATGCACATTCATCCACATTTCTTTCGCAAAATGGACCTAGCAAAGAATTTCTGGCAATAAATTTGCTCAACGCAGCACACTGCAACTCGGCGTTAGTTTATCTAGTGGGTTGTAAGGAGCGATGCTGAGCTTTGCTGAGATGGATTCCTTTCTTTGTCTGGTATGAAGATGGCTATTTCTCTTCTGGGTTTTCTCTAGCCCATTGGTGGGATTCAATGGTGTGACCAGAGTTTTCCACAAAGGGTTGGCAAACCACATTCCTCTTTTTTTTTTCTTTATTATTTTTGTTTTTATCTCTATTGTATGTTTGTTCAGAAATGCTCATGCGTAAAGGAACAGTCATGAGATCGAGTTCATCAATGAAGATACTGGAAATCTTTGATTAAACTATGACGTTTTTGATCTTGTTTAAAATTGCTCATGCTTGACGGTAGGAGTACACTAAACATTTGTAGAGAACTAGATGGGAGTTTGCCAGCAAACCCAGGGAACGACCGACGCGAAGCTAATGCTGTGACGCTCAAAAGTACTTTTTGTCTACCGTAAAATCAGCAATTATTCAAAAATATCTGATTATGGAACCTCCAGAAAAGTAGAGTCAAAATATTTGTCAGTTAAATATCTGCTGATATCATAAAACACTGGCACCCTAGTTTAAGTAGTTCAAAAATTGATTTTTGGGGGTCTATTTGGGGGGTCCTTGGGGGGGGGTTGCACCCCAGAACTATGTCAAAATATTTGTCTGTTAAATATCTGCTGACATCAAAACAGACTGGCATCCAAGTTGAGCCATTCAAAAAATTGATTTGTTGGGCGGTCCATTTGGGGAGTCCCCGGGAGGTAGCACCCCCAAACTATGTCAATATATTTGTCTGTTAAATATATACTGATATCATAAAACACTGGCACTCTAAGTTGAGCTATTCAAAGAATTGATTTTTGGGGGGTCCATTTGGGGGGTTCCCGGGGATGTGGCACCCCAGAACTATGTCAAAATATTTGTCTGTTAAATATCTGCTGATATCATAAAACACTGGCACTCTAAGTTAAGCCATTCAAAAATTTGATTTTTGGGGGGTCCATTTAGGGGGGTCCCCTGGGAGGTGGCATCCCCAAACTATGTCAAAATATTTGTCAGATAAATATCTGCTGATATCAAAAAAAGTAGAACTCTACCTTGAGCCGTTCAAAAAATTGATTTTTGGGGGGTCCATTTGGGGAGGTCCCCGGGGGGGTGGCACCCCCAAACTATGTCAAAATATTTGTCTGTTGAATATCTACTGATATCAAAAAGAACTAGCACCCTAGCTTCAGCCGTTCAAAAAATGGATTTTTTGGGGCCCCATTTTGGGGGTTCTCGATGGAGTTGCCCCAAAAAATTTCGGGAGAAAAAATTGCATTTGCAGCTTAACAACTTTACACAAAAATTAGATTTCGATGTGTTGTGGTTTAGGAGAAGAAGAGCGTACAAAAATTAGGAATAAAAAAAGAAAAAAAAGGATAAAAAAAGGAAAAAAAGGATAAAAAAAAGAAATAAACTTCATCGCGGCCAAAAGTGGGTTGGTTGGGATGAAAGAGTATCTTGAGACATACAACCCTATGAAATATTTTTTGCCGTACTTAAGCCGTTTTTGACTGAGACTGCTTTTTACGCCAAACTTGCGGGGCGGTTTTCGGGTTCTAAAACCGAAGTCACGTGACCTATTGCCTCGAAATTTGGTACAAACATACAACTCATTAATCTCAAACTGCTGTCAAAATTTCACGTAGCTAGACCCAACCGTTCTCGAGTTATAAGCAAAAGTCTGAAATTTCGCACTCGTTAGTTGGAAAATGGCCGAGTAAAAACAGAGGAACACGCTACACGAGCGTCGGTCGTTCCAATAAGAGAACTCTGGTGTATCATTCAAAGGAAGGAGCCGGGTAGATTCAACCAACCTGCCGACAGATCTTATAGGAATTGATTGGTTTAAACTTTCATAAGTTTTTTAATTGCATTGTTATGATTACAAACGCTCTTTAAGTCATAATCTACGGGCATGAAATTAAAAAGTACGATTTACCAGAGAAACCAGATGAGCAATTACATGCGATGGTTCCGTTTGAGAAAGCAGAACAAAAACCCTCGTTTAGACATTGGATTTTACTTTGATTTTGACAAGGATCAAACGAGTTTTCGCAAAATCTTCCAGTAAAAAATGGGAGGCACACACATGTAAAATTGTCGATGGAATCGAAGCATAAGCCTCCGTTCAAGCACGGATTGTATTGGCACTCGTCAATGTTCACGGAGCAGTTTTGCCCAGTAAATCCTAAACAAAGTTTTGTTTATTGATGAAAAAATAGCTAGGTAAATGAAAGCAAAAGCTATGAAGCTTATACAAACTACATTTCATAGTTGCGACCTACTATACATAAATTAATTACACACAATCATAAAAACTGTGAAGACCAATAGCCAGGTTAGATTCAAGCAATAAAACAAAGTAAAAAAGCGAACTCGACACTAATTTTGAAATTCAAAACAGCGCCAAAAGACACTTCAAAAACAAACGTCAAAGTTAAATCAATCTACTTTCTTTCCACACAATGTCAAAAGGCTAAATCTTACGGTACTAAAGGTATTCGCTATACAGATAATCATTTGCGGAGGCAATATTTGTCAATAATTAATAGCAATGAACAGCAAAACTAAAGTCATTTTAATGATTTATTTACCATCAAAAATACTAACGTTTTCGCCTTTCATCAGGCCTCTTCAAGTATTAGATAAATTAATAGCCATGTTAACTTCAGACTAACTGGAAAAAATGAAATACAGAAATCAAGCGATATACAGATATCAAGCTCAAATCCACTTAAAAATACAGAAATCAAGCTCAAATCCATTTATTGTCATATTGTCATTAAATCATTATTCATTTTGTGAAACAATGTCCCAAGTGCTCTTGTCCTGAACCCCCTTAACTGAATTTGATTTACGCTCACCTAGTTAGTGGTTTGAGCACTCTCCGTTTAGGAATCTCTTGACTATGACTCTTGTCTTATCCTTTCTCAAAATTTGTATTCGCTCACTTTTTAGTTTGAGCACGCTGAGATAGTGCTATGTGGATAGGAAATTTTAATTAGAATAACGTTGGGGTCTCTTATTAAAATTTTCCATTGCGTAGAGCTCGGTACGTAATGTTTTGCGATATTTTGCATTTTTTGACAATAATGCCTAATGGGCTATTATTTGGTTTTAATTCCTATGATTGATTTCAAATTTAACCTTATGCAGATCAAATTTGCAAGGTTAGCAGTAAGTAGGCCTACAGCTTGTAGATTTCGGCACCAGGTCGTAGATTTTATCAGTGGTAAATTTTGAAGGTCTCGAGTAGCGAGTTAGTAGCCTACTGGGTAATGGTGGTCGGTAAGTGGTAGGCGAAAAGTTTTGGAGTAGCCGTATTGAACTGGAAGACATATAGCCTAGAAACGGTAAAAAAATGGGGGGGGCGATTCCAATTTAGTTTTTTTTTGTTTTGGCTAATAATAGAACGAAATTGACCTTTGTTGCCTAAAGTCCCTTGAGCAAGGACGAAACGCATCGCGACGGCTTAAATCCACTTATTGTCATTAAATCATTATTCATTTGGTAAAACAATGTCCCAAGAACTCTTGTCCTGAACCCCCTTAACTAAATTTGAAATCAAGCGATATCAAGGTTTCGAGTCACCGCGCGTTAAAACCAGAGGTGGAGTCCACGAAGACGTTCTTGGCCTCGAGGACGTCCTCGAGGACACATTTTGAAGTCCTTGGCCTTGGCCTTGGCCTCGAGGCCTCAAGTCCTCGAAAATTGGCCTGTCCTCGGCTCGAGGACAGCACTATTTTTTGAATTGTTAAAATTTTGTGGAGCGCTTGAAAAAATTTTTGGAAAACGTTATTTTGTGGAGAACGCTTGAAAAATTTTTGTGAAGACCTTTTTTTTTGGAGAGCACTTGCGCTTGTGTCCTTGGTCCTTGGCCTTGGCCTCGAGCATTCCTATCCTTGGCCTCGAGAGTGTCTGTCCTCGAAAAGGCTGTCCTTGGCCTTGGCCTCGGATTTTTTTTGTGTCCTTGGCCTTGGCCTCGAGCCTTGTGTCCTCGACTCCACCTCTAGTTAAAACAATAAAGATCATTAATCGCATTTAACAGGTCAATAGTTCATCTACTAATGGAAAACAAAGAAATTCTTGGGGTAAAACAGCTCATCAATCAATAGGCTTACTTTCATTTGTAGACATTTAACAGAAAAGACGAGCCACGTGCACATGATTGTTTGTTTAAACTAGGTTGATGTTTTTTTATTAATAAAAGCTTCATGAATTTTGGCCTGAAAATCTAATTTACATTGTTTCAGAACCCCGAAAGAATTTAAGTCATGTCGCACATTAGAACAAACAGCATACAAAAGTATATGTTGTTTAATCGCGCTATTTTCATGCTGGCTGGCCACATTTCGGAGCTCTCCTACTCTAGTATTCAAATGTCGAGTTGACTTACCAATGTAAGTTATATTCGAATCACACGAACATGTAAATTTGTAAACAACATTTGAGCAGAGCAAGAGAGGAGTACGCGGCTTTAGCTCAAAATATGTCCCCGTTTTGAAGGTTTTGTAAATGGCGGACACTTTGACATCAAATTTGACATGAAATAATTTTTCTAAACAACTAACAAAACGCCTGGATTCTTTTCCAATATATGGTACGTTCAAGTATATCACAGGATTAGTTTCGCTGCGCTCACGATCGGATAAATCATTGTCAACAGTCAAAAATCGTTACAACAACTTGATAAAAATCCAAATCGGATGACCGTTGGAGAGCAACATTTGCCGTAGTTGTATCACATCATTCTTAAACAACAATTTACATGAACAAATAGCTTTCGCACGATTTAATAAGCACAATATTAAGCCACATTTCCATTTCAAGGGGCATAAAGCATCAAAATTTAGCTAAAGGCCAGTTTGTGTAGTTTTGCGCCTCATCCATGTGTCGCACCCATTCTCCTTAATCTTAATTTGTACGTCCAAAAAACACATCAATTCTGAACCATATTCGACAGTAAATTTTATGCTTCCGTGTTGAGAATTTAAGATATCTGAAACTTTAAATAAGATTCATTGGTTTCAAAAACAGCAAAAATGTCATCAACATAACGTAGATACAATAAACGAGGATTCGCAGAGGCAATGCTCATTATCTTTTTCTCCATTTTTGCCTAGAAAAAATGAGCTAATGTTGGGCCCAACAGCGATCCCATGGCTACACCGTCAATCTGTTGGAATAATTTATCTTTATGCAAGAACATACCTGTCGTTGCGATATACGTAAAAGTTTTGCAAAGGTACCTCCATCACAAGGGAGTGCGTTTGGGACGAGTTTTCTTCAGAATAAATAGTATCGGCAATTAAGCGAATCGTTTCATTTAGCGAGACATTGGTAAACAAAGAGGTAACATCAAAACTAACTAATTTGTGATTTAATGAAAATTGGAACTGATTTAGTTTAGAGATAAAGTCATTAGTTGACTCCAACATATAATTATTGTGAATGTTCAGCTTAATGATCGTGTCAAGAAATTTTAGCAAGTTCATATTCAGAAGTGCCAACCATTGAAACTAGCGGTCTTAATGGGTTATCTTTTTTATGAATTTTCACTAAGCCATAAATTTTTCTAGGAGCACTTCACTAAACCATAAATTATTTTGAATAGATAAAGTTCTTTGACCTGCTTGGCACATGCATTTATATCCCAAAAACTGTGACACGCACGTAGATCCAGCTTTACATGGGTCGTATTTCATACATGTGTCTTCGGCGTGCTCACAGTAATCCCCATCCCATCCTGGTTTGCAATTGCACTTGTACCCATTAGCAAGATCGATGCATTCTCCTTCGTTCTCACATTTGTGGTCTGAAAAAATGGAGACTTGAGAGAGGCAACGTAAGTTTTGAATAATCATTACCGAGATTAGAGCTGACAAACGTACTCAATTGATCCAGTAACTTCTATTTACATAATGTTTCTTCGCTCTCACTTTTCCCTAAAGGTTGCAAAAGCAACCACAATCAGTCATCACCTACCTTATTTCTCTTGAATGCTGAATTTTGCTGATGTTTTAAGCTATTTCAGCTCCGATTGTCAACGAAATAGATTCATTTTGTTTAGTGTTATTCTTCAGGCTGCAGGGAAAATATTCTCCGCTGCAGCAGATTACGTTTTCGCAATGAGAGGGCTGAAAGTTTCTGCTCCATTCATATCATTAGGAATTATTACAGCACATTATTTTATGTATTTTTGACGTTAGAAATCTATATGGTCAAATTTCTACCTGCGGTAAATTTTTTTGTCAACAACAACAAAAAACGATTAGAAAAGTCAAATTTTCTCGTATGTATTCAATCTGAATAATAAAGGATTGTATATTTTTCAATGAAGCCATGCAGGCAGTCTTCATAGTCGGTTTCTACATTTCAAACTCACAGATATAGTTAGTTTTGAAAAAAAATCACGAAGAAAAAACATTTGACTGCTTAAAGCAGCTAATTGAAGATCAACTTCATTTCACTGTATATCATAATAACATTTTTTGTGTTCTTTGCTCCAAATATAAAACGTTAATAATAAAAGAAACACCCACACAGACATCCGTCTGCTGATTGGTTGCAATAAACTCCTTCAAATCCTGGCGGGCATAAACATCGAAAGGAATTGATTCCGTCAATACAATAACCTGTTTTGCACGGGTTAGATCTGTAAACAAAAAAGAAATTTAAATACAGCGTACAATCCTGAGAGTGTGATTTAGGTTTTTCAACGTTCAATATTAGCAAATTATTTATTAGCAAACAGAGCATTTTAAGAAAAAACTGAAAAACAAAGTATTGTTGATAAGGATTTTATTGCTGATAAAAATGTTTTTATGATAAAATTCGTCAATGCTTGCCGTAATTACAAATTTATCAACCGTAATCATTCTTGAAAATTACCGGTATGGCATTCAAATAGGTAAGTAAAAAATGGGCAAATTTTGTCAATATTTTGTTTTGCAACCATTTTTTGTATAATAAAAAATTAAATAAAGTCTTCAAAACGCTTATGTGTACTAAGGGGACTAGATTCGTCTTCAGGTAGCTGCGTCTGCGCTACACAACATTTTACGAAGATTGTTATTTGCACTGGCGTTAACTGAGTGTGAAGGGGGTGTAGGAGGGCATTTGCCACCCCGTGATGTAGACCCTTTACTTAGAAATTGGCCCCCCTCTTCCCCAGGTGCAACAAATTTATGAAAAAAAGTGTTCTCAAAATTTGGCGAAAAATTACACCAAATTTCTGACGAAGACCTTTTCTGGTTTTTACCTAAATTAAGTGGACTCTTAGGCCCCCTAAAACCTTGACCCCCAGGCAAAAACCTTTAGTTACGAGACTGGTTATTTGTTGCAGCAGTAGCAGGCCATGTTTAATTTAACCTGCCATTGAATCGAATTCTGAACCACCATTTCAAAGAAAAAAAAAACAACACTCATTTAGTCGGCTGGCTTACCTGCATTCGTTTATATTAATGTTGCACTGTAATCCTTCATATCCAGGCAAACATTTGCATTGGAATCCGAGGGAAGAATCGGAATCATTGTAAATGTTGATACAAGCTGCCTGGTTAAAGCACGGATTGGGGTCGTCGCAAGGTGATAAATTACATGTTTTCCCCTAAATTTTTTTGTAACATTTTATTACTTGAAATTATTGTCAATTTATTGCTTTTCATAAATGAAAATAACCACAACTTTCAGCCCCACTTTCCACAGCTTGTAAAAATCCTACTTTGATATAGTTTCAAGAAAAATACACTATTTTAGTTGCAACTTTTTACCTTATAAGGAAAAGCGCATAAGCAATAAAAACGATCCACCAAATCAAAGCAGGTTCCGCCATTGAAGCAAGGATTGGATGAGCACTCGTCGATTTCATCTTCGCAATTCGGAGAAGTGTAACCACTTCGGCACATGCACGTGTAATTATTAACGTGATCAATGCACCTAATATTATAATCAGAGGTGGAGTCTTCGAGGACGTCCTTCGCCTTGAGGACGTCCTCGAGGACACATTTTGAAGTCCTTGGCCTTGGCCTCGAAGCCAATACAAGTTCTCGAAAATGCCCTGTCCTTGGTCGAGAGCAGCACTATTTTTTGATTTGTTAAAAATGGGCAGAGGTCATGATCTTTTTTTTCTTCGCCTGAAATTTTGCGGAGAATTTGCAATTTTTTGCGGGAAACCTTTTTTTTTGAGAACACTTCCGCGTTGTGTCCTTGGTCTTGGCCTCCAGCATTCCTGTCCTTGGCCTCGAGAGGGTCTGTCTTCGGAAAGGCTGTCCTTGGCCTTGACCTCCGATTTTTTTGTGTCCTTGGCCTGGAGCCTTGTGTCCTCGATTCCATCTTGATAATTTTATTGAAAACAGTTCAGTCTATAAAGTTCATTTCAACGTCAATCAAATTACATGTTTTATTATACTCGATGTATTACGCCGAAGCGTGTAACGAGTTGGAGGAGGCCATCTCCGCGTCATTTCACCCGGGTAACACAGCTCCTTTCGAAAAAATACCGCAGCAGTGGTGAGCAGTTGGCAACACTGTTTTCGATTTGACCGGCCCGAGATTTGAACCTAACTCTTCCGGCTCCAGAAATGAACGCGTTACCGCTCGACCAACTCATTTCAACGAATCGAGCAATATTTGGTACATCGTCCGAAAACGATTCTTTTTTGAATATCAAGCACACCACATTTGAACAAATTCTTAGCTTATTATTTGAATTTGCAGCTAAACATCACTAACTGCTCGTCTCGACAACAAAATTTAAGGTAAAGTTGGAATTATCTAATCACGCCCAAAGATTAAAGCTTGCTGTAAACCCATTTCTATTAACATTTTCAAACGCTTCGCAAATAATGTAGAAGCTCCAACACTAGAAGCTCCAACACAGCAAATTACTCGTATCAACGACATGCGATTTAAGTTTTTATTTACACTTCATATTGCTACTGATAATGATGATGATCGAGTCTCATTCGAGCAATATAGTTAACAACAAAAAGTTTTGAAAAATATGATAGCAAAATATGTGCGGATTTTATTAGTTGCGCAGCATCTTCAAACTTACCTAGCGTTGTTTTTACATGGCTCGCTTGCGCATTCGTCAATATCAACTTCGCAGTTAATTCCAGAATATCCAAGTTGGCATATGCATTGATAACCTCCAGGTAGATCAACACAAGACGATTTGTGCAAGCAGGGAGAACTTGCACATTCGTTGAAATCGATTTCGCAGCTGAAATTTTAAGTTTCTCTAATTGCGTGAAATTCAAAGATATTGACGCTAAATCAAATCTGCTGTTCCCATTTATAGCCGACAATATTTCTTGTTCATTAGAAAAACAATTCTAAATCACCAGAGGACAAAATTCGTCAATCTGTTTTATTTAGGGAAAAACTTGGTTGGGTCTGAAACGTTTTGAGATTTTATTTTTTTCAACTACGACTTTGTACTCGTACTGCTTTTAATTTGTTAAATGTGCCCGTAATTTATCAGCTAAGGGTTTAATTTCCTCGGTTACGGTTAATCCAAATTAATGTTGCATAACAACATTGCCGACAAATATGTAAACTGCAGTCTGCTGGTTGGTTGATGCTACCCGACCCCTTACTAGGAAAGGGAATTGTAATTGTAATTACATATTATTCACCAATTTGCCTTGGCCAGGAGACAACGAAGGGATCTTGAGATCTTCGAGTTAAGTTGTCACTTACCCACCTGGCTACTTCACACTGTCCCTTTTGTTTCTAAACATCAAGCAGGGAAGCTCTGATTACCACATTTTATAGCCATTGGTTTGACCCAATCGGGAATCAAACCTAGGTGTGGAAAGGCTGAAAAATTACACGAAGGCCAGTAGTTCTGAACCGTAAATCAAAGATGAAGATTAGCCAAAGATTGCTCTCGTTAAAGATTTAGAAGCAGAAGCAGTCATAAGCAAGAATGGCAATATACGGTATTGTACGTAAGAACGGTACGCCTTTTTTGTAATTGTACGTGTACGGTATGTTGGTACGCTGTTTGAATTTGCCTACAAAGCGTTTTATGTGCAACGTGCGGCCGTCAATGAAGATTCGTGAGACCGTGCCCGGCCCGGCGTGCACATAGTCTAGGCTATTCTCAAGTAATCATTATGGCCTCTTAATTTGCCGTTACAATTATCTTATGATATCACAAGTGATATTCACAAGTATGGCCAATGGTGATGTCATAGATATTGCCTATAGATGCTGGGAACCTAGGACTACCGTGGCACGTAATATATTGAAGTAAATTTGAACGAAAGGAAGTGTGACACTTTAGCTGAATGCGCAGTGGTTTAAAAATCCCAGTCTTTTCGCACATTGCGCTGTTTTTTTGTATTGTTGAGTAGAAAAGTACTACTAAATTGCATTGCAGTAACGCCTCGTGAATGGCGACACATAAACAGGTTTCCGATACATTAAAATCAATTTGACCAACTAAACAATGCATATATCTTTCAGTACAAAAACAGAGGAAAATACAAATATATTGTGGTAGTAGCCTATTCGATGTCTTTGTTTTCAATAAAACTAAATTTTCGCAAACAAATTGCTATTTTTTTATCTCTAAACACAAAGAATTCCTGAAACATAAACAATCACCTCTGGATGTTGCATTATTGTTTGTTCTATAAGATTTTTATACGGCTTGAAATGAACTATTGGCATATACTCGTAAAGCTCAGCAGTTTTTAAGTTCAACATTTTATCAAGTTCAAGTACCTCTTAAGCCAAAGCTTATTAACTTATAATACGAATCAGATATAAACAAAAAATACGTCAACATAAGTCGCATATATGTCATTAATGGATCGTTGTTTAACTAGATTGATTAACGGTACGGATGTACGGTACGCAAAAAACCAAGGTACGATACATAGGTACGGTACGCTTCAAAAATTGAACTGAAGTACGGTACGGTCAAGGTGCGAGGTACGTAGAACGCAAATTCTGAACATACAGTATCGTACTGCCATCCTTGGTCATAAGAAATGAGACAATTGAAGTCATGCAACCAAGACGAGCGAGAATTAGAAGTCTCTTTTTGTTTGATCCGAGGCGATGACAGCTGACAGCAGTATAGCAGATAAAAGGTAAGCCATAGTCAACAGCTCACTAAACCCTGCGTTCTTTATGCCTTAAAATGTTTTATTATTTACTATATTGCAAGCTTACTTTTCACCATAAAATCCTTCGTCACAAATGCAATCGTATGAAGAATTCGTATTGAAACAAATGCCATGATTAAAACATAAGCTTGTTTCGCATAAGTCTTTTCTGCTGCATCTTTCAACTGAAACAAAAACAACCAAATAGGGTTGCAAACTCGAACTTCAACTCGAAAAGCTAATTTTTCTGAACTCCAATAGAACTTAAACTCGAATAAAACTGTTCGAGTTCATTGAAATGAAATTTAGAGATTAAAAATTGTCGAAAAGAAATATTTTTGTTGATCAAGCCATGTAAATTGAATTTGTCGTCACTTGTTTATGCCGTGACGACATAGAACGACATCACATATACAAAAAGAGAGCGATTAAGTTTAAAAGTGTATAATTTTTGTCAGCCTGTACTGAAACTCGAAAAACTGGATACTCCGAATTTGCCAATTTGCGGAACTTAAACTCGAAAAAATTAAACTAGAGAACTCGAACCAGTTAAAATAGGCCGAACTCGAACAAAAACAGTGGCGTAGCCAGGGGGGGAGGCTATAGCCCCCGTCCATTGGCATGTCGACCAAAATGCAGAATGGGAAAAACACTACGTTTTTAGCACTTTGGAGACTGTTTTATGCACTGGAGTGGACTAAGCAGCGAATTAAAACATCTTTTGAAACATATGTTCAGGGGGAAAGCTAATTCGTCAAAAATAAAACCAACAAATAAATGAAAACTTTGAAAAATGGTCAAAAATAAGCAATCAAATTTGATCGCAAGTGTAAAAATGCTAAACGTAGGTGTCATCAACAAATATGCTATAAACTAAGGAATAGGGGTGGGGGGGGGCTAGTCAGTATTAGTTAGTTATCAATCATTTCTCTCAAATCTTATTTCATTACCCCCCCCCCCCAATTATTTTTCTCTATAAACTGTATACGAAATAGATTACTCCGTGTGAGTTTTATTGAACTATTCGATTTTATAATTTACCAGCATCTGAACAAGAGAACTAACATTTTACCACTAGCCACCTCCTAAATAGCCCATTTATGCTCCCAGTGTAATCTTGTTTGCACTGCCAATTTCTAAGCCACGTTTTAAAATCATTATTTTTTAATCAAAATAGCTCTAAAATGAAGTTATTTTTGCAAAAAACTGCAAAATTTTCGAGAGCTTGGGCTGCGCCCCCAGACCCCCCAAACAGCCCCCCATTGCAAATTTCTAGCTACGCGCCTGAATAAAAATCGATCGAGTTCGCAGCCCTGCAACGAAACATCATAAAAGAAGAATATTTACAAAAAATATACGGTTTTAGAAGAGTTACCTCAAAATCCTTTGATTTTGCGTAACTAGAGTGAGTATTCGGGCCAGGGATTCTTGACCAGGAGTGGGAAATCTGCTTTGAGTGAAATGTGGCTGGAAAACTTTCTGGCAACCAAGCAACAAAACACGCGCGCTTTTGGCACTTAATGTAGTCAAAATAACACATTTTCATTGCTAAAATAGACCACAAAAGTATTGCGGCCCTAACATTATATTGTTATTAAAACAAAGGAACATTATTGTACCCAAACTAGTAAAGAAAGTTTCAACAACTAGGCTATACCTGATTTTAATCTTTTGTAGCATCCAGATTCAACCACCGTAATATTTATTCTTGCCCCATTTAAGCACAGTAAGTTGGAATCTAATAAAACGCAATTGCAACTGTTTAAACGACAATAAATAAATTGTGGTACAACAAGATGTAAAGCTAAAGACCAAGTTTTACGCTATCGCTGTGTTCTCAGAGGCGGAATATTGCATGCGACCGAACCCAACAAATGACATTCAACCGACCTGGAGTTGGAGGTCCACTGCTTGTTCGCGTTCCGGAATCTATCAGTTCAACCGACTCTCTCAACATCGGTCCATAGATAATTTCCGGACCCCCTTTTGATCATCCGAAATGATAAATCCTATACTCGGTTTCCACTATCATATAATAGGCTTAGAAGCGTGGGTGCATGAGCTTATCCTATATGTTTATTTTATCAAACGTTACACTTGTAGCTACTAGGGCATAAGTATTGCTGTAGGCGGGGTCCTGTAATGGGATAACTCAGTTTAGAACTAAAATAACGATGATGTAATATTATTTCAGCTATCGAGCGCATAAATTGACCAAAGTTAATATTTTGCGAGCGATATCATCAATTCCAGCGGAAATCATCGAGGTAGCATTTATACTGATCGCATTATTATTTGCCTATAAATATAATTAATGCAAGTCGCATCATTATTATTATCATAATATACCAAAAAGATAACGAACTAGGAGTACAATCAAACAGCCTCTGGATTAGAACCCCCAAACCCTACATTGGCATCTCTGCCATCCCTGTAATTATTACGCGCTCGCATTATCATTATTATTATTATCGGGCAAGGATGGCAGGGATGCCAATGTAGGGTTTGGGGGTTCTAATCCAGAGGCTGTGTGATTGTACTCAGAGTTCGTTATCTTTTTCGTATATTATGATAATAATAATGATGCGACTTGTAATAATTATATGCGAATAATAATGCGACCAATATAAATGCGACCTCAATGATTGATATTTCCACCGGAATTGATGATATTCAACTATCGCACGTAAAAATATAAACTTTGGTCAATTCATGTGCTCGATAGCTGAAATAATATTACATCATCGTTATTTTAGTTCTATACTGAGTTATCCCATTACAGTACCCCGCCTACTACCATGCTTATGTCCTAGTAGCTATACAATCTTAAAAGCAAGACGCCACGCGTACCATTTTCTTATTGAAATAACCAAAGGTGTCGGACCATGCCTGCACAATTTTACGACAAGTGAGAATCAGGTCTTGGTTCTTCTAAAAGCAAAGCTGGGCAATGAAGACATGTGTCTCCATATTGTACTTTCTGGACTTTATAATTGTGGAATGGTAGTAAAAAAACTCTGGGTCATTTAAGAAAGCAAAAACAAATTAAGTACTACTGCATTAAAGATTCTGTATCGGAAGGTCTGAGGTTTAAATCTCGGACGTGTCAAATCGTACACAGAGCTGCCAATGGCTTGCCACCGCTGCGACATTTCTTAGAAAGGAGCAGTGTTGCCCGGGCTAATGACGAGAAGATGAGCCCCGCAAACTTGTTCAAAGCTTCGGCGTAATACATAATGTATAATGAAAGATTTGATTTGATAATTCAATTCGAATTTTTGTTGTTTAACGCACAAAATGTTTTTAACTTACCACTTTGCTTATACTTGAAACTTATCAAGTTACTACCCGTTGCAAGAGGCATGGAAGGAACAGTGGGGCTTGATACCGATATATTTAAAACCACAGATCGAGAAAAATCGCATGAAGTGAAAGACTTGTCGGTTGTGAATCGTACAATAGTGAAGTCATCGCCGGGTTCTGTAAACAACAAAAGCTACTTGAATTTGTATTTATGTTCATAAACCAACATGATGTATCTGCTCAGCGTCTGTCTCAGCAATTCCAAAAATTAACTGACATCCTGTCGTCAGTACTCGCTGAATTAAGCCAGAGCTTCTTACGAGTTGCCAGAACCTACACCTCCACGTCAATGTGCCAAGACTGCATATCTTCTTTGGAAGTGATCTTCAATCGTATTTCACCTTCCTGAAATTGGACTCCAGACTTCTCGTTCCAGAGACATACCATTATCATGCTGGCACACGACGCAAGCAGACAAGCAAAACAAACAACAATGGAGCGTTTTGTCATATGAACTCATTTCAATGCAGCAATTGACCGGCTCGGTTTTACTGTAAGCTCAAGAAATTCGGACATTTATAACCCTGCATACCCAAAACTAAAAAGTTTGATTATTTCCTGTAAAATTTCTGCCACTGTGCAAGCCATAAGTGTTAGCCCAGTTTGGCCAAGAGGCGGAGTACTCTTGGTTTACTGTACAGTAAATGTGCTAAGGGCTGCTGATGAGAGATAAAAGCTCGAAACAGCGTTGTCTAGTTCCCTGCAGATCCAGTTAATCTTTTGAATTGTGTTTTTACAAAGTTGCTGACTACGCATCTCATCACTGAAGATTCGAGTTTTTGGCGGTGGTTTCTAATTCTACAAAGTTAATGTAGAATTGTAATTATACAATTATATTTGTGTCGTCAAATCAAAAAATAATGTCTATCAACTCCTGTAGTTGCTTGCAAACTGGTTTTGATTTAAAACCAATAAGCAATATTATACTTTATTGCTTGTCGAAAGATCTTTATTAACAAAAAATTAACAAAATCAAGCAAAAGCAAAACACTAAAAAAGATAGTGAGTTTGACGTTTTAATTTGCAATTATTGTACTTTTATTCATTCAACACATACCCATATTTGCTGAAAAAAACGAAACCCATTTTGTTGAAAGAAGCAACACAGGACAAATCTGGGGAGGATAATCTGAAAATGTAGAAAAATAATATATTAACTATAATTAAGATATTTTAAATAGAGGCTTCAATTTACAGGAAATTTCTATCTAGTTAATTGTTTTTGACCTAAATCTAACCCAAACTCAAATTCTTATTTCAAAACTAACCCCAATCAAGTCCTGAAACCCAGACTCAAACCTTAATCTTAACCCTTAAAAAAGCGACTGAAAAATGCGCGGATGAATATTTCTCATTTTCATTTTACTTTCATTACGCTTAATTTTCCAGTGAAGTAGTCACTCACATTTTAAAAAACGATAACGTCTCTATATTCATAAGTTTATTTTGCACAAAATAATTAAAGAGATAAAGCTCGGGATCGCTTTTAATGAAGAAATGAGAACTACGTACCGAACCTTGTTCCACTAATATTCTCCTCATTCACGAAAGCATATTTCGTGCATTTGACTTCGCCCCATTGGCAAAACTGCGATTCGCATTTTTGTGACATCAGAAAAGAAAACGACTTTTCAAAATTTCTTGCAGAATTATACGCCACGTGATATTCTCACCTTAATTCTCATTTCTTCAATAAAACCGATCTCGACCAGTATCTCTTTAAAGGGGGTAAAGCATCCAGCTAATTCCGATAGTTTACAATAGTCAAAATTCGAGCTGTTAGCAACACTGTGTTTGATTTGATCGGCCCGAGATTTGAACCTCAGACCTCCCGCTCCAGAGACGAACGCGTTACCGCTCGTCCTTTGAAAATTAAAATATGATTTTTTAAAATTTTTAGTTCTCCTTTTGGGGCTGCTGCGTTTACAAAAATACTCAACAATTACTAAAAAATATCCCTCTAAAAAGTTTTTGGAAACCCTGAGTTTGTTCTCCGAGCCTGAATTTCCAAAAAAGGAAGGGTTTTACCAAAATTGAATAGGTCATGCGATGTTACTGGAAAGGTAAATATTATTTAGTCTCATTTTCCCGCGAAGTTGAGGCTGAGAAAACAGATTCAGGTTTTCCAAAAACTTTTTCCGGGTATCTTTTTGTATTTGTTGAACATCTTTGCAAATTGCAGCCCCAAAATGAGAACAAAAATTCCAAAAATTATATTTTGATTTTAGCTATTTGTAGTGTAAATTATTGGAATTGGCTGGATGCTTTACACCCTTTAAGTTGAGATTTGGAAAACTAAGATTAAATACAATCAAATTACTGTGAAGTAATTTAACAAAAACGAGCATAAAAGTTGCATTTTCGAAACAGTTTCACTTACATTGAAAAGAGTCAAAGTAGTAGACATTTTATGGAAAACGTTTTAACGTGCCACTTAACGTCATTTTTAGCTTAATCAGGTTTTGATTTTTTGTTTGAATATATATACCGAATACTGAATTATAGCCCTTTGAAAAGCGCATCTAATCAAATAAATAATCATGATAGTCATAACTTAACTTTACAGATTAACAAACCTGACCATTCTCTATCCATTCCTGAGGATTCAAATTCATCGTCAAGGCAGATTTGGTTGAAATCACATTGTTCTTTCGACAAATCTATCAACACTACTGTTGAATTAAGCTTTGTTTCGGCCAAAGACAAGTTCAAATTGTGACAATCACCACATATCAAGTCAGGAGTGAGGCAAATCAAAAATAATTGGACAGAAAGCCAACTTAAAACTTGTTCAAGACTCCACATTTATGATGTTTTTACTTTACATGATTACTCTGACGATTTGCAGCGAATGATACCATTCCATGTTTTTAAAATTTTCTACTTGACTTGAGCACTTCTACTAATGCTACTGGGTCGTCGAAAAGAACAATAGATCGCTAATTGCTCTTATAGCAACTTGTTGAAGGCGATTCAGAGCGTGACAATCGATAATGAAAACAGTTTGTTTATCAATTTCAACTATTTTTTGTGAGTAGGCAATTAACAGCGTTATGATTTATGAGCATTCGTTCCTGTCTCGAACCTCCCCTAAATCTTGCGCTAAAGCAATATCAAAGTTTCTAAAAGTCTAAAACTACAGAGCAATCTAAGAATATTCGAGTTTTGCGAAATCCATGTACATAGGAAATGAAATGAGTCAATGTTTAAAGACATATATTAGCTTCTAAAGTGGTCTTAATTTTCGCTGTGAGCTTAGACGGCAACTGGCAAGCCGTTGGCAATACTTTGTTTGACAATCATGGAACTAAAAATTGGACACCAAATCTCCCGCTCCAGTTTGTAACGGTGTGTTTGTTTCGTTGAGTCTTTTAACTTTTATTTACAAATTTCCATATCAAAACATGTCTTGCATTATGCTGGCTGTATTACACCCGAGTTCAAGTTCAAGTTTGTTTATTGACGCCACTAAATAAACAAAAAAACAAAACAGATAAAACAAAGAACGTATTGTGCTATTATTAGTGAAGAAAGCAGCGCCTAAGTGACAGCGAAGGGACCACGAGGTCTTGGTGTCTGCAGCCACTCTGGGAAGCCATTATAAAAAATATGGCATCTTTTTTCGGGCTTCAACGAACTGACATAAAAAAAACACACAAGAGTGTAATGAATTTGCGGGGCCCGTCTCACGTCATTGGCCCGGGCAACACAGTCCAATTCCCGGTTGGGTCAAACCAAAGACAATAAAAATTGGTATGCTCAGCTTCCCTGCTTGAAGTTCAGCAATCAAAGGGACATTGTGAAGCCTCCTCTGTGTGTGGTAGACAGGCAGGCAGGTGGCAGCTTGACTCGAAGACCGAAAGGTCCATTTGCTGTCTCCCAGCCAAGGCAATTTGGTGAATAAAATGTAATGACAATTGCAGTTCCTTTCGAAGAAATGTTGCAACGGTGACAAGCCGTTGGTAACACTATGCCCGATTAGGTCGGTCCGAGATTTGAACCACAAACCTCCTGTTTCCGAGAAGAACGCGTTACCGCTCGACCAAAGATTTAAATTTTAGAATTGCATTTAGGCCTTGATTTCAATTTTAATATCAATTTAACTTAAAATATTAAAGTTTATTAGGGTAGTAATCTCCGTTAGAATAAAAATCCACATTTCATTTTTGCAATTATGCTCAGACCTACTTAATTGCACACGTTTTGTTTCTTGGTAATTTGCAGCAAGTGCGCTTTGCTCCATGTAAGCAAACGTACATTGTGATTTGTTTTGAAAACAGGATTTACTTTTTAACTTTAGTCAGTTTAATTTTGCTTGGTTTTAGATCAACCAGTAGCGTAGCCAGGGGGGGGGGCTACAGTCCCCCCCCCATTAGTCTGTCAACCAAAATGCAGAATAAGAAAAATACCAAGTTTTTAGCTCTTTTGAGACTGTTTTTTGCGCTGGAATTGACTAAAAAGTGATTTAAAGCATCATTTGAAACATATATTCAGGGGGAGAGGCTAATTGTCAAAAATTAAAGTCACAAATTAATGAAAACAGTTGAAAATGCCCGAAAATAAACAATCAAATTTGATCGCTTATGTAAAAACGCCAAACATAGGTTTTATCAACAAATATATTATAAACTCAGGAATAAGGGGAGGGGGGCTATTCAGTGTTAGTTAAATACCAGTCACTTCTCTCAAATATTTTTCCATTAGCCCCCCGAATTATTTTTCTTTATAAAATATAGGCGAAAGAGATTACTCCGTGTGAGTTTTATTGAAAAATAGGATTTTATGATTTACCAGCAAGTAAACAAGAGAACTGCAATGTTACCATCAGCCACTTCCCATATAGTCCATCAACACAACCAGTTGAATCATGTTGCGCTGCCGATTTCTATGCCACGTTTTAAAAGCATTTATTTTTATTAAAATAGCTCTAAAATTAAGTTATTTTTGCAAAAAAAATGCCAAATTTTCAAGCGATGGGGGCTCCGCCCCCATACCCCCAAAACAGCCCCCCCCCATTGCGAATTTCTGGCTACGCGCCTGAGATCAACGATTATTTTTCCTGAAGTTTCCGTGGTTACGTTTTAAGTTGTTAAACGCTTACACATCATTTTCAAGAACGAATATTTCAATTGGCTAAAGATTTCAAGAGGAATACAGGAAAAGGTAATTTCATAATATAGTAGGCCTATCAAAGTTTGACAACTAAGCTGCAGTTGCCAGGAAGCGATCAAGTTCTTTGATAAGTTTACTTACAAATCACAACCTTAACAAAAAATACTAGCTATTTAAGCGTTTTTCTGACCAAAAGCCAGACCTGCTCTCCCAGAATGCCAGCAACTGACAGAATTATTATGTAAAATTAATTGTAGCTTTATTTTACTCACCAAATTGCCTTGGCCAGGAGACAGCCAAGAGATCTTAAGGTCATCGAGTCAAGCCACCAACTGCCCACCTATCTAATACACTCGGTGGAGGCTTCGCACTGTTCCTTTTAATGCTGAACATCAAGCAGGGAAACTGTTAATACCAACTTTTGCAGTCTTTGATTTGACCCGACTAGGAATCGAACCAGAGTCTATGGTTTCAGTAGCAGACACTCCATTCAATCGACCAGTGATCGGTCTCATTTTAAGCAAAAAGGTAACGTGTTCTGCAACAAAGCACTCCAACGTAAAATTAAATAAGTTGTATTTATTCACGTCAAAATAATTCCATTCGAGTGCTGAATTACTCTTCCAACTCACACAATAATAAAGTACAAACGCAACAACTTAGTAGCTAAGTTCTATCAATTTAATCCAGCAACTGACAGGAACATATAAATACCAGATTGCAAACAATTATCGCGATAAAAGGTAAATTTCATAAACTGAACAAACACAAAACCACTAGAAAACAGCCATAAATCGATCGAGAAGCATCGAAGTGGGTGACATCGGTTTGATTTGTACTTATAACAGACACGATAAAATCTAACAGTGAAACAATACATGTTGTGCACACTACTAATTTGTAAGAAGTACTGACTAAACTATATCAACATAGATAAGGCAGTTTATTTTTTTGACTTCGATATCAACATAATCTGTCAGCAGTGTGGACAAAAAGGGTTCAAGGGTCGTTTTTGCGACAACCTCAATCGGATAACCGCGGTTCAACTCCCACACTAGCCACATTGTTGCGTCTTTGGATAAGTCTCATTACGCATTTACGCAATCACCTCTGCGGTTTCCTACGTTAACTCCATTCATGTTGCGCAAGGCAAAGTTCAAACATAAATTCATTGCTTAAAATATGCGGAAAAATTAACAGTAAAACACAAAATGTGAAAATTGCACTTCTTAATTCAAATACATTGAAAAGCACATCAAAGCATTTCATAACACAGCTACAGCAGAATTGTCGGATACGGCACTCAGTTAAAATTTTGCCAAAAAGTCGCATCGGAGAACAACCTTAATATAACAGCAAAAACAAGAAATTGTTTCAACGAACAAAGAGAGAATGGTATTTCATAAATAAATCAAAAGTAGACTACTGCAAGTCATTTGCATTAACTAACGCAATAAGCGGAGGAAAAAGCTCAAAAGCGAAGTGAAAATAAAAACAAAATCCTTTTCTGTAGGAGCTGTTTGCTCTACTCCACGGAGTTGATTTTGTCCACAACCCGTATTTTAAGAACTTTTGCTATGATTTCATGGGTTGGAGAATTGTGCATCGTACACGGAGAATTTCTCAAAAAGATAGTCGAGAAAAACATCAACGATTTCGAAATGTCATAAATTAAAGAATACAGTAACCAAGGCTGCGAACTCGATCGATTTTTTATTCAAGTTCAGTCTATTTTTGCAAGTCGCAAGTTGTCTAATCTAATTTTTTCGAGTTCAAGTTGGGCAAAATTATTAAGTTTTTCGAGTTCATGCTGACAAAAACGTTAAGCCTGCTTACTTTTCAACTTAATCGCTCTTTCTTTTTTTGTATAAATGCTGTTTTTGTAGGTCAAACGACAATATCAATTTACAAAGCATGATTAACAAAAAAACACTTTTTCCGACAATTTTTGAATCTTTATGTTTCTTTTAAATGAAGTCGAACAGTTTCATTTGAGTTAAAAAAAATTTTTTTTCGAGTTTGGCAAAACAACAGCTTTTTTGAGTTCGCAACCCCGAGAGTAAGAAGCACAATGTGTAAACAGGAATCGAACGTCAGGCGTATAGCCTGCAGTGGTAAGTAATTCGACTTAGAATCTCAAAAACTGATCAGTGTAGGCCAAAAGATTGAGGGTCTTCTGAATCGCAAGAAACGGGTTCGAGTTTAGGCCGGGTTAAACCAAACTCATTAAAAAAATAATCCTCTCTGCTGAACTTTCAGCATCAAAATGGACAGTGAGGACTATGGAGCATTTGCAAATCACCGTGAGTGGAAAGAAAGTGGACAGCTTGGACAAGTGACAGCTTGACTGAAGACCACTTGACTCCTCTATTCTGGACAAGAAAATTAAGTGAATAATGTTTAATCGTTTGCGTGCTTCTGGCCTAAAGGCTTACCAGCGCGCAAGCCTGGAGAAGAGCCACCACAACGGCGACTACTTAAAACAAGCGATGCAAAAAGTTATCCTCCCACAAGATTTGAACCTAAAGCCTTTGAATTACTGGTCCACTGCTCAACCACTTGAGCTAGAGAGGATGTCTCTTAGCATGCTCAATTTTGGCTATTTAAACCCAGTACTATGCACGTTCGAATCTTGCGGGAGGATAACTTTTTCGCATTGCTTGTTTTTAAGCAGTCGTCGTTCTGGTGCCTCTTCCCTAGGCTTCCGCGCTGGTAGCCTTTAGGCCAGAAGCACGAATAACGATCAAACATTAAAACTCTGATCTGCAAACGTCAAAAAATCACAATTAAGTGGATAATGATGTATAAAATACAATTTCCACAATAATTTCTAATCCAAACTCGTATAAACATTATGCAAAGCTCTCCCACTGTTTGCGCTGTATTTGGCAATAATGCATCTGATCGAACATTATTGGATCACGAAATATTTTTAAAATAAATAAACAAACTACTGCACAAATTCAGAAAAATGATGATAAGCAAAAACAACAAAAACACACAAATACATACGTATTCAGTTCAGCTACCCTTTTCAAAACAAAAGTTACAAACATCAAAAAGACAAAAAAATTGTCAATTGAGAGCTTAGATTTTGAATTATTGTCTACAAAAACATTTTTGTGAAGTCCATGAAATTTTACAGGTTTTAAGTTTTGAAGACTTAAAAGTTGTCAAAAAAAAAAACACTATCAATCAGTCTACATGCCATAAAACACCATGGTCCTTCAACACCGAACCTGCTTTGTCTGAAGAAATTGTTCTGCCGCTACACGCCTGAAAAGAACTATTTGATCTAGAAAAAAGATCGAAGATGAAGAGATGCCTCATGCAGAGGTAATCAGAAAGCACCACAAATTGTCGGAATCGGAGGTCAAAAGTCGGCCAAATATTCGCTAAAAGAAGCTACTGATCCACAAGTAGGAGGAAAGCTTCGAGCAGAAAAATGCAAAGAGAAAAAAACAGCAACAAACTCAGAAACTCAAAATTTATCACAACGTAGTGTGAAGCTATTTTCTGTCTGTTTTTCTATGTTTTTGATTGATGTATTGTTGCTTCATCTGTATTATTTTGAGACCGTTGTCAGGCTTCGTGTATATATTTCACTGTGCGAGTGTACAGTTTAATATAACTACGTACAGAACGTAGTTATGCAAACGCAAGCACAAATACATGAGCTGAGTGCAGTCGTGCCGATGACGTAAAAAAAGGGGTAATAAGGAACCTCGTAGTCGTCCGAACATTCAGCCGACAATCATCTAAGACAGTATTAGTGAGCGGCAGCAGTCGTCGTCGGCCTGCCATTGTTTACTATTTGGTTAGATTAAAACTTGTTTTCTTAACAAACGGAGTACTGTGAAGTCCAAGTTTTGAAATGTTCAAATTGGCCATCGACGATAAATATAAGACGTAATAAATATAATCTCACACACAGTGGACGGAGCTTTGATTGCAACTTCAAAAATGTAACGTCGATGGATCTAAAAATAAGAAATACCGTTATAAATCGCAGAAATTCATAGCTAAAACTAAGGATGATCTAAGCTGAAACAAACGAATCTCGCAATTCACTAACATGACGTCATCAACTCAAAACCATTTTTGTATTATTTAAAGTAGTGGTAAGTATTAGCCTGTTCCAGAAAGAGCTCAATAACTGGTTCAAGGTTCAAGCTAGATAACAGTGAACATATACCACTTTGAATATTAAAAACTATATAAAACCCGACAGACTGTTTCACCTATGAAAGGATCATCATGGGTATAAAAACGAGTACGGGTACACTTCAGCACTTAGCTGTATTTACCATTTCGTAGAGTGAATTGCGTTTTCACCGTGATTTTGCTCGCGTATTTTTTTGCGATTGCTCACTTGACATAGCATCACATTGTTTTACCACAGTCAAACAGTACAGAGTTAAATTTATGACTTTTATCAGAGACAGTTTTACGTCAGTGTATGTTTTTGTTTTTAGACCCATGATGATCCTTTCATAGGTCAAACAGTCTGTCGGGTTTTAGAGAATTTTTAATATTTAAAGCGGTATATGTTCACTGTTTGTACGATTTTAGTACATATCCAACAAGCATACAAAAGTTGGTGCTTCCGGAAACTTCTGGTTAAAGAGTTATAATAAACAGGGGGCAAATAACTCCTGAAGTAAAATCAGGAGTAGAAATAGCCCTTAAGTACATTTCTCTTACTTCTTGCTGTTGCTATAAACCGTTCCACTGGTTTACAATAACATTTTTATATCCATGCTTGCTAATGCATTCAAATGTTGTGTCCATTAACGTAAGCAACCTGCATTTAAAAATAAGACATAACAACAGTAATGTTGAGTAATTGGATCAAAATTTCAATTTCAGCCATAAAATCAACACAGCAACAGCAAAATATTTTTAAAAGGCAAGTGCTTTTCTATCCGCTTTCTCTTACAGTTGATCGCAACTCAATCGCGAGACACTTAGTTGTGTTTATAACAGATTGAATGTTGCTACAGTAGCACTGGAAGTCTAACTAGCCCCGTAACATTGCCACCAGATTACTTTTGGAACAATGTAGTACTTTAAATTCATGTTGAGCGAACACCAACAATACTTTCTGTCAAGTCCACCCGAATCACTTAAACACTACACTAAATAACTACAAAGTTGTACGGAACCAATTACCGACATAGCTTTGACCGCTTAAAAAAATGGCCTTCAAAAAAATGGCCGATTCCGATCACACATTCTAATCAGGTTACCACATGACTCGATTTATTTTGTTTTCTTACCTCACTTAATTCTCTTCTGTTTCGTTTTACATAAATTTACAAGAAACACAATTTACAAGGCCGTATTTTTTGTGCCCAAACGTTTAGCAAAATCTAGAGTTTTATAATCGGATGAAACTCAACTAAAGAAAAAATTTCAGTACCTTGCATCCATTGCATTAAGATGTGAGGGATGAAGAACAGGGGCAATGGGGTCATTTTCCATGGCTGCTTCTAACAACTGAGTGAGGACTCCACCTTGAAGCTGCTGGATTTTCACCCACGTCGAGTTCCGCAGTCTGAAAAAAAATCATTAACTTCAAACTTCGTTTTGCAAACACCAATAAACAAAAAAATTCGGTCTACAACTTTTAGGCGCGGGCCGATTAGCTAAGAGTACTGGCGCACCCATCTCGTCTGTAGCCATTCTCGCGCTTAATAGTCAGTCGAAAAAAACACCGATATGTTTTATTGAAACTGCACGTGCCGTGCACGATTCTTCTATGAATAACAGCAGCAATAGAATGTCACAATGTAAAACACCAGCAATATGCTAAAGAATCTGAGAGAGAAGTGGCACGCCAAAGAAAAAGAGGGGGCCTCCTCACCAAACAAACAAGCAAAACTGATGAGTTCCTAAATATCGGTCGACGTTTCTCAATTCTTTTTCAAAGAACCACCCGAGTAGTTGTTGGAGCTAAGTGCAGGTAAGTTTCAACTTTAACCTAAAGTCAGTCCTATCGACTATGAACACCGGCACAGGCTAACCACTTTTTGTTGGTTGAAATCAAGCGATCAGCGCTGTAACATATTACTGCACATCAAAGTAAAGTTATAAGCCTCGTTTGAAATCAAATGTTTCATTATTCTCGCTGTATTATGCCGAAGCGTGTAACGAATTTGAGGAGCCCAACTCCGCGTAATTGCGCCTGTGGGCAACACAGCTTCTTTCGAAGAAATGTTGCAGCAGTGGCGAGCCGTTGGCAACACTGTGTCGGATTTGACCGGCCTGAGACTTAAACCTCGGATCTCCTGCTCCAGAGACGAAAAGCCTCATTTGCGCTTCCTAAATGCACTTTTGCACACATCAAGGAATTTCTAGCATGTCGTTGACTTAACTGGTGGGAAAAAGTTTCTGTAATATTAACACGGAGGAAATCAAAGTTTCAGCGACTTACAGACAGCATTGGCGAAGGGGGGCCAGTATGCTTGGTTCGTGATGATTAGGATTTCCAAAGCTAAAAAATGATGATCTTTATTCAATCATTTCTGAAACCCAAACAACCTGTACTGCAGATCTTAAAACTTTATAAATTTTGAAAAAATAACTGCAATTTTCTAGAAAAAGTTAAAAATCATAATGATGCAATTTAGTGTTGGGTCTATTACAAATAAAGGTCACTTTCTCAAGAGTTCTTTAGTTATTCTGAATTACCAAATTGTACAGTACAAGATCCTACGTAAAAATGGTATATAATATCGCCACTAATGGCACCATTAATTCACTGTGACATCTCCTTTACATGCAAATTAAATCTTTCGTTATACTCACTGTATTACGTCGAAGCGTGTAAAATTTGCGAGGCCCATCGCCGCGTCATTGTGCCTGGCAACACAGCTCCTTTCGAAAAAATGTCGCAGCGGTGGCGAGCCATTGGCAGCACTGTGTCCAATTTCACCGGTCCGAGATTTGAACCTCAGACCTCCCGCTCCAAAGAAAAACGTACGTGTTAACGCTCGGCCACCTGGCCGGTAATAAATGCTAATTACGACAGTCATTTGCATACTAACACCATTACCTTTTAGCATTGTCCATCATTAGAAGCATGACGTCAGGGCCATGATTCTTAAAAATTTCGTAATGGTGTCTGTCCGCATTTCCTATTAAATAATCAAATACAGTGCCGTCTGTGATGTCCAAAAGTCGCGGTCCTTTGTCATAGGGGGGTTTCTTTTTCACGACTGCGTTACAATAAGTCTCATCATTCTCCCATCTGGCAACGTAGCCATCTCTGTAAGTTCTCTGCAAAAAGTCTTATTTCTATTAGTGATTTTGGCTAAATAACATAAAAAACATTTTCTCACTGATTTTTAAACTTAAACTTGTGAAATATGTCATCTTTATTAGGCGTTTAATGCATATTTTTCACGTACAATACAGTTTTTCTCCTATCCTAAAGTATTTTACACCAAAAATGCAGTTTCACAAAATTCCTACTATAAAAAAGAAACAATTATATCTCCTTAAGCTATACAAGCTTCGTGAAATTACAATTCGGAAAAATGGCGTATAGTGCATCGCCAAATGTAGAACTTTTGCCTTAAAATCACCTAGATTGCGTTTAATTAACCAGCTTCAAACAAAAAAACACCAACAAATTTTAAATTCTGTCAGGATTCCAAATTTTTAGAAGTTTCAGCTTATAAAAAAAATTTGACGCTTTAAATGCAATACAAATTCAACACAAGCACGACAAACGAAAATTAAAAGCAAAGATCAACATGTGCCTGATAAGGATGTCTTTGTTTTTCAAAATGTGACCATTTCTCAGGCAGCCAGAGCGTCACAGCTCCTTCCATCATTTCCCCATCTGCACATGCCATGTTCTTTTCATTGCAATACAGACAAACTCCAAAATAACAAGTATTACCATCTGAAACATGAACAAGCTTATTAATAACTGCGAAAAACAAATGACAAATGTTACAGTAAAGAAAACATTACGATTTTGTTTCAATAATTTAAACCTGTTTTGCATATTATTAACTTTTTCTCTAATTTATAAACCTGTTTCTCTGAAAAATACAACCTTGAAACAAAAGCGTTTAAAAGTTAGTGTTTGGAAAGCGCTCCAACTTGCCAAAAAAGCCCAAGTTTGTTAGTCAACAATTCGTCGCCGACAGCTGCCCTTGCGCAAACAAACTTTTAATTCTTCCAACGACTTTCTGTCGCCTAATTGCAAGAATAGGCATTTCCGCGTCGCAAAATTGAATTGCGCTGACGCGATGATTCAATACGTTGGATGTTGAATAGTGAGTGAATGCGTACGTAGAAGAAACATTACTGTGTAAGATTGGGTACTACAATTTAGCTTGCTTGGTTCTAGTATCTTTTCTTCCGTTTTTTTTTTTAATGTAGCAGATTAAACCTTGCGTGTTTAGGTGTCGGTATGTATCCATTTTGAAAATAAGGGTACATAAAAACCAGTGTTGGGCAAGTTAATGAGAAACATTAACTTCGTTAAAAGTTAATTCGCAAAGAATTTTCAAGCAATTTTTTAACTAAGTTTAAGTTAAAAGTTAATTAAAAAAAAAGTCAATATTAACTTGCAGCTGATGCACAATAAAATGATTCCATTTCCATACGAGATAAAAATTACTCATTCTGATTTCGGTTACTTTGGTATTTACTATTCTAATAAAGATAGACTGAGTGGAAAGCCTTTTTTTATTTTATTTTTTTATTTCTATTATTATGGCATTAGGACGCATGGTGTAGCCTAGAAATTTAACGGATAAACGTAAACATTAAAGTAGTTTAACGAAAGTTATAGTTCATAAGTTAACTCACAAAAGCTTTTTAACTTTTTTACTTGTTAATGAAAAACTTAACTTCGTTATTAACGAATTAACGCCCAACACTGATAAAAACCAACGTCAAAAACTCAACGACTAAACACAAGTTCGCAAAAGACTAAGAATATAGCAAAGAAATAATAAGTATAGACGCCGAGTTTTGCAAGTTTACAAACAATAAAGACTTGTACATAAATTTGGTAGGTTTAGATGGTATAAAATGTTTGATAACAAAGTTAATATCATTAAAATTGCTCTATCGACTTGACTTAACAAAAATTGATGACTTGAGATCAGAAAGCAGGCAAACGATTCAAGTTACCTAGGTCGTAAATGCCAAAAACATTGTAATTGAATAAAACAAAAAAATATCGAAATTAAAAGAATCTTAGTGCACCGTAAGCGTAAGAGTTGGACCACCTTTCTCTCGAAATGTTTTTAGTAGTCTTTCAGTTGCAACGGGCATTATATCTTCTTTCAAGTTCACTCGCCTTCCTACAACCAGCGGTGATCTTCGGAAGTCCAACAAGCGATCGAGGTGGAAAGCTGCTATCTCCGCATTGTGTCTATCGTATCCATCGTAAGGTTTTCCTTTAATCACGTGATCTCGTTCATACCTACACAGCCGGTACTTAGACTTTGATGTTGTTTTAAAAAACGTTAACCAATTACCATAAAATTTAGCAATCTAAGTCATATTTCAAAGTTGAAGAAATTATTCTTTTGAAAAAGAAGTAATTAGATATGCTTCAGCTAGTTTTTAGTCTGAAGTTAATTAATCTTTAAATATAACAAATTTTGCTTCCTAGTTTGCTAGATGAAAAAGCAAAAACTTACATTGACAACAACTAACTGAATGAATCACGTGTTAGCAGTGAACGAACATGTTTTAGTCCTCCGATTTAGGACATCGAAGAAATTATTTTTCGCTGCCACTATAGTGATTAAATTTAATGATAGTTCATAATCTCCTGCTGCAAGTGTGGTAAAGTGATAAACGACAATTACTGCACCTTTTCTGTTTAAATACTACTTTCTGTCCTCCATCTAGAACTAATAATAACTTTATTTGTGTCCCTCTTGGTAGGGTATCAGCTTGAATTATTTTCGCAGTTGACATTATCTTCAAAATCGAAGCTAATTCTGAATGAACGTGTGGGTAGATTTGTCTCTCTTCAACCCAATCAGCTGCAATCTAAAAATATAGCAAATCTTAATGAGAAATTGTTAGTACTAACTACACGCATTCAGAAAGCTGGTAGATGAAAATATTGTACAGATAATTACAAACATATAGTTACAGCACTCAAAAAAAGCTAAAAAGTTAGGACAGAAATCCAAATGACAATTAAAATATTGAGAGGAGTTATGTCATATTTTGCTCAAATGGTCAACGGATTTTTGTCCAACAGCTGATCAATCATCATAGCAACTCACTTCGTAATACTTTTTCAGATTCTCAACTTGAGCTCCTTGCATATCCAAGCGGAGACGATTCAATTCGGCCTCAATGTCCAGACTTTTGCTTCTGTGATCCTCTTCAGCCAGTTGTGTGAAATTGGGAAACTTGTTTTGGGCACCTTTATTTGCAGCAGGCACATTCAAATGATTTATTGGCACAACTTTATCAGCAGTGGGTGTTCTAAAATCACCATAATACTTGATAGCTACAAAAGCAATCGACACAAGTTGTAGTTCATATTTATCCTCCTGTCATAACACTTAACACAGCATCAACTGCTAACGGTCAAATGATCCACACAGTCACACACTTTTCATTGTAATAATTACTTTCGTGCTTGGAAGAATCTGCACCTACTTAGGTTATAAGAATGACGCCTTTGGCCCTCTCGGCCAAACTGCCAACCGATTCCACATAAACTCAAAGCATTGACCTAAAACAAGTATGCAAAGCTTTGGAGCTTGATATTCAGCATTTAAAATAGACAGTGTGAACTGAAGAGCCAATTGTGTGAGTGGCTGATATGCCTGGCGATAGTTTGGCTGGGACAAATTTAACCCTTTAATCTCATCTGTAATGTCGATTAGTGGTTTAGTGGATAGAGCATCTGCTACTGAAACTGTAGACTTAGGTTCTATTTTTAATTTGATGGTCAAACCAAAGTCTAGAAAAATTGGCGTTCAGAGCTTCTCTGCCCGATATTCAGAATTTAGCTTTAAAAAAGGCAGTTATAAAACCTCCGCCATGCGGGGTAGAAACAAGTGGCAGCTTGACTCAAAAGACAGAGGAGCCACGTTGCTGTCTCCAGGAAAAGAAAACTTGGTGATTAAAAACACTATTTCAATTACAAATCAGCTTGGTAAATATTACAATGATTACATCAACATTGAAACTTTTGAACTGTTCAAAATGCAATTACAATTTGCATCGGGGGAACATTTAAGATAAAAAAATTAACAAAAAAACTGCTATTAAGCAATTTAACCTGTTGAGACCTCGTATTGCTACCTGAACATTTGGAGTTTACTTCGCTAATTACCTTTTGTTCAAAAAATCCACATTGCTTCCAGAATGTGCTTCATAAAGTTTGTAAATACAAAATACGAAAAGAAAAGCAAGCAGAATTATCCCTCGTTGCTTCAACTTCATGCTATTCTACTATTGTAAAAAAATCCATTTGTTCGCACAATCACAGAAAAAACATTTCTAAACCATTAACTTTTCTTTCAGTGAAAACCTTAATGATGTTAAACTGTTAGAAAAATACAAAATTGGTTGAAACTTTGCAAAAAATTTTCAAATGAAATAAAAAAAAAAGCTACATTAAAACAAAATATTTTGTACTGAACATGTTGCAGCTATTGTAATATAGGATTACGTCAATAAACTTTTGATTCTTCCTGATTGAGAAACAGATTGTGGTTCTTGCCAAAAGCAAAATTAACATGCGTCAGAAAAAGGATGTAGAATTTAAAGCATTGTAAAATCTAGTGGCAATAGTTCAAACTTAACTATGGAAAAGCGTGATTGAGCTGAACAACAGAGGAAAACAGAAAACAATCACTTCAGTAGGCAAAAGCAAAGTACACAACATGATTAATAACTCAATTAAAGTTTAGGCTAGAAGGCGAACATGCATGCAATGAATAACAATGAAAGTTCAATCAAAAATTAAATGTTTGTAAAGAAATCTAGCGATCTTCAAGTGAAGCAACCACCAATATTTTCCTGAATGATCAGCTCACATTGGTTGACTGCGTAAATCAGTACAGGTAATACCGAACCATGATACGAAGTCATCTTACTAGTAGTGCTAGACATTGGCCAAACTATATTAATGCATATGCATGGGTTGCCTGCGTGCTATTTTAACAGAGGAAAATATTAAAGGCTAATAAACATTGATGCTTTGCAAAAAAACAAAACATCATAAATCTCAATAAAAAAGCAGTGGAGTATAAAAAAACACACTTTTTGCACAAACAAGTGAGAAGAAAGTGAGAAAGACAAAAATATTAGAGTCAAAACCAAAAAAACAAAGACTGTTTATAGGCTGAGAAAATTAACAATGGAAAATTCACTCAAATGGAACTTGGTGAATTCAAGTTGAAACACTCAAATCAAAACATCAAGCAGAACCAAATTAGTAAGTTCAAATAAATTAGTAAGTTTAAATAAACAATAATGGCATAACAAGTTGGCAGAGCATGACATTAATGATCAAGAGTTAGTTGCTAACTACCGGTTTGATTAACTAAATTATTGTTGTGTTCTAAGCCGACACTCAACACTCATATCCCATTAGGATCAATATTTCAAACAAAACCTAAAGCAAACACTCTGTGTTGTTGCAATAACATAAATGCAGAGTTTATAAGTAGATGAATAGAATTTATCGAAGTGAGATCCAACTATCACTTCACAAATGTGCCATGATTGCTATGACAGTGAATTTAAACCCTACTGGCAATTATTATATTTTGGTCAAGTGTGGATTCATCATACAAAATTAGCAACAGAGAACAAATATTTTAAATACTAACACATTATTTTAGTTTGTTGCCTGTTTCCAATACATTACTTATTTACTCACTCCGCAAAACATATCTTATGATCTTTAGATATTAAAAAAAGGTGTGCTCAAAACTAGCTAGAAAAAACTGAGTTATGAGTAAAATTACACAATACAATGGCTTGCAATGCCGCAGAAAACAGAAAGTCTGCTGTGATCAATGGTTGAGTGGTTAGAGTGTTTGCAACTGAAACAGTATACTTGAGTTCGATTCCTGGTCGGGTTTGATCCTCCTAAAGACTATATAAATTGGAATTCATTAGCTTCCCCATTTGATGTTTAGCAATCAAAGGAACAGTGTGAAGCCTTCACTGTGTGTGGTAGATGGGTGGAAAGGTGGCAGTTTGACTTGAAGACCAAAAGATCCCTTCGCTGTCTCCTGGCCAAGGCAACTCGTAAATAAAATGCAATTACAATTACAGAGTCCACTGTAAAAGTGAAATTGATCTTTTTCAAAATACCATGCAATTTAATTCTTAAGTGAGTCAATGATTTTTTCTGAGTTTATTTCGTTCAATTTGAAGTTTCATCACAATTAAATCTATAACAAAGGTATAAATAAAACATTGCAGCATAGGAAAAAAATACAGATTGGAATCCAGTAGAATGACAGTTAGCTATGGAGAGGATTGACAACAAATGAAATAGCACCAGCTTAAAAGAGATCAAAACTAACCTACAGCAACTATCAGTCCAGATATAAACATTTAAGAAATAATGTGTAAGTTTTATCGCCTTTACAAACTCTAGTACAATTTTTTGATCCAGCATCTAAAAATGATTTACCATGATTAGTTAAAAGAGATCAAAACTAACCCACAGCAACTATCAGTCCAGATATAAACATTTAAGAAATAATGTGTAAGTTTTATCGCCTTTACGAACTCTAGTACAATTTTTTGATCCAGCATCTAAAAATGATTTACCATGATTAGTAGTATTACTTGGTTGTTCTTCATTCCGAATTTTTAAGCGCATTTTCGAAAATACAGCTTCTGATAATGAGTTAGTACAGCTTAAAATTTGGCTGAATTGTTCTCCGACATGGTCATTTAAATCATTTTTCAAAAGTCCAGCTCCCAAATATAATTCACAACAAAATGAGCATAGATGAGGTTGTTCTCCACCATGAAAAGTTGAAACACCAATCTGGTTTTTCAAATGTTTGAATGGCAAAAGTACATCATCACAAATTTTGCACTTACTAATTTGTTTTTTGCAGTGAAATTTTTTGTGCTTTTTTAAAGCCCAAGATCCTGAAAATGTATTGCCACAACTTTCACACTTATACAATCGCTCTCTAGTATGAGTTCGCTCATGTGCTTTAAGATTTCCTGCATTTGAAAAAGATTTAGCACATGTTTTGCATTCATAAGGTCGTTCACCAGAATGAATCCTCACATGCACTTTCATGTTTCCTAGCGTTGAAAAAAATTTGAAACAAATTTTACACTGGTAAGGTCGTTCTCCAGAATGTATCCTCATGTGCACTTTTAAGGTTTTTAATTCAGAAAAAGACTTTTCACACTCAGTACATTTATAAGGTCGATCTCCAGTATGATACCTCATGTGTCTTCTTAAGGCTCCACTTTCCACAAATGATTTTCCACAGATCTTACATTTATAAGGTCGTTCTCCAGTGTGTATTCTCACATGACTTTTCAACGTCTCAGCATGCGAAAAGGATTTTTCACAAAAAGTGCATTTATAAGGTCGTTCTCCAGTATGAACCCTCATATGGCGTTTTAAATGTGCAGCTGTTCCAAATGATTTACTGCAATTAGTGCATATGTAAGATCGTTTGCCAGTGGGAGTTTTTTTGGTCTGTTTTGGGTTAGCTTCTTCTGAAAATAGTCTATTTGTGCTTATGGGGCTAGAAAGATTTTTAGTTGTATTCATCATAGACTTTAAAATGGGTGGACACCACAAAATCTGTAATGATTATTGACTATGAAGTTGTGTAACAGATCATTCACCAACTCAATTAATGTTTAAGCAGTATTTGACTGTACGATCTTGTCATCATTTTAAAGTTAAAAGAGCTAAAATTACTACTACACTACAAGAATTCAGAAATTTTAGTTGATAATATAATGCATTGATTTGGTGTCCATAACAACAAGCTCAAACGTAGCATAGGCATCAAAACATTTTCAGGCATAGCTTAAACCTGTGTTGACTTGAACAAAAATAGTTTACAAAAAAACATTACCAGTGACCAAGGTGATTTTGCCACAAAGTAAGGGTTTAGGCAAGACTGTTCTGAGGATAATAGAATAGTTTAATGATCGCTGTTCTCATTCAATCCTTTAACTTAATAATGTAATAGTACAATATGGTTGGCAGATAGGCCTATTTTGTCTTCAAAATGCCGTCTGTCACATACCAGTAATCACTTTGTGGCAAAATCACTGGCAACCACAAAAACATACAAAGAAACTAATCATTCACAATCTGTAATAACAATTAACAAAGAAGCCCCAAAATAAACCATTTTTTCTTTTTTTTTCTTCTTTCTGAGTTTTATTTGGAATGCCAAGTTACAATGTTGACACCAAAAAAGAAGGCACAAGAAAAATGCAAACTCAAGTTATAACATGACAAAAATAAAATCATAACAATAAAATACATATTCTTTGCATTTAAAATTCTTGTTTAAAAATGTTTAACCCTTTGCAATCCAAGTGCTGCCCTGGGATGAAAAACAATTTTATGTAAAATGGTCCTTAATCATCCCTGGGATGATATTAGTATTTTTCGGCTATGCCAAGTCCAAATTCAGCGTAGGAATGATAAAATGGTGAAACATGTTTATTGGTGATCTTATTGCCATAAATAAACAATAGGATGAACTATATTCACTGCAAGATAATAGCTTGCTTCCAGTATAAGTATAGCCAACACCAGTAGCGAAGCTAGGGGGCGGGGGGCTACGTCCCCTCTATTGGCATGCAAGATGTAGAAAATAGTAAGTTTTTAACACTTTTGAGACTGACTTTTGCACTGGAACACAAAATAGCTTCCCCCATTGGCATACAGGATATGGAAAATAACACGTTTTTTGCACTTTTGAGACTGATTTTTGCTCTGAAGTAGAGAACAGCCCCCCCTCCCCCATTAGCATGCAGAATATTTTGTTTTTATTTTGAACTAGAGTGAGGTAAGTTTGGTAAACACCTACATACTGTATATACAAGCAAGTGCACTCGACACTGCGCCTCAAGCACCTGATGGATCGCAAGTGTTTAATGACACAACTTGTTGGCAATGTGCGGAATAAATCAAAGCATCAAGGTTGACCTAGTGGAGCTGATGCTGAAGAGCAACTAAATGGTGGAAGTCATTTTATAGCCGAAGCAGCTCGTGGCCACAACAAAAACTGTATGGCTTGCAGCACTAGTACTGCTAGAAAAACTACGTTATTTCATTGTGAGACCTGCCAAAGGAAGTCAGGTCATCATCTGGGAGAGTGCTTCAAAAAATATGACACTCTAAAAAACTATTAAGTGAAATGTGAGGTAAATTTTTGCATTGCAGACTGCTTGATTCGAACTTGTTGACTTTTGGCCACGTGGTGTTTCTTGGATCTGGTTATCCACGGCAGGACTCGGAACTTCTTTCGTTTTTGTGTTGACCCATTTTTTCGCCTCGCTCGAAGACCGTAGCGTGAACTTTCTTTCACAATTTTTTTCGACACTTCTTCCTATTTTTTTTTGTTCTTTGTCTTGCTTTTAGCTATACGCTTTGGTTGGGAAAAAAGGCAATTACTCGACCAAGTGTAAGCTACTCTTGTTAAAAGATTTTGTCTTGGTAAATTTCTTTCTTTCTGAATGAGCATTCGAAGTCGTAACAATAGTTTAAGTATCGACTTATTTGTTCATTTTGTATGCTGTGAAAGTTACCACTTGGCAGAGCTTCGCTAATTTGTATTTGGGCTCTGAGTTTCTACCTGGTGCAGCGCTTCAAACTTGTATCTATCTTTCCCTCACTTTCATAAGTTATTGTTACCCAATTTTGTGATATTATTCTGGATTATGTGTACGTAGATAAAATTGATCAAGATATTTCTGATTAGCGACTAGTAATAACTTTTGGTTTGTAATTCGTAATAACCTACTTTATTTTTGTATTAATTTGTAGAATGTAGAAAATTTGACTTAAATTATTCCTTATTATCTCTTAATCCCAAAACCTTCATTTGAACCGATATACTGAAATTTTACATTAATTTTTTATTATTTTGTGATCGCTAATATTCTGTTAGTGTTTATTTAACTTCCGTGCCGCTAGTGTGTGCTATTGTTTACGCATGTACTATTTCAAGATTACGGCAGTTACAGCCGTGAATTAATACATCTGTATTCCTACATCTATTTGGCTGAGTCGTTGATCCGTGAGACAGAAAGTTGCATCTACTTTGAAGCGACCAATTTAGGCAATTTTGCTTAAAAATGAAACACTGCTTTTCAGTATTTTGGTAGCTTGTTAGGTTGAAAATTACCTGATTGTATTTGCATTGTTTGTTGTTTTTGTTTGTATGCTCAAAAATCATCCTTGGGATGACTTAGGACTAAGAATTATTTAAGCCTTCACAAATACTGTATATTTCTTGAAAAATTTTGAGTGCATTATGACAACTTGATCATGTTTTGTTTGATTTGCTTTTGTGCTAGCAAATAAATTTTCTTTTTTGCTTTAGAAAACAAATTTATTGATCATCCGTGGGATGGCTGTTGACCCACACAAAATAAAATTCTAAAAATTTCAAGGTGTTTTCAGAAATTTGCACCCAAAACTATCAAAATCCGTTTATGCACATAAAAATCTACCATAAACTGCAAAAAAAAAAATTGGACCTGGTAAACAAGTTTGGGGAAAATTTATTGGACCGCAGAGGGCTAAGGATTGCTTATTCAAAATGGATACTGGTAGTTTAGAAATTTTCGATTTTACGCTTATAAAATATTTTCTTAGGGATTCTAAAAAACTTGTAGGCTTATATACACTTTTGCATTGTTCACACCAAGCCAATTTTTGTCAGCCAATCAGCAGTTTGCTAGATTATAGCATATAGGCAAATAATATTTGGCAAAATGATCACTACAGTACGTAGGCCTATACTGAACACTGCACTGGTATAAGCTAGCCTTAGAAAAGTCAACAGCAATAATTTAATTGCAGTAGCCAATTACATGCTAAGACTAGTTTATTTTGAGATTTGTTGACAACAGTATTTTGGAAGTGAATATTTCACTTTCCAGAAATACAGTTGAGTAGCCACTTTACAAACATGCCAAAAATGAATCATTTCGTGAACACCCTATATTTTTTCAATAAATAATTAAGCTAAATTCACTTTATGATGAGATCACTTTGCGAGAGAATGACTGGCAACCCTACAAAATATGCAGTAACTTTAACAGTTCAAATACCTACCGTATTTATTCGAGTATAAGTCGCATTTTTTTGTACCAAAATAACAATCAAAAAGTCACGTGCGACTTATACATGAATACCTGAAGTGCATTGTATGCCATACAAAATTTTTCTAAATTATTTCCTTGGTATCGATTTCTATGCAGTCACCTTTCATTCGATCATATCACTTATTACCTTCCATGCAAGTAATGTTGCTCTTTTAATGCTGTCACCTTTTTTCACATACTATCACGTTTGGTTATCACCTATCCACACTAGTCACGTTGCGTTGCATCACTTCCCACCCAAAAGCCTTTACTCAGGCCGAAAGAGCATTAAAAATCAAACACTGTTGCAAACATGGTCGCTAAAATTGATATCGATGCTCTAAAAATTAAAGAAAAAATCAAGAACAAATGAGGCTGTAAATCGGCAAAAAATTAAAACAGCCATTCTCAACTCTAGATTTACCGGTTCTAAAAAAGAAGAGTGTTCTTCGACTTGTTCACTTTTGAAACCTATAGTTACTGTTAAGGTATACGTTTACCCACTAACAACCTCAAGGGTGCTTTAAAAAATTGTAGAATGAAAAGGTTGTTTTTTTAAAACTTTGATCCAAAAATATTACTATATTCTATCGTTTATTAACTACTCATCATCATCAGTCGAGGAATTTGCAAGCTTACAGGAATAACGCTCCGCCAATAGTATCTTGTTTCTTAACAGTTGCAGTACATACAGTACACTTGAAAGCATTATTTTGAAGTAGAAATGCATCTGACGCCACAATCTGGTAGAAATATTACGTGCTAACACAGCATCTCATAGGCGTAGCCAGGGAGGGCCCAGAGGGCCCGCCCCCCCCCCCAATTAAAATACCACCAATGATAAAAATTATGACAACGTAGGCTAGCGATGTTTAGTTGCAGTTTTTTTTCAGTAATTACGCACATAGCAGTAAAAAACAATAACATTAATGACGATGAGGGAGCCCCAGGGCCCCTAACTAACAACCAGGGGGCCTCAAACTAACAACTAGGGGGCTCCGGGGCCCTAACCAACAACTAGGAAGCCCCGGGCCTCTGACTGACAACCAGGGGGCCCCGGAGCCCCTAACTAGCAACCAGGGGGCCCCAAGGCCCCTAAATAATAACCAGGGACTTTGGGGACCCTAACCGACAACGAGGGACCCCGGGACCCCTAACTGACAACCAGAGGGCCCCAGGGCCCCCTAAATAACGACCAGGGGCCCCTAACTAACAACCAGGGGGTCCCGGGACCCCTAATTGACGAACAGGGGTCCCGTGGCTCCAAACTGACAAACAGGGGGTCTCAGGACCCCTAACTGACAACCAGGGGCCTCGGGGCCCCTAACTGACAAACAAGGGGCCCCAGGGCCCCTAACTGATGAACAGGGGGCCCTGGGGCCCCTAACTGAGAACCAGGGGTCCCCTAACTAACAACCAGGGGGTCCCGGGGCTCCAGGGAACCTAACCGACAAGAAGGGGGCCTTGGGGCCCCAAACTGAGAATCAGGGGGCCCCGGAGACCTTAACTGACAACTAGGGAGCCCCTAACTGTCAACCAGGGGCCCCTTAACTGACAACCAGGAGGCCCCGGGACCCCTAAGTTACAACCAGAAAGCTCTGGGGCACTTAATTAACAGCCAGGGGGCCCCGGGGCTTCTAACCGACAACCAGGGGTCCCCAGGGCCTCTAACTGACAACCAGGAAGCCCCAGAGCCCCTGACTGATGATAAGGGTCCTGGGGCTGGAGCCCCTTAATTCAAATTTTTAATGATAATCTATATGCAAAACCTGTAAGAAATTTAAGAGTTTTTTCCTAAAAGTTGCAACCCCAGGCCTTCGTTTAACGTTATTATGAACTTTATGTTACAACACAAGCGGTAAAGCAAATCCCCCGATTGAAATACTACCAATGATATGTAATGAGGGCATAGCCAGTATGTTAACCTTGTCCGGAATTGCAGTTTCTTTAATTTAGGATTTACGCGTACAAAAGTAAGTAATTATAATGACGACCACGTGTCCACGTCATAATAATGTCATGCAATTCTTGTACGTTTCAAAAAATTGTCAAGTGACTTGACTCAAGTCCTCCACGTTTTGGAAAAAAAGGTATTTTGATTTGAATTTTTTTTTATGAAAGAACTTAAGGGCGCGACCTTATCTCAAAAACATAGGCGAAGCCAGGGGGTGGCCCAAGGGGCCCGGGCCCCCTCAATCGAAATGCACCAATGACACAAATTTGACAAAAGTCTTGTTTTTTCATTTTCAGTTTCTTTTAGCATCTTTGCGTAAAACAGTACAGGCGCACAACAGTAATTAACAATAAATAATATTGACGAGTAGGGGCCCGGCGCACCTCTTTAATTCAATTTTTTCCAACCAATTTAAACGTATAACCAGGGTGAAATCAAATGTTTTGTTCTGAAATTTGCTACCTCAGGCCCTCATCTAAACTTTTTGTGGACGTAATGAAATAACCAGCGCCGGATTTGCCATATGGCACAGGGCCCCGGCCCGGGAATAACATGTTTAGTAAGCGTAACCATCTATTGTACCATTTTTCAATAATGATTCACCTCCACCTCGCCAGTTTTTACGGACAAAATACTTTTAAAAAAATAGCTAGGAAAATGCTCTTTGAACAAATTATTGAATTTGAATTGAGGGGTCCTGGGTCCCCTGGCCGTCTATGTACTCCTATAACTGGTCAACTTTATGAAAGGAAATTCTTTGAGTGGATTGATATTTACTGCTAAAACATTGTAGAAGGTAATGTGCCTTACTTCCCCCTATATGGACCA
Organism: Trididemnum nubilum; assembly: GCA_963965965.1. Classification (NCBI taxonomy): domain Eukaryota; kingdom Metazoa; phylum Chordata; class Ascidiacea; order Aplousobranchia; family Didemnidae; genus Trididemnum; species Trididemnum nubilum. The sequence goes on along the minus strand of OZ014476.1, from coordinate 10,128,697 downwards.
AATCACTTACAAATAAAATTTTACACCATAATGCAAGATTTTAAACGTGTTTTAAAATTTAATTGCAAGTAAAAGGAGGATTGAACAATCATAACTTTTTAATTGGCTTTCAATGTTAAAAATCTAGTCCTTTCAAATGGCTGTGAACACGTGCGAAATGTGATCCAATGGGATAAAATAGCTTTTTTTTCCAAAAACTTACAAAATCGCCCAGCGGCTGGGGGCTTTGCCCCCAGACCCCCATAGCCACCGGCAACTGGGAGCTCCGCCCCCAGACCCCTGTCTGTGATACGTTTGAGTACACTAGCTTTCTCAACACGTCTCCTAAATTAGACATTTTTGCTTTTTGAGAGTTAGTTTTTGCCCTCTCCCTTTACCAAAATCCTGGTTAAGTGAAAACAGACCACGACGTCAGATCTTCCATTCTACGATGTTTTTGCCCCCACAAAAAGTTCCTTTTTTGTAAATTTTTGATGACGTCATTGCATGGGATTTGTGGTTTGGGCCTCCCCCCAATCAAAAAACCTGGCTATGCCTATGCAACATCTCGCCGAGAAATTCGAGTGAGCATTTTGAACGCATGTTAGGCGGGACGGTTGGGAAATAGCATTTTGTCTACTGTACCAGATGTGGAGTCCTTGAGGACTCCTTGGTCTCGAGCACACATTTTAAAGTCCTTGGCCTTGGCCTCGAAGGTCAAGTCCTTGGTCTTGGCCTCGAAGCCTAAAGTCCTTGAAAATTGCCTGCCCTCAGCTCGAAGACAGCACTATTTTTTGAATTGTTAAAATTTTGTTGGAAAAATCCAGAAACTTTGCGAAGACCTTCTCTGTTTTCCTCTTTTGGAGATCGCCTGAAAAAAAATTTTTGAAGACCTTTTCTATTTGTGAGCACTTGCGTCTGCGTCCTTGGCGTCGTGCATTTCTGTCCTTGGCCTCGAGAGGGTCTATCCTCGAAAGGGCTGTCCTTGGCCCCAGATTTTTTTGTGTCCTTGCCCTTGGCCTCGAGCCTTGTGTCCTCGACTCCACTTCTGTTGTCTACGAAGTTTTTTGCTCGTTAACGCCGTTTAGCGAACAAAAATGGCCTTTATGAGCTCGTTAACTTGTTTTGTCATGTGGGCCAATTTCTAGAACAAAAAATATCAGAAAACATCAAACCAAACATTTTTGGAAAATTTTTTACAAAAAAAAGGTTGAACTTGAAGATCCTTTTTTTCGAACAATATCTCACTTTCACCATGTTATTTTATTTATTTATTCACCACAATACAGTCATGCTTTTGGTAGCAAAAAAAAAAAACAAAAACAAAGCGCAAGGCTTAAAGCCAATGCTATTATTGTACTGTACACAAAACATTGCTATGTATACCGTGGTGAGGTGGCAGCAAAACGACCACACGGTCCACTAGTCTACTGTCACCTCAACCTGTTAGCTTACCGCAATCTTCAAACTAAAATCAAGTAACAAACTAAAAACGCATAAAGCAAACACCCACATACACAAATCCTGTCCACCACAAAAATTCTTTAGGATGCAGAATTTTGTTAGACGAGAATTATTGCCAATTTTCTGCACTCAAACAAGTGCTTACTGACTTAGTCATATTTCGAGATTAGATATTGTTTATATTTTTTGACGAACAATGAAAAAATTAATATTTGATATGGTCTGGTACGGTACCTCCGACCATATTCTTGCTCCAAGAATTTGTTTAGATTCTTTGCCTAATTCAGTATTACTTCTTTTGATGAAGAAATTTTTCGTTGATCGAGTTTCTTGTGTACTAGTTGTGAAGTAATGAAAGGGGAGTAAATAACGAGGGTTTGGTTCCTGAACGTAGCTGTATCGTTTTGAACATGTACTTTGCTGCCTCCAGTTTATGTACTTAAACGACTGCTGTGGTTGGTATCTTCAAAAACTAAATAAGAGTGGTTTCTAGAACCATCTGGTCTACCGGGCATGAAAATCGATACTATAGATAGGCTAGCCTACCAACTGTTCTTACGGTAAAAGGCACACGATTAGCAGAACGCTAATTTATTACCTTCACGTTTCGCTCAGCTGAAAACGCCGAGCATTCTCAGAAGTTGAGTTGGAGGAGTGTCGAGCACTCCAATACTAGCACAAACAGTACATCTCGCAGATAAGTTACTACAAAATAAATATCAAAAGAACCGAGTAAATTAAGTGAGTTATATGATTGCAACGTCATAATGATCAACTTGCGAGCTTGTAGGCCTTGTTACGCTAGCAGAAAAAACGTCTAGAAAAGAGATCTCGTGATACCCATCGAGGTACCTCTGGAAAAGTTTTTTACAAATGGATTTTTAATGCCTGATTAATGATTAAAATGTCTTCGGTTGCAACCAGGTGCCGTTTTTAAGATATACCGCTTTTAATCGAACGCGGATGAATATTTTAAAATCATACGCTTGAATAATTTTTTTTACTATTAGTGTTGCCGTGAAATAATTCACAAATTTCAACAAAGATATTTTTGATCTTTTCTTTGAATGTAAAAATTCAAAATACTATAACTAAATAATTGATCATGGGTTAGTTTTTGTTAAAAAGTTTGCATATTTAGTGTTTCAACTTGAGTTTTTTTGTATTGAATTTTAAACGTGGAAACTTGCTTTGAAGTCACGTGACCGTCGTTACTTGGCAGCTGGTCGATACGAATACAAAACTTTGAAATAATTTCTCATGATTAAATACCGGTATCCTTAAGAATTAATAAAGAAATTATTTCGTGTTAAAAGTCGAAAAGCAAATGAAGTACCGTACCTTGTGAATTACACCACATGTCTGTAATGATGATAGCCTAACCACAAAAAGTAGCTTAATACAATAACTGCTTTGAGAAATACCGATAAGCTTTCACTCCTTGAAACTAACTAGCCTAGCCCTAGCTGGTTGGCTTATCAACTCTCGAATGTCTCTTCTGCCACACTTAAACACTTGAAACAATCACCGGAGTTAAACCAACAAATAACCCAAAATAAGAGATGACTCTCATGAAATTGTGAAAAGGAGAACAGTTTATTTATGCCTTATTTTGCAATATTTTCGAAAGTGTAGGCCTATTGCTTTAGGTTGAAACTTCACAGTAAACTACTGTAGTCTTAAAACATTGTAGCTGAATGATTTATTAGAATTGACGATGTGCTTTTGTTCGATTGGAATAAACGTTATGGACTGATGACCGATATATCCATAGCTACCGACTGCCGTAGGCTATCGATATTCCTCGAAGCTTATCGGTATTCTTTTTGAAGCAGTTATTGTATTAAGTTGCTTTTTGTGGTAGGCTATCATGATAACAAACACGTAGTGTAATTCATAAGGTAGTTTGTTTATTTTTCGACGTTTTGCAAGAAACAATTTCTTTATTAATGGTTACCGGTACTTCATCTTGAAAAATTGTTTTGAAGTTTTGCATTCATAACGATCAGCTGCTTACTAACGACGGTCACGTGACTTCAAAGCAAGTTTCCATGTTTTAGAATTCACCACAAAAAAACTCAAGCTAAAACTTTAATTATGCAAACTTTTTAGCAAAACTTACCCATGATTAATTATTTAGTTTAAATTTATTATATTTTGAATTTTTACTTTCAAAGAAAAGATCAAAAATATCTTTGTTGAAATTTGTGAATTATTTCACGGCAACACTAATAGTAAAAAAAATTATTCAAGCGTATGATTTTAAAATATTCATCCGCGTTCGATTAAAAGCGGTATATCTTAAAAACGGCACCTGGTTGCAACCGAAGACATTTTAATCATTAATCAGGCATTAAAAATCCATTTGTAAAAAACTTTTCAAGAGGTACCTCAATGGGTATCACGAGACCACACAGTTTTGGACACCATAACAAGGCCTACATTGATAATCCAACTTTCAGCAATTAACCGTCTACGATAACTAGTAACATATTTTAAAACAGTGGATTCTTCCCAATTAATACGATGATCAAACAACATTAGGCCTAAATGTTCACATAAAGCGGATTTTTTTGGTTCCGCATTTTTGACGGCTCTTTTATGTTTGACGGCTTTTATCTTTGACGGCTCTTTTATATATTCTTAACGAAGCTGGTGTGAAAGTTGCGATGAAGCCGGTTAAAACAATTGGTAACATTCTTACCTCACCGAAAGATCCTATTGCAGAGCATGATAAGAGTCGATTAGTTTATAAGATACCTTGTGCTGATTGTGAGTTTGTGTATTGGGGCAAACGAAACGAGATTTAAAAAGTCGTGTTACAGAACATAAGAGCCGTCAAAAATGCGGAACCAAAAAAATCCGCTTTATGTGAACATTTAATGTTGTTTGATCATCGTATTAATTGGGAAAAATCCACTGTTTTAAAATATGTTAATAGTTATCGTAGACGGTTAATTACTGAAAATTGGTTTATCAATGCCCACACTAACGTTATCAACCGCTTGGATGGTGAGACATTGCCATCAGTGTACCGATCTTTAGCCAAAAGTGCTCAGTAAATGTTGTTTTATTGCTAATTTCATTTTTTTACCATATATGACTTAGCCACGTTCTCTCGTTTTATCACAGTACAGCAATTGAATTTTTACGTTTTGTTGAATTAGCCCTAGCTCGCAAGTAATAGACATTCAAAAGTACTTTTGTACTTACCAAATTTCTCAATCTTGCAATTGCCCATATGTCTTCAAATACTTAGTACGAACCTTTTTAATTGTGGTATTGTTAATTTAGATTATTATCAAGTCAAACACTAAAATATCTGATGTGGTCTTTTTCTGATTTCGTTGTTGTTTATGCTAAAGTTGAATTTTGAGTCATCTTTTTTTTTGCTAATTAACATATACTCGGTTCTAGAAAAATTAATTGAAAGTTTGTTTTCTCCAATCCAGTTATCTATGTTTATTAACTCATTATTGATAATATCAGATTCTAACTGTTTTGCATTATTTCCTGACATTTTAAGATTATTGTCATCAGCAAATAAGTTAAACTTGAATTTGGTAGCTGAAGGCACGCACGTCAATCATGTCCAAAAGAAATAGTAAAGTTCCTAAAGTTGAACCTTGTGGTACCAGTGTTGGGAATACTCGAGTCCGAGTCCGGACTCGAGGCCACTTTTTAAGGACTCGGACTCGTGCCCTTGGGACTCGGACTCAGACTCATAGAATTTGAGGGGACTCAGACTCGGACTCGTGATTTTTGTTGAATGTCTTATTGTAATGTCTTATTACAGAGCTACTATATATCCACAAAATATAAATGTGACAAGCAATGCATCATCTTTGGCAGGGAGAGATTTCTTACCCAAATCAAAATGAAAACTAATTGAATTTGGTTTTATATTTTGGCAACCGCATTTTTTTAGCGTTTTGGTGTCATTGGTTTGATTACGTTTGTTTCCATGATGCCGGTAGGTAAAATATGCTCAAGATATCGCATGGCTGAAAAGTTCTTGAAAGGTATTCACTATTCAAGTATTCGCAGGTAGTGGAGGGAGATAATAAGTTTTGTCTGTGTTAAGTTATGTTAAATTTTATATCTGATTCTTTAATGTTACAATGGAGAATGAAAACCTAAAAAGAATTTGCTTGCATTCAAAAAATTGCTGATAAGACTGAAAAAAATTACCGTATCCAGATGATAAAGCATGAAGTGTTTTTTTTGATTACTTCTGCAGTGCAGGGCTGGTTAACTTTTTCTGTGTATGGGCTTTGGTTAGGCCTGAATTTTCTAAGGTTTTTGCAAAAAAAAATTCTTTCTGTTGGTGATATACAGCCAATTGGTTAAAATTGGCCAATTGGTTAGTTGGTTAAAACATATACAGCCAATTCAGCAAAAACTAATTCTTTCATTTTTCAAATTATTCATAAACCATAAAAACAAAAATTGCATAATGCATTCACTAAATTATGTACAGATAATGACAAATGTATTTAAAACTGAGGTTCTTCCTCTGAAATAAAAATAACAATTCTAGTTTATTAGTTATGAAACGACAAAAGATACCAAACCATGGCGACAAGTGGCGCAATCAGGAGAGGCTAAAGGGCTTTCAGCCCCCCTTCGCAAAATCACTTAGAAATATAATCCCAAAATTCAAGGGTTTATATAACCCAACAAATCCAAAGCTCCCCAGCAAAATCTAGTTGCGCGCTTGATCGCGAACTTAATGATCCTCAACCTTTGTCCGTAAACTGATGAAAATTATGAAGGTCCTTCTATTTTTTAGCTTCAGCTGGTCGACTTTTGGCTTTAGGTTACTTCCAAAAGTAGTTAAACTACTGAAAAAATGCACATAAACTTGGTTCACTCAGTATTAATTGAATGCAATACCACACCACCAGTCTGCCCAGTTTCCGAAAAGATGATACTTTTTTGCACGCTTTTGTCCATTAACTGATTAATACGCAACTTAAAAGTTCTAATAAAGCTCTATTTTTTATTGGACGCTGTGACAAATCTACTGAAATAAGCTCTTTTGCTGGTTGAGCGGTAACGCGTTCATCTCTGGAGCGGGAGGTCCGAGGTTTAAATATTGGGCCAGTGAAATCGGACAAACTGTTGCCAACGACTCGCCACCGTTACGACATTTTTTTGAAAGGAGCTGTGTTGCCCAGGCCGTATGATGTGGACATGGGCAGTGCCAACTCTTGCACACTTCGGCGTAATATAACGAGTATAAAACAAAAATTGAAAAGAGAACAATGAGTATAATGAAAGATTTGATTTGTTTAAAATTATTTTCTTAATCTGATATCCCGAAAAGTAATTAACTGCTGTGAAAAACTAGATGGGAGTTTTCTGAGTAGCAACCCCTTTCAGCGACCGACGCAAGAATCTACAGATTTCAAAAAAACAAGCACCCTAGATTAAGCCATTCAAAAAATTAATTTTTGGGGGTCCCCAGAAGTGGCACCCCCAAACTATGTCAAAATATTTGTCTGTTAAGTAGCTGCTGATATGATAAAAAAACTAGCACCCTAGCTTGAGCTGTTCAGAAACTTCATTTTTGGAGGGTCTATTTGGGGGAGTCCCTGGGGAGACTGGTAGCCCCAAACTACGTCAAATATTAGTGTGTTAAATATCTACTGATATCAAAAAGCACTGTCACCCTCAGTTAAGCTGTTCAAACAATTGATTTTGGGGGTCCATTTTTGGGGGGTCCCCGTAGGGGTGGCACCCCCCAAAGTATGTCAAAATACTTGTCTGTTAAGTATCTGCTGATATCAAAGAAACTAGCGCCCTAGTTAGAGCGGTTTTCATTTTGTTCATTTTCAAAAAATTCAATTTTTGGGCCCGATTTTGGCAGGGTTCCCAGTGGAGTGGCCCCAAAATATTTCGAAAGACAGAATTGCGTTTGCAACTCAATAACTTTACAAAAAAATTAGATTTTGATGTTTTGTAGTTTAGGAGAAGAGCGTACGAGATTTAGGAAGAAAAAAAAGCAAAACAAAGGAAAAAAAAGAAAAAAAACCTCATTGCAGCCAAAAGTGAGTTAGTTGGGATGAAAAGGTAGCTTAAGACATATAACCGTGTGAAATATTTTTTGTCGTACTTAAGCCGTTTTTGAATGAGACCGCTTTTTACGCCAAACTTGCGGGGCGGTTTTTGGTTCCTAAAACCAAAGTCACGTAACCAATTGCCTCAAAATTTGATACGAACATGCAAATCAATAGTCTCAAACTGCTGTCAAAATTTCATGTAGCTACACCAAACCGCTCTTGAGTTATAAGCAAAAGTCCGAAATTTCGCACTCATTAGTTTGAAAATGGCTAAGTAAAAACAAAATAGCACTCGACGCGAGCGTCGGTCGTTTCAATAACTTACAAAATTCTTTGCAAATTCAAACAACAATGTAAGAATTTTTCATGCGATGTCACTCGCATACTTTTACTGAAAAAACTTCGTCAAAACTGAACTGGCTAGACAAAATATACTGGTATAAAAGAAGGAAAACCTCGAATTTTGACTTTCTCGGCCATGAGGAGTTTTGCAAACTCGGGTGTAAATTAAGGCTGAAGTAGACGACTAAATTTTATCTACAAGAGTTCTTGCAAAAGCGTTAATGCAACTTTTTTTGTGTGTAAAGGGCCTTGTTAGAAGATTGTGCAACGCTTGCAGAAACGTTGCGCAAACGTCTTCTTGCAGAATCTCCGAAAGCGTTTGTCCATACTAAAATAACTTTGGCCAAATTTTAAATTCCGGTTAAATTTTCGAACTCGGACTCGTGATCTTCAGTTTTGGCGGACTCGGACTCGTGATTTTGAGTTTTAGTGGACTCAGACTCGAACTCGTAGCTTAAGGACTCGCACTCGGACTCGTGAAAGTGGCAATAGTCCCAATACTGTGTGGTACTCCATTTGTTACATTTTCCATGCTAGAAGATATTCCATTTACAGCAGCGTAGTGTTTTCTGTTACTAAGACAAACTGAAAAAAAAATCAAATGCTATGCCTCGAACAACATACATATAAAGTTTTTGAAGCACAGAATGATCAACTGTATCAAAGGCTTTTGCGGGATCGAGAAAAATGGCACATGTTATTTTACGATTATTGAAATGATTTGCTATTTTGTCACATCTATTTGACACTGCTAAAGATGTCAAACGTCCTGTTCTAAAACCATACTGGCAGCTTGTTAATAAATTCTTTTTTGTAAGACAATTTTGTGATTGATTATAAATTAACTTTTCAATAACCTTAATGATAGGGGATAGTAAAGAGATGGTAGTTACAGCATTTTTCTTACATATAGAAATAATTTGGGCAATTTTTAATATATCTGGATAAGTTCCTTCTAGAATGCAGCAGTTAAAACATGTCAGTCAAGATAGGTGCAACTACAGTGGTTGCCAACTTCAAGAATCTGATTGGAATTTGATGTAATCCTGTAGATTTTGATGAGTCTAAACTATGTAAAAGATTAACTACGTCTGTTTCAGTGAGAGGCAGCAAAAAAAAAAAAAAAGTCCCAAGGGAAAATAATTTTCCGTTTTGCACGGAAATTTTTTAAAGTTAAATAGAGTGATCTTTTCTTGGAAATCACCTCTTTTCCAAACAGTTTTTCAAGATGTTAATGCAGACCTTCAAAGTGACTTGGCGCATTGAACGTGCGCAGTTAAATAAACAAAGATTCCAGTGACGTCACATGTTTTCAGAAATTTTTGTTTATTTCAGTAATTGATGAATTGCAGCTACGTCATAGGTTTTTCCCGCCAAAACGATTGGACCTCAAAACGCCGTTACAAAGCATTGGACGTTACCGTAAATCAATGTATAATTCCTTAAGTGGGCATATTTAAACATATTGATTGTAAAGCAATACTTTTGTAGATACCCTGGCCTTAATTGAAAGTTAGCAGGAGCGATTTAAGCAGCTTACAAAACTCAGCGGGTCTACAAAGTTACGCCTTTTGTGAATTCTCATCATCTATTACCTGCAATTGCCAACTTTGACCGGTTTTTAACTTTGGTTCACATAGTAAATTCAGCCATATTCTAAAATACGAAAATTCTACGTCACAACAGTAACACATGGCAGATTAATGTTTAGTTTAGGCACTAATTATGAATAATATTTAATATAACTAACTCAAGTCGAAATAAATGCAAATTAAGGCTCGATTAAAGTAACACTGAGGCCAGTTAAATCATTAGTTTAAAATTTAAATGACAGACATCACTGCGAAATAATTCAATGAAAAGAACTGCTTATGCGTTTTAACTCCTATATCAATAACCGTAGCGGTAAGCCGCTAATGAAAACACGAAATGCAAAAATTCACCAAGATCCTGCAAAATAAACTAATCAAATCACAAGAGTTTTTAAATGCGCTAATTTTTTTTACAAATATAGCAGATACAACTGTTCCATTATAGCGCCGTCAATAGTAAGCCTCGAATTTTGATGTTTCTATATATCCCTGCTCGAATTTGATAACAGAAACTAGCTACCACCATCTATATTACATGGTTCTAATGGGTTACTTAACAATAAGCTGGATTTACGTCACAAAAAATAAGCAAACAAAAAACAAAGTCTTACTAATTTAAATCTTTTTCAGTTTTTCCCCAGCATTTAAGTTTAAAGCAGGGTGTCGAACCGAACCTGAACCGTAAACCCGAATGAACCGTTTCATTTTGGTGAACCCGAACCGAACCTGAACCAGCAAAATTTTACTTCAGTGAACCTGAACCCTCAAAAGTGTGCTCAAGTGAACCTGAACCCCTAACAAAAGTAAGAATATATTTTTCCATATCCGGATGCCGCTGGTACACGCACAATAAGAGCAGTGGTGATCATCAACAGAATCAGCAATTTCTCCTTTTTTTTTTGTTGGACGAAACGAGTAACGACAGTTAAACTTTAGGTCAATGAACCCGAACCGAACCTGAACCAGTAATATTTCACTTGAGTAAGCCTGAACCAAACCTGAACCACTAAAATATTTTGAGCAGGAGCTAAACGCTGAACCCGAACCGTTATTTGAAACGGTTCGACACCCTGGTTTAAAGTTACAAAGATTCAACTCATTTAGAGCCTGAAAATAAACTCTATATCTTTGCTAACAGTGTTTTTGCATGCATTTACATAGCGCCGATCCGCGATTTTGACGTCCAGCGATTTGGCTAGCTGCGCGATGACGTCACGTGCTATCCATCAAAAGGTTTTATTGCAAAATGTCTGCAAGAACGGAACGTGCGTCAAGCCTTTTTCTCGTTCTTGAGGTGATCTCTTTTTTTGAACTTGCCTCTTTGCTGCAATGTATTTGCTTAATTTACATCCGATTTTCATTAAAAGCATTAGATTTGCTCCAACAAATTAACATTAGATCTTTACCAAAAAACATTTGATCGTATGTCAAAAACATCAGATGTGATGTTACGAATTACACAGAACATCAACACTGGAGAAACTGTTTTTTAGCAAAGACCGCGGATCTAGTGAATTTATAATTCTGAAAATGGCGAGAGCGAAAAGTGGATACAATATTTTTTTTTTACATTTATGTGTGGGTTTTACCTCTAAGACCGGGATCACATGATCAAGTTTTTCGTTCAATTTGCTTGCATCAATAATTTTAGAGCTATTAAGAACTGCTAGCCAGACGAAAGCGTCTGTTTTTTTCCGCGAAGAAATTGCCGAAGTTATCATATGTAGTTTTATTGAATTATAGGATTTTGATTTACCAGCTTGTAAATACGAGAACTAAAATTTTGCTGTTAGCCATCTCCCACACAGCCAATTTATGAAACCAGTTTAATCATGATTTTGCACTGCTAATTTCTGGGCCACGTTTTAAAAGCAAAAAAAGCATTAATTTTTATCAAAATAGGCCCAAAATTAAGTTATTTTTTCCAAAAAAAACTTTAATGCTGCTGGGGGCTCCGCCTCCAGACCCCCGTGTCTCCTGCGGCTTTGCTCTCCAGACCCCGAAACAGCACTCATCATTGCAGATTTCTGGCTACGCGCCTGGATGGACAAAAAGCGCTTCCACATACCTGAAGCCTAAATGTATGTAGAAACACCGAAAATTTTAGTAGTATAGTAGGATTAAAAAATTGAATTCACAGATCTAAAACACCTTCATAACTTTAACCAATCAGTGGTCGAGTGGATCTAGCGTCTGCCACTGAAACGGTCGACTCGGCTTCGATTCCGGTCGGCTCAAATCAAGGAATACAAAAATAGGTGTTTACAGCTTCCCTATACTTGACGTTCAGCAATTAAACGGAGTATCAAGCTTCCAGCACAGTGTGTGGTAGACAGGTGGCAGCTTTACTCGAAGACCGAAGGTCCCATTGCTGTCTCCTAGCCAAGGCAACTAGGTGAATATAATGTAATTACAATCACAAATAAAAACCTTCATAAATAATTGGAAACACACATCAAACAGGCAGTAAAGTGTATTCCAGCCAAAAAAAACAAGCAATACTTGGCAAAAAAACTTAACTGTGGCATGTTGTGCGTTGAGTAACTGGGAGGTATAATTTGTTTTACCCTAAGCAACGGAATATTTCTCCCTCTGTAATGACTTTACCTGCAGATCGTATGCAACTCCTTAAAAACCAAGGAGCATTACTGCATTAGAATGAACTGCACCCTTAGTTTTACCAAATTGATTTACTCTTTCTCTCTCAGGCTGGCAGTGCTACCAGAGCATAAACTAATCAAACATTCTGCAAAAAAATAAGCAACAAAAAAAGAGCGCGAGCTGGAAGTTCGAGACGAATAACAGACAGGGACGACGTTAGTGAATCGGCAAAAACTTGCATCGCATTTAAGTGGAGACAAAAAGACAGTTAGTTACTTAAAGACGCGGCCCGGTCTAATCATGGCGAAAATTGTGAGCGTTTGAAAATATATGTTGAATAGAAAAAAAAAAAAAAAAAACAGCACGCCTAATGTATCAGATTACTGTTTAAAATCGACAAAGAACACTATCGTACGCTTCAAGTGAGGATGGGAATTAATGAGATCAAACACGAATACAAGTTCTGCCGTATCAATTTAATGTGCAGTAGGCTACTATTGAAGTTAGAAACAGATTGCACAAAAACGAAACAGTTTGACAAAAAAATTTAGAGATATTTTCAAGACTAAAGCGGAGCTTGATCTGCAGACTTGCAATTTTGGTTTCGAAATTTCGGAAGTTTGGAATTGAAAGTCCGCAACAATGAAAATAATTAATCCATCCCACTTAAATCGCAAAATTCGAGAAACATCTAGGGACTGTTTCTCCAATACATGCGTTGATGTTTGAGAAAAAAACGATCAACTTGAACTTCAATAAGGTACCGTTTTAATTTCAGGCATTTTATCTCATAAAAAGCCTCATATAAATTGTTTAGGCTCAGTTTTTCTTTTTTGTCAATCCTTTACATTGTTTTCCACCCCAACAGATTGCTGCATAACAGTCAACTTCAAAAGTCCTCAATAGGTTGTTCGAAAAAACTTTTTTGGTCAAATTTAACCCATTACCCCCGAAAATTGTTTGGTTGGTGGTAGAAATCCCACAGACCAAATTTCAGCTTATTCGGTCCACAGGGAAAGGAGGACATGCGATTTGAAATTTTGAATTTTCATCGAAAAATATGGATTTTTTTCCACTTTATTAATTTTTTCAGTCAAAATATCTGGTATCTTATCTTTTTTTGAATTAGTATTGCTCAAATTACATATTAGACTTAGTCTAAACCAGTTTCTAGTATTTGTTTTGCAAATTTATTAAAAAAAAATTTTTCTGTTTTTCTATTTTGACTGAAATATGTTAAGGTGCTTATGCAGTCTCGACTGCTTTCTATCATCAACACTGTCCTACAAACAACTGCATAAAATAAGAAAATGACCGATTTCTACCTTGAAAGTCATCTAACGTTCTTTTTCAAGTCCAGGAGATGACATAAACCAAGTTATGGAAACTGTGTTTGGCAAGTTCAATCTTTAAGTAATTGATTTATTATTACAATCACACCTGCTATAATGTGAGCCAACAACCAGCAGTTGACAAAGTTTCAAACCTTATTTTCTCGCGATCCAGCATTTCCGTGTTAGTTGTTCTGATTCTTAGCAAGAACAACCTCATGATCGTCCCATTTTTTGACTCTTTGGCTTTTCAAGGTACTGTAAATTAGTAAAAAGTTGGAATAATTCATTGCGAAATATTACAAAGTTTCGTGTCGAAGCTGACTGTTCTTCAGGTAATAATGCTTAAATTCTAACCTGGGTTACCCGCCAATAGAGCTGGCCAGATACGTCTCGTCTATGTTTTTCATGAATCGAACAACCATCACGTATGCACAATTGCACATTAAGTGTTGTTTTGGTTTAAGCATTTATCCTCCTCTACCAATCACGCTTGAGAAGAACTCAATAACACTAGTGGTAAAAGCCCGTTTATAGGCCATTAAGTTTGGCCGTAAGTCTCGCACCAAAGAATCACGCGGAGTGTGATGTAAAACTGTGTAAAATCTAAAAAAGAACATGTGTTTTGTGCACTTTCTTAAGGTATCAAGTACATGGTCTTTAGTTGAACAGTGAAGCACTGTATGTATGTATGTATGTATCAGTTAAATTAGTTAGTTAATCAAAACTGGTTTAAGTGCTTTGGTGCGTACGAGTTATGGCCCAGCCTTTATTTAAATCATAGATAAAAGAATTAAGAACCCTACTGTTTCAAGCTTATAACTCAGCCAGATCTTTAGAAGATAACTCCTAAAACGATTACAGCTTGAAGTGAAACAGACTGAAGGGTTTTCAAAGTTTTTACAACCCATTTAATCATCCCAATAACCAACCTTTCGAGGTGTTCAAACAATGCAGAACAATAGAGTGATAACAATGCTTCTCAGATGCGTAACTATTAAGAATATACAAACTAATCTTGAGCAAAATTTTGGCCAACAGTTTATAGTATTATGGAAATTATAAGACGTTAGTAGCCGAGCTGATTTTGTTATTATACCACAAAACCAGTAACGCTAAAACAACGCAAAAATTAGTGTTTCCTGAATTTTTGCTGAACCATATTATATATAATCAGATTGGCAGATGATTTAGCGTTTGGTTGTGAGACTCTGTAACATTTCGCAATGAATTATTTCAACTTTTTATTAATTTACAGTACCTTGAAAAACCAAAGAGTCAAAAAATGGGACGATCATGAGGTTGCTCTTGCTAAGAATCAGAACAACTAACACAAAAATGCTGGATCGCGAGAAAATAAGGTTTGAAACTTGGTCAACTGCTGGTTGTTGGCTCACATTATAGCAGGTGTGATTGTAATAATAAATCAATTACTTAAAGATTGAACTTGCCAAACACAGTTTCCATAACTTGGTTTATGTCATCTCCTGGACTTGAAAAAGAACGTTAGATGACTTTCAAGGTAGAAATCGGTCATTTTCTTATTCTATGCAGTTGTTTGTAGAACAGTGTTGATGATAGAAAGCAGTCGAGACTGCATAAGCACCTTAACATATTTCAGTCAAAATAGAAAAACAGAAAATTTTTTTTAAATAAATTTGCAAAACAAATACTAGAAACTGGTTTAGACTAGGTCTAATATGTAATTTGAGCAATACTAATTCAAAAAAAGATAAGATACCAGGTAATTTGACTGAAAAAATTGATGCTGGAGTGGACAAAAATCCATATTTTTCGATGAAAATTCAAATTTTCAAATTGCATGTCCTCCTCTCCCTGTGGACCGAATAAGCTGAACTTTGGTCTGTGGGATTTCTACCACCAACCAAACAATTTTCGGGGGTAATGGGTTAAATTTGACCAAAAAAGTTTTTTTGAATAACCCTAGTCCTCAACTTCGATAAAAACTTAAATTTTCATTACCATATTAAATCTCCCTTAAAGCAGGACTTAGATGCATGTTCGTTTTCGTGATACGAAGCCGGTATAGCAATCTCAGTTTACCATCCTAAGGCATCATGAATTCAACGCTTTATCCTATTTCTGTTACCAGGTTCTAAGGTTCGTGCTGCACTTAGAAGTCTTTTGATCCCAAGAACAGAGCCAGAAGAATTCTAGTAAACGGCTTCCGCTTTTTTTTACAGATTCAGCAACGCAATTTCGAAAAAAGACAATGATGTAATTTTGGGTGTTTAGTCGCATGAATAATCATTGTTAAACATTGCCTACCCCAAAATCCCGTCTACGTCTGTGATTCCCGAGAACCCAACAACAACAAAGAGATCATAAAGATGGGAATACAAATAATCAAGGTGGGATTACAAAATTGAAGAGTGCTGGCAACTGAAGGCAGTGCAAAATGCTCAAAGGAACACTTCAGAATATATAATTGGAAACTGCACCATATCCCTTCGAAAACAATAAACAAAATTTTCTACACTACACAATAAACAAAATTGTCATGTGCTAGATATTACTACTGGACTTTACATTTCTCAGGCACCTTGTCATTGATTTCTGGAAAATCTAAGACAATAATTTCATTTTCTTCTTCTGCATCTTTTCCCTCTTCTTTAGCTTCATTGTCGTCAATTTCGGGAGGCTCGTTTTCTGAAATATAAAGAATAAAAAAACACTTATGTATCTTCCAACTATGCTACATAAATACCCTTCTGTTATAGAACGTAACGGTTAGTTTGAAATTACAAGTCTCTTTCTAAAACAAGAGAGCACAATGTTACACTATTTTGTCACTACAAAAAAGTCACAACTCGACTTATCTAAAAAACCCGACCTAAAAGAATTAATCCTTCTATCCACACAACTCACAAAACCAATATTTTTGCTTCATGCTGTACTCAGAAGCGTGCATCAAATTGAAGTTCTACAAGAGGAGTGCCCAAACTTTTTGGATGGAGAGTCAAATTAGCCCCCAGCGAAGTTGCGTGCTGGCTTGTGAAGACCACAAAAACCCAAATGACAGATAAAAATTTTTTTGCCCACAGTGGGATTTCGTGCGGTAAAAGCTTAGTAAACACTGAAAAAAAAAGAAAAAAGGTTTTTATCCGCTCCTGACCGGGCCATACGGTGAGCGCTTTTCGTCAATATCTTTGGCTCACGATAGCTAGTCATATCATGGGCAGCGGGCCGAATTTCCGTTTTCAACGCGAACCGAAGTAAATTTCTTTGTGGGCCGGACTTGGGCACTCCTGTTCCACAATCTTTTACTGTTTGGAAGGGGAAGGCATGTAACCAAATTGTGTATGGTTTAGAATTGCGGTTTGCAACTGAATTGCTGAAGCTAATAGACAAGTCAATAGCCTTTGTTTAAAAAGGTACATTTGAGAATTATCAGTCTAATTAAAAAGCCTTTGATCTGCTAATATTAAACGCTTATACGTTGTGCCTGATGTGAGATAAACTCTAACTGCATAAAATTGGTCCTTAAAAACCTATATTATTACGCACTTGTATTTGATGATGTTGCTTGCAGTTGTTCAACTTCTTCTGTGGCAGTTTGAAGCTCTCGAATTCTGTTTTTGGCAACTTGGTATCGATTGTATAAATCCGTGTACGCTTTCCTAACGAACGAAAAAAAAAAAATCTTTTATTATACTCGTTGTATTACGTCGAAGCGTGTAAGGAGTTTGTGGGGCCGATCTCCGCGTTATTACGCTCGGGCAACACAGCTCCTATCCAAAATAATGGTGTAGCTGTAGCAATACTGTCATATTTGACCGGCCCGAGATTTGAACCTCAGGTCTCCGACATTAGAGACGAAGGCGTTGCAGCTTGACCATTTGATCTGACGAACCAAGTTCAGCTCCAAAAAAATACAGATGCGTTAAACCTTGAATAGCGACACGACAATCAAAATCGAATGATTGATGCAATATCTGTTCTTTGTCCTGCTGTTATGAGAAAGCAACGGTGCCACTGTTGGACCAAAGTTGACAAGTGCTGGTTCCTTAAAACTATGGCGTCATAATAAACAAGCTAGCTGAATCGCTTTTTCTTAAAAACTAAAGAGACTTTTTAGTTGAAATTTTTTATCTACTTTCTAAATTTTGAGAAAGGCTAAGACAAGGGTCAGAGTCAAAAGATTTCTAATTTATCCATTTTGTTATTGTTTCTGGCCAAAATCTAACCCAAACTCAAATCTTTTCTCTAAAACTAGCCCAAACCTAACCCGAAGTCCTAACTCAAATCCGAACCTTAACCATTAAAAATAGTAATGAAAAATGCGTGAAATGATTTTTTGGCTTTGGACTCAGATGATAATCTGAAACTTTACGTTAAAGCATCGTAAGGTCGAAACCTGCATTTGCAACAGCAGCATGGTTAAATGTATTCCATCGCCGGCTTACATTTGTTTTTCGTCTTTAAGCTTGTATTTAGCAAGCTCTTTTTCATTGTGTCTGAGATCTCGTTTAAGCTCAGCCATCTCCAACTCCTGGACGTCCAGCCGGGTTGTTTGGACGATACTCCCAGGAAAAACTTCTTTGCTGGATATCTGGAAACCTGAAGAAAACAAAAATGCAATTTTGAGGTTCGGTACTGATTGCACGGCAGTTTTATTTAGTTTAATCAAGAACAGCAAAGCCTTATTTAAAACAGTAAAACTTTTAAACGTTTCGGATTCAGCTACATCCATCATCAGTAAAAAATAAAATCTAAAACAGTAAAAGATACAAAAATTGTGTAAATAGATCACGACTAAAAGTAGCCTCATTGCAACACAAGCTGTAATAGTGCAGCGTAATGCGTAACTAATAACTATACTTGCAATACTAGCATTGCGGAGTGGGTGAAAAAGCAACAGAACGAGTTGGACTAAAACTTTCTGTTACTCGCGATTTATACTATAAATTATACTTGTTAGATTTATACTTTGTGTTTAAACTTATTGCTGTGTTAGATTTTACTTTTTACTGATGATGGACGTAGAGGAGTCCGAAACGTTAAAAAGTTTTACTGTATAAATAAGGCTTTACTGTTTTTAATGAATATCAAGGTGTGGCAAAATTTTAATATGGCATTCAGCGAAGTCAACTTCATTCGCACCAACAAGCTTTTCGGACAGAACTCTTGGTAATAATGTTCTATTTGAATTGAAACGCAGTTTAAAAGATTCTTTTATATATAGACCATCATGACTTCTTATAAAATTAATAAAATAATAAAAAAAGATACCCAAAAGTAAAATCCGTGATGGTCTATATAAGAGCCTGTTACAAATTAGGCAAAGACTGTTACTGATGAGTTCCGTCGTAAAAGCTTCAAATGCAAAAGTAGTGGTAGAAAACAAGAACGTGTAAAGTTGCTCTGAAGGCGCAGAGACAAACATAAAACGGATCAAGAGTGGTGGCCTGGCTTAGAATCATTTTTTCAATAATTTGACTTAAAATTTTAATGAATAGTTGCAATAGTGATAAGTTATTTCGCTCAAAAACAAAAACCTTACAAATTTTGTTTCGGCATGCAACTCTGTCGTTACAAAACGGAAAAAAATATTTCAAGTAAAACCTTTTATGAATTATGAAAAATACACTCAGAATCCGAATTAATATATTTCCGGGTTTGACTTCAGCCAAGTCACTTACTCAGACCGTTATATGACTCAAAGCTTGATAAAACCAACATAGAGGTTTTCGACTATTTCAAATAACTCATCTGCCATGGGGGCCCATGACAACCGACCGCCAATAAATCCTAATGAAGACGGACAGTTGACTTGGTTCGTGTCAAAAGAGGGGAAAGCATCAGCTTCAGCAACTCTAAAGGGCGAGATGTTGATGCAGTTCACTGTTGATGTGGAAAAAGCCTCTTTGTTTTTGGGTTCTCCAGTACTTTGCTGAGGTATTACAGCTCTCATCCACAGGAAAACGCCACGTAATTCCAACAAACCAAATGATATGCTCCAAAAATCTAACCTGAGCTTTTCGATTCTTTTGCTTGAGTGTTCTGGAAAGATAAACGAGTAAATTCAACAATCGTATTCAAACAAGATTACACACAAATACAAGCTAAAGGTCATCGAGGAATTATGCTGATAGCTTAATAAGGCACTCGCTTTTTCAGCGTATTTACGCTTGTGAGTATCATTCTAATAGCGTCAAATGCATCAGACCACAACCACTTGGCAAAAAAAGATGTAGTCACTAGCACAACGTAATTTTTAAAGAAAGGTGTCTTCATTTTACCTGGATTTCTTGCAAACGCTTAACTTCTGAGTGTTGCTTCTCAGAGTCGCGAGCAGCCTTTGTTAATTTCCGTTCAAAAACAGAAATTTGCTCCTGATATTCCTGAATGCAAAAAACGATTTATAAAACAAGCTACCGTAAAACCTCTATTTCATCACCACAGCGCTATATTTTTCATACTTTTCCACATAGGTGTGTTGAAATAGAGGTTTTACGGTATATGATCCAGCCATTTTTGACAGTATAGATAATCAATATATTGCAAGAATTGATCAGTAGTCCAGTGCATAGAACGTTTGCTACAAAAACGGTAGACTCGGGTTAGATTCCGGGCCGGGTCAAACCAAAGGCTATAAAAATTGGTATTCACAACTTTCGTGTTTGACGTTCAGCAATAAAAGGGACAGCGTGAAGCCACCACCGTGAGTGGTAGACAGGGGGGCAGATTGAATGGAAGACCGAAAGGTCCCTTTGCTGTCTCTTGGCCAAGGCAGCTTTGTCAATGAAGACGCTGTTACAAGTGCAATCGCCATTAAATCCGTATTAAGGATCTCCAATCTATCGGAATTTAGCCGAATGCTAAAAGCTGGTTGCAAGTTAATGTCACTGTTCATAGCTAATATTTCACTGAAATTTTCAGCAGGCTTCTGCAGTTCTATTAAATTGAATCTTACTTGAATCAAGCGATCTTGTTTTTCGATTCTCGTGTTCAGCTGCGCCATCTCCAAATTAGGCTTCTTCAGCTGAAAATAACCCCATATTTGAGGTCAAAGGTGACACAAAATTTATTCATCATACCACAATTTTCAAATGGACGAAACAAGAAGTTTTAAAGTCCGAAGTCAAACCAGCTTCACATCATCGTTTTGCCTCATAAATAAATAAAAGGTTTAACCTACAAATATTAAAAATCTTAGCCATCAGCGAGACATATAATCATTACTGTATTGCTAGGGCGCACCAAAATTCCACTTTTTTTTCCAAACATGGACATCAGTATTGCAATCCGTGAGGATGTCCGAAAAAACGCTTCTGTGAAAAAATCAGGGAGTTTCGTCAAGTATTCGCGCTGCAACAGCACTTTTAAGTTTTAGGGGGGTATTTTCTTGAAATTTGGGGGTGCCAATATCTAATAAGTGCTATATTTTTATTTTTACGTAAAAAAATCGTTTTTAAACGTGATTATATTTACGTGCCAAGGTTGACTTATCGATCTAAGCATGATTTGCCGATACTGCTGCTTAACAAGGACCTTTTTGGGGTAATTTTTCTCATTTTCTGCAATTTTTGAACAAAATTTCAGGTATTTTTCTAAGTTTCAGCCATTTTTTGAGCATGAATGTACTGAACATGTTAATACTACACTTTGTGAGAAAGGTGTTTTTGGGCAAACTTTGTTTTAAAGCCTGAACACCACGTCAAGTTGTTACCCGTCGTTCAGGTTCCTCTGTTTTTTATCCCGGAGAGGGCCCTTTTCCTGCATGTCATAAGGGGAACGATCACGGTTTGGAATGATAAGTTCAGTGTGTTTTGGCCAAAGTGGATTTACGAAAATCTGGTTGGAGCTTTCGTGTGTCTTCTACACAGTGTAGTAGCATCCTCCTTTGTTTCTCATCATCCGTCAAAACGTCATTGAACTCTTCCATCAGTCTCTCTCCTCTTTCCGCCTTATCATTCACAACTTTGAGGTCATTAATCAGCATTTTTAATTTCTTATACTCATCGAAATTGCACCATTTATCTCGTGAATACGTTAGAAAGCGAATGTCTTGCAAGGAGAGGTTCAGTCGCTGGAAAATGATCACCGATCGCTCGCCCACAAGGTCAGAGACACAAGTGTCTAAGGATAAGTTGGGAAATTGAGGCTTCTCCGAGATTAGAGGGGCAGTTGGATTTTGGACACAAGATACATATTTTTGATAGCTTTTATAAATGCTGAAAGCTAACTTTTCATGTTCGATGTCGGGCAGTTGCTGAGAGCACAATGCCAGTGGTATTAACTCAGCTGTTAAATACCATCTATGTCTCAAAAAGGCAAGTCTAGCAGCTTCAGCAACTTCTTCATCAACGCTAGAGTAGTTAGTTCATCATGGCTCGATGGAACTCCAAGGCGTTCACAGCCGCTTTCGAAGCTAAAGGGCACTGAAACCAATATGGAGCATAGAAGATGGACACAAAGTTACAGAACCGCGTCAATCCATTGACAAGAGTAGCATCTACATCCAGTTGACTGCGGAGAAGATACATCTTAAATGCATAAATTGGTGTCGACATCTACCGCGAACGATGTTGTGTTCCTGGGCGTCGAAACGCAAAGTTACTAACACTTTGCTGTTCGAGGTAAAATTCATCAAAGTCGCGTCTGGGAAAGTAGGTGCTTTCGTCAGAGCACAGATGTTGAAGACTCTCTTCTGCCTTGAGTTAGAAACTGTCCAGTGGTCCTAAATTGGTAAGGTCAGACTGGATAATTGAAGATAAATTTAGTGTTGGCCATTTTGATTTTACAATGTCAAAAAATTCTACTCTTGGGCTACTGGAAGGACCGAATATTACTTTGAAGACATCTCCCAGAATGATTTCTAGCATATGGTGACGGCATGATGTCCACAGTAATGGGTGGCCTGTAAGAGCTTCCAATAGAATACATGCTCCAGCGAATTTCCCGGGGTTGGATGCAGTTGTGTAGAAACACATTGCAACACATCGCTGCTCAATGCTCCATTCTTCCAGCATATTTTTGACTGCCTTCGCTTGATTTAAACCAGTTCCGCTATCAAGATCTGTAATGCCCAATAACTTCACCAGTTTCCCGTTTGTAGAACTGGCCAAAACAGCTAGATGCTCCTTGTGAGTATAGGCTTTTCCGCATTTCAATAACTTTTTGTCCCAGTGAATTTTAAAGTAATGATCATCCAACCAGGCCGAAAAATTTTCCTTTACTAACTCGAACTTCAAGGAACGGAGCTTCTTACGTCCTCTTAAAGTACTCATTTGGCTAAGCTCAAAATCTTCTACGCATCCTTGACTCTCTTTGATGATTGATGTGATGATGTCATTCAGAGCATTACTCGAAATCTTATGTCGGTCTGCAGTCATCACCACCTGCGACGTTGATGCAATATTCCGTGGCACGTGCAGCAGAATCCGATCCGGATTCTTCCGTTGGTTAGAAGGAGGCTCACAGAAATCTTTACCCGTTTGTTCCTCAACTAACTCATCGCTTTCTTTACCCCCCAAAACCATTGTGAGCGTCTCTTTCTCCTCTTTTGCCTGGTCCTGCCGTCTCTTGTGGTTTTCTTCGCGTATCTTCTTTCGCTCCAAACGAGCCAATAATTTGGTGTCCCTGTAACCAAACGTCGACTTTCGTTTCATTCTTAGATCCTGCACAAATTTCCGATCGTCTTCACACAGTCTAAACTCAATATCCGGCTTAGCAATATCAAAAAGAGATTCTAACTTTTCCTTGAAATTTTTGGAAGCCTTAGATTGTTCTTCAGAACTCCTTTTTCCCCAAGCTTGGGTTGTCCTGTATTCTTCCCAAAGCGTATTGATTCTGGTCTTGATAGAATTTACACTTAGGTAGCAAGGGTATCCAGGAGTAGAACCCTCTGCAACTTTTTGCCACAAGAGAACAACTTCGTCGCAAATCCGATTGATTGAATTCTGTTAGCTTAATTTGTCACATTTAAAATGATACAAAAATCTCTGCATCACCTCCAAATTCTAGGGTAGTTTCAAAGAGGAGAGCCTATCTATTGGCTTGCCAATAAAAGGAAATGCTACATCTGCAGATCTTTTTGAGACCATCTTTTGTTCCCCAGCTTAGACAAACTTAATACTAATGCTTTGCAACTGCACTGATGCTTTAATGAAAATGCTTTGCAACACTACACGTGGTATATGGCAAAGGCATAATTCAATATAGTGATCCAATAACCTTAATTGTTTTTTAGATAAAGGAAGTGTAGAATTATTTTTTTGTCACACAGCTAGATATCTGGTCTCACTGTCAACATATTGAGGTCAAATCTATTCAATTTTTAGTCCAAACTATTAACTGAACATCATAACTTATTCTGACTATTCACCTCAAAGTTGTGAATGATGTGGCGGAAAGAGGAGAGAGACTGATGGAAGAGTTCAAGGACGTTTTGACGGATGATGAGAAACAAAGGAGGATGCTACTACACTGTGTAGAAGACACACGAAAGCTCCAACCAGATTTTCGTAAATCCACTTTGGCCAAAACACACTGAACTTATCATTCCAAACCGTGATCGTTCCCCTTATGACATGCAGGAAAAGGGCCCTCTCCGGGATAAAAAACAGAGGAACCTGAACGACGGGTAACAACTTGACGTGGTGTTCAGGCTTTAAAACAAAGTTTGCCCAAAAACACCTTTCTCACAAAGTGTAGTATTAACATGTTCAGTACATTCATGCTCAAAAAATGGCTGAAACTTAGAAAAATACCTGAAATTTTGTTCAAAAATTGCAGAAAATGAGAAAAATTACCCCAAAAAGGTCCTTGTTAAGCAGCAGTATCGGCAAATCATGCTTAGATCGATAAGTCAACCTTGGCACGTAAATATAATCACGTTTAAAAACGATTTTTTTACGTAAAAATAAAAATATAGCACTTATTAGATATTGGCACCCCCAAATTTCAAGAAAATACCCCCCTAAAACTTAAAAGTGCTGTTGCAGCGCGAATACTTGACGAAACTCCCTGATTTTTTCACAGAAGCGTTTTTTCGGACATCCTCACGGATTGCAATACTGATGTCCATGTTTGGAAAAAAAGGTGGAATTTTGGTGCGCCTTACTGTATTGCACGTCAATCTCAAAAACCGCATTACGTGGCAAACTCTGGGTGCAGTGCAGAATCGCAACAGACCCGCTGATACACTTGGGGTTGGTATTAGTCGGACATCCTGTTATGAAATTCAGATACAAACCAGGTCATGTTTCTGTTGGTCGAACTTCATTCGCTCTTCTTGCAAGTCATTCTTTTTCTGAAAATTTAGATTGGAAGTTTAATGAAAATCACAGAAATCATGTAACGTTCCGATCACGTAATGTGAGTCAAACACTGCAGAATCTGCACTTACACTTTTCTACTACGCACTCAACATCGGGACAGTCTAAACCAAGGTAAAGCAGATGGACACTGCGCATGTGGCAGCTTGATTCGAAGACGGTGACTGCAAGGTTCCTTCGCTGTCTCCTGGCAGAAGCACTTAGCAAAAATATGTAATTACAATAATACACGATACTTTTTAGCGCATACTAAAATTATGTCTAGTAAGTTTCATAGTTGAATCTCACCTGCAAATAAACTTGTTCTAGCTGCTTGACCTTGTCGAATTCCCGTTGATATCCATCGATATAGTGCTGCGCGCCCTACAAAAACATTTCAAGCAAATCTTAGCAGCGAACATATCTTGGCTTGAGTTTCTTCCAGGTAGAATAGTGAAGCCGCCCAAAGCGAGCTGTAAAAGTGAGCTAATGGGTATTTTGTACGTATCTACCTATCATCGGTACCCCACTGCCCATCAGTATTGGTCGTTTGGGTGCAAGGAGGATGGCCACTGGCCAATCTTCTCTGAGAAATATAAAAATAAGACACTTCCTCTGGGTTCTCACGCACACGGCAAGGAATAAAAGGCATTCCTTTGCAGCATGCTCTCACTCACAAGACAAAACCGGGTGATTATGTAGTCGAATACCCTTAAACACACACATCTTCCTTAACTCTTCCTAAACTATTCACTTTTAAAAAATAGTACATCCCTCCAAACTGTTCCTAGTTTTAAACATCTTAAAATAATGCCATCACACAAGAAATTATCTGCTTCAAATAAGATCGCTTTTAAATTCGCAGCTTCCTACTATATTTCATTTTTTACAAATGCTTGGGCTTGTCTAAAGTTATTTTCAAGTGCAGAATAATAAGTCTATCTAATTACAGGCCAATACTTATTTAATACAGTATCTCTAAAGCAAAAGTGCCAAAAAAAAAAAACAACGACTTATCTAACCCCACTGAGTGCTCAGTTTTAGGTTTTGATGAGCTTCTTTGTGCCCAAAAATCAGTGATTCGCTGAACGAAAACGGCGATTTGTTGACGAAAATTAGTTTAATTGTGTCACATAGACCCACTGCTATAAGCGCATAATTTCAGGCAGCACTTGTTTATTATCAGTTAGTATACATTACCCACCCGTTTGCTTTGTTCTGCTATCTCAGCTTTAGAATCAATGATTGCCTTTTCAAGATCTTCGTCACATTTCTTTACTTTCTCCTCCAAATGCATGACCTTAAAATACATTAAATAAGCGCGTCCAAACGATAGACGATGCTTGAAGAATTTACCAAATAATTTGGCACAAAGACATTGACATCGAATCGCACTTTTTCCTGCTTGATGTTCAGCAATACTGCAAATCCTCCACCTTATGCGGTGGACAGGTTGACTCAAAGACTGCATGTTCACATCGATATCGTCTGGCCAAGGTAACTGTAAACAACTAAACATGCAATATTGTTACAACGACCGACTCTTTAAGGTTTTTGATCGCATGATATGGGCTCAGCTCGCGCCCTGGTCACGTCCCAAACACGCTTTACACTTATCTCTGCTTGGTGGCTATGAACAAGTAGCGAATTTAACTGAAAAAGTCGATTAAACAGAAAACGGTTAACACTGTGGTATAGATTGATATCAAAAGGTACCTTTACTGTTGCTTTTTTTGTCACAAGAAGATAAATATGTTAAATTCAATGCGTTTGTTACATCATAACTTACTTGTTGTTCCAGGTTTTTGATTTCATTTTGATTTTCTTTCAATTCTGTCACCAAAGCAGCTCTAGATTCTCTGCCTTCCGCTAGTTGAGTTGTCAAATCTCCATTCACGTCACGGGCTTCTTTCAGTTCTCCTAGCTGCTCGAAAAACTTGATCTTTCCGTCTTCAAACTTCTTCTTCATAGCTTCTAATTCTTTCGTTTGTTCCTGAAACGCATATTTGAATTTGTCCAAATCGTCTTGGGACCGTCTGTACTGCGATGCCAACTCAGAACACTTGAAATTAACATCAGATAACTTTCCTTTGGCGTCTGACAGTTCTCTTTTCATCTTTGTATATTCAGTATAACTGCACTGGTCTAATTGAGCAGTTTTTAGTTTACCCTCCAATTGGCATATTTTGCTTGTACTTGAAGTTAAACGGTCCTTCAGTTGCTCAATCTCTAGTTTCATCGAGTCCACACTCTTCTGTAGTTCGATTGATTTCTTTTCTTCTGCTTTTAGTTTTTCTTGCAGTTCTTTTTCAGCGGTATCATCACTTTCGCTTTTTTCTCTAGGTCGAGATAAAAGGAGGGCTCCATGATCGACTGATAGTTGTTGGTATTGGTGGTAAACAACAACGAAATTCTTTTCGAGATCGGAAAGCTGAGGCCGCTCCTCCAGCATCCTCACTTGCTCCGATCGTTCGTAGTCATTCTTCAAAACCAATTCAAAGTTGGTTATCTTTTCCTGAAGTTCTTTTATGTGTGCCGATTGGGCGGATTTCTCACATTCAACAGCGTGGAGAGCGTTTCGTCTTTTTTCTAGCGATTTTTCAATGTCCGTTTTTGCCGAAAACAACTCGTGCAATTCTATATCTTTTTTAGTCATCAAGGATGTTTGTGACTCCAGCTCCTCTGCGTGTTTTTTCTCGACTTCGGATAGCGTTGCAGATAGTTCTTGTAATTTCTGTTGAATTGCGTTGCATTCTTGAATTTTCTGCTGATATAGCTCATTTAATTTTTCGACTTGTTCGTCTTGCTTACCTTCCAGTTCTTCTTCCTTGCTACAAATTTGTGTTTGGAGTGATGAAACTGTATCTTTAAGGCTTCGACATTCAGCTTCCAAGTTCCGAATCAATCCATCTTGGTTTTGTTCTTTTTCCAATTTTTCCTGCATTCTAAGTTTTTCTTCTTTCAAGTTGTGAAGAAGTTCGTTATTTGTCGACACCTTCGTAGATATTTCCTCATCCTTACCACGAATTTGCTCCTCTAAAGATCCAACTCTGTCCATCCACGATTGGCAATCAGCTTTTAGTTTTGGCAACAATTCATTTTGATCTTCCAAAGCTTTCGTTTTTTCTTGGATTTCCAGTTGGTGTTGTTCTTTCAAATTTCGAAGGAGTTCTTCACTTTTCAATTCATTTATTTTCGATACTTCTTCAAGATTTCGAACTTTCTCCTCTAGAGATGCAACTTTGTCCTTCCAATCAGCTTCTAGTTTTGGCAACAATTCATTTTGATCTTCCAAAGCCTTCGTTTTTTCTTGGATTTCTAGTTGGTGTTGTTCTTTCAAATTTCGAAGGAATTCTTCACTTTTCAATTCATTTATTTTCGATACTTCTTCAAGACTACAAACTTTCTCCTCTAGAGATGCAACTTTGTCCTTCCAATCAGCTTCTAGCTTTGGCAACATTTCATTTTGATCTTCCAAAGCCTTCGTTTTTTCTTGGATTTCTAGTTGGTGTTGTTCTTTCAAGTTCTGAACGAGATCCTCGCTTTTCAATTCATGTATTCTCATTTCTTCTTCATGACTTTGAACTTGTTCCTCAAGGGATGCAACTCTGTCCTTCCACGATTGGCATTTCGCTTCTAGTTTTGGTAGCATTTCATTTTGATTTTCCAAAGCCTTCATTTTTTCTTGGATTTCTAGTTGGTGTTGTTCTTTCAAATTTCGAAGGAGTAACTCACTTTTCGATTCATTTATTCTCAATTCTTCTTCAAATGTACGAACTTGCTCCTCAAGCAATGCAACTCTGTCTCTCCACATTTGACAGTCTGCTTCTAATCTCTGAAGCAATTCACTTTGGTTTTGAATTGCATTGTTCGAATTATCTTGGATTTCGCGGTCATGTTGTTCTTGCATTTTTTGAAGAAGCTCCCTATTTTTCTGCTCTACTGCTTTCTTGTCTTCTTCGAGACCATCGATTTGGCTTTCAACAACCTCCACTTTGATTCTTAATGTTTGGCACTCACTTTCCAGTTTTAATAGCATTTCGCTGTAGGTTTGTGAATTCTCTTTTAGTTTTTGTTGGATTTCATCTTGGTTTTCCTGTTTCAAATTTTGAAGAAGTTCTTGATGAGCCGATTCTTTGACCAACATTTCCTCATTTTTACTACAAATTTGATCCTCGAGAAATGTTATTTTGTCCCTCAGTTCTTGGCAAGTCGATTCAAGTTCACGCAACAGTTCGTTTTGTTCTTTTACTTTTGCTTCAATTTCAGTTTTTCGTTTTTCCTCCAAGTTTCGAAGAACTTCCAAATGATCTAATTCACTAGTTTTAAAATCTGCTTCTTTGCTACGAATTTGATCCTGCAATGCCACAATTTTCTCTCTCAGCTCTTGACATTCGGCAGCAGCCTTTTCTTTTTCTTGTTGATGCAGCAATTCGGTTTTATCTAAAAATTAAAGAATTTCAACTTAGATTCGCAACGAAAACAATTATATTGTGCTTGAATTTTTGCTTGCCACGTTGTGTTAACCAGAAGACAGCGAACGAACCATTCGTCTTCTGAATCAAGCTGTCACCTACCCACCTGTCTACTACACACGGTGGAGCCTTCACACTGTCTCTTGTAATGCTGAATGTTAAGCAGAGAAGCTGTTAATGTAACACACGGTTGATTTGACCAATGATCATGGACCGGGAATTGAACCCCAGCCTAATGTTTCATTACGTTGGACTGAAATATAAACGCAAAAAAAAGTCTAGATGAATGGCATCTCCATGTCCGAAGAACGTCATTTAGAGGTTCGTGAATTTCTTGTTTTAATCCGACTCAAGAAACTCAAAAGAAATGTCGCAACGTCTAATTGTGGCCACTACTGCAATCTTTGGCGTAGTTTAGAAGCTTATACCTCACTTTATGCAAATTAACTCCTAGTGTTGTTTTTTGCGCGACTGATAACGGTATATAGTGGAGCTCAAAACATCCCATTGATAAAAAACTTATGGGGAATTGATGTTTGAACTAAAAGTTCAATAAACAGTAAACTCAAAAGTAGAAAAAAGGAAATATTTTCCGAGAGTCGGAGTTGATTGAATTTTAGCTGAAACGACAGAATCGGAAGTCCAAATTTTTTTTAAAACGAGGCAGCTTAAGTTTAATTTCGGATCCACATTCCTCAGTCTCGCTGAATACTGAGGCTAGGTTGTTTCTTTTTTGCTTGTTTTAGGTCACTGACCAAAAGTTTTGGTCAAAATGACCGAAGTAAACTCTGAAATGTCCGAAAAATTACGTCAAAATTTGTACATGTGACCGAAATTTTCGTGCGAAAAAATTAACCCAGAAAAGATATCGAACTGATCTTAATTATTTTCTTTTAGCCAACAGGTTTTAATGATCTTGTAGTGCAAGAAAGATATTTAATAATCACCAGGAAGATCAGTAGAGCGCCTGATTCCTGTTTTCCTCCCAGCATTTATCTCACTCAAAGCTTTAAAACTTTCCACATCCGCAACCAGCTTCTTTATCTGCACTTCCTTTTCTTTCTGCAAAAAAATCATAAAAACAAATCTTAGTAACGTCGCAAGATGTAACGCATTGCAGAGGTTAGTTTTGTCTCAAAGCACATGACTATTGACCGCTAGGTGGTACAGTTACCAACTAAGTTGGATCCATAAAATAATATGTACGTGCCAGCCTCGAGAAGAGAGTGAACATCAATTTTAAAGTTTTTGGTCTGACCCGACTGGGAATTGAACCAGAGTCTACCATATTCAAAGGGAGACGCTCCACCCCTAAACCACTAGCCAGAGTCCGCATTCAGTAGCAAAAACAAGGCGGATAAAAATGGATTAATCTGCAAAGTACAACCAGACAAATTTCGTTTATCTAGAACCAGGAAAAACTGAAAACTTACGAGTGATGACGTCAACTCTTTGACTTGGTACTCTGCTTGCGCCAGTTTGAAGTTGGAATCTCGCAACAAAGATTCGGCGTCAGTTGTACTCTTCTCATGTTGGGCAACCGCTTCTTGCAGCTCATTGATGAGGGAAGACTGGTCATTGGGTGGATGCTGAGTTTGCTGAAAATTCAAAAATTTTTAAGTCTAAATTGATGTTGAAAAAGAAAAATACATGCTGTCTTTCCTGATACCATGGAATTTGAATATGGCGCTTCTACACATCTGGTACTAAAGAAACTGTTATAAATACATGAAAACAGACAAAAGCCGTTAGCAGCAAACCTTTATCAAGAGTTTTACTGGATTTTAGTTTTTGTGGAGCGGAACCGGCTTTAAAATAGCAAAATGGTCATTTATTTACGCGCATTATGTTATGTAATTAAATAGAGATAAAAGCAAAGACTATAGCTCAGGGGTGGCCCAAGTTTTTAATAAAGGAGCCACGCGCGGAAAAGTAGAACTGCAGGTGAGCCACATATATTCTTTGAGTGTTTAATTTAACTTAGCTAACTTGGTTTTTCTTCCTTCTGATTTAGTGGAAAACTTGCTGGAAAAGTCTTTGTGATTTGTTCCATGATGGTTTTTACATTACTGCCTTTGTTTTTACCAAGCAACTTATGGAAAATTAGATACAAAGGTCTATTTTCACGAACAGTACATGTATAATCTTCCTCCCAATCTATATTACAAGCTGTTTTCTTCTTTATTGTTTTATTTCTTTGTATTCGCCGATGTCATCTCATTTTGTTTTGCAGGATATTTAATATGTTTGTGACTTTAACTTCACCAGATCAATCTCATCATCTAACTGTTCGAAACGACACATAACTATAAATGAAATCTATTCTTCGGAGTCTGACATACATACCTACTTCACACTTTGCACTGTAACGCTTATACATTGGAAGTACGAACGTTTCCACACAATAATCAAACTTAGCCCCTACTGTAACTACACCAAAGAGCGCTTCTCTTGACCTCAATTCGACTGTCAATAAGCTTTTTTAAGAATTGATTAATGGCTTCCTACCTTGCTGAATACTAAACAAAACCACTATTTAATCAGATAGCTATGAAACTAACTATTGTAACAATAATATACGTTCAAAAGAGCCGCAAACAAAAGGTCAGTGAGCCGCACTTTGCCCACCGTTACCATAACTGATCCTGGAGGAGTCGAGATGTTCGCAATGAAGCGACCACAGTCGCGACAAAAACGTAACAAAACTTACTACGCCATTCAATTTATAAAACAATTAACGAAGAAAGTAATTCAACTGCACTAATGAGTATGACGGAAAAAAACATAAAAAAAAAAACAAGAAAAAACAGAGCAATCTATCAAAAATAGATACTATGCATGCTTTCAAGAGAAGATGCGCATTACGTAAGGTAGAGATAGACTTCGTACAAAATTAAATTTAACTTAAACGAAGTATTACTAAGAACATCTCTGAACTTACCTTTTCAAATTTGTAACGCTCTTCAGCCGTCTTCAACTCTAGTTTTAGTTTCTCAATTACTGCTTGCAGCTCTTTCTATAAAAATTGACCGTAGCACGTTTATAATTGCTTCTTAATGCCGTCAACCAAAAACTAGATCCTGCGCAAAATCTCGAAAAACAAAATTCCGAATTCACGATTTCGTCCATTTTTGCATTTTCACCGTTCTGGATTTTGCTAATTCGGATTTTTGTTTACTTGAGATTTAGCTCATTTAGAGTTTTATACATTTCAGGATCTAGCACTTCAGAATTTTGGCCAATCCGAGATTGTTTTTCGGAATATCGTCAGTAGACAAGACAAACTACAAACACATACCATGTTACTTTAACAAATTCCCTAGTAACACGGTGAGTGCTCCGGTTTTTCATTGTTGATGTCGAATTTGTGACATTTGTTTGAAAACTTATAGAAACGACCAACATCTAATACTGTATTATATGAACAGCTGCAATAATTTTTTTAAACAGGCAATGCTGGCAATTTAATGGCCGGCAGTTTTGATAGAAAAACTAAAAAGAAAATTTCTAAATAGAAAACTAAAATAGAAAAACTAAAAAAAAAAAAAACTAAAAAGAAAATTTCTAAATAAAAAACCAAAAAAAAACTAAAAAGAAAATTTCCCACTTCTTCTGCAAACAAAACTTCTTTCTCATCGCTGTCAAACTGAGCTTGTTCTTCAAGATTATGGATTTGAGATGTCAGAGAAGCAACTTTCGTCTCCCTAAAACACAGTAACTTGTCAATGAGGTAGATACAAATTTTTATGTTCAGTCCGGCAGAAAACTTTCAATTATCAAAATTTTATAATGAATAGATTTCTGGAAAAATCCCAAGCTTTACTTGAATGAGTTTTGTTGTTTTACATTTGCTTTTCCGTTCTTCTGATCTCAAGTCAATTACGGGTCTTAATAGGTGAGTAACAGTGCTGGGCACTTCCACAAATCGGTCCGCAAATTGCGGACACAAGGTTTTGGTTTGCGGATTTGCGGTAAAAAATTGAAATCTACCGCAAATCAACAACATCTGTGGGATAGTTTCTTTGCAATTTCCAAAAAAATACGTTTTTACGATTCAATGTATCGACAGATTTGGGTGGATGTATTTATAAAGTACAACATCCCTTACAAAGTTCGTCTGCTGTGGAACGATAATTTTCAATAGATGCTGCTATTCTTACAGCAAAATGAGTTAGCTTAACGTCAAGAAACTTCCAAAGGCTGGTTTTTCTGAAGGAAAACCTAGACTTTTTGAAGTGACAAGGAGTTGCACAAGACGACTTTGATGACATGCCCAGCACGTCTAGTAAATAAATAGGCTGCAGGCCTACCAACATTTTCAATCTTAGTTTTATTTTTTAGTCTTTTTGTTTTTAGTTTTGCTAATCGTGTTTTTGGAATGCATACTTTAGACTAAATGCGTTCCTCTCAAGAAATTTCCAAAGATATTTGGAAATTAACATTACCGTCCACTTTGGAATCCTGGAAAAATTTTCTGTATCCTGGATAATTTTGTGACATTTGATGATACATACATAATACAACACTACGCATTTTTGATTTTCCAAACTTTGTGTATTATGCAAATGATACCTCAAAATACTTAGCCTATTTTTTATTCAAGCAAAGGCATAAATTTCTGAGCAGTTGGAGGCGTTACTCCAAAATTTTTCCAAAATTCACGCGTTAAGTTAGTTATATTGACAAACTTTTTGGCGGGTAAATTTCCACCGAAAGCATTGATCTTGTAGATTTTTGGCACCACCAACACACTGGGCACTGTCAAAAGAAATTTGTGATTTAACATTGACGATTAATTAACCGAACCTGCGTTACATACCGATAACCAAGACTTAAAACTCAAATTTTCAATTTTTGCAATTACCTTAGGAGCTGATTGCTCAGCGCCAAACAGAAATATAAAATTTAAAATAAGAGCGAATTTTTAATCAAATTCAATATCTGCACCCAGTGGCGTACGCAGAAAGTTTCCGTGGGGCCCTAAGTTTCGTTACACTGTAACGTCACAAACCAACTTTATGGAGAGTGCCGAAGGCAAGACCATTGTAGAGTAATCCGAGGGCATGCCCAGGGAAAATTCTGCAAAATTACACTAAAACTACGCGTTTTCACGCATTCTCGAAGCAAGTTTTTGAATACTGCTTTTACGAGGCTTATTAAAAGAATGAAATAGTAAAATAAAAATGCTTCAAAACCTTACGGAATTAAAAAACTAGGTCATTTGTAAAAGAAGACAAACCAAAATAATGATCGATTTATATTTTGCATTTACGCAGTAATAGCGTACATCCTTCTAAAACTGCATGATTTTGCTTTATCTTTTTTGATTTTTAGGGTCTGAGAAGGCCAGGGCACAGTGGCCTCCCTCCTAGGTATGCTAGCATCTGCACCGTAATTATATTGTATGCAATTTGAAAGCTCCTAAAAGACTGCTCTAATCTAAAGTTTGACTAAAAGTTCAAGCGTTAGAATTTCATGTTTACAACCATTAATCAGAACTGTATTGCAACTGAAAAAAAAATACACAAAGAAACCGAATTTTGGCTTGTTCTTCTTACAACTAGCACATTTTCATCTTTGCAAAAGTTTCCTCTATGTGAACACCTTTCAAAGCAATTAAAAAAAATTTTGCACCAGCACAGTAGCACAAAAAAAAAAAACAAACATTAACTGTAATTACCACGTTTGAACTAAGTTATTTTAGTTGTGATCTACAAACTGCCATGCGTGATGAAGGGAGCAGGAAGTGACATCGACAACCAACCCCCCTCCACATTCCGTCACTCAAGCCGTAAATAGTAACCTATAAGTCTGTAAAATATCATTTTCAAGAAGGCAAAATTATGCGTCTAGAGTTTTTACTTACCGCGACTCAATAAAAATTTGTGCATCTTTAGTCCTTTTTGACAAGTACTCTTACAACTGAGCAGTTTGCAAGTATGTAAATCAACTAAGGATTTTCACCTCAACGAACATACTGTAAGTAGAAGTTAGAACGAGCGACGAAAGTGACTGGCAGGTGAGGCTACTCTCTTCCAAGTCTCTACTCCAGCCACCAGAGTCGTAGTCGTAATCAACTCCGGTCGCAGTTTTGTTTCAACAAACCTGCGCACATTTCCACTCGGCCATGCTCCTAACATGTATATTATAACTTACAAAAACAGGATATCAAATAAATCGAAAACTTACTGATGTTTATTACAGGTTTATAGCCTACATGGAAAATATGAAGCATTGTTATCCTGCTGTAGGTCTCCTCTATCTATCAAACCAGAAAAAAATAACAGCAAAGTTTGCGGTTTTAGTTTGCAGAAGTAAAAAGTCATTTACGGTTGCGAAAGTGCAAAAAATTACCGCAAACGTTTAGCAAACTTGCGGATTTGCGGACCACCCATTGCTATTTTGCGGTTGCGAAATAAAGTGCAAATTTGCGGTGCCCAGCACTGGTAAGTAGAAAACAGAGATTGTACGGTTGGTCTTAAATCTGATAGCAGTTGAGGCAAAAAAGCGCACATCAGAGTCAGTTTTGTTTTAAACCAATTCAGTATTTTCAGCCTTTCTACCTAGCAATACCAAAATACTTTTGGCAAGAATCAAACTAACAGTCTCACTAACCGACAAAAAATGTTGGGTCCAATTAATAAACACTGCATCATAAAGTGAGGATATGCGCTCGACAAAATGTGTTTTTATAGGTTCGCTAATATCATTATCGTTAAACCAGGCAGAACTCACGTTTCCTTTAATTTTTCGTCCTTCTCCAGCGCTTGAAAGACTACGTCATCAAGTTGGTTTTTGAGTTTTTCTTTCTCCTGCAGCAACATCTCACACTGTAGAACCGCTTCCTCCAAACAGACTTGATGCTCGACCTTTGAGGTTGAAATAGCTTCTACCCTGAAAATAAGCCGTTAAAGTCGAAACGAGGAACGCCATCGGATTTAAAACTAGCTGCTGTTTGGCTAATGGATAGCCTGGAGCTGAATGCTTCTTTGTGTATCTCTTCGCTGTATGCACAAGGTTTGGTTGATAGGTAGATAAATACTTTTTTCATTTTGCCATAAAAGTTTGCAAATGCGCAACTTCGAACAATTAGTTTACATTCAACAGCAGGGAATAAAATATACACTTTGCGATCAGGAGACTGTAAAGGACTTTACGTTGAAAATGAAATTGTAAACCAAAAATAAATTAAACGTTATTATACTTGTTGAATTATGCCGCAGTTAGTAACGCCTCGGCGGGGCTCATCCCTGTACCTTTGCTCCTTGGGCGATACAACTCTTTTCAAAGTTATGACGAAGCGATGGGAACACTTTGCCCAATTTGACCAGCTCGGGAATTGAACAACGATCTCCTGTTTCAAAGGCGAGCGCGTTAACCGCTCGACCAAGTGGCCGGTAAATATATTGATGTAATAATAACCTTAAAAAGATGCCTTTCATCAATTTATTAAAGAGCTCACTACTTACTGTGCCATCGACTCTGCTTGAGCAGGTGGTGGGTTTTTGTGACAGGTAGCTTCAGCGAGCTTTTCTGAAAATAAATGTTAAATTCAATTTCCTGTAAAATGTGAACTATTAGACTATTTGGCTAGCATTCAAAATTATTATATAAAATATGCGGAAAATGAAAGTCTAAACTGCCATCAGCTCCGGATTTCTGTGACTACGATTAGTCAAAAATTATTAAATTAAAAGCGGAAAGCACCAACCAAGATTTTAAGATACTAGTAATCAGCCAAATAACAGCTTTACTTGGCTTTCACGCGGTTGAACTTCTTATCTTGAAACACGTTGCATATATAAAATTTTTCAAGGGCCGCGTTTGTCGAATAGTTTTCGCAGCAGTAACGTTAATCCACGGATAAAAGAATGTACAGTACAGTATGTTGATTGGGGTGTTTCATTTTTTCACCATTTTTGAATTTCAAAATGCCTGGGGTCCCTATAGGTGGTATTTCGGGTAAAAAGTTTGCACCTCAATTTTTTTTCAATTATGACGTCATATTGAGGTGGTCCACGACGTTTGAAATTTCTGGGGTCCGAAATCGCATGGTATGGCCATATCTCCCGAACCGCTCATCGTAGGTCGACAAAATTGGTGTCAAAATGCGCGGAAGAATCGATTTCCTATACGTGATGTAGAGCAACCTATACTCTATCAGTTTCAGAAAAAAAGTTATTTCAAAAAAAAGAATTTTTTGTTTTTTTCCACTCTTATCGCTTTTATTACGTAATAAAAGCGATTATGTGCATTAGGTAACAGTGAAACGTTGATAACTAAACAGAATTAATGAAGTTGTGCAGGGAGAGTGCCAGTTTGAATTTTATTTCGAGTCATGGCGTTGAGATCCAGTGGTACGAAGTCGATGCAATATTGCAAGGAGTTAGACAAAAACGTGCTACCCCTTAATAAAGATGTAGTTGGTCATTATTTTTACGTGAGAAAACAACTAACTGAAACGAATCCCATGTGAAAGATCAGGTCTTGATTGATGTAATAGGCCTGTGGACCAAGGCTGGTCTTCCGGTACTCAGCAAACAGAGGATAGAAGCCAAGTTGAAAGATCTGATAGAGAAGTATAACACTGCAAGAAAAAAAGTCATGAAGCGTGGAGGTAGTAAAGTTGACGAAGGGTGGTTGCATAGTTTATTTGATGTGTGCACATGCAAATGCTTTATTCCCGAAAGCCCAGTGGTTCATAACAAAAAATGTACATGCAGCTGCGAAGTGGCAGATAGTAATTGTAATTACACTTTATTCACCAAGTTGCCTTGGCCAGGAGACAGCGAAGGGACCTTTCAGTCTTCGAGTCAAGATGCCACCTGCCCATCTGTCTACCACACACGATGGAAGCTTCACACTGTCCCTTTAATTGCTGAACGTCAAGCAGGGAAGCTGTGAATACCAATTTTTATAGTCTTTGGTTCGACCCGACCGGGAATCGAACCCGAGTCTACCGCATCAGTAGCAGACGCTCTATCCACTCGACCACTGGTCGGTTTTAATAGAATACCGGTAAAGGAAATTTCTTTTTTGCAAGACCAAAGAAATGATAGGAAAATGTATATCGGAGTTCTGGATACGAGTCACACTAAAAAGGAAATAGAGCGAGGAAATCATAAGAGGAAACGGGAGGTAAACAAAGAAGTTGAACAACCCAGCACTTCTGGTTGAAACTCAGCTAAAGTACCAGTACCCGAAATCCAAATTTTCAAACTTAGAAAAAGGAATACAGCAATAGTGCATGAATTTCGTAGCAGTGAAAGCGAATCTGATCAAGACTTTAATGGGGAAGTTGATCAAGAATATGAGCCTCCAAGGGCAGCTGTGGGAGGGAAACTATATGAGAAAGTCCATTCCCATTCAGTAACTGACAGGAGCTGCGTGCAGGCAGATCGAAGGATGGTATCAATTCGACAGCAGTCTGATATTTTGAAATCAAGCCTAGGAAATGAAATAGCTGCATCACCTTCGACTGTCTACCGACAACGAGAAAAAGTGCGAAAAAGAGCTTTGGCTGAAAGTGAAAATCTTTTAAAAACCGCTTCTGCCATACAGTGGTGCTACGACGGATGCATGGTAGATAAACTAGACAGATATATCTTCCTTGGTCAATTTTATAGTGATGCTGATAAGAAGATGCACGAAAGTGTGTTAGCAGTTGAATCTTTTCTCAAGGGATTGTCTGTCACTGCAGAAACAGTTTTTAACACCATCACCCGGGAGGCTTGTAGTTTTCAACTTTCTCACATTTATTCTGTTATGGCTGACACGACTGCTCTCAATACGGGAAAAAAGTCTGGAGTTAATGCTCGGCTGGTGAAGTACTTTAATAACGAGCTAGGTCATGATATCCATACTCTGGAATGCATGTTCCACACAAATGAGATTTATCTTTCCCACGTAATTTTCTATGTTGATGGCCAAAAAAAGGGGCCTAGAGCAATGCAAGATGGAGCTTTGCTAAACTTAATAGCATTGGATAAGCCGAGCAGGGAAAAGTTAACACCAGCCAATCAATTGGACGTTCCAGTGACCAGGATAGCTGCCGTGCACTTGAGAGCTAAACTGGAGTGGTTTTCCCAGAAAAAGAGCAGCAAAGTTGATGATCACAGCTTTCGAAATGATCAGCTATGCATGCTAGTTTTGGCATGTTACATCATTGCTGAAGTTTCAGATAATTTAAAGAATCTGCTCTTTTATAAGCAAGAAAAAGTTTGCCATTCTCGATGGATCACTACCGCAAATGGATATATGCGAATACTAATTTTCAACTCCAGTAATCTCACTGCTACACAGAAAGCCAAGCTACAGAAGATCGTTTCCAACCTAATATCTGTGTACGTGCCATCCTTTTTGATGATTCATTTACACCCCAAAGCCCCTGAAGGTCCTTTTCTTTGCCTATTCCAACGTGATTTACTCTGCTCTTATTTTGAAATTGAACCAAATATATCTGAAGTTGCGATGAAGTACTTCTTGTCACATGCTTCGCAATGGCTTTCCTGGAAAAATGTTGTGTTAAGTGTGTTTGCCAAAGTTACACCATACACTGCTAAAGCAGTTAAAACTTCCCGAGTCTTTCCCCAAAGACGTGGATGTATGTGCATTGCTTCAAGACCGTTCTACTCTTCTGAAGCAGTTCTTTACAACAAAGAGTAAGGAAGCCCCGTGTATAACAACTGATATCACACCAATGTTCTGGAAATCCATCGAGAACCACAATCGCTTCACCGAACGAAGAATTGGAAGATTGAAAGGACTGATAAATAATAAAATACAAGATGATCCAACTCAACTATCGCTGTCTGATTTGCGCTTGCGTGCTCATTTGTGCAACATAGAAATTAGCGAGTTTTGAGTGAATTAAAACTTGAGAGTTGTATTGCGTCGCGCGTGTGTGTGAGTAGCAGATGTAGCGGTATTCAAGCAAGCAAATATGAGTAGTCTAGTGGAATGATTTTAGGCAGAAAAAAGTCGCAATGTTTTCAGCTGAACGTTATAAGCAACAGAAGAGAGCAGCATATGCCACTCCATAATTCTGCGTTGAGACGACAAATTTAGTTTTTTTGAAATAACTTTTTTTCTGAAACTGATAGAGTATAGGTTGCTCTACATCACGTATAGGAAATCGATTCTTCCGCGCATTTTGACACCAATTTTGTCGACCTACGATGAGCGGTTCGGGAGATATGGCCATACCATGCGATTTCGGACCCCAGAAATTTCAAACGTCGTGGACCACCTCAATATGACGTCATAATTGAAAAAAAATTGAGGTGCAAACTTTTTACCCGAAATACCACCTATAGGGACCCCAGGCATTTTGAAATTCAAGAATGGTGAAAAAATGAAACACCCTAATGTTGATGCATTTCATCTAAAACGTCATTTTTCAACACTACTTATAAGCAAATGTTACTTATGGTATTAGTCAAAACGATACCTTCTGAGGCTACAAGTTGTTTCTTCAAATCAGCGATTGAAGCTTTGAGGTCTCCGATCAATTCCTCCTTTTCGCTAATAGCGGACATTAGAGCCGTTGTGTCCAACTTTTCTTGAGTTTCAAACCACTAGAATGATTTCGTTAACTTAAAAATTGAAACAATGAATATTAGAATAATTAAGTCGTGTGCTAATTTTAAGTTATTACTGAACGACACGCTGTACAAGGTTCATAGTTAGCAACTGAGTCTTACTTTTCCATCTGATTGTAATAGGAAAATCCTCAAATAGTACGTTGTGCTTAACATATTAATATGGTTTTTCAATTTTTAGGGTCTGAATTCTTACAAATCTATGAATTTTCAAAGGGTCTGCAACAATACAAAAAATTAACCTTAATACTTCATAATGTTAGATTTAAACAATTAGTTTTTTAGTTTCATTTTACTGCAAGACGAGACAAAGCGAAGTTATTTGAACTCTTGGAAAGAAAAACAATGGCAGTTTATTTTACATGAAATTACAATAATTAAAGAAGATAAAGAAAGCATAAGTAGGGTAGCAACTGAATCTGATGACCGTATGGTCTTTTCGTTCCTTCTCAACTTTTTGTATTTATCTGGGATGTTTTTAAATTTGGTGTAAATAAATAAACCTAAATCCAGTCAATTCCGGTAGTTTACAGTGGTTGAAACTGAAATATAATTTTTGAAATTTTTTGTTCTTCTTTTGGATTTGCGGTTACAAACATTTTCAACAAATACAAAAAATACCCTAAAAAGATTTTGGAAACCCTAAATTAGTTCTCCCAGCCGAAATTTCCAGAAAAAGGGAGGGTTTCACCAAAATTGAATAGGTCATGGAATGATACTGGAAGGGTAAATGACTAAATATATTTGGTCTTTCTTTTTCACAGGAAGTTCAGGCTGAGAAAACAGATTCAGGTTTTCAAAAACTTTTTAGGGGGTTATCATTTTTGTATTTGTAAAATATCTTTGCAATCACAGTGTCACAAACTCTCTGACACTAATGCCCCAGATGGCAAAAAGAAGCAAAGTAAGAACGGCGGGATCTTTAAAAATGCGAGCTCGTTGCTGCTTAGGTCTTTCAAATGCTCATACACTAAGTAACTACCGTATCAGTATATATATATCTTATTCAAATAGAATCAAAATAAAGCATAATTAGCACAAATATAAAATATATCAAAACTATCAATTAAAAGAAATTTAGTAAAAGTAATCATAAAAAGTATTAATGGAAAGTATTAAGACAAACTTATGCCGTCCAATTTAAAACTTGCACTTCAAAAGCTACGAATATGCAAACATCCCAAACTCAAAATATTCTTAATCTCTGCATTTGCTAAACCAGGTTACAACAACAATACTATAGCTAGACTCGTAAACTGCCAACTACGAATAATATAATCCTGATCAAGATCATGGGGCAATACAGCAAGACTTCAATCATTTTACACTCTGATAAAAATTTAGTTTCTCAAATTTGTCGCTCTAGTTCACAAATACGGCACCGGGAGTTATAAATTAGATTCAGAAAGAAAAGAGCTCGTAATTCGTAATATGATATCATCAAAACAAACTTTTAAACAATTTTAAACCACACGCTGACAAGCTTGATAATAAATGACCACGATAATAACTAGAACAAACGTGGCAAAACAAGTCGAGAAAGCAACTCATTATTATTATTGTAACACACAGTCCCCCAAAAAAATATTTCAAAAATTATACTTCGATTTTAGCTATTGCAAACTACTGAAATTCGCTGGATGCTTCACCCCCTTTGACAACAAAGCAACAAACAGTACACTTTTAGTGAAAAAGTAATTTGTGAAGACAAAATCGGCGCCAAGGTTGGTCTTTTACGCAATTTAGTTACAAAAAAAGGACCTAAAAGAAACAATTGGAAGACGAATACAAACTGCTTTTGCCCGCACGAATCCGTCCTTTTTCGTGAAATAAAAACGGCTTCTAACAAATTGTTGTTGAAATGTAAACAGTGATATGTTGGACGCTATTTAGTGTTTATATTTTACGAAGCACGGATTTGCGCAATGCTGAAGAAAATTACGTCAATCTCACTTTTGCTTTGTATTCTTCAGCTTCCTCTTTGGTTTGATCTAGCTCATGTCGAAGTTTCTCTAACGTTGAATTGAGCATACGTGACCTTTCCATCTCATCATCATTGCCCTCCTGCAGCTTTCTGTTTTGTCTGCATGCCTCCTCCAGCTGGCCTCGCATTTCATTGAGGGAATTCTGCAAAGCTGGAAACAACCAATTTGTTCAAGGTACAGGTGTCATAGACTTGTTTTTTTTCCGGTTATTTGTCGGTCAATGACCTTACTTTTTGGTGAATGACCGAAATAAATCATCCGATCCGATTCGGTCAAAATGACCAAAAAATTGACAAGATTTAGAACGCATGAGCTAAAATCGCATTCAAATGACGAAAATTACCAAATCAATTACAAAACGACTGAAAATTTGTTTGATTTGACATTTAACCGCAGTTTTAAACCCTGGAGGTTCGGTTTTAAACCCTGGAGGACCCATTTAAAACTAGAAACTCTGCTCAAGTAATTACTAATTAGGCAATTGAGCTTTTTGCAGCTAACAAAATGTTGTTGGTTTTGTTTTTTTAGGCGTTGGTGGTGCTACCAAACTCCCTCATAAAACCCGAGAATCGAGTTATACAATAAGTCTGGGCCAGAGGTCAAAGATTGAGGAAAAAAATAAAATCGATTTGTCGGCTTACTAATTAGGCTAATTTGAATATTCACTAGTAACAACCAAGGTTGGATCCATTCAATTTTGAAATTTAAATTGATGTAGATTGTATTAGTAGAACTTGTGAGCGGATTCCAATTCTATCCAACACAGGTAACAACTACATCACAGCCATCAAATATTATCATTTAAATCACGCTTAAAATTGAAAAAAAAGGGTTACAGTCGGGAAAAAGAATATACAAACAAGCGCTTGCGATTGCACGTCAAAAGTAACCACAGCCGTTAATCATGCATAGTTGCCTACTTACTTGAGGCAAGGGAGTCATTTTCAATTCTATCGATTTCTCGCTTCTCCAGCTCAACGACTTGAGCCGACAAGTGAGCAACTTTCTTTTTCAGTGTCTGGTTCTCCAGGTCATCATCATCCTTCTCTTCTTTGAATTGTTCGATTACATTATCTTGCATTTCCACCTACGAGTTAATCATTCCACTCTAATTATAATTTAATTACCGGTATGTTTCTGACGTTTGCGGACCAGGTTTTAATGTTTAATCGTATGCGCCCTTTCTGGCTTCTAGAGTACAACTAAAACTGCGACTACTATAAACTAGCATTGCGAAAAAAGTCCTTCCACAGGATTTTCTGTATTACTTGTTTTAAATAGTTGCAGTTCTAGTGGCTCTGCCTTTAGGCTCCCGCGCTAGCAGCCTATAGGCCAGAAACCACACGAGCAATTAAGATTTATTTAACTATATAATTTCTAAAGCAGCTTAGTGTTCAGTTTTGGTGTTGGAAAATCTTTCTCTAAAAAGCGAAAGCTCTCGAAGGTCAATGAGAAATTGGCGAAACAGCCATTACTACTTTCAGTTCAGTTTCAATAGAATAGGACAGACTAGTCCTACTTGTGATTTCGCGCTAAACTCATGCGCATCGACCACAGTGATCGGCCGCTACACTAGACTAACAATATCATTTACAACAGAAAAACTTTGTAAGCGTTCTTACTTGCTCTCTTAAAGAACGTAAACGCAAATCAAACTTGTTCTCCATCTCCTTCATTTTGCTGTTGTATTCCTCTTTAACATTTTCAAACTGCAGTAACATCACCAAATTAACATTAGAACTATAGTGAATTTGAAAGTTGATACTTGTATTTGACACTAAAACTAATTTAGTGTTTTGTATTCGCAACATAAAATATAGACTAAGATACTTTTAACTAATTTTAATGAGCAAAATTGTGATATAGAAATTATGTAATGAAACCTTTAATATTGGTTGTGATTGAGAA
Source organism: Trididemnum nubilum (assembly GCA_963965965.1). Lineage (NCBI taxonomy): Eukaryota > Metazoa > Chordata > Ascidiacea > Aplousobranchia > Didemnidae > Trididemnum > Trididemnum nubilum. Next base: position 10,084,073 of record OZ014476.1, on the reverse strand, counting down.
TTTAATTTTGTTTTTATCTGTAGGTTTTTGTTTGCTGTAATGCTAAAAATAATATTAACTAAGATAAACTTTACAGCAAAAATGGAAACTTTAGATTTTAGATTTAGAGCACAAATTAACACAAGCAATATTATAAAATACTTAGTACTTAAAACCCGAAAACTATTCATTATCCAAATATGAATCGACTTTTTTACAATTTTTTTAGAAAAACCAACCTTTGATAACAGATGTAGATTTTTTTCCTTTTCCTTCATTAGCTCATCCTGGAGAGGTTGCAAACTGGAGTGATCGCAAATATCCTCAGACATGAATACGTCATCCTTTTTGAAAAAAAGTATTAGGCTGGGAAAATTGATTTATTTGTTTGTTTCGCCGATTAACACTTGCGACTGAACAAGATTAACTGCCTCCCTCGTCTTTTCCGACAAAATCGGTATTTGCAAACCTCTATTTCGTGAATGATCCCATTTATTTTTGATGAATTTTAGACCTTTACTCTTAATTTGTCTTAAAAGAAAATACAACCAATACGTTTCACTTTAATACTTAGTTAGTTTAGCAATGACTTGGGTACTCTATGACAAGTAACAAAACAGTTAGTAGAGTAAGTAACTAAATTAAAGACTGTAAAAGTTGCTAGATGCTACTACTTTCGTTTATTTTATATTTGCAGAGAACGTTTAGACGCATAAGAACGTTTACGCGGAAAAGACGTTTAGCGCCGACACATTTGTGCACTGAGCGGTTAGGCACTAGAGCAGATTTCAGATGCATAATTTCAAAAAAGGCAATGATGAAAAGTGAAAACGATTGAAAAAGCCAACCTACCATCCTGCAACGTTTTCTTCTGGTAACTGTGCTTTCGAGAAACGATTCTTCTTTGATGGAAGGCAATTCTACAATAATTAAAATTCAGATCGCAAATATATTTTATTTAACAAGTAGCCTCGGCCAAGAGACAGTGAAGTCTTCGAGTCAAGCTGCCACCTGCCCAACTGTCTACCAGACACAGTGGACAGGGTTGCTGAGAAAGTTCAAAATTAAATTCCAGAACTTTTTAGGTCATTTTCCGAGACTGTTTAAGGCTATTTCTACAGAACTAAAAATTTAATTTTCACTATGATGACTCTTTCAAGTATTTAATTTTTTGTAATTATTACTTAAAAATTTTGATGTAAGCATTTGCATTACTAGTTACTGACTACTAGCAGTAAATGAGTACCTCATTGCAATAAATTAATGCCAATTAAGTCCAGACGAAACACGGGAAAACCTTCCAGACATTTTCCAGGACTTCAAATCAAACCCGAATCAAATCAAATCTTTCATTTCACTTGCTGCAATATGCCGAAGCGTGAAACGAGTTAGCGGGGCCTATCTCTGCGTCATTCCGCCTGGGCAACACAGCTCCACTCAAAAAAACGTTGTAGCGGTGGCGAGCTGTTGGCAACACTGTGTCCGCTTTGAGGTGCCCGAGATTTGAACCTCAGACCTCCCGCTCCAGGGATGAACGCGTTACCGCTCAACCAACTGGCAGGTTTTTTTCCAGGACTTATAAACAAAATTCAAGAACTTTCTAGGATAGCAAAAAAAAATCCTGAACTTTTGAAGGGTGTGGCAACCCTGAGTGGAGGCATAACATTGTCCCTTTTTACTGCTGGACGTCAAGAATGAAAGCTGTGAATACCAATTTTTATAGTCTTTAGTTTGACCCGACTAGGAATCGAAACCAAGTCTACAGTTTCAGTAGTAAACGCTCTATTCACTCGACCACTGATCGGTATAAATCCCAGGGGCTAGTACTCAATTTCACAACACTCAAAAAGTGGGCGCCCCGTCATCACAGAGGCCGCCACCACTGATGGGCACCCAATGGTCGTATCTTACTGACTGGGTGGGCGGCTTCACTGTTCTGCCCAAAAATTACACGGATTGAATTTACACTTTTTTTTGAGTTCACCATCTGTGGATACAATTTAAAATCACAGCTGCAATACTTACCATCTAAAATGGGAGGAAATTTAAATGTGCTTGTAATTGGTGTTCCTGCAGAAATCCCAGAGGCTCCTGGACACCACGTTTCCCTGCGTTGTTTCTACAAAAAAAATTTCAAGGACATTTAAAATTGGATTAAAAAAAAAAAAAAACTATAACAAACGCACTGAAATTTAATATTTTATTACAATATCTTTGAGACTGATATCATAGCAAAATTAACTTATTTTAAAGCACTAATTTTTGTAATGTATTTTGCATTTTTTATTCCCAATTAGCCTACGGTTTGGTCAGCTAGTAGAGTACATATAAAACATGCAAATGCTAAATTCACAAGTTACTAAGTAGAATCATCAAAATTATCACCAAAACAAATCTACGCAAAAAAGTTCTTCCTCTGATTAAAAAACATGAAAAATTGACTTTCGACGACTTGCTTACTTATAAAATGGCTGCTTTTATGTTCAAATATCGATTAAACAAAGTGCCATATAATCTTCGCCAATACTTTACATTGACCTCTGACATCCACAAACTTAACACTAGAAGCTGCTCATCCGACACTTACATTTTATTCCAGTTTAAAACAATCAAGCTTCAAAATTCAATAAAGTTTGCATGTGTAAAAGTTGGAATAAACTACCACATGAATTCAAAAATTGTTTTTTGAAAGTATTTCTCAAAAAAATTAAAAATTCTTTTTTGGATAAATATTAATGTCCTTTTCGTATTTCTGTGTTGAAAGACCAACAAATATACACATGTTTTCAAAAGTTTACTCAGTAGTGAAATTAACTTAATATTTAGCTATCTGCAATATACTGCTTGATGATTTTTTTTTTTTTTTTTTCAATCTTTTATTAACATTTTATATCAGTCTGTCGCCAGCTGGCGATGATCTGGTTCTATTTAGGTTGCCACTTTACTCGAAGACGCTTAAACGGTAGGGTATTTCATTTTTCACCATTTTCGATTTAAAATACGTTCGGGGTCGCATCTGATAGAGTTTTCGACACTGATCAGATGTGCGAAATTTTTTTCGTTTATGACGTCATTAAGAGGTTTCAGCGGGCCTTTGAAGTGACGTCATAACGCATTTTTGCAAATTTTTCGTATCTCGAAAACGGCGTACGCTAGAAAGCTGGGAGTGGTGTCAAAATGCGCAGAAGAGTCGATTTCCTATACCTCCGCTAGAGACTACAATAGCGTATCTCCACCAGAAAAAAAGTTATTTGAAAAAAACAAAATTTAGCGTAAATGCTGTTATGACATTTACGTCTATGCCTACTGATGCAGGCAATTCTTTTATTGTTGCGCAATTTAATATCTTGTTATTGTACCGATAATAGTAGTACTGACCTACACGGTCTTCCATGGAGCAGACTGTTAAGAGCTAGACGTAAGGTTGCAGGAGCAGAGATATTGAGCTATGCTGAGTGCCAACTTGATCTATTTTCTTTTAGTGTTTTACAGTTACCAGAACATCATTAGTTTGATGGTTCAATATGTGATCATATCGCTTAATTTTTAAATTTTTGTTACCTGGTTTCTGCAGAGCATGTGATAGTTTATCCATGCGGTATTGGAATGGGGGTGGTCACTGCCCATTGGCCTAGCTGACGGGAGAAATTTGCCCCCCAGATGTGGGTCCCTTCTGAAACGTGCGCCCCCCCCCCACCTCAGTTGCAACGAATATCTCGAAAGAAGCAAACAACAAAAGAGGAAACGGTCCTTTCTTAAATTCTGCTCGAGACCTTTTAAATTGAGTCGAGTTCTCATTAATCACATCTTAGCTTTGGGAGTGCGGTTCATTCTACTAAGTTTGATTTCCAAGGGTAGCTCTGCAGTTGGCCCAAAAGAAATTTAAAGATGGTTGTAAAAAGATCGGATTCTAAAAAGTCGTTGGTCAAGTTTTTTTAAACCAGAAACTAATAAATTGTCCTTTAACACAGATCTCATCAATCACTGTTATTATTCGCGAAAGTGATGCACTGTAAATCAAGACCAGAGTTTTTGAATAAAATGCCTGGTTTTAATGACTTAATAAGAAATGAGGTAGTGAATGACATCTTCTGGATATGGTAAGCTGTAGGGTTACTAATCATCAACTACAGTCGAATCCAAACAAAATTTAATGTGGTGGCAATGTTTGAAGGAGCAAAGAAATGGGCAAAAGTTCATCAGTGTAACGACACTAGTTTCAGAGGAATGGTTGGACAAGATTTATAATATACGCAAGTGCAAGATTTCTAAAAAAACAGAAGTATTTAAAGACAAGATTTCATGTTACTCCCGACGGGAAAATAGAATTCCGAAACAAGAGTTAACGTTCTTGAGTGATCAAAAAGCTTGTCTAACCATTTCTCTGAACTGAAGTCGATACACTTACATAAATTTTTGCCCATTTTAACTTTGCTACCACCTCATTAAATTTTGCTTGGATCTGACAGAAGTTGATTGGTAACCCTGCAGCTTGCCATATCCAGATGATGTCATCTACTACCGTGTTTCCCCGAAAATAAGACAGAGCTTATATTAATTTTTACTCCAAAATATGGCACTAGGGCTTATTTTCGGGGGATGTATTATTTTGATACACCGGTATCAAAAAATGAAGTTACAAAGTAAAAATTACGAGATTTTAAATAAACAGAAATTACGAAAAAAGATCTACATTTACTTGCCATTAACATGTATATCAAAATGTATGTATACATGTACATACAGGCCATTAACACGTATATCATGTATATCTTTCTGCCACTTGCCATAAGTAATATCTTTCGTCTTTCTGCCGCTCTCAACTAGGGCTTATTTTAAGGGTAGGGCTTACATTAAAATCATCCTCAAAAATCACGCTAGGTCTTATTTTGCGGGTAGGTCTTATTATCGGGGAAACACGGTACCTCATTTCTTACGTTACTAAGACCAAGCATTTTTCTGGTTTTGATTTACGGTGTAACTCTCGCAAATAATAGTAGCGATTGATGAGATCTACGTTCAGGGACAACTTATTCGTTTCAGAGTTCACATACTTAATCAACGACTTTTTTGTAGACGATCTTTTCACAACCATCTTTAAATTTCGTTTAGGCCTACTGCTACCCTTGGAAATCAACTTAAAATGACCGCACTCCCAAAACTCTGAGATGTGATCAACGATAGCTGGAAACCCTCCTCACCAAACAATTTGAGACAAGAATCAAGGTGCTTGATCGTAAGCAGTTGCTTGCCTTCCCCCAACCAATGCCGCATGAATAAACTATCACATGCTCTGCAGAAACCAGGTAACAAAATTTGAAAATTAAGCGATATGATCACATATTGAACCATCAAACTAATGATGTTCTGGTAACTGTAAAACACTAAAAGAAAATAGATCAAGTTGGCACTCAGCATAGCTCAATATCTCTGCTCCTGCAACCTTACGTCTAGCTCTTAACAGTCTGCTCCATGGAAGACCGTGTAGGTCAGTACTACTATTACCGGTACAATAACAAGATATTAAATTGCGCAACAATAAAAGAATTGCCTGCATCAGTAGGCATAGACGTAAATGTCATAACAGCATTTACGCTAAATTTTGTTTTTTTCAAATAACTTTTTTTCTGGTGGAGATACGCTATTGTAGTCTCTAGCGGAGGTATAGGAAATCGACTCTTCTGCGCATTTTGACACCACTCCCAGCTTTCTAGCGTACGCCGTTTTCGAGATACGAAAAATTTGCAAAAATGCGTTATGACGTCACTTCAAAGGCCCGCTGAAACCTCTTAATGACGTCATAAACGAAAAAAATTTCGCACATCTGATCAGTGTCGAAAACTCTATCAGATGCGACCCCGAACGTATTTTAAATCGAAAATGATGAAAAAATGAAACACCCTATTAAACGGTCCCTTCTTGGCCAAACTATTTCTTCTTTTACGTAGTTTGAGTATGTTCATTTTGTTTCGTTTCAATGAAATACAACTCCTAATACTACAAAAATTTCGTCGGTGTTTTCATGGAAAGCTCAAAGACGAACTAGTGGAATCTAAAATATCAAAAACAAAGAAAAACAAAAGGAAATATTGATTCCGATTCCAGTACTTCAAGGGAGCCACGTGTATTGAAACATTATGCAGAAAAAAAATCGAATCTTTGTTGATCCAAGTATTATTGAAACAAGGCTAGCTTAAATATTTGACGAAGTGGCCAATTGGACTAGGGTGGAGGTTTTCACAGCAACATAACCAGATTCAAATTCAACACTAACATTGTTTAGGTTCTTATATCAGGCGATGTAGAAAATTATCTTTAATTTACCGATTCATAGAAGTAGCAAATTCAGCAAGAAAAAAACTTTCAACAATTATAATTGGAGTTCCAAATCCTCATATTTAAGGCGATCTGTTTGTTCTTCATTTACGAGCTAGATTTCTGCCATACTTTGTTATTAGCAGAGAAAAAATGGGAAAGCAACTGGGAAGCTTAAAAGGCAAAATACGTTTAAGAAAGTGCAGATTCGTCCGAAACACGCAAATGACACTTCGTGAATGGTGGATAAAAATAAATGAAGCAAATTAAATGCTTTGCATTTAATTGGAAGCAGAGCAAAAGAGTAGCTAAGTGTTAGTCACCTTATTAACAGTGGTGGCAGGCCTGCTGGACACCAACAACATTCGAGTGAGATTTTCAATCTTTTCTTCATATTTGTGACGTTGTAATGCGGATTTTTCGTTTTCTTCATTCTCCTTCGTGAGCTAAATCGAGAAAAACTTTTGATTATAAAGCAGGTATCACGTCGTTTTAGCTAAATGAATTTCGAACCGATCGCCTTCTTAGTTACATTATGATTGCTGACAGCGCATATTTCACTTTGCAAAAGCTAGCCTTTCCGGATAACGCTAATGATTAATTAGCATTTCTGAGGGGGCGTTTAACAAGTCTTGCAACTGTTGCACTAAGTTCTTCTCAAGTGTTCTAAAATCATTAAAAATTAAATAGTTAAACACAATATTGCGTCTAAAATAAAAATGTATCCAAGAAATTCCTTTCGAAAACTAGCATACCACATCACTATTGCTAAATAAATCAAAGGCAATTCTGAAATCAAGTTACAAAATGAGCATAGATCAGTAATCAATATACTCACATTGTCTGAGCAGCACAAATTATTTGCCACTGCTTTAAAATAATATTAATTAAAAAAGACAGTACATTTTGTCTTGTTCATTATCCGAAAACGTATAAACCAGGTACTCGGCGTTTATCTAGCTAGACCAGGAGTCGGCAACCTACGGCCCAAGGCATTTTACCCGACCCGCGACCTTTTATTGTCATTCGGCCCGCAACCTTTTTTCGATGATAGATATGCAGCAAAATAAACCGCCAAAATGATTCTCATTTCCGGGCGAAAACCTTTTTTTGTGGTGTTCGCCACCAATTTGTCCGAAAAAAGGCCTGAATTTCTGGCGAAGATCTTTTTTTTGGTCCTCCCTATCAGGGTTGGAAAAATTACTTGGTCTTGCTTCAATTACAATTACAATTACAACCTAAAATTTTCAATTACAATTACAATTACAATTATTCAAGTTCAAGTAATTGTAATTCAATTACAATTTCAATTACAATTACAAAGAAAAAATTCTCAAAACGTTGCAACCAATTCAGTTACAGACGAAGCTTCGAGTTTTGCTTATGTCAACTCTGTGGATTTGTTTAAATTGTTTTGTATTTTTATACCAGACCTATCAAAGCCCCATTTTTCTCTATTCTTGTTCTTCCATCAATCTTTGTTTAACTTTAATTTTTGCAATACATAATTTCGCTTGCAAGCAATTGTCAATAGTAAACAATTGTAAACAAAGTAAAATTTTGGGATAGCAGTTTCCCTCCCCTGCTCCCCCTGGCTACGTCCCTGGTATTATACCGCAGTTAGTTGTGCAAAAGAAAATAAATTTTAACACAATTAAAAAGTGTAAAAAAATTGAAAGTGTGTACGTTACAACTTCAAGTTACAATTACTATTTAACACTATTTTAACTTTTACCAATAAGATCACATATTTAGCATGATCATACAAAAAAGAACCATTAGTGACGCTTTGACAAACGAACGAACGAACGAACGAATTACTTTGACAATGACATGCACACAATGGCAAACAAGCAAAAAAACAAAAAAGCTCACAAAATCTTAATATCACAAATAGCATTGAAGTTACAATAGTTACTTATCAACAATCAATGTTTGTTGCTTGCTTGGCCCAGTTAATTCTGAATTATCAACATTAAAGAATCATAATGAAATCAATGAACAATACTAATTAGCAATTATTAACGAATTCGAAACAACACAAAAAGTTAACAGTTAACACTATGAGAAATATAGTTTTTTACTGGATATATGATGAGTAACCGCAACATTGCTAAAGAACACTCAGCAATAGATCACATATTGTTATGAAACACAAATATCAGCTTTCAGAGGCATAATTTGCAGTGAGTAATCACTGCGTCTAAAACAAAGAAAACTGTTAGAAATGACTTGGAGTACAACAGCATTAAAAAGAAAGAGTAAAACTACTGCAGGTGTATCTTAGCAGCAATATTGTTTCAGCACTTTTCAATAATATACACTAAAACAACCACACCAGACTGTGTAATGCAAAGCAGTTATTCCTTTAAAAATTGATCTTATCATACAGTGATTGATTGCATTTTATGAACATCAAAGAGCGAAATGTTGCTGTGCCTAACAAACTTCGATCGGATGTGTAAAAATTACCAGCTATTGAAAAGACTCGCTCAGAAGGCGCTGATGTGGCTGCACATCCAAGATATTCTCTAGCTAATTGGGATAAATGTGGAAACTTTTTTTCATTGTTCTTCCAAAAGGAAAGCGGATTTTCATCAAATGAAATAATCTGTTCTTGCAAGTATTCAGTGACCTCATCTTGCTTGAAGTGAGGATCAGAAATAGAGGTACTCTTGCTTGTGTCGATAAAGCCCAACAGGCTAGGCCGTTTCACCAAGGGTTCAGACGTAACTTCGTCTTCAGCTCGTAGAACTGCAACAGCAGATCGTTTAATACACACTAAAGTAGTGAGTCGTGCTATCACACTCTGTTTGAGTTCATCTTCTTGGATCCATGCAGTTTTGAACCTTGGGTCAAGCAGAGCAGCGATCTGGTTGTCTCGACAATCCAAAAATGACTTCAATCGTTTATGAATAGATTGTTGGAGAGATGTAATAAGGCCATTGCAATATCTAAAACTTTGATTTGAAAAAGCATTGAACTTTTTTTGAAGTCCAACTACAACTGGGCATATGCTAGATGCTGTTACTCGTTTATCTCCCTCCACTTCTAGTAACGCTTCTTGAAATGGTTTTAAAACAGTAACCAATTCATTTAAGGCCAAAACATCGTGATCCAAAATTTTTTCCGTTGATCCCATTAAATCCAAAGCATCATTTACGTAGCTGTGGTTTTTCAAAACGCTTTCTATCATTGTCAGCTGAGAGTTCCATCTTGTTGCGTTCTGAGCTCTTAAAACCAAGCCTTTTTGTCGCAGAAATGGCGACGCAATGGTGGACTTTCTGACAGAATTAACAATTTTGCTTATTTTTGCAAGCAGTTTTCCAACGAAACTCTTTAAAAACGAAGGTTGATGTAAACCGTCACGTATACACAGTTGTTTAGTATGCGCAAAGCAACTTATTCTTTGAGGTAGGTCTGCTAACAAGTTGTCTACGTCATCAACATCAGACTCTTCTTCCAATTCCATGTCATCTTCATTTGTTCTGACCTCATGATGCTCGGTTTGGTTCCCATGCTGCTCATCACGCTCTAAAACAAAGTTTGGCAAAGAAATGGAAAATGCTTTAATCATGGAAGAGGCATTGTCGGAAACTATCTTATTCACCCTATTCCAAATATCATATTTGCTTGCGATTGAATGATAAGTAGTTGCAATATTGTCTGCTGTATGCCTACCTGCAAATGAATCTACTGCTAGCACAAAAGATTTTAAAGTCCACTTTTCATCTACAAAGTGAACGGTCATCCCCAAAAAACTTGCCATGTTTCGATTTGTCCATAAATCGAGGGTAATGTATATGTGATCCAAAGTAGACAGCTCTTCTTTTATCACATTTTCCATTTGTTTCATGACTTTAGGCAGCATAGTGTTTCTGACTGTTGGACGGCTGGGAATTGAATATCTTGATTCAGTCGTTTCCAAGAGCTTTCGAAAAGTTGGACTTTCCAAAATATTGAGTGGAAGTTGATCGCAAGCAATGGAATTGATCAAAGCTTTGGTTATGGTTTTCTGTCGAACGTCATTTCTAGAAAACTTTTCCTGAGTTTTTTTTTTGACTAGAAAAGCTGACATTGTGGTTTGGTCGTTAGGTCTATTGCTATCAGATTTTGAATGCTGGCGACTTTTTGTAGCTTTTAATTTAAGGTCCATGTATTTAGCATGATGTTTCGGACAGCACCTTTTCAAATGAGTGATCAAATTTGAGGAGGCCTTTGTTGAAAATTTTACTTTAGCTTTACAATGCTTGCATTGTGCAATATTGTGCTCTTTTGTTGAGTCAAAAAATTTGACATGAAGCTCTGATAGTTTCGATTGCTCAACCTCACAGTTTTCACTTTCTTGTTCATCTTCTCTTTGCATCATACTTTGTAACAAAACTAAATCAATCGTAATTTGCCTCGTAAAAAATAGAATAGGCTAAATGCTAGAAGAAAATTGAAGAAAATTATAGTATTCGGTAGAGAAAATAAAGTGCAGAAAATATCCTCAACTTTTGTTGATGAATTTACAAAAGTCTGCTTGACATCTTTATTTACAATACCGTATATGCTTCTGCTGAGTTTTTTAGGTAAACATCAATTTTTCATTCATTTTTTAATCGTAACCACCGCAATAATAGCAAATCACTAACAATGCAAAAGAACAGTAGGCGCTACCAGTCCAGTACCACGGCAGGTTACCCTATTTTTGAGTTCACATCTGCTGTACTACGCTCAGTACAAGCTAAGTAACTATCAGATGGGCTTATGCTTCACTTATGGCTTTGGTCTAACGTTACAACAAGGAGAAACTAAAATGTAACATCGCAAGCGAAATCCGGGGACTTCGCGAACGTATCTCACTTCAGTGAACTAAAGAATTTTACAATTGTGTTAAAGCGTGTTTATGGTTGTTGATACTGATAGTCAGATCTGAAATACTCTGCTTTTGAGTTTCATAAGGTTTTATTAACTTGATCAGGTTTGTGGTTAACGGCTTTCAAACTTTTGCGTTAAATTCCCATAATTACTTTCTATGATTAAAACCACGATTAATTTTACTAAAAACTATAGGATACCTGTAAATTAACACAAAAATATTGTCGACCGCTAACAAGCCAGTCTTGCGGTCAACTAATGCTTCTTATCTGCTCGAACTTCGATTCGTTACGTGCCTTTGTTCAGATAGTGGCTACAAATTATTGTCCATTTACAATCGTGTTGACAGATGAGGGTACGAAAATGACGGCATAGAGAAAAAGCTTCCAGCGTATAAAGATCGATTTAGTAAATACTCAGACAAGAATGACAATTGGGAAACCATAATGCTTAGTTAATTGATACACAGAAAAATTGGAATGCGATTAGCTTACATGTCCCATTTGGCATAGTCTCCTCAATGTGGTCCACCAAATTTTGTTACCTTTAATCTTTGATTCATATTTACCTATCCAATAGTAATAGATTTAATTTGTTTAGCTTTTGCAGCTAATTGGGGTAGGTGTCAACATAATTGGAGGATCCCTATAGTTATCAGCAAATCAATAAATTTCGCTGCTCATCTATCAAAATAGTCGAGTAAAAACAAAGGTCCTACGCGCGCGCGCAAAGTCCCAATTAACAACATTTTCACTTGGCCAAAGCACATTACCAACTTTGACCATAGATCATGGCAATCTTTAGCATAGATGCTTTAACCAGCTCATAGCTTTTTGGCTAGTATTCTATTGCATGGTTTCCACCGGTTACAGACACGTCTATGTCAGGCTATTTGTTGGCTTATAGTTAGTGCTAGTTATGATTAGAGTACGTGCTGACTTTAGGTCATGCATATGATTAACCCTATCCCTAAAACTAACTCGAACTATCCCTAGCCTACTTTGATGCTCGCTTTGTGACGTCAGATGTGATTGCAACCGGTAGCATATTGATATTGTTCAAACACATTGTGTTATCATCCATCTTAGTGAATAATAGAGTAATTGTAATTGAAAATAGGCAGAAAAATTTTCAATTACAATTACAATTATTCACTTTTAAAAATTTTCAATTACAATTACAATTACAGCAAAATCGTGTAATTAATTACAATTTTGTCAATTACAATTTTTCCAAGCCTGCTCCCTATCAATACGGCGGAAAAAAGGCCTGAATTTCTAGCGAAGACCCCCTTTTTTTTTTTTCGGTCTTTGCCATCGATTTGTCCGAAAAAATTTGTCTGATTTGTCTGAAATTCTGGCGAAGACCTTTCTTTTTTGATCCGCTGGTACCTTGTTAGGACTGAACGTGGCCCACTAGTTCAAACGGTTGCCGACCCCTGAGCTACACCAACGCATAGCATCGTTTAAGGCTTCAATTTGCACGTCCCGTGAAAAGCTGAGCCACTATCAAGGGTATCGAATAAACTGCTTGTCCAAGCTAATCCACCCCAATTAAAAAATTTTGCAAACGAGGAAGTACAACCATCAGTCCGATAGCAAGTGTACCACTGTACCTCCAAAATCTTTTTCTTCAACTGATTAATTTCTTTCTTTTGTCGGAAAAGCAGAGCCTCGTCTGAAAGCACTTCGTTAACAGTTGGCTTGTTCTTCACGTCTTTTGCTCGACTGGCAAACTGCAAAGCATAAGGGAATAGTTATGCAAAACAATTCTTTCTTGTGGCAATTTTCAATGCCTCACAGTCCTCGAAAAGTCCCGCAATTACGTAGTCTGACGTGATCAGTGGTTTGCTTTTGCACATTTGCAGAATCATCAAGTCGCTAACGATGGAAGGATACCCAGCTCAGTTTTTAAAGGAACGGGCTGGTGGCCGAAAGGTTGTAGATTTCCGAAGTGGCAACGCATGGTATTAATGGTTACGCCCTTGGTAAAGATGATTAATGCTTATTTTTTATTGGGTGTAAGTACGAACGGCCTCACCCATCCTGACAATACCTATAACGCTCAAAAATAGCCTGTGTATTGGTAATGGTGTATTCTAACAGATGCAGAGTCCCTAAAGAAACGAAAACCAACTGTAAAAAATTTTTGCAGGAAGTATGATGAGGATGAACTAATATCCTAAGCGTTTTTGCCTTCTATACGTGAGAGAAATTCATCTTTAGAGCAAGTTCGTTTGTTTTTTAATTTTTGCTATTCATGACGTCATGGATGCTGCACTACGTTGACGTCATCGCGATGAACACTAACTAATTACCCTCAAAGTGCTCTCCGTTTCTTCGTGGGCTGCCAAAGTCACAGTGCAAATAATTGCTGTGAGAGAATTTCCTCCCAATGAAGATTGCAGAATCCGAGTTAACTTGGAATCTCGGAAACTGATGTACCTAAAAATGACAATATATAAATCTTCCCGTTATTTATCACCACATTAAATGCATTACAAATGTATTTGATAATTGCAATTATATATTTTATTCGCCAATTTGCTTTGGACAGGAGAAAGTGAAAAGGACCTTTTAGTCTTCGAGTCACGCTGCCACCTGCACACTTGTCCACCACACCCGGTGGAGGCTTCGCACTGTCAATTTTTTAAGTTTTTGGTTCGACCCGACCGTGAATCGAATCAGAGTCTACCGTTTCAGTAGCAGATGCTCTATCGACTAGACCAGTGATCGGTTATCACTGGTTATGTTATTACAACCGAAACAGTATTATTCCCCCTTTCCCAGGCGGATCAAAGTGTCCTGGCGTTCAAGGCTGATTTGCACGACGGTGGAATTGAGCGTCAGGTCTTCAAATTTGTTTCATCCATGAGTGGCTTTTCAGAAATTACAATAAATAAACACCATATTTAACTTGATTCGTAATGTAAAACTTGACCTAAAGTTATCTTTGTGCTTGATTTGTACACGAATATTCTTTGCTGATAACCGAGAATTGCAAACCAACTAAACTGCATTGAAACACTTACCCCTTGTCACCACTTGTTTCAGCCGCTTTACAAATCTGATTGATGACTTGTCCCAAAATCATAAGGCTCTTGTTAATGTAGCGACCTTCCTTCAAACGTTGTCCTTGTGCTCCTGTTTGGTGAGCCCGCTCGGATCCCGCTAAGTCGACGAAATTCTAATTGAAACAACATTTTGTCAAAGGCTTCGCAGTTTATCGGAGAAGACTAAAGAGTCATTTCTACGATCGATTTAACCAGTCAGATTTAATCGATTTAACCTTCATCCACTCGACCACTGATTGGTTAAATCGATTTAACCAATCAGTGGTCGAGTGGATAAAGCGTCTGCTACTGAAAAGGTAAACACGGGTTCGATTCCCGGTTGAGTCAAACCAAAGACAATAAAAATTGCTATTCACAGCTCTTCTGCTTGAAGTTCAACAATGAAAAGGGAAAGTGTGTGGTTAACAGTCGAGCAGGTGGCAGCTTGACTCGAACACCGAAAGGACCCTTTGTTACCTCCTGTAATAAACCGTAATTACAAATATAGTTAATCAAGATCTATATTCTACAGTTTGAAAAAAATCGTATTAAGCAATTCAGTAAGATCTATTCAGTTCTTCCGTGATCCGATCGTTTTGCTATTTCCAAGACCGAAAACCAGCCCAAATCCTAACTCTAAAGTAAGTTTTTGTAAATAAAGAATCAAAAGATCGCAATGCGAATTGAAATTACGTCATAGAGACAACGCTACCAATTCGTGAAAATAAATAGAAAAAAAGGATAGTAATTACGTAAGTACATTTTGCGAAAATAATCCCGGAAAGATTGCCCAGCCATTTCAATCTCACTGGAGAAGGTGGAAATCGCAACACCACAAAATGAGAATAAGTTAAAATATGCACGTCTCTTCCCTGCCCTTCCCCTCCAAAAGTGGCTCAACTAATGAACGATTAACAATTACTACAAGTATTGTCATTTACCAGCTGTCCGACACGAATAGCGGTTCCTTCCTCAGTCGATTGGTTTAAACACATTCTTTCTCTGCTTTCAATTACCTAAAAATAAACTTGTATAATTTTTATGAACTTCGTGTAAAATGAAAAGTAAGTCAAATAC
This sequence comes from Trididemnum nubilum, assembly GCA_963965965.1. Taxonomy (NCBI): domain Eukaryota; kingdom Metazoa; phylum Chordata; class Ascidiacea; order Aplousobranchia; family Didemnidae; genus Trididemnum; species Trididemnum nubilum. The sequence goes on along the minus strand of OZ014476.1, from coordinate 10,068,787 downwards.
ATACAAGATGCTGATCGCGACGTTTTGATGCAACCAGTTTGACGCGAAAGGTTTTGCACCGGTCACGTTAAGGTTTGGAGGTTAAGCTTAAAATTAGGGTTTCACGACAAAACTAATTTTTGTTGTTTTTCGGTCATTGACCTAAGTTTGTAATAAATTACTGCAAATAAATCAGCCAATTCGATCAAAATGACCCCATACTTGATAAAATTTTGAATTCATGACTAAAATCGCGTCTAATCGTTTTGCGTGCTGCTGGCCTAAAGGCTACCAGCGCGGAAGCCTAGGGTAGAGCCACCAGAACGACGACTACTTAAAACAAGCAATGCGAAATTTAAAAAAAAAAATTGTTTTTGCATTTCTTGTTTTAAATAGTCGCCGTTTTCGTGGCTCTTCCCAGGCTTCTGCGCTAGTAGCCTTTAGGCCAGAAGCACCAAAACGATTAAACATTAAAACTCTGGCCAGCAAACGCCAAAAACATCTTAATTGGCTTATTATTGAAATCATAAAATCGCGTCTTCAATCATGAAAATGACCAAAAAATAACCTCCAATTTTGGATATGAGAAAAAAGAAATACAGCATTGAAACGTTTTAAGGATTGAAATAAGAGTTTGAGTTAAAAACTGACCACATTATAACCTCTCGCGTCAAATCTATCAAATTAAAAACTTTTGGACCCAACAAAACATACCATTTTGAAAATTGTATGTGATCGACTGCTCTGGACATTCATGTTCGTTGCTCCGATTTGACGGATCTGTTCACCTTTTTCCAGCCAACGCATGACGTCACTTGGAGATTTAACTAATTCCTCGTGCAAACCATGGACTTTAACATTTTTCTAAAAAAATTAATTCTAAGTTCTTTAGGATAGCCGTGTTAGTCTAAAATATAACTTAAAAAAGATGACAGTGGCATGCCTTATTTCTTTTTTATTATATTTCTGGAAGCTTTCCTGGCTATGTAACCTAATTCGTCAGGCAGTACCAAAAAAACAGAACATACGCATAAATACAGCACGAATCTGGCAAACTGGATCAGGAATGTTAATAGTGACGTGACAAAGAGAAAAGAAAATAAGCGAAACACGATGAAAACAAAGAAGATAAAATACATTAAAGCGTAACCACTATATTCAAGGAATAAAGTATGCAGCGCCGTTTGTGTGCCCTAATTTGAGCAATGTTTTTTTGCATGTTTAATTAAATAGTCATTTTAATGAAATGTACAAAAATAAATATACAAAAAAACACGTGCAAAAGTAATTATGCAAAAATTTTTGAATATTTATTACACCATAATTTGCGTAACGTTTTTTTGCATATTTAATTAAATAGTCATTTTAATTAAATATACAAAAACATATGCCGCAGAATAAACCGTTGCAAAAATAAATAGACAAAAAATTGTTACACAAAAATCTTTTGCGTAAAAATTTTTAACACAAAAATTGTTGTTGCAAGAATAAATCCACAAAAATTTTTGTGGTTTTATTTTTGCAACATCATTTTTTGCATCAAAATTTTTTGCATTACAATTGCTTGTGTCACAAATATTTGTACATTTATTTTTGATAGCAAAGAAATAACACACGCAACATAAACGTGCAAAATTTTGTGACGCAAAAAATGTTGATGCAAAATTTCTTGTCGCAAAAAAACGCGTGCAAAAATAAATCGTCCGAAATATTTGACTATTTAGTTCGTGTCCATAATGAAAAAGGGTTGGAATTATGCGGGCAGGAAGGTACGGGCTAATGAACCTTCAATTCCCACTCTAACTGGAGGTCTCATAAGCGGTCTAGTACCTTACAACAGGCTGTCGTACTCGTACATCCCGAAGCTTTCGTCTTGAAGTTCTAGTTTTATACCTTCCCGGTACCTTCTCGCCCGCATAATTCCAACCCTTTATCATTATGGACACAAACTAAATAGTCAAATATTTTGGACGTATTTTTGCTCGTTTTTTTTTGCAACAAGAAATTTTGTATCAACATGTTTTGCGTCACAAAATTTTGCACATTTGTTTCGGCGTGTGTTGTTTCTTTGCTATCAAAAATAAATGTACAAATATTTGTGACACAAGCAATTGTAATGCAAAAAATTTTGATGCAAAAAATGATGTTGCAAAAATAAAACCACCAAAATTTTTGTGGATTTATTTTTGCATCAACAACTATTGTGTTAAAAATTTTTACGCAAAATATTTTAGTGTAACTATTTTTTGTCTATTTATTTTTGCAACGGTTTATTCTGCGGCATATATTTTTGTATATTTGATTAAAATGACTATTTAATTAAATATGCAAAGAAACGTTACGCAAATTATAATGCAATAAATATTCAAAAATTTTTGCATATTTATTTTTGCACGTGCTTTTTTTTGTATATTTATTTTTGTACATTTAATTAAAATGACTGTTTAATTAAATATGCAAAAAAACATTGCGCAAATTAGGGTACACAAACGGCGCCTATAATAAAGCAAAAAATAAGCGTAAGCGCAAGACATTCGTGCTTACTAAAGCAAAAATATATAGGTATATACAATGCAGCATCGAATATGGAGCGCCGTTTGTGTACTCTAATTTGTGCAATGTATTTTTGCATATTTAATTGAATACTCATTTTAATTAAATGTACAAAAATATACAGTCACAGTCAAAATAAATAGTCAAAAAAAACTGCGCACAAAATAAACCGTTGCAAAAATAAATAATTAAAAAAACCGCCCAAACTAAACCGTTGCAAAAATAAATAGTAAAAAAAAATGCGCACAAAACAAAGCGTTGCAAAAATGTGTTGTAGACTTTTCTGTATATTTGTTAGTGGAGCGTGACAAAGCGCTCTCGGCTGCTCTTTGATGCGCTCTCGGCTGCTCTTTGATGCGCTCTCGGCTGCTCTTTGATGCGCTCTCGGCTGCTCTTTAATGCGCTCCAAGAGCAGCCGAGAGCGCTTTGTCACGCTCCACTAATAAATATACGAAAAAGTCAGCAGCGCATTTTTGCAACGGTTTATTTTGTGCGCAGTTTTTTTGACTATTTATTTTTGCAACGGTTTATTTTGCGCAGTTTTTTTGACTATTTACTTCTACTTTGACTATATATTTTTGTACCTTTAATTAAAATGAGTATTTAATTAAATATGCAAAAAAACATTGCACAAATTAGGGTACACAAACGCCGCCCCATAATCGAAGTAGGAGCATTCGCAAGACATTTGAAAACTTGTATTGCAAAAAAATAGCTAAAAAAATTCTATTTTAAAAACAAGCTTCAGCTAATAACTTCAACTACTTTTACTTTTATTCAAACATAATGAATGAACAAAATTTTAAATTGAATAAGTTTTTACTTTCTATTACTGTAGAGTACGATTGAAAGTGGTTAGTTATTAACAGTGCTTAAACTGTAAAATTGGGCATGCGGGACGCTTTCGTAGCCTTGACCAAACGCATTCGGAATGCGGATGAAATTTGGTGAAAATTTTGCTTTAAGTTCATATGCTGTTCCCAAATTCGATTGAAGACCAAAAAAAGAAAAAAAGGTCTTTACCGTAATTTGATACTATATTCGGCTGAAAATTTGGGATTGCTGACAGCCACTTTTTCGTCTAATCGTCCAGATGCTGCTTACTGTTAAAGTAGAGCGCTGAAATCTTGTTAGGGGGGACGCTGAAATATCAATGGGGGATGCTAAATCTCGATTGAGGGACGCATTGCAGCGTCCCCCCTACAATTCAGGTTCTGGTTATTAACAAAAAACGTGTCTTTAAAATAAAAAATATGATTGGCTATTGTTTTCGTGATAACACTACTAATATACACAATAAAATCTTTTATTCAAATAGAATCCATTTGAATAAGTGATTTTATTGTGCATTCTGTTCTGGCTGTTTTGTTATTGAGCAATCCGTTAGATTTCATAAAGATCAAACCTCTTCTAACAGCAATCGTAAATATGCAAACCAGATAAGCAATGCTGATGAAGTAAGTTAATGCTTTACAAAATATGCGAAAAAGAACAATGTAATAACAAAGCAGTAAAATCAGTGGTACACCCAGGGGGGGGGGGGGGGGGTGTTCGGAGGTCGAAATCCAGATATTGAATAATGGATATATTATACCCGATCGTAAACTTCTGAAAAGAACAGAGCTTGATACTAATAAGAGACAGACGGCTGTTTAATAAAAAAAAGTCGTCCTTGTGTTAAAAAAAACTACAACGCCAAATGCACTTTTGCAAAAAAAAACAAACAAATCCGTTGTTTGAAGATGAAACCCGCAACAAAATTACATGCAAACGTTTTTTTAATCTACAAACATATTCAAGGAATTTAAGAACGGCTTTTAACAGCGACGGAGCTATCATTTCCAAATGAGTTTTTCTATATTTTTGCATTAACTTTATGGTATTTTAGGCGATTTTGCTTCATCATACATCTATTTTTTTGATTTTGCTGCATCATACATCTATCATTTCATCTAACATTTATATAAGCTTATACCAACAGCATTTTAGCTTTTCTTCATTCCATTGCAGATTCGTGAAGATTGCTGGACGAAAACCATTAATCTAAACCAGTCTTTTTCAAGGCTACCCATTTCTCAAAGAGTAAAAATGATAGCTCCGACGCTAATAAAAGCTACATTGAAATTCTGTAATACCAACAAATTTTTGAATTCAAAATCTCATTCACTTAAAAGATTTAAGCCAAATAAGCGATCTTTCAGCATTTAAACGTATTTTGGACTTGACCAGTAAGGACGCAGGGGCTGATTGGACTGAGCAAAAACAAATTCTTTCAAACTCTTCCAAATCTTATCAATTTAGCATATTTTCTAATTGCTCTAAAAACGTTCAAAATATCTTCCAAATGGCGTTAAAATGACTGTTTTTTCCAAAAAAAAAAAAAATGCAAGAATTGCCCAGAGGCTGGTGCTTCGCCCCCAGGCCCCCATACATGTCATCATGCTCAAAATGTCAAAAACGTTTAAATGTCATCCAAATGGCTGTTTTTTTTTCAAAAAAATTGCTAGAATTGGCAAGCGGCTAGGGGGCTTAGCCCCAAAAATCCCATAGTGGTAAATTGTTTTCTCGCACACAATCTTCACTACCAACAACTTTCAACATCGTTATTACAAGGTTTTTGAATAAACAAATGTTGCAACAAAATGCCACTATTACCGCGAAACCCTGTTTGACTATAATACCGTGCATTTTTATTAATGGTCAAATAAATTAACTAAAATTGGGTCTGGTTGCTTTTTGAAAATTGAAACCCCCCCCTTTAAAAATTTCTGGGTGCGCCCGAGTAAAACCGTTCTTGCTTCAAATGTTGAAAATGTATAACACTATTTAGTTAATTGAAATGGCTAATGTGTACTAACAAAATCATGCTCCCTGATTGTAAGTTGAACTTGCTCCTCGGAGAGCAGATCTTTTAGATTGTCGTTGTATATTTCCAGGTATGACATTCGTAAGAGGAATTCTCTTTCTGGAGTCTGAAATAAAAATTGATTGAATTTTTTTTCTGTTTAGAAACTTGAAGAAGGAAGTGACCATTCTACCAAAATTTTTCAAGTTGAAAAGAATAAAACGAAAATGAGGAATTTTCATCCGCGCGTTTTTTATTTACTTTTTTTAAAGTTTAAGATTAGGGTTAGTTTTAGAGTAAGGATTTGAGTTTGGATTAGATTTGGGTTAAACTTAATAAAAAACCTAGATAAAAATTTCCAGTGAAATAGTTCCTCCTTCAAAGAACTGATTCCAAGAACTTTCTTTAGCTTAAATGTCGAAGATGTCTGCAATCAGCCATATGGCAGGCTTAACAAAATTCCAATCCAACCCTATTTTCTAGTCTAGTTTGATAAAATGATAATGAGTTTGAACGAAATTTTAAGTTCTTGTACAATAACTTTAGCGTTTGCAAACAAAATTCTACAAAATTTGAAAAAAATTTAAATATACTTGTCTTGGTTAACAGTAAAAATTCAACACCTGGTCCACAAGATGAGTAATACTTATGCCTATCTGTGAAAATGAGTTTTTATTCCTGGTACTGAAACTACTATGCGTAAGCGAAACCACAATACTGGAGCTGGGTTTATTTTTTTCCTCAGAAATTTCGGTAAAATGTTCGAATTTAGCTTAATTTTTCGGTCGTTTAAGAATTTATTTCGTTCATTTTCATCATTAGCAAACATAATTTTAGCTCGTGAAGTCAACATCTTGATCTTTTTTTGGTCATATTGACCAAATTAGCCACTTTATTTTCGGTCGTTCACCAATAATTTATGCTGATGACCAACAAATAAACAAGAAAAAAAAACTAGCGCTAAAGACACAGCATTAGAAAAAGCGCAAGCTTGAGTGATAATAAATTATTCAGTTATAAATAAGAAAATACCTTTTCAATGATGTTAAAAATATCTGCGATTGCCAAAGCAATGATTCCCAACTCTGAATCTGACCCCGACATGGTGTAAGTCTTTCCAGATGCAGTTTGCCCATATGCAAATATCGTTCCTGCAATTAAAGCCAACATCGTATTTTAAGCATAACGAAAGATGAGCAAAAAGCGTTAAGTTTTAAAACCACTCTTTAAAAAAAAAATCATAAATTGTCAGAAACTATTTCTGGGTTTATGTTTTCACTCATAATTTCCAATCAAATGTTTGATTTTGTAAATATTTTTGTTTGGTCTTTTTGAAAAAAAGTTCATCATTTTTACGATTGTAATCAAAAATATGTCATAACTTATGCAATTTATTTTCGGTTACTGTGACCGAAATGACTGGATATTTGTTTTTTTGGTTATTAACAAAAAATTTAGGTCAATAATTGTTAAATAACCGAAAAACAAAAACAAAAAATCTAAGATTATTTTAAATTATGATGTTCTTGATGCTTGCATACTTTCAGGCCTTAAGCCTACCAGCTTAAAAGCTTAGCAAAGTGCCACCAAAGTAGTAACTGCTTAAAACTTGCTAGCTTCAGTGGCTCTTGGCCAAGCTTTTCACTGCTAAACTTGACGACATAAAAGCATGTAACTGACAAATATTGCCGTAGATTTTTAGAGTTAATCACCAAAAAAAAAACGATCTTTTAAGGGATGTCCATTCCACAATACTAAAATCTAGGAAACTGGTAATCATTTGAAACTGGTTCCATTTTCGAAGTTCAGTTTTATCACAGATTCATAATGTAAACGAGTACAAACTTGGACTAGTTGGACATGCTAAATCTAGCAATCTTTTTGAATGCTGTGCAAGTTAGTGTGCCTTGACAAGAGTCTGCGTAGTACTTGTGACAACAACACATGCTGCAAGGAGTTGAATACTGCAGGGTATGCAATAATGTGACGGCTGTCACCTCGCCTAGAATCGAAGCCTTGTTCTTTTCAACTGGCTTGTGATGCTAATCATGTGACTTCGCGTCGCTGTTGGCGTTTGCAAGAAGGTTGCTTAGAGCATGCGCTGATTGGTGGCGTGACATTTGCCTTTTTCTCACTGTCTGAACTCAGACGCAGAAAACTATTTTGAGTTCTCTTTTGGATTTGGAACAAGCAACAACAGCAACATATTTTTCATCAACATCGACGTTTTCAGTTCAATTTCTAATCAAGTATTTCGTTGATCTTTATTTATAGTTAAATCGCTTACATTTATTTTATTTTGGTTAGTTAGAGATTAGTGCAATAAAATATATTTTTGTTTACAGTTTATTGTGGCGTGTGTTTTTCTATAATTTACGGAGTTAACTACATTATTTACAATTAGAACCATACGTCACAAATTGGTGACCCCGTTTTTTGTATTTTTTGTGCATATTTTTCGGCATTTTCAAGACGATTCATAAAGAGTTTTTTTTTAAACTGGCTACCGGGACTAAACCTTTTACTAGATCACAGGCTAAATCAAATAATTTCGATTCGAGTAAATTTTGTGAACTTTCGGTTTCAACAGCACACTCCAAGAAGAAGACTCGCAAACAGAGCGATATGTCTAATTCTGAAGAAACTTCAGCAGCAACAACTCATGACCAGGTAAAACTTGTAAAAGTAAATCCTAAAGATGAAGCTTTATCTGCAGATGAATCTGGTTCATCTAATTCGCATTCTCATCAACGTGATACTAATTGCGACCAATGCTGGCAGCATCGCTTGTATAATGCCACTCGTAAAGTATTTCGTGATTTCGATAAATCTATGCCCACTATTTGGTTTAGTTTATTTGAACTGAAGTTGCAACAGTGTGGACTTTTGGCAGATGAACAGCGAAAAAACGCTTTGACTTCTTGTCTCCCGAATGACGTTTTGCTAATTATACGCGATCTTTTGATTAATCAGGCTTCGTATCAATGTATTAAACAGCGTTTGTTACAATGGTTCGAACCCAACCTAAGCAGCAGAGTGACCGAGCTTCTCAATTGTTCTACCGTTACAGCCGAGAAACCTTCTCAATTTTTGTTGATGTTGAGGACCAAATTAGCTAAAAGTGACATATCTCAAGAAATGATTCGTGAGTTGTTTATTGCCAAAATGCCTGAAAACATTCGAAATCGTTTGATAGCAGTTAAAAACTTATCTCTAGATGAATTGGCTATAACGGCGGACCAGATGATTAGTAGTGGCAAAGAGTCGGCCGTCAAAAATACTCTTTTTGCTATCGACCACAAGAAATCTGAACAATCAGCTGCGTCTAACAACAGCGAAATCCTTTCGAGAATGGACTCTTTAGAAAAAAAGTTGAATGATATCTTAAATTTTACTAAGTCTGGTAAATCATATAAATTCAATAAGAGCAGCCCTTTAATCAATTTAACAAAGGTAATAAGTGGAAAACTCGTGAACAACCAGACGTTTGCTGGTTTCATAAAACATTTGGATCTCGTGCAAAGAAATGCACCAAACCCTGCAATTTCATTGCGGGAAACGAGTGAAGTCCACCTCAGTAGCGGTCAAGGTGGATGAGGATCAAAGTCCGCTGCCTCATGTTTTGGACATTAAAACTGTAACGAAATTTTTAGTTGATACCGGGGCTGAGGTCTCGATTGTTTGACCTATACGAATTGACCAATCATTTAAATCGTATGACAGATCATTGTTTGCAGCAAATCACTTGCCGATTGCAACGTACGGTAACAAACCTCTCACACTGCAATTAGGTTCTCAGCAAAAGTTAAGTTGGATTTTTATTGTCGCTGATGTCAAGTACAACATAACTGGTTCCGATTTTTTAACCCATTTTGGCATGACTGTTAACTTCAATAAGAAATGCCTAGTTTTTGAGAATACCAAAAGCATTTCGTTAGTCTTCCAGATGGCTTCCAAAGTTGATTATCCTATTTCATTTGTGTCTGAAAATAAGTTTTCGGATGTGTTGTTAAATTACCCGGAAGTGACTTGTCCTCGGGATAAGCTGAACAAAGTGAAACACAAAGTGACTCACAAAATTGTTTTTGAAGGTTATCCGCGCTCTGCACGAGTACGACAGCTATCTCCTGAAAAACTAAAATGTGCTAAGAAAGAAATTGACGAATTATTAGAAGCTGGCATAATTCGTCGTTCTAACTCACCTTTTGCATCAGCACTTCACATGGTGCCAAAATCTTCTGCTAGTGTTAACACTTTCAGGTTATGTGGAGATTATCGCCAGATTAATCGAGGCACAGTTGTTGACAAATATCCAGTGCCTAACTTACAAACTTTATTCCATAGATTAGGCGGATCCAGCATTTTCTCAAAAGTAGACTTGGTAAAAGCCTATCACCAGATTCCAATGGATGAGGATTCCATTGCCTTAACTGCAATTACGACACCTTTTGGACTTTTTGAATACTTGTACATGCCGTTTGGTTTAAGGAATGCTAGTGCAACGTTTCAGCGGTTTATTGATCATGTTTTGCAAGGTATGTCTAATGCAATAGCCTATGTGGATGACATCATTGTGTTTTCTAACTCTCCAGACGAATATGTTAAGCATTTGAATGAACTTTTCAGTGGACTTAAAAATTTTGGTGTGATTGTTAATCCCACTAAATCACAGTTTGGACTTTCGAAACTGCAGTTTCTTGGTCATGTTGTGACTGCCAATGGTATCAAACCACTACCTTCCAAAAGTTGAAGCTATTCAGAAGTACCCCTTACCTAAGGATGTTAAGCAGTTGCGCACTTATTTGGGAATGATAAATTTTTATCACTGCTTTGTACAAAATTTGGCTTTTTATCTTGCTCCCCTTAACGAATATTTGAAGAAGGAAGGCAACAAAAATTCTCGTGAAATTGCGTGGACCGAAGAAGCCAAAGCCGCTTTTCAAAAAAGCAAGGATTTATTAGCTGAGTCAGCGTTATTGGTTTATCCTAGTGAAAATTGCAAATTGAGCATTGTAGCAGATGCCAGTGACGTTTCTGTTGGTGGTGCTTTACAACAAGAATTTAAAGGTACGTGGCAACCTATTGCTTTCTTTTCACGAAAACTCGATAAAACGCAACAGCATTACAGTGCATTTGATCGTGAACTATTAGCTGCTTATGCCGCAATTCGACATTTCAGGCACTTTGTTGATGGACGCAGTTTCACCTTGTTTTCAGATCACAAGCCCTTTGTACATGCATTTTATTCTCGTGGCGAGCCAACCATTCCTAGACGAAGCCGACAAATGAGCTACATTTCAGAGTTTACTAATGACGTAAGGCATTTGCATGGTGATCAAAACGTAGTGGCCGATGCTTTATCACGAGTTGAAATAAATAACGTGAGGTTTTTTCAGGAAGGTTTAAATTACAATGAAATTGCCAAAGCTCAACAAGATGACGCGTTCATTAAATCGTTGATTGAAAACCCTTCCAAATCAAGCTTGAAAATTTCTGAAGTGAAAATTGAAGATTCAGATCAAGTCATTTTATGTGATGTTTCTACTGACAAAGTAAGACCTATTATACCTGAACAGTTTCAAAAAGTTGTCTTTGACAAAATTCATAACTTGGCACACTCCGGCATTAAAGCCACTCGGAACTTACTACAACGTAGATTTGTTTGGAAAAATATGAAAAAAAAAATATTCGAGATTGGGTTAAGTGCTGTGTTTCATGCCAGAAAGGTAAAATCATCAGCCACAACAAATCTCCGTTAAACCAGTTCAGCATTCCTTCGGGTCGTTTCGAAAATTTGCATGTTGACCTTGTTGGACCTCTACCCTCTAGCAATGGCTGTAGATATCTTTTGACAGTAGTTGATCGTTTTTCCCGTTGGTTTACAGCATCCCCCATGAAAGAAATTACAGCAGAGGCTACAATTGAGGCATTTGTTAGCAGTTGGATTCAATATTTTGGCTGTCCGTTATCGGTTGTAATGGATCAAGGTGGTCAATTCACAGGCTATCTTTGGAAAAACCTTATGAGCGTTTTAGGAATTAAGCATGCTACTACCACCAGTTATCACCCCCAAGCCAATGGGCTGGTTGAAAATTTGCACCAGCGTCTGAAAGATGCTCTGAGAATGCAAAAGTTTCCAGACATGTGGTACTTCAATCTTCCTATTGTTTTATTGGTTCTACGCACCACCATGAAGGAGGATTTTCCTCTTTCCCCAGCTGAATTGGTGTATGGCCAAGATCTTCGTTTACCGGGTGAGTTTAAAACTCAGAATATGCCAAGTGTTTTACAGAGACAAAACCTCGTTCAACATTTAGAGGATTTTATTAGTGACCTAAAACCTGTTCCACCACGAGTTCATTCTGAAGTGTCTACTTATCTTGACAAACAGCTCCAGCACTGCAAAATGGTGCTCATTCGAAATGATGCTGTGCAACCACCCTTGTCACCTCGATTTTCTGGTCCTTTTGAGGTTATCAAGCGGTGTGACAAATATTTTGTGTTAAAGGATCCAAACAATGGTTCAGAAAAGTCAGTATCTGTCGATAGACTTAAAGTCTTCCATACAGCCCCTGAATCACCATTCGATGAAGCAATCCCCGTCGAACCTTCCACTGAAGAAAATATTGCTCCAACCCATGATGATGATTCAACACCTGAACAAGCTGCAAAATCTTCCGATCAAGTTCGAACCAGGTATGGCAGGGTAGTCACGACCCCTCAACGCTTTACGATGTAAGTACCCATGATGATGATTCAACACCTGAACAAGCTGCAAAATCTTCCGATCAAGTTTGAACCAGGTATGGCAGGGTAGTCACGACCCCTCAACGCTTTACGATGTAAGTAGTGTTTCTTCAGCGCTGAATCAACCTGTTCTTTACATTTCAGCACTACGATGGTATGACATTGAGTTGACAGGTTCCGGAGTTCTACGTTGACTATTCTAGTTTGTGTACGTTTGTTGTTGTGGGTGTTTGGGAGTGTATGAAGCCCTGGCCAGGCAGTCGTGTGAATGGATGTCGAGTGTTGCTTTCAGGATTGGTTAGTTTAACTCCTGTTCTCTTGTTTTCACTTGTCATTCCAGCTACATCACTTTAGCGATCAGTTTCAGAGTTGTCATCGTTGGTAGTCTGTCATCACTCATAAGTACTGGTTTTGTTTCAGCAACTTTCTTCGTGTTTTGTTCTGGTTCGGACGGGTATAGTATACCTCACAGCAGGTAAACATTTTTACTAAAACATTTTTTTCCCTAAATTACCCTAGGGAACCGTCTTGAAGTTGCTAACATGTGTATATACTTTTGTGTATTGTGAACGTAAACATTCAACATTTTTAATTTTTTCAGAATCTCGTTACTCACGATCGCTTCATAGATCATATACGACTTGTTTTGTCTACACTCGATGTGAATATACCTTATGCTATTTTGTTTTCATCCCTTGCTTGTGGTCCCTCACTATTTCATTCTTAATATATAATGATCATAACTTTTTTAATTATCATATTTTTGTAGTAACTCGCTCACTGGTCCCGACATATTTCTAATCATTCATTTTTCTTTTTAGTCGCTACACTCACGGATTGCTGCTGGTTGACAGGAGAGTGTGCCGAGAAGAACAACAAAGCAAGATCCAGCGAATAAACTTTCGTCCGATAAACGCAGAGTTATTGTTGCTGCATGCTACATCGAAGTTTAAACAAGAAATCTACCAAAGAAGAAGTTAAATCAAATCGTGTGTGTTCTCTTTCAAGAGTACATCCTAGTGCATTCATGAGAGCACATGCTCGGTGCACAAGTTTACGTCATTGTTCATAAAATGTTACTGTTTTATTATGACTTGATCGTTACAATTGGTACGACCACAGTTCATACATCAACTCGTTAACTTGCGAGCTTAAGCATTTTATTCAACGCAAACTCCAATCAACTCGGAATACACGCACGAAACAACCATACCGTTTTCAACACCGATTATATGCTTGTTCTTTATGGTAGCAGCAACATAAAATCGAACTTTCCCCCTCAAGATCACCGGTTGTGAAAAGGGTCACACTCTTCTGAACACTCCTAGGCAGTTCGTGTTAGGCTCAAGTTCATTGTATGCATCATTTTGTGTGTTTTATCGCCTCGTCTCTCGTCTGGGGGCAGGCTAGTGTGACGGCTGTCACCTCGCCTAGAATCGAAGCCTTGTTCTTTTCAACCGGCTTGTGATGCTAATCATGTGACTTTGCGTCGCTGTTGGCGTTTGCAAGAAGGTTGCTTAGAGCATGCGCTGATTGGTGGCATGACATTTGCCTTTTTCTCACTGTCCGAACTCAGACGCAGAAAACTATTTTGAGTTCTCTTTTGGATTTGGAACAAGCAACAACAGCAACATATTTTTCATCAACATCGACGTTTTCAGTTCAATTTCTAATCAAGTATTTCGTTGATCTTTATTTATAGTTAAATCGCTTACATTTATTTTATTTTGGTTAGTTAGAGATTAGTGCAATAAAATATTTTTTTATTTACAGTTTATTGTGGCGTGTGTTTTTCTATAATTTACGAAGTTAACTACATTATTTACAATTAGAACCATACGTCGTAATAACACTTTATTTTATGAAAGTATATTTCTTAACCTGGCTACAAATACATTAAAATTTCACAATACATAAATTTTGTCGTTTTTAAGTAGTTGGTGATAATCAAATATCATTTAGAAACAACATTCATTGTTATTTTGAAAATTTGGAATTTCGGATTCAGTGAAAAAGATTCAAAATTATTCTAGAATACCATACTTAGTTAATCTGAAATATACATCCCTAGATATATCCAGGGCTGACACTCAAAAAATACCCATTTTATTTATCATTTTATGACAAAAAGGGCAAAAAAATTGATTCTTTATGAAAATATAAACTGTTTTTTTACGGAATTTTATGACAGTTTTTATGAAATTTTACAAAATTTTACAACACTCATTGTCATTCAAAAGCAAAACAGAGATGTGCAAAATTGACAATTATATAACTGCAAAACAATAAATCGACGTTTATTGTTCAGTATTTCATTGGATATTAGACTTATGTAGAGATTATAGTGATTACTCCAGACACGACTCACATACAGACGGAATGGCCGCAGCAGAGGACTACCTCTCTGAGCTACTCCATGCCGATCTCTGTGTCTGGACTGGTGGTTCCGTCGCGACGAATTTTGGACCCAGTGGCGCAGGAATCTTATTCTATGCGACATCTGCAAGGACTCAACATCACTTTCCTTCTCCGACAGTCCAATTTTATGCAGCTTCATCACAGTGATCACATTCTTCCATCATGCCCTTGGATGGTGCCTCCAACATCACTCCACTTGCCCATTCATGTCCCTGGCTGTCTTTACAAACTCCCAGTCCTCCCTCACCCTCCTGAACTCTGCCTTTAACCTCCTAGCCCCAAATGCTGTGTGGACAATCTGGTCCTCTATCGCTGCCTATCTGATTTGGCTCAACTGTGCTTCCATTAGATCCCTGGCCACTGCGATATATGTTCAATTGAGATCGCGGACCTACTAGCCAAGACGGGCGAGGGCATCCTCTCCTCCTCCCTGCCCCTGGGTTTGCTCGTCAGCACGTACCCGCAACTCTCTCTACTCCTAATGGAAGCAAATCACAAGGTTAATAGGGCAGCCTGATTGCACCGAAACAACAACAAGCAGGCCTACTTTTGATGTCAAATGAAATTTTCAGGCTCTGGAGAGCTAGTATGAAACAGTAAATAACAAACGGCATTTCTTAATAGCATTATGGAAATCCAAATTAACGTTACAGAATATTCTGGTCATATTTGCAGTAAACTTTAAACGGACCGTGTTTGCTAACCAGATCACTGTTACAACTATGACATGTTATAGTCTACAGTATTGCTCTTAACAACAGAAACTAAATAGGCTGTAGCATACGTGCTGTTCAAAACTGGCACCTAGTATGAGCTCATATTCTGAGAAACACGAAATAAAACACACTGAATTCGCATAATGGTATGAACACTATTAATCAACAGGCTACATTTTTGAAATCAAGAAAAAATATCGTTTTTACTCGTCTATTACTTTTCAGAATTATGAACGAAAAGCTCAGCTTGGAATTAAATTTTCACTAAACTTTAGACACTGGTATTATTGTCTGTTCTAAACAACAGCAACTAAAAAAGTTTAGAAAAGTATCTACAGTAGGCTGTAGCATACGTACTGCTCAAAACCGGCACTTAGTACGAGCTCATATTCTGAGAAACATGAAATAAAAACACACTAACTTCAACTAGATGAGTGGGGTCAGTGATTGGCATCGGATATGGGTGGAAGACCATTCTTTTTGCAATTTTTGGTTTTTTTCCCAAGACCTTGCCAAATCATCATTACATTTTCTTATCCTCCCAAGTATAATATTAACCTTCAATTGTGCAGATTGGATCTTCTTCCTTTCAATATTTTTACTGGTTGAACATAGAAGTTTCTGCAACTGATCATTTCCTTCATATAACATGGCACCTGCTACCTGAAGTTTATGTAGAAGCCTTTCAATCTCTCATACAACCTCTGCAAGGTTTTTTTTTTTATTGCTTTCATCGACTTCTTGTGACTCAACTCGAAGCATTTTTTGCTGTATCTCTTTCTCCACAGTCAACTTTGCAGCTTTATAT
The DNA here is from genome assembly GCA_963965965.1 of Trididemnum nubilum. Taxonomy (NCBI): domain Eukaryota; kingdom Metazoa; phylum Chordata; class Ascidiacea; order Aplousobranchia; family Didemnidae; genus Trididemnum; species Trididemnum nubilum. Next base: position 10,052,721 of record OZ014476.1, on the reverse strand, counting down.
CTGCAAAATATTTAACTGGTGCATTTTTGACGAAATTGATTAGTTTGATTGTGCATGGAAATTTTAGAACTCCCCCAGCTCTAATTAACTTATCTTTAAGAAGTTGAAGCGAAACAATGCATTTTTCCTTTATTACGTACCCATGGCTTGGCAAACGCTGCTTATTGATTGAAAATCCTCATTCGGGACAAGCATTTCTATGGCTAAGGGACAATATCGCCTGAACTAGTGCATGCACCTTCGGTTATTTAAGGTTGCCATGCTCATCTGTCAAAGATCCAATTTTGGACCAGAAATTGTCAACCCACTTCCATAACGTGGAATGCTTGCGTGCAGGTTGTAATCCACAATCATTGAAAACTTTCGGCCAGTAGCTTTGCAGGGTTGTACTGCAAACTAATGTGCCACTATCTATCTGCTCCAACAGGTTTTTGAACCATTCATCTTGTAATGGTTGTGCTTGAAACTTCATCCACTGGGTTTGGATTTTATTCCACATCTCTTCAGAAGTGATGGGTGACAAAATGTGAAAGACTTCACTGAGTTTGTTGGTTAACACAGAGATAAATTACTGTATCTGACGACATACAGGACGCACTGTTTTTCCAAAATTTTGGCTCAAAAAATCGCTCTGCATCTTACATAGTGTAGGTGAAGTTCGTTTTTTTCCTGAATCTGACCTGCTAAAATGGGGTGCGTCTTACATGCTCGTGCGTCTTATATGCCGTCAAATACGGTACTAATGGCATTTGTGGCATCAGAGTTGTTTCTATTGCAAGGGTGAAGATATCGAACAATGAGCATGCTTTACGACTGGTGCATGAAAAGGTCAGTGATCCAGAAGATGAGTCGTTGCGTACTAGGGTGGGGTGAAAAATAAAAATTTTTGAATTTAGAAAAGTGGTCTTGATATATGGCCCCAAATACCATATAAAATACTTCTTTCGCAATTTTGAGTTCTTGCACCCTCTAGTGGTCGTGCAATTTGATCGAACGGGCTTAAAATAGTCAATTTTGCCATATCTCACTAACCACAAATGCTAGAAAGCTAGTTTTTAGCTTAAAAGTTGCAGAAACAGCACATTTATATCTCCATTAAAAAGAACTTTGCCATAAAAACGTACAGAAAAAACGTTACAGCCATTAAATCGACAGATTACAGATTTCCTGATTATTGATAAGTTTTCAGTGCTCAACTTCAAATGCATTGCAATTCACGCTGGCATTGAAAATAAGCCAGATGAAGTTTAAATTTATGTATATTTGCACTTTTAGTGTGCCATGCTGCTTTATCAGATTAAAATAGTTTCTTTAATAGCAATTAGTCTTATGCAACTGGGCAATGTCCAGCATAGTATAGCAACAAATATTGAAAGTTTCATGTTATAGCATCATCCAGTATCGGTTTGCTCTTGCATCATCATTTTATTTATGCTGAACTTGAGGAATTATATCTAATTAATTCAAAAAAAGTTTTGATTGTACAGTTCAATTCAAAAGCACTGAAAGATGCAAAAGTACAAAATTAGAAAAATACGAATTAAAAAAAGCAATTAGTAATTCGAAAAGCTACAGTTCTAAAAGGAAGAAAATTTGGCAATATATTTAATGAACGATTTGATACCATTGTTTATTGTATTGTAGATACAGTATATAATAGGGTGTTGCAGGCGCCCCGACCTTTACCAATTTTGCTGAACTTTTTTTTGGTATTGCAGTTTGATCAGTAGATCATGAATACCAAGTTTCAAAAATTTTCATCAATGTTTACCTTCCCCGGCGAGCCCATTTTGAAGCCCACTTTTCCAAAAAAATTTTTTTTTGCCACTAGAGGGCGATATGGATAAGTTGTGCTAGTGGACATATTTTAAAAAGATGCCCCATGTTAGTCTCCACCTTTAAAAAAAAATTGAATGAAATTGAGTCATCCTATCCAGAGATATTGCGATTTTATTACACTTTTAATAAGCGGTACTGCCACCAAGTGGTGAAAATTAAAGTTGAATATATCAAATATTAAGCCTTTTGAGTTGAATTTTGGTATATTATTCATTTCAAAACTGTAGAAGTACATTTTAATGCAACATTTGGTGAGTATTAAATACTGATTTATAGGTATTTCAGTAAAATTTTGTAGGTAATGCTTAATTTTAAAAGATTGAAATTGTTTTTACAAAAGATTTTGGTCGGGTGGGGATATTACAGCCTCTAGAAGAAAATTACTATCGACTATTTCAGAAGTTTTTTCAATGGAAAATTTGTTTAGTTTTTAAAATGTGGTACAGAATCAATGGTAGTTCATAAACTATGATTTTTACTAGCCTAAATAAAAATTAATGAATGCTGCAATTGCACAGTATAGGTTTATTAGTACGCATGCAATATGAGTGCCTAAAGTACTAATAACAAACTGTTATGTTAGATGCCCCATGTTAGTCTCCATCTTAAAAAAAATTGAATAAAGTTGAATCATCCTATCCAGAGATATTGCTATTTTATTACACTTTCAACCATCGTTGCTGCAATCAAGTGGTGAAAACTAAAGTTGAATGTAACAATATTAAGCATTTCAATGTTGAATTTGTGCATACTGTCCCTTGCAAAGTTGCAAAATCGTATTTTGGTGTTTGTTTTTAGGCATTTAGTCACTATTCGACAATAATAGGTATTGCGTTGTTGTAATCTAAAATTGATTGAATTTAAGAACATTGCTACAATGTTTAAGAGTTGGTCACTATGAGTTACTCGATTTTAACATCCATCAATATGAGCTAGCTTTTTGGATTTTCAACTCAACTGATTTCACTGGCAAAGCAATATATTCTTCGTATATTTTAAAGGGCAAAAATTATTCAACAACAATGCAGAAGCACCACATTAAACAGGTTGGAATAGACGTTTTCTTAGGTTAGGGATTTTTCTAAAATTGTCTTCCGCAATGAATACACGATTTTGTACATTTTCTTCCTGGTGTAGCAGGTGAAGAAAATCAGTAACCAACTTGATCCCTCTTATCATGGAGTCATTGCACACTTGCAGGCTGTAGATAGTATCCTTTGCCATGGCATAACCACTAACAAAAAAAAGTCATTTTTAGCATCACCAGCTTTCGAAATCCTGCACCAAATCTTTTTAAAAACTTTCTGTCAGCATTTGGAGTCACTTTATACCATGAAAGTTCCTCATCTTCCGGGCTGAGGGAACAAGCTCTTTTTCATTCCTAGGTAACAGCACAAAGTAGAAATTAATTGGCATTTTTTAAAGAAGGCAACAGGAAAGTTGGTAAGAACTTTATGGTTATTAAGTCAAGCAACCACTCTCTTTATCGGAGAGGAAATTCATACCTGTATCATGGAAGTGTTTAATGGCTTTGTCTTAGACTTGCAACATTTTGAAGACTTCAAAGTCTGCGGCCTGACGTGAGCATGTACTTGATCTATACATTTACACAGAGAACTGTCGATAATATGAAAAGAAATATGTAAACTGCATGAAAAAGTTTTTGTAACAAAAATTGAACTTTTTGTAAAAGAATACTTTAATATCTGCAGGAATGCAATTCTAAGTCTTGACTCTCTGATACTAAATACACCTCTGTTATTAATTTTGTGCGGAAACGAAAAATGTGTTACTGCAGTCAGCCAACTACCTCAGAGCTTGACTAGAACGATCAATAGTTTTACAAAAACAATTGTGAAATGAATTTTTAGTTTTGTTGTATAAAAAACAATACCTAAATTTAGCAACTTCAAATTTGAACAATGGAGTACATTCCCAAAATCGGTCAATTATTCTTAAAAAGTACTAAAATTTATTTAAGTCAAAATCCATTTCGGTCTCAAAAGATCATCAACAGTTTAAAAAAAAAATAAGTAGGTTGGAGAATCAAAAAGGGACAAAACAGTGCAACAACGCTGCTTTAAACTTTGCTATACAAAATGAAGTCACTGCGTAAAAGATTGAAAACAAAAGCGCAGTGCCATAATGTACTCCATGTTTCATTTATTAATGAATTGTCTTCACAAAATCGTCATTTTGTATTTCTTCGGTCTGGGTTTGATTCTCTGGATCTCTCCTATCACAGATCAACAATCACATTAAAATTGAATAAGCCATCAGTTTGCAGAATCTAAAATTGTGAGCAATATGGGTTAACTGAATCTCTGAAATGAGCGCCAACAATGCCTCTTTTTCCTTGCTTTTGTACGAATTTAATTTTTGCGTGGATGCAAGATACGTGGCTCCCCACATTATTGTACAACACAATAGTAGCGCATGTACTAAAGCATAGTCGAGCTTTAAGGAAACACTTGTTTTAGTTTATTTGGAATTCAACCTGAGCAAGCTGCAGTTTATCAGTATTTTGGGCACTCATATTGCTTGTGAACTAATAAACCTATACTGTGCAATTGCAACATTCATTGATCTTAGTTTAGTTCAGTAAAAAGCATAGTTCATGAACTACTGGTACCATTGATTCTGTACCACATTTTAAAAACTAAACAAATTTTCCATTGAAAAAACTTCTGAAATAGTTGATAGTAATTTTCTTCTAGAGGCTGTAATATCCCCACCCGACCAAAATCTTTTGTAAAAACAATTTCAATCTTTTAAAATTAAGCATTACCTACAAAATTTTACTGAAATACCTATAAATCAGTATTTAATACTCACCAAATGTTGCATTAAAATGTACTTCTACAGTTTTGAAATGAATAATATACCAAAATTCAACTCAAAAGGCTTAATATTTGATATATTCAACTTTAATTTTCACCACTTGGTGGCAGTACCGCTTATTAAAAGTGTAATAAAATCGCAATATCTCTGGATAGGATGACTCAATTTCATTCAATTTTTTTTTAAAGGTGGAGACTAACATGGGGCATCTTTTTAAAATATGTCCACTAGCACAACTTATCCATATCGCCCTCTAGTGGCAAAAAAAAATTTTTTTGGAAAAGTGGGCTTCAAAATGGGCTCGCCGGGGAAGGTAAACATTGATGAAAATTTTTGAAACTTGGTATTCATGATCTACTGATCAAACTGCAATACCAAAAAAAAGTTCAGCAAAATTGGTAAAGGTCGGGGCGCCTGCAACACCCTATTATATACTGTATCTACAATACAATAAACAATGGTATCAAATCGTTCATTAAATATATTGCCAAATTTTCTTCCTTTTAGAACTGTAGCTTTTCGAATTACTAATTGCTTTTTTTAATTCGTATTTTTCTAATTTTGTACTTTTGCATCTTTCAGTGCTTTTGAATTGAACTGTACAATCAAAACTTTTTTTGAATTAATTAGATATAATTCCTCAAGTTCAGCATAAATAAAATGATGATGCAAGAGCAAACCGATACTGGATGATGCTATAACATGAAACTTTCAATATTTGTTGCTATACTATGCTGGACATTGCCCAGTTGCATAAGACTAATTGCTATTAAAGAAACTATTTTAATCTGATAAAGCAGCATGGCACACTAAAAGTGCAAATATACATAAATTTAAACTTCATCTGGCTTATTTTCAATGCCAGCGTGAATTGCAATGCATTTGAAGTTGAGCACTGAAAACTTATCAATAATCAGGAAATCTGTAATCTGTCGATTTAATGGCTGTAACGTTTTTTCTGTACGTTTTTATGGCAAAGTTCTTTTTAATGGAGATATAAATGTGCTGTTTCTGCAACTTTTAAGCTAAAAACTAGCTTTCTAGCATTTGTGGTTAGTGAGATATGGCAAAATTGACTATTTTAAGCCCGTTCGATCAAATTGCACGACCACTAGAGGGTGCAAGAACTCAAAATTGCGATAGAAGTACCATATTTACTCGTTTTACCGCCCGATCTTGATTAAGGGCCCGTTTGAATAGCCGCCCGTGTGAGCAGAACAAAAAAATAAATAAGGGCCCGTGCTTTAATACCCGCCCGGTGCAAAAGCTGATTTTTCAGTGGTAGAGAACAATAGAAAATAAGAAGCTGCTAAGAAACGCTTGTGTCACAACGCTGTTGAATTTTAAGTGCTAGTAGACAACAGTCACGCCTTAGACGTCCAATTGCATAACAGATAGCATTGACTACGTTTTGGCAGACAACACTAACGCCTTAGACGTCCAATTGCATAACAAATAGCATTGATTACGTAACAGGTAGTATTGATTACGGCTCCCATGATTACGGCTCTCATATGGAGAAAGATTAAATGTCGTAAAATATTTGTCTTCAACGATAACGATAATTTTTGTGGTAATTTTACTTTGAAAATAACAAGCACCCGTGCTTAAATAAACGCCCGTTTGAATAGGGGCCCGGCAGTGAGTAAGGTTGAAAAAAATAAGGGCCCGGGCTACAAAACGAGTAAATACGGTATTTTATATGGTATTTGGGGCCATATATCAAGACCACTTTTCTAAATTCAAAAATTTTTATTTTTCACTCCACCCTGTAATGCGTACGAATAAAAATTCAAGCTATCTTTTCGAAATTGGTCCAGCTTGTCTTGAGCAATTATGAGCTGGTGTGTCTGTTCGTTAAGTATGCTCTTTGCTTTTGTTCCAATGTCAACAAACTGCAAAGCTTTCCTGTTTTCCTCGAAATAAATATCAAGTAAAAGATTTTCGGAATCCACACCAGACAGCAACTTCTTACGAATAAATTTTTGTTGCAAATTTGAAACAAGTTTGCACATGGAAAAATAAAGCAGGAGAGTTCTTGGTTCATCTAATTGAAACTGAAGAAGAAAATCTTCAACCTCTGTAGTACAGTAAGCATAAAAGCTGGTATATGCTTCAGTTAAAGGAGCCTGCAATGCTGCACATATCCTCTTACAACGATCCATATTTGCCACTGTAGATTTGAAATTATATTCCTTGGGTAAAAACTTCAAGAAATATTCCCTCAAATTTTTCCATTGTTGCAGAACTCTCACAGCAACATATTTCATTGTGAGCCATCGGGTCTCAGTATATTGCATAGCATATCGTGTGGCCACTTCTGTAACTTCTACGGAAGCATAATCTTCTCTGCATGCAATGGAATGTTTAAAGAAAAAATGAATATCATGGAAAAATTCATCCACATTAAATCCAAGCCTCTTAATCTTTTTCTTAAACAACAATGCATAACTCCGTATAAAGTTGGATTGTGCGGTGAAAGCTGTGTTCCCTCTAACTTTATGGCTAATCAGCAAGTGCCCAAATTTTCTTTAAAAAATTGTGCCCAAAGCTCTAAAAAGATGTTTATGTGCCCTAAATTTCGTACCAATCCAGTATTAAAGTATACCAAATGTCATATTTCCACAAATTTGTCAAATTTTCTAAAGCTATGTTTACTATATTGCCAAAAATTATTTGCCCTTGCTCCAACAAATCGCCGATTCGCTGAAAAAAATTGGCTTAGTGGGAACACTGGGTGAAAGTAGTTTGAACCAAGAAACTCAAGTCTTTTCAACCACTTGTGTCAGCGGTCACTTTTGCGAACTCGAACTCACAGAACTCTTGTCATTTTCACCAAACTCGAAAAAGCTACCATAACCTTTTCAGTAAACAAGGAATCATAACTTTTCGATAAAAGTTGAATTCAACATATTTTTTCGGTCCCATATTGAGTACCGCAGGCTACTGTGGTAGCCTACTTTTTGTAAAAAGTATCGATACCGGTATCGACTTAAAATCAAAGTGAAATTATGGAATATGTTACAACAGGCTGAAGAGTAAAGGGCAATGACACAAGAAGTTGCCACAAAAATGTAATTGAGATTGTAGGTTAACCAAGTTAAATTATTAGGCTGTAGTTCCAATACAATACAACACATAGCAAACAAAAATAAATTTAGCTCATTGTGAATAAATGCAGAATGCAACTTAAAGTAATAATTTTTTATAACAGCATTGCATTTTATGATTTTTGAATTTTTTATGAAATTTTATGATAAGTGGCAGCCATGTATATTTCTTAGCTAGGAATACTCTGCTGTAAGTTAAAGAAATTAATGCTGGCCTTAGAGTAACATTTCACCAATGAGCAGTGAGCACCATAAGTGGGCACAAATCTGTTAATCGTTAAAAAGTTTTTTATGTTAACTGACTAAATTAACTTCCGTTAAGGTTTTCATCGTTAATATCTTGCACCTTTTATTCATCGTACCGGTACAAACCGCTTTGCATTGGTAACACCTGTTGCATATCAGCACAAGTTTTATGGAAAAAAAAGTGAAGAAAGGAGCTCTTTTTTGTGGCAAATATAGTAATAAGCTGCAGCATCTTAGGTCTAATAATTATCGCTGTTCGCAATTTCCAAAAATTTTCTGATTGCAGCTTCGTTAGTGCATTTGACCCTATTTTTGTCCTGAAATAAGATTAGACTGTAAAATGTAATTTCCAAACACAAAAACATCACCATAGCAATAAATTTTTCCTTACAATCAGCTCAACGATGTCATTACATGTTCTAGAAGCGAGTGAATAAAAAGAAAAAAAATGTAAGCTACACTCAAAATGTTAATAAATTAACGGACTTCATTAACTTCCGTTAATTAAAGCTGAAAATAACGAATTAACTTTAACAGAGGTATGAAGTTTGTTAACGGACTAGTGGTTAAAGAAGCTAACGTTTTGCATTAACTCGCCCACCTATGGAGAGCACTATGTAAATTTTACCTTTAAACCACTAGATTAATTGATTTACCGTTAAATCCCTCCATTGCAGACTGCACAATTGGAGCCCCTACATCATCATACACTTGTTTGGTTGAATTATGTTCTTCAAACACTCGATCTAAAAAAATTTCAATATTGAATTGAAAGCAATATCATTCGCAATTTCAACAATGATTTTAAGTTAAATTTAAGAGTAGCACTTTCCTTAAACTGATACAAAAAATAATTTAATAGTAGAGGCTTAAGTTAATATTCAGGATTATAAATATCAGTTGTAGAATCGTTAAAAATTAACAAAAATTTTCCAACCAACACGGCCTCTAATCTATGTTAAGAAATTAAATTTCAATAAGATTTCCATTAGCCATCATTTGATCTGGGGATAATACCATAAATAAATAAAATAGCCAGTGGTTGATAACAGGGTTTCAAAAGTGCTCGATAACGGAGTGTTACAGCAAATATCACAGTAAACCACTACATTAAGACATTAGTCTTAATACTAATGTCTTAATACTGTAGTGGTTTACTGTATAAATAAATAAAATTCAAAAATTCCTATGTACCCAGACTTTGTAAATACCCTGTATTATCAAAAAAGGTGCTGCTGTTAAGTGGAACTTCTAAAGTTTTTGAACAAAAAGGATATAGCATGTTTTTTTCCGCAGACTTATGAAGCATCTCGATAACATAACCGACTAACAGAGCTGGACAGCGTTGTTTTGAGTTTAGATATCTAATACATTTGGTTTAGATATGCTGAGGGCTGCTGATGAGAGCTAAAAGCTCGAAACAGCGCTGTCCAGCTATGTGCATCAATGACTCAAGCTGCTTGTGGCTGCAGGGTTGTTGGTTGATCTGGCCACCTAACTGCCAGAGGAAGTCGTTTTAACTTCTAGGAGTCAGCTGCGAAGGACGTCAAGCTTGTTCATAACTGATTAAATTGCTCCATCAATTAGTAAATCGCAGCATATCATATGTGAAAGAACTTTAATACAAAAACTTACCGAAAGCAAATGTTTTGGCCTGATTCACTTTAGATGTGAGTCGGTGGGTGTTGATATCCCAACGACTCAATCCATCCTCTCTAAAATGACAGTTTGTTACATTAGTTTATTATTTTTGAAGCTGAATAATCAGTGTACAATTTCATATATATGAATAATCAATGTACAATTAAAGTCTGGAGTTCTTTTCACTTGAACACTTTCCATTTACCATATTTTTCATACTATGAAGTACAATATCAATAAATGGCCTTTATTGCTGTTATTTCCTTGCATAAGGTGCAGTGGCATCTAAAACGCACTATTAAATACAACTTACTAAGCTCTGAAAATTGTAGTAGTGTAATAAAGCTCCAAATAACTCTGAATTAAATCGTGAAGAGAGTATAACCTGATCCATACAAGGCGCACCTTCATTTTTGTAAAAATTTTGATTATTTCAAGTGGAGTCTTATGGTCCAAAAAATACACTAATGAATTTTTCATTTCAATTGAACACACTATAATTGGGTTGAGTATTGGTAGTCTGGTACCGGTAGCATCTAAGCTAACAGTGGTCAATTAAACATCTAAGGTAAAAACATCAATTACAGTGTTCCAACTAAGCAATTTTGGTCACCAAATCAATGATTAGTTAGACCAAGAAAAAATAATATTTTGCACTATGATAAACAGAGCTTTAAAAAAATATGACTTTTAGTAAACTCTAATACTACATTGTTTTGAAATTTAGGGCACATGAACATATTTTCAAAGCTTTGAAACACAACTGTACTGAAAAAAAACTTGGGCTCCCTCTGGTTAGCCTAAACCTAGGGGAACACTGAATAAGTAGCATTTTTACAAGTCGACTATTCAGGCTTGGTTTGCAGTTCCAATGCCTGCTTATTGTTGGCTCATACCGAACAATGTGCCTAATTATGAAAGGCATGAGATGCTAATCAAAGCTTTTACATGTTAGTGATGTTCAGTTGCTCTTCAGAAAAACTCTGTGATAGGCATGACTCAGTAATCAGCAGGCACTGAAGCCAAGAAATCTATATGTATATTGTTTCAAGTCTTAGCTAAACCAATACCATTAATTTAAAAGTCCTGAAGCTCTTTTAGTGTTGTATTCTAGGTAAGGAAAATTGTGAAAGTGCTAGTATAAAATCAACTTTATAACTGATGTTTTGTACAGAAGTAATTATTTGCTTCCGAGCATTACTTTTAAAAGTGATAGCAAATCACCACTAACTGCACATAGCAAAAAAACAAAACGATTCAAACATTCATCAGCAAAATAACCACCCAAAACAGAGATCAGAAGTAAGAGCAAAACATAAAACGATTGTTAGGATAGATTACATCACATTCTGACATAGAAAAACTTGAAGATGTGAGCTAAAATAATTATGATAATTGATATGGACCAAATTTAGAATAAGCACTTCAGCAATATTACCAGTGTTCCCTATAAGCGCAAAAAAGTGCGAAATTCTTTCCAGCATTTTCGCACTGAAATTTTGCGAATTCCGGCGTTTTTTCTCCCGCCAAAAACCGGCGTTTTTGTTTCCCGCCAAAAACCGTAGACAGCTGCGGTTCACGGTGCTTTGCTCTGGTATGTCGCACAAATCGCAGAGATAAGTTGCAGAATTCAGACGAAGGGCCTTTTTTTTTTGGAGATCAACATAAAATCAGAGAAAAAGATGCCTCCATTGAAACCGGACAAAAGTAATGAGAAAATTTTCGGCATTTTCACATTGAGTTTAGAACGTTCGCACCATTTCCGGCATTTTCGCAGGAGGTGAAAACTTAGAGGGAACACTGAATATTACTGTGTCATTAGTGAATGATAGCTATATGACAGCATGGTATACCAGTAGCAGTACACTGTCAAATAACATATAATGACAAAAAGATAACCCAGGTAAATAAGCTTAAGTTTGAAGGCTTGAAAGCCAATGACTTGAAATGCAAAAATTTAGTCTCAAAATCCCAGCATTAGTAATTTTAATCTAGAAAAACTAAGAAATTTTGAAACCAATTTACTGTACAGTGGTTTTGCTACGAAACATCTCACAAATTTACTGCATTCTTTTTGAACACTGAATAAACTACCTTCAAATCAAAAATTTATCATTACAGTATTTGTAGTTTATCAGTACAGTAATTACCGTATATTTCTTTTGGCAGTTAGAATTGCTTGGAGCCACTTAACATTTGATACTGATATTTATAGTTTAAAGGCGTGATATTCCACAATTCAGAATTTGCCCAAAAAGTTAAGGAAGTGTCAATTTTGCCTCTAGAGGCTAAATAGCATTTTCCTCTGATAGGGTTTGGGTTAGGTTTAGGATAAGGGGCTATTTTGGGACTGGAGGCAAAATATGGTACCGTAGTCATTTGGGCTTTGTGGGACAGGAGGTAGGGATGTCCATTTTAAAATAGGAAAAGGCTTGGTGTACGTTTCGCGCGCACAGACATTTTGTAATTAAGCCCCAAAAAAACTAACCCTAAGCCCTAACCTTAACCCTAATCCTAGCCCTAACCTTAAGCCTAACCTAAACCCTAACCCAAACCTGTAACTGTAATAATCAAAGTAAAAATTTCCGAAAACGGGTGACATCACCCGAATATTTGTTTATCTAACCGCGCACGTTCTGTGCGCCAAGTCACTTCGTTTAGAATAATTACGTCAGATGTATTCTAGAATAATTCTGAATCTTCTTTTTTTGAATCCAGAATTCTTACCGAATCTTAACTCTTACAAAATAGCCGTCAGTATTATTTTCATATTAATTCTGCACTTAACTGCTTGACTACTGCAAAACCAAAACAAGTCCAACATTTGTTCATTTTTAATGAATCTTGAAAGTATAGCCAGTACGTACAAGGATTACAGCACTAGAATAAATCACATGATTATTAGATATTCTCATTCTGCAATGCTTCATCAGTTTCTCTGACTTTTTTGATTTCATTTTAACCATCATTCAGCATTGCTAGTTTAAGGTACCAGTAGTTATTTTCCGGTAAAGGAAACAGGCCTGCAACCAGGGGGGCTTAGCCCTCTAAGAAAAAATCACACCAATGTAACATCTGTATCAGTATCATCTTAATTACCATCATTGTAACATCTGGGTCAAAAGGACACGTCCCAACACAGTCGACAGGCTCGGTTGAACAAATTTATCACTTGGAGTTTTACTTTACAACTAAACCGAATCCTAAAAATGGAACTGGTTAAAAATATGATCCTGCTTTGCTGTTCCGTAGGATTTAGTATTCTAAAATGGACATCCCTACCTGGAGGCAAAATTTTATTTGTCCATGTCATGGCAGATGGTCTCTGAACTTTCTACTAGTTAGTAAGTTACACTCAAATCCATAATAAAAGCTAATAAAGCAAATTACCTTTCGATCATCGGACGTGCACGAATCACAACCCGCACATCCAATGATGACATTTTGATTAGGCCTACCAGTAATGATTATTGTCAGTTCAGAAATGCTTTTTTTTTGCAGTATGATACAAATAAACCTGTAAATAAAATAAACAACTTTACTGTAGGCCTACTGTAAATTGTAGGCTACTGTAAGTGTACCGGCAATCAATCGGACCTTGAAGTTATTCAGCTATTCCCAAGTAATGTCAGATGTAACAGCAGTCTTTGATTGATGAAAAAATAAAGAGCAAATGATGGCTGGAAATTTTTATCTGCCTATCTGTCTAACATCTACCCAACAGCCAGCCAACTGCTTTGCAAAGCTGCAGATTTGTCTGTTTGTAGAACCTCTTTGATTCTTTAACTCTAACAACAGTTCAATTGTAGGATCTATGCTTGGACTTAGCTGAAAAAAAAATCGAACAAGCGCCAAATCTAAAACCAATCAACCATGACACTGAGGAATTTTAGACTTAGAAAGTTAAAAACAAAATGAAGTTTTGATATTTTTGAAAAGTTAAAAAGGTATTGCTCGAAATCAATTTTATTGAAGAAATGAAAACTTTTATCAAAAAACAAGAAGAAATAATAAAGAGGTCCCTCAAACTTGCTTCACTAATCCCCTTATCTGCAAAGACAGATTTAATCCGTTTGATTCCGTAGATTCGTACAATTGGCAAGTATGCCATTTGCACTTTCGTGACACTTGAAAAGGATAACATTGCAAACTTTCTTCAGCCCCCTCTTTACTTGCTGGTAAAGTGTAAAACGCGTTCAAAAGCATGCATACTTGGGTTAAATTTTCTAAGAGACTTGTCTAACGGAGGGGAGCTTCAGCGTTCAGGTTCTGTTCAGGCCAATTCAGGATTAAAATAAAAAAGAAAACCCTAAATTGGCTTGAACCCTGAACCGCTGAAGCTCCCCTGCCCCCGGCAAGAATGCGTTTTATCACCTCTCCTTTTCATTGTAAACATGAATTGAATCGAAAACGCAATCTGATGAGTGTGTCACGATTAGAAATTGCACAGTTAGTCGCCTGTTATTCGCTGACATAGGCATAGCCAGGGGGTAGCAGGGGGCCCGGGCCCCCCTCCCAATTGAAATGCTACCAATGATAAAAATGTTTGCAAAAAAGACTACTGTTTCTTCAGCTTCAGTTTTTTTTTTTTTAGCATCCTCGAGTGCAACAGTACACGCGTACCGTAAAGCAGTGCATATAGGTGGGCAAGTTAATGCAAAACGTTAGCTTCGTTAACCACTAGTCCGTTAACAAACTTCACACCTCCGTTAACGTTAATCCGTTATTTTCAGCTTTAATTAACGGAAGTTAATGAAGTCCGTTAATTCCTAAATATTTTGCGTGTAATTTACATTTCTTTTTATTCACTCGCTTCTAGAACACGTATTGACGTTGTTGAGCTGATTGCAAGGAAATATCTATTGCTATGGTGGTCTTTTTGTGTTTTGTAAGTTATATTTTACAGTCTAATCTAACTTCAAGACTAAACTAAGATCAAATGCACTAACGAAGCTGCGAACAGAAAATCTTCGGAAATTGCGAACAGCGATAATCAACAGATCTATGAGGCTGCAGCTTATTATTTGCCACAAAAAAGAGCTCCTTTCTTTGCTTTCTTCTATAAAAGCAAAACTAATGCGCAACAAGTGTTACCAGTGCAAATTAGTTTGTACTGCTACAATGAATGAATGGTGCAAGATATTAACGATGAAAACATTAACGGAAGTTTACAGAACTTAACGGAAGTTAATTTACTCCGTTGACATGAAAAAGCTGATTAATGGATTAACGAATTAACGAAAAAGTTAGCTTCGTTATTAACGGATTAACGATTAACAGATTTGTGCCCACCTATGATTAACAATAATATTGATCCAGGGGGCCCGGGCCCCTCAATTTAATGTTTGACAATCAATTTAAATGGGCCCCCAACAATAATATTGATCCAGGGGGCCCGGGCCCTTCAATTTAATGTTTGCCAACTAATTTAAATTTATAATCCGAGTGAAATTAAGGGTTTTTATCCTAAGAGTTGCTAACTTAGACCCTCGTCTAACCTTTTTATGAACGTAATGCAATAACCAGGAACGAATTTAACATATGGCACAGTGCCAAGGCCTAAGGGCCATGCGCTTAGATAAGACTTTTTTGGTCTTCACCTGTATTTTGCAGAAAAATATTGCGAAAATCTTAAAGTGCCAGGGGCCCAACTGAATGTAAATCCCGCCTGGCTATAACATGGTTTGTAGGCGTAATTATCTATTGTACATTTTTCAACAACTATTCACCTCCACCTCGCCAGTTTTTATGCAACACAATACTTTTGAAAAAAATTAGCTACAGTAAGGGAAATACTCATTGAACAAATTTTTGAATTGGGAGGACCTGGGCCCCCTAGCCGTATTTGTATTCCTGCAACTATAGGCGGGCACAAGTCCGTTAATCGTTAATCCGTTAATAACGAAGCTAACTTTTTCTTGAACACGTTAATCCGTTAAAAAGTTTTTTCATGTTAACGGACTAAATTAACTTCCGTTAAGTTCTGTTAACGGACTAAATTAACTTCCGTTAAGTTCCGTTAACTTCCGTGAAGGTTTTTCTCGTTAATATCTTGCACCATTTATTCATCTTACCGGTACAAACCAGTTTACTAGGGTAACACTTGTTGCGTATTAGCACGAGTTTCATAGAAGAAAAAAAGAAAGAAGCTCTTTTTTGTGGCAAATTATAAGCTGCAGTCTCATAGGTCTATTATTTATTGCTGTTCACAATTTCAAAGATTTACTGATCGCAGCTTCTTTAGTGCGTTTGAACTTATTTTTATCTTGAAATTAGATTAGACTGTAAAATGTAACTTCCAAAACACAAAAACACCATTACAGTAATAAATATCTTCTTACAATCAGCTCAACGGCGTCAATACGTGTTTTAGAGGCGAGTGAATAAAAAGGAATCAAAACTACACGCAAAATGTTAACGGATTAACGGACTTTATTAACTTCCGTTAATCAAAGCTGAAAATAACGGATTAAGGTTAACGGAGGTGTGAAGTTTGTTTACGGACTAGTGGTTAACGAAGCAAACGTTTTGCATTAACTTGCCCACCTATGCCTGCAACTCGTTGTTTTCATGACAAAACAATAATTCCAGAGGATTGAAAGTTTTAAGGAAAATATTCGACTGGATTGTTATTAACTGCTAAAACATTGCAGGAGGCAATGCACTTTACTTCCCCCTACCGGGCCAAATCACTTACAAAATTTAACCCCAAAAAGCAAGATTTTAAACGTGTTTTAGACTTAAATTGCAAGCAAAAGGAGGACTGAACAACTTAATTTTTTAATTGGCTTTCAAATGTTAAAAATCTAGTACTTTCAAATAGCTCTGAACGCGTGCGAAATGTGATCCAAAGTATTAAAATAGTTTTTTTTCAAAAAATTACGAAAAATCGCTCAGCGCCTAAGGGCTTCGCCCCCAAACCCCCATAGCCTCCGGCAGCTGGGGGTTCCGCCCCCAGGCCCCTGTTTGTTATACGTTTGAATTACAGTACACTTCTTTACTCAAACACGTCTCCCAATTTAGACATTTTTGCATTTTAATTATTAGTTAAAGCTAGGTGCGTATTTAGGGGGGGGGGAGATTGGGCCAAAGGCTTCCCCTTGGGTCGCCAGGACAGTAAAATTAGCATTTGCATGCCCCCCCCCCTTTGTAACTTGAGCAGAGGGTTTGAGCACAGAAACGGTGGACGAAGACCTTCTTTTAGGCCTTCACTTAATTTTGGGCCAATCACCTAAATCACCTTTCACCTAATTTTGGGCAGGAAAACGGACTTGGTTTTGGGCAGGAAAATTTTCATCTGGTCATCATTATTCTCAAATTTTCTGATCTTTTTGCCCCCCCCCCCCATTTCGAAAATCCTGCGTACGCTACTGGTTTAAGCTCTTTCCTTGAACGAGTTCCTATTTACGTGCCAACACCAGGCCACGGCTTCTGATCTTCCATTCTACGATATCTTTGCCCCCACATAAAATTCCTCTTTCGAACTTTCTGATGACGTCATTGCATGTGATTTGTGGTTCGGCCCCTCCCCCCCAATCAAAAATCCTGGCTACGCTTATGTTCGCTAATGACTTGTTTTGCTTTCTTCCACAGAATCTGGCCTCCAGCGCGCATTAAATAGTTTTGCACATGCTTGTGATATCGCCAGAATGAAAATAAGCACAGCCAAAACTGAGCTACTTCATATTTCAAGAAACCCTGATCAGTGAGTGTTGTAAGTGAATGGAGCGACACTGAAACAGGTAGAGAAGTACAAGTATCTTGGGGCTGCATTCACGAGTGACGGAAGCCAAGACGAAGAACTGGATACCCAAATAGTCAATAGTGCAGTAATGCGAGCTTTGCACTATTCGGTTATCATGAAAAGAGAAATGTCGAAAAAGGCAAAGCTCTCATTTTCCAAAACAGTTTTTGTCTCCATTCTCACCTACGGTTATGAATTTTGGGTAATGACCGGAAGAGAGCGATCGCAAGTGCAAGCGTCCAAAATGAGGTTTTTACGAAGAATCGAACGAGTTACACTACTTAACCAGGTGCGTAGCTCTGAGATTCGAACATCAAGCCGTTACTTCTCCGAATTGAAAGATTTCAGGCTAGATGGTTTGGCCATTTAAGCAGAATGCCTCAGGAAAGACTGCCCAAACAAGCTTTACTTGCCAAACCAAACGGGAAAAGACCAGTTGAACGATCTAGAACTAGATGGACCAATTACAGTATATTGAGGATTTTGGATGAAATCGCTTGGAACTTAATCCTGATTTCATCCAAGCGAAACGATGGAAGTGATTGAAGACCGTGAAGTGTGGCGGCTAAATCTCGAGCTGCTGCCTCCGCAGGCCAGCAAACCTCACGGAAAAGCGGGCAATGAAGAAAGAAGAAAAAACTTTTCTGGGGCAATATCTCTTTGTATTTGTTGAAGATCTTTGCAACCGCAGCCGCAAAACGAGAACAAGAAATTTCAAAATTCCTCAGTACTGGTATTTTGATTTTGCTATAGTAAACTGCCGAAATTGGCCGGATGCTTCACTCCCTGTATAATAAAGGTGCTCGAAAATTTTGTGTATATGTTTTTTTGCAAAAAATATCTATTTTGATCAAAATTAATGCTTTTGAAACATAGGCATAGAAATTAGCAGAGCAAAAACATGATTATACTGGTTACTTAAATGGATTTTGTGGGGGGTGGTTAATGGTGAAATTTCAGTTCTCTCATTTAAAAGCGGTTACCAAATCCTATTGTGCAATAAAACTCATAAGGAGTAATCTATTTTGTCTCATACATAAAGATAAAAGGGGGCTCATGGAATAAGATTTGAGAGAATGATGTGAATGGTTATTAACTAATATTGAATAGTCCCCCAACGTATTCCTGAGCTTATATACTTTTTTGGTGAAACCTATGTAAATAGCGATCAAATTTGATTGCATATTTTTGGCCATTTTTCAAACTTTTCATTGAAAAATCAGCCCACCCTAAATAATTTTTTTAAAAAGATGCTTGAAATCATTTTTGAGTCCATTTCAGTGCAAAAGACAGTCCCAGAAGCACTAAAAACGTAGTACAGTATTTTTTTTGTTATTCTCCATTTTGGTGGACAGGCCAACGGGGAGGGGAAGCGAAGGCCAATAGAGGGGCTATTTTTCTTTTTTTTTTTTTTCGTTACGGTGATTCTAGCCTTCTTTAAACATGCTGTAATAAAAGTATATGTTTTTTTAAGATGAAAGGTTGCAGAATTGTGAAACGAGGACTGAAGGCAAAATCAATGGGAGTTTCTTAAGTTAAGGAAATCGTATTGGATTAAATTGGCGTTCACTCCATCCTTCTTGATCTAACCATTCCAGAGATATTCCACTTCAAACACGACGTAAAGGCCTTTCTAATCTTAATTTTTAAAGGTAATCCTGGTGTTGATAATATCAGCGACGCCATCTTAGTTCTATTCTAAGGCAACGCCGCAGTTACGCTAAGCCACAGAGACCTTTTAGCTTATTCTGTGAATAGGTTAAGATTGGCCTATGTGGGCTGCGCTACTGCATTGAAACGTCAAGGTTGTAATAAAACATAAAATAATTAGAAAGGACGCTACGTTGTGTTCGAAGTAGAATATTTCTGGAACAGCTAGGTGAAGAAGGATGAAGTGAAAGCAAATCTAGTTTGATATGATGCCATAACTTTAGATACTCCCATTGATTTTGACTTCAGTCCTCGTTGAACCAGCAAGGTTTTTTGCAGCCTCTCACCAATTCACAACTAATCAACTATATACAGTGTACAAATTGTTAATCATTGTGATCAATTGGGTATTGTAAAACTGTGCGTCTTCATGAACAAAAAAAATTGAAGGAATTTATTTATTGTCGTTACAGTGCAATGAAATAAAAATGACGCGAAACATGGAAATATTTCATCAAACATTTATCACCAATTTTTGATAAAGGTCGTCATTGTAGTTCCATTATCTTCGTCAAATTAACTCATTGTTAGCAATCACAACAGCAATAATCTGCAAGGCAATCAATTGGAAGTTACAGGTTATTAAGGCAGCGCTAAAAAACAACAAACGGCACACAAATAAATAAGTGACCAGGTGTATCATAAATCATACAATTTGTGGTTATAGACAGTATCCAGAGTCTTATAGGCACAATCAAACCTTTTATTAACAGCCTAAGGACATATTGTTTCGGAATCGATATTCGTCTTTTATTTCTCGTCAGTATTGCTAGGACTACAGGTACGAACATGAGCGTAGAAAAGCAAGGAATCGCAAATTAACCGGATCACAACACAATTTTTTTTTCCAAAAATATTAAGTAATCACAATATTACAAAACATAATTATAATAGCTCAATTTAAAATAATTTCCAATAGCATGTCTTAGACAGCTGTTTCGTCCAATTTCAGGGCTCATCAGCAAGGCTAGCAAGGCCAAAAGGACAAATACTACCAGTTTATTCGTAATAATAATTTGTGGCTATTTCCCGCTTTTTTGACGTAACCAGTTGCATCAAACCACGTAGCCTATCCTGCTAATAACAGTATTAAGTAATGACATACAGTCAATGACGTCGCCAAAGCAACCAAAGTAAGGGGACACTAGTCGAAAGTGGGGGGGCACTAAAATAAACTTAACTTTTGCACATAAAAACTGATATTTTACGGCGACAAATTACTCACTACTTTAACATTTTGCATTCTTGTCCTGAAAAAAGACGTATAAGGCCGGCAGCGTTTCTTGGCTCATTTTGCATCCGGCCCATATAAACCCTTGAAAAATCTGTTTGCGGCAGTGAATGCGACCATAGAAGCAAACCAGGATTTTGCTATATAAGGGGAGGGAGCTTGGGACCAAACGTGAACTTTTTTGCCCCAAAATTGTCTAATTTAGGTCCTGTGCTGAACAAACTGATGCAACTTAAGCGTATCACTGAGAGGGGCAGAACCCTCCAGCTGCTGGGCGATTTTTTCAATTTTACGGCAAAAATAGCAATTTTAACGCCATTTTAATCACACTTCGCACGTATTTGAAGCCATATGAAAAACACAGTTTTAAAAAAATGCTTTCACGTATTGTTTCAAGTCATAATCACAAACAAAGTACCGGTAGCGATTCTGTAGGCTTGCATTTCTCCTCCGTGACACATCCGTAAAGACGAGTCAATAAGACGGATTATTGCGTCGCATTTGTGCACAGCAGTTGGTTGCCAGCAATTTCGCAAGGAATCGAGAAAACTTCAAAGGAGATTTATGTTTGAACGTCATTATTCCTTTTTCCATTATTGCTTGTTGTCTTATCGTTACGTGATGTTCCAAAAAGTATTCTGAGTAGACCGAAATGGGGGCAGGACAAAAGCAATCGTTAAGGGGGGGGCACGCCCCCCCTTGGCCTCCCCCGTAACGACGGAACTGCATACAGTATATCAAATGAACAGTAACTGCAAATGCAACTACATCTTTATTCAGCAATGTTGAACTGGCCAGGAGGCAAAAAGAAACCAGCCTTTTTGTCCTCGAGTCAAGCTCTCACCTGTCGACACCAGATGGTGGAGGCTTCACACTGTTCCTTGTATTGCTACACGTCAAGCAGACAAGCTGTTACTTCCAACTTTTATATTCTTTGCTTTGATCCAAACGGGCTTTGACCCCGAATCTATCGATTCAGTAGCAGACAGTCTATCCAGTCAACCACTGACATGTACGAAGGCAAGAACTTAGTTTCATTAAACAATCAGAATGCAACGCTGTTTCGATTGAATTCAATTGTTGCAAATGTAGTTCATTTACTGTACATACGTGTTGTACAAGCAATAGCAAATAGGCTAAGCGCGGAATGAATTAAAAAAAAAAGTTACCAACAAGGACCGCGTATTATACTTTGCAGTGATATGTGGCGGTTGTATCCTTCTACAAAGTTTCGAGTTGAAAAGCAAGCATCAATGCATTATTGCTTTTCAATCTGTTGAAGAACTTCATCCAACGCTATTTTCATTTTATCTATGTCGTACCACAAAGGGCCTATGCCACCCTCAAACGCAATTTTCCCGTCATAAATTATATAAAGACGTTCCGGTAAAGCCCCATAGGCAAAGTTAGCTTCATCATTCATATTGTCAACTAGAGTTGGACATTCCATTAGAGTATCATTAGCAAACACTTTGGCAGCTGAAAGCCTTTCTTTTAACATTTTTGGTTGTTTGATTTTGTATGCTACGGAATCAATAGACCATTCATCAGTTGGGTGAGCTTCTTCGATGTAAACAACAATAAAATCCACAGAGCTTTCTTTATACTCTTCAAGAAGTTGCTTGAACTTATTTACCTGAAAGTATAAACATTACAGGCTACGGCGCTATACACTAGTATTTGCAAAGTTGATGTTTGTCTGTTTTCAACTTCTTATACAGCATAAAAATGAGTAGAGCCAGGCGCGTCGCCAGCGGGGGGGCATAGGGGGCATTGCCCCCCCGATTTTTATTTTTGCCCTCCCCCCCGATTTATTTCTTGCCCCCCCCACTGTATTTTTTCTGAGAAGTGAGCATCGCCCTCACAGTTAAAATAGTGGTAATTTTAACTGTTCCATCCCCTATCCTGACATCGATTCTATTTGATTGATTGCATTTGAATAAGCTGAAGATGGCCACTGGCCGAAAACAATTTTAGTGAAAGTTTTTGTTAATATACGTTAGTTAAACGCATTTTTTTGGCTGATTCTTTGTTTCCTTCATGCAACTAAGTATCCTGACATCTATATTACAATCTAGGGTACGATACGCAGCACAATCTCGTGTCGTGGGTCAGGTTCAACAACAACAACAACAACAACAATAAATAAATTCAGTACAGAATAATAATGATACAGCAACCAGCAGTTTGTGTGTATTGTGTAGTAGGCGTGGCACCGTGGATTATGATGTCATATACAACAGCACTTAAAGGCGAGGCCTTATTACATGTCAGGTGTTGTGACTGTTAAAGGTAATGTACGGTAAGTTGGTGTAGGCTGTAAGTAGGTGATCAGTGGTATACGCATAGTACAAACCATCCGCAATGTACCGTGCAATCACTAGTTACAGAAACGAAAATAGATTATCGCCAAATGCCTCCGGAAAAAAAAGAATTCGATCGGTCAGTTGCATTTCTAGGCTGTGTAGCAAACGTAGGCTACGGGAAAGCAAACTTAGCAAATGTGAGTTGAGTTGACATGCCCATGTCTGGAAGTCGAAGGCCATAGCTTAGCAACTCAACCCATACTGTATTTTGATTGGGATCTTGTTCAGCAGTATGAGTAATCGATCTGCAGAAACTCTGAGCTAACAGAGAAACAGACTGCATTCCTCCTCCAAATCGGAATCCATTAACCAATTCTTTGGTAGCTAGACTACGTGAATTTTCTGAATTTCAGATTTGCAAGAAGTGTCCATTACCGTATAGTTCATTTAACTAGATCGATTAGTACCGGTAGCAAAACAAACTAAGCAGTGTTCTGGGCACTAGTAACGCCATTGATATCTGAGATTTTGAGTAAACTTTAGTAGCCTATAGTACCGTTTTGGCTGTTTGGTGCTGCTATTTGTGATGATTTTTTCAGAGCAGCAATACAGTCCTGGTGCATTACCGATACAGTAATCAATGGTGCCGATCCATATTAACCTTTGGGGGATGATTTAAGACGTTTGTCTATTTTTTGATAATTTTGAACATTAGGAGGAGGGATGATACTCAAACTGGAGATTTTCGGAGCAAAGTTCAACGCTCATTTTCGCCAATACCAGCAAGGAAGTCCGCAGAAACGTTTACTAAGGTTTGGAAGGAGTGCTGGTGGCAATTAAGAATTTTCAAACACAAAAGTTATGGTGAGACAGCCGTAAAGCTAGCTAGGGGGTCTGGGGGCGCTGTGAGCTCCCCAGCGGGGTCCGGAATCTTTAGCTTTTTGACGTTTTTCGAGGATAAAATGCATCGTTTAGTAACGTTGCAAGTTGTAACACCAAAGTTACACACCGTACCAATGCGAACAATTCGGGGGATGCAGCAGAAATTCTTTTTGGGGATGCCACCTCCTGGATCGGCACTTTCCTGTCTTAATGAAGTTATAGGCAATGCAGAAACAGAATAAGCATTCAAGTATAAATGCTAAACTGTTCATTTTTCTACTTTGGCTTGTAATACACAATTGTATATTATTAGCTACATTATTCATCATAGAGGTACCGATATTAAATTTTGCTCATATTTTTTTGGAGTTTCCTATCGTCAGTCGTTTCTAGCGGTTATGCTAGCTGTAATCATGTTTAGTTAAATGAAAAGATTTAGGCTATTTTTTCAGCAATTGTTGAGTTAGCGGCTTTGCCAATATTTCAATATGTCAGAGACAGTCTGCTTTCTGCATTTATTCAAAAATCATTCAAGGTAGTTTTTCATGAGCAGTTTTTAACTTTTCTTATTATTTAGATTAATTCTATGTGTTTACCAACGCGATAGCCATAGAATATGCCTAAAATTTTGGTGCAAGTTTGTGTCTTGCTTTAAACAATGTGGTATAATAACCGATATGATCCCATGCTGTTCTTATGTAAAAGACAATCATGCACATCAGATAGGCATTAAATAAATATACGGTTTAGTAATCGTTTCATTGCAACCTAAGTAATTAGTTTGTAAAAAAAGCTGAAAATGAACTTAATCAACTTAATCAAATAGCTATATATTATGAATGATCAACCATGAACTTAATCAACGCCAAATAGCTATATTACTCAAAGCGAAGCGAAATTTACAACCCCGCCTCACAAACAATCTACTTAACTCATAAAATACTGCAATAAATTACCGTCAAAACTTTGCCACCCCGGTTTTCAGCTTTGCCCCCCGATCTCGCTAAGCTGGCGACGCCCCTGAGTAGAGCAATCGGCTAGTGATCGAAATGTTCCTGACTTCCGGTTCAATTCCTTTGTAGAGCATATTTATCCTCTTGTCACCTGACAGCATCAGACGGTAATTACAGGACAATCCGCACACTTTTTATTGCATTGACGACATCGTATTTGGAGGAATCCGCACCTGCTTAGAAGTTTCCAGTGATCCAATGTTTGTGTGGATTTTTTCGAATTTTTTACTGAATTAGCTGCTTGTTCGAAGCCACCAGTAGAGATAATCATCGTAAACCGTCTTATCCAAGGACGCAACAGCATGACCAGGGTGCGGGTAGAACCCAGATCATCGTAAAAACGACGCCTTTACGCTCTCGGCTACGCAGAACGGGCAATGCCTCGTTGTGTCCTTGGGAAAGACACTTTAAGCATATTTTCCATTGGGCATTGGAGGCAAGCAGTCTACCACCCGTTGTGGTGGCCCAGCCTGACAAAAGACTTGCAAACCGAAACAAAATAGAAAAAAAGTGGGCTCAGATTTGGTTTTGTTAGAGAGACGCAAAGTGCTTGAATCATATGCTTGGATGAAATGAGCTATATTGAAAAGAAAAAATGAATTAGATGACCTTTTCACCTTTATTCTGCTGTTTGCTTTGATTAAATCTTATAGCAACTTTAGCTCATAAAGCAAACATTGTTTTTTTGCTGAAGCGATTGACGAGTTTTTTTAAGATCTAATTTATACAGAAGACGTTTGCCTTAATGAAGCGAAAAAACGCGAAGTTTTTATTTTCCCGCATTGTTATGCACTGCCGGAAGTCATGTTGAGGGTTTGGGGCAAAGACCAAGACGTTGAGTTGTGATTTTCTGTCAAAATAGTGACTGTTTTTAACGCGTTTTGCCATAAGTTGTAAGTATATTCAGATTAATTTTTTTTCAAAAATACTGTAACTCTGCTGTAGAATTGTCACAAAATTGTCGCAAATAGCAGTCATCAAGAAGAAATTTTCAGAAAAAAACTTGCATTACGCTATACCATTTTCTAGATGTGGTTAAACCATATTTATGATTAAACTAATTAAAAAATGAAAAAATATATATATATATTTTACACAGGAAACAATATCTTATTATAACCATTGTTTTTCTGAAGCCTCAATGCATACCTCATTTTGCCAGTAAATCTATTTTTTATTTACATGAAGATGCAGAGGCAGTTTACAGCATCTACGAAAATTTGCAGCATTTTAAAGAGAAATTGGGTGATTTATTTTTCAATGACTTTTGTCTATTGTTTTCACTAATATGTAGCCATTGGCGGGGGACCCCCCTTTTCCGCAGGCCTCAAGCGTGTGGCGTCGCTAAAAATGGTGACACTCGGGGCGGAATTTCGTGGTGTCACCCTTTTTGGTATACAAGTAGGCTGCAAAAGGTTATATTTCAAAGATAGCGGTATTACTTCAATCATTACTGTTCATAGGGGTTGTTATTTGGCTGGTTCAATAACTTTTCATTGTCTGATTCTAAAACTTGGAAGTATGAGCATCACACGTTTAGTGTCAAGCGCGTAACCAGAAATCTGCAATAAGGGGGGACTGTTTCAGGGGTATGGGAGCTCCGTCCCCATCCGCAGGAGGCCATTGGGGTCTGGAGGCGGAGCCCCCAGTACTCGAAAAATTTTATTTTTTTGCAAAAATAGCTTACCGGTAATTTTGGATTATTTTGATTGAAGTTGATTTAATACTTCAAAAACATGGCATCGGGGAGAATTGTGGTAGCATAGAAATTAGCAGTGCAAAACATGATTACACTCAGGTGCGTAGCCAAAAATCTGCAATGGGCAGGGGCTGCTTCGGGAGTCTGGGGTCGAAGCCCCAGCGTTCGAAAATTTAGTATTTTTTTGCAAAAATAACTTAAGTTTGGGCCTATCTTGATGAAAATTAATGCTTTTTAAAATGTGCTGGAATAAAAATTAGCAGTGCAAGAACATGATTAAACCGGTTGCATAACTGAGCAATGGCTACGTGAAAGGTGGATAATGGTAAAATTTCAGTTCTCCTATTTACAAAATGGTAGCGTAAATCATAAAATTTTATAGTTCAATGAAACTCACATGGATATATTTAATCGAGAAAAATAATTTTGGGGGGGCTAATGGAACAACATTAGAGTCGAAGTTATTGGCAATTAACTAACATTGAATGCCCCCCATTCCTAAGCTTGTATTATATATTTTTGTATGAAACCCATATTCAGCATGTTTCAAAAGGCGATCAAATTTGATTGCTTTGTTTTGGCAATTTTTCAAAGTGTTTAGCGATTTGTGAGTTATATTTTTGACAAATTAGCACCCTCCTTGACAAATTTTGACCAATTGACAAATTTTGACAAATAAATGTTTCAAAAGATGCTTTAAATCATTTTTTAGTCAATTCCAGTGTGAAAAACATTTCCAATGATATTAAACATACTGCTGTTTTCTTTTTTATTGGATTGGTTTCATAAAATGGTGTCACCCCAAAATGGTGGCACTCGGGGCGGCCCGCCCCCCCCTTAGCGACGCCACTGCCTCAAGGCAAATGCATCCCCCACCCTTAATAAGATGCCCTGATCATATTGAGCCTGGGATACTTTTATGCAAGCAAACAGCAAAGACGTATTCAAATAGCTAAAGTTGAGCCCAAGTGTTAATTGATAGCTCCCCGATCGGTGAATTCTACTGCGACATATTTAGTTTTCCGGTAACGTTTTTCGGTTCTGGTTTTTGATTTATTGTTTTCTGCTTTGCTTTTTAATTATTTTTTGTGTTTTGAAAATCAATCAAAGTAATGTGAAAAAAAATGATCATATATCTACGCTTACAAAAGCCATAAATGTTGGTCAGGAGCACGATCCAAAGTTTACAACAAGACAACGGTTCTTCTTTAAAAAATCAAGCAGATTACATTCTGATCCTGAGAGGTCAAAGAGGTTGACATTAGGAGCGATTTCATTTAATTTTGCAATTTTCTGATTGTATACTCTTTGCAATCTTGAAACTTTCTGGATGAACTTTGGAAACGTTTTTCTCTAAAAACATAGAAAAAGAATTTTGTTTAATCAGTCTGATATGACGAAGAAAGAAATCATGAGTGAAGGTGGGTTCTGCTTTGAAAAATGCTCAAATACCGCTTTTCAACAGTATGTCCCAGGCGGAGTTGTAAGTCGGGCCAGGTTTTTATTGTTCGAATTGTTCAAATTTGTACAATTGTTACGTTAAAGTTGCGTACTTGTTGCATCGAGGTAAAGTTTATTGCTTTTTTGAAAGTAACTCATTTGCTAGTTTGTCTTTAAATTGTTAACATGTATTATTTTGCTCTGAAGAGGACCAGAAGAATGATCCAAAACGTTTAGCGCATAAAAATATCTGTTTTAAAAATTTTGTTTGTTGCTGCAATATGGCTGATAAAATCAAGCTCTTTGCCGAAGATTTACTTTACAATGATTTTTCGTCGTAAAGTTATATAACTTCATTTTCTTCGTGATCGACATTTTGTTGAAAAAAATGTAACAACTAAAAAGTCTTTATATTCGGATATTCATTATCTCGTTTTCGAAACAAAGTTGCAACTTCAAAAATCTTCGTCTAAGTTCTTGAATGAATTCCGAACAAAAAATCATTGTTTTCGTGTTCGGAAAAGCAATTTGCTTTGCTTTTGTGTTCAAACACGAACAAAAAACGTCATTAAACACGTAACAATCATTAATTGACTATTACTGACAATACACAAGTGTAATTGTCACCTCTTCCGTTTTGTGCACGTGGTACACTTTGGTTTATTTAAGTCTAGAAAACTCAAGCTAGGCTGTTCCAAATTTTTGTCTCAATCAAAAATGGGACGCAGATTTAACTCAGGAAGAAGTCAATCTTGTGAGTTTAAAAGTTAGTCAGAATTATGACTATCTACTATCTTCGCTTTCCGCCTGCAAGACAAAAGGCAGGGTGGATCAAAAATGGAAGAGGATCGCTGATTCAATCGATGGATAAAATTCTGATACAGATGACAATCCACTTTAACTAGAAAAAATTAAGCGGACATGGTTCAATTTTAAATGCATCAGTAAAAAAATCGGTGGCTCTTTACAACAGAAAGCTATCAAAGACGATCTATGTACTATGCAAAGCGGTAAATTCTGCAAATTCTTGATCAGTGTTGCCCTCTAATAAACTATTGGGTATTCTTCATCCTGAAATTACTCTCTTTATTTATAAATTCATACAACAAAGCTATGATGAAGCAAGCAATAATGTGTAACACGCTTTTTTGTAACAAGCGAAATTGCCAGCAAAAAAATCTTCGGAAAATTTTACGAGTGGTCTAGAGCACATGTGAATTTTTAACGCACGAAAAAGTTTCTGGAAAAAATTCAAAATCTTCGTAAAAATTCCCGAAGAAAAAAATCTTCGACCGAACAAAAAGATTTTCGAAGTTTTTTTTGTTCGTGAAATGTTTACGAATATTCGGAATAAATGAAAATCTTCGTTTCAAAAATTCAGAAAATTTTTCGTGACTAAGACCATTGTATGCCAATTTCACGAAACACGAACGTTTGTATTTTTCCGAAGTCCATTAGTAAGTGGCCGCTGGCTTTGGCTTCAAATCACTTTTCGGATTTGGGCTTATGCTTTCGGGTTCGGTCTTGTACTTATCGGCCCGTTTACGACTCAGGTCCGAGGTCCCTCTTATGGCTGAACTTTATGACGTTTAAAGAAGAAAATTTTTTATCAAAACAACTTTAACTGCCTACATCATAAAGCTCAGCCATGAGTTGGGCTTAAAAACGTGGTAAATGATTAACATTAAATGATGATCCAGCTCTTCAAAAAACGGAACCGCAGAGCCACACCTTGAAGGCATGTCCTGGCATTATATGGGATGAAAATTAAAAGTAATTAAGCATAA
This sequence comes from Trididemnum nubilum, assembly GCA_963965965.1. Taxonomy (NCBI): domain Eukaryota; kingdom Metazoa; phylum Chordata; class Ascidiacea; order Aplousobranchia; family Didemnidae; genus Trididemnum; species Trididemnum nubilum. The sequence continues at coordinate 10,023,232 of OZ014476.1, read as the reverse complement.
AAGTTAGTTTCTCGTTTCGGTACTGGGGCTATGGCCGGCTCCGAGGCGGCCAAAGTGCATCCAAATTTCATTACGTATCATTTTTAATTTTTAGCCCTGATTTTAAATTTTGTGTTACTTTTAGTTGACACCCCTGCTTCCGAATACAGGTAAAACAGACTGAAGGGTTTTAAATCTTTAATTTTTCCAAGTTTTGTGCTATATTATAATTTAAAGTAAAAATTTAAATTGCAAATAAGAAGCTTTCTTTACAAAATTCAGTTTTCTGCTACAACAGTTACGAAACGGCAGCACTGAAACAAAGGAAAAATTGTTTACTTTAAATGGCAATATCTTGTAAACGGCAAAACGAAGAAAGCTCAGATTAAGTGAGGATGCATTTAAAACTTTTTCCAACATTTTCGTCAACAATGAAAAACTTGAACTGGATTCCCCTTTAAGATTGCCATATTTTGGATCTTACTTCTGCACTAATATTCAAAGCAGTTGCCGAATCGTGCAATTCAAAAGCAATAAAGCTTCTTCCAGTGGTGCTATTTAGCCGGTTTGCAGTTCGCAGTGCTAGCAGGGCTGGATTTACGTTGTGCAGGGCCCCTGGCACTTTTGGTATTTTTGCTGAGTTTTCTTGCCAATTAAAGACGAAGACTCCTCGAAACAGGTCTTACCATTCAAGCGCTGGGCCCATGGAACTGCTCCATTATGCCATATGGTAAATCCGACCCTGGTTGATAACTAAATTTAGAAACAATGTTGTTAAAAACAGTTTGCTTAGATATCCCGTACTTTTAATTGGCTCCAACAAACCATTTGCTGAGTTTAAAGAACTTGGTTGCAGAACCGGTTTCTGCAAATTCTGATTAGCATCACTGCTCAGAGCTGTCGCGCATCCTAAGCTCGTTGTTGAAACGTTTTAGTTCAGATTTGAAATATTGCAAAGACTTACAGGACAGTAAGCATAAATTAAAACGCTATAGTAAACTTACGCTGAAAAACGAACAAATCTGTATACATCATGACTATACAATTTGTACGCTTTTTTGTGCACTTTTTTTTACCTTAAGCAGTATTCCTTTCGGAAAATACGGTGACGATTCCCATTTCAGACCAAGATAAAGAAATATTCTGACTACACCATCTCTTATCAGCAAAAATGCTACAAACAGGTAGGCGACCACAGTTGTAAGTAAGGAACTTAACATGGATATATTAGTTTGCAATTTTAGCAGACTCTTCTCTTCATAATAAGTAAGAAATTATCAAATTAATCCTGTACTACTATAGAACGTATATCAAGTTAATGGTACTGCAATCTGAACTCAGTAAGATAAAAAAATAGCTTTCTGAAATGTAATTAACTCGAAAGCAAAAAAGCATTGCTATAGCTGAAGAAGCAGAAAAGAATTACAGGCTATCATCTAGTAAGTTATTCCGCTATCTACGTATTTTGAAATGATTTACACCACAATTTTGTTTACATTTTGTTAAATAGTTACTATCAGTGGCTGTTCCTCCGAATACTTGTAATGAGGAAATGATAATAAAAAAAAGCTTAAATTATCTACATGACACTTTTTTTATAAGAACAATTTAACAAGAATACGAGGCCCACTTATGCGCAAAGTTTAAGAACAAATTAAGAACAATGTCATCCTCAGCATGTAAAAAATAAGTAAGAACAGGTCTTAGGTACGGCCAGGAGTGCCGAAACCCAGGGGGATGGGGGGATATATCCTCCCAATAATTTGATTGTATCCCCCCAATAAGTTGAGTATGGTCTACATCTGCATCTCCCCCCCAATAATTTGACTCTGGTGTGCATCTGAGCGCAGGTCTCTACTTGAATTCGGGGAAAAAAGTGTTCCATAGTACGTGAAGACCTTTTTTTTGGTCTTCACTTAATTTGCTCACCTGAAAAAAATCGTGGTTGAGGTTCATCCCCCCAATGTTGAAAATAAGGCAAAGTTGGGGTAAAATTGCAAATTATCCCCCCCAATGCTCAACAGAGATCGGCACCCCTGGGTACGGCGCATTTTTGTAAATATAATCAACAAAGCTTTCATAGCCATTTCTATGCCATCATTGTTAATTTGTCTGACAGTTGGTCATGATCTATAACAAATAGAAACTTTTAACCTAGCAAGGATAAATTTATGTCATTTTAATCTCAAGTAAAGTCAAGAACAAATGACGACGTTAAAAATATTCGAAAATTTAAGAACACCCATAGCCTCAACCTAAAATGTACTGGTTTTTATAAAAAAGCAGCGTAGCTCCACAGTGGCATTGCTAAGGATGATGGCACCCGGGGCGGGATTTCGGGGTGACATCCCTTTTCGGTACAAAAGTAGGTGAAGACCAAAAAAAAAGGTCTTCGCCGCAAAATGAGTGGGTTCCAATTGAGGAAACGGACCAAACAAAGTGAAAAAAGAAGGATATTCACCACAAATCGGTGGAGTTATATGGTTTCACATCATAGAATGGTGACACCCGGGACGGGCCGCCCCCCCCCCCACCCTATCGACGCCACTGAGCTCCATATTCACAAAAGTAATTATCCATATCTTATTCACATTGCTTTTTGCACGGTAACATTAAACTTTTTTGCTGCTTTTTTGTTACCTTGAAATACAATCAGGGATGTGGAAGCAGTCAAATTTTTAATGCTTTCTCTTCCAGCTCCTCTTGAAGTTTTATGCGTCCGAGTTCGCTTCCGCTTCCTCACCTTTGGAATTTTTGGCTTCCGCTTACAGCTCCGGATAGAATTAGTCGCTTCCGAGTTCCCTTCCGCTTCCAGTTTCTTTCATAAAAGTGCTTCCACTTCCGCTTCCACAAAAATTTATCCGGTTCCACCGCTTCCACATCCCTGCTTAGTATGACACAGCTAATTGTATTTGTGTAAAAAAAGCATGCGAGTTTTTGTTTTACAGTAGCCTAGCATGTTATAAAAAAATAACCAAGATCTAGCAATCATGGCAAATGCACTACAGTGCTTTAATCATGATCAATACAAGACAACTTTTAATCAACCAAGAATTACCAATTTGTGTCCCTTGATTCTCCAATAATATTTAAGAAGGCTTATTTTACTGGTATGTTCTATGTCTATTTACCGGTAGTTTTTTGTTAATTCTAACTCAAACTTAACCTAAACTCAAATCCTTTTCCTACTCTAAGCTAACTCTAAATCCAACTCTAACTAACCAAACTTAAACCCTAACCTTGACAATTAAAAAGGTAAATAAAAAAGAACGAGATTGGAAAATCACGAAAATTTAAGATCAGCCAGCCTTAGGCCTGGCCCTGAGCGACATACTGCTAGGGCTATAGGGCTAAACATAGCTTTTTTTTTACCGGTAACTGAACTGCTGTATACCCTACTGTACGCTATAATCCTTATTCTTACTAACCAGTAACAGCGTTCTTAGTTACCGGTAAGTAAATTTCAATTTGTAACAGCTGCGACTGGCAAAGTACAAGGTTTCATAAAATACATGTGACACCGCCGAAGGCTGGGGGTCTGGGGGCAAAGCTCCCAGAGCTCGAAAATTTTGCATTTTTTTGCAAAAATAACTTAATTTTAGGGCTACTTTCATAAAAAAATAATGCTTTTAAAACGTGGCATAGAAATTGGCAGAGCAAACATGATTAACCTCGTTGCATAAATGGGCTATTTGGGAGGTGGCTAATGGTAAAATTCTAGTTATCTTATTTAGATGCTGGTAAATCATATAATCGTATAGTTCAATAAAATTCACATGGCGTAATCTATTTCGTCCAAAGTTTATAGAAAAAAAATAATTGGGGGGGGGGCTGATAAAAAGAGATTTGAGAGGAGTGATTGGTTATTAACTAATACTGAATAGCCCCCCCCCCCCCCTATTCCTAAGTTTATATTATATTTGTTGATGGCACCTATGTTTAACATTTTTACACTGGCAATCAAGTTTGATTGCTTATTTTAGGCCATTTTTCAAAGTTTTCATTTTTTTGTGAGTTTTATTTTTGAAAAATTAGCCCCCCCCCCCCCGAAGATATGTTTCAAAAATGTTTTATATCACTATTTAGTCCATTCCAGTTCAGAAAACAGTTTCAAAAGTGCAATAACGTGGTATTTTTCTTATGCTGCATTTTGGTCGACATGCCAATCAGGGGGAGGCTATAGCCCCCCAGCGTCCCCCCTTGGCTACGCTACTGATTGGTGGTATATCTCGTATATCACACCCATAATCTCTCGCAAAAGCGGTATGCTCATGGCACTTTATTAATTACGATAATTTAAGGCAGCACAAACGTTAGCAATTATGGCAGTTACTAAAGTGGAAATTTTGCACACATTGTTATATACCTAGAAATAATATTATCATTACCGACAAGTTTGACGTCCTTCGTGGTCGACTCCTGGGAAATCACAACGACTTCCACTGGCAGTTAGGTGGCCAGATCAACCACCAACCCTGCAGCTACAAAGCAGCTCGAGTCATAAGATGCACAGAGCTGGACAGCGCTGTTTCGAGCTTTTAGCTCTCATCGGCAGCCCTCAGCTTCTCTAACAAAGTTATTCCCCAGCTGGACAAGACTCTTGGCCGAACTGGACAAACCTTAAGGGCTTGCACAGCGGCAGAGGCTTTGTAGGGAATCACTTGTTTATTTTAAGTACCACAAGTGAAAAATCGTTTATTCCCTACAAACCCTCTGCCGCTGTGCAAGCCCTTAAGGTTTGTCCAGTTCGGCCAAGAGTCTTGTCCAGCTGGGGAATAACTTTGTTAGAGAAGCTGAGGGCTGCCGATGAGAGCTAAAAGCTCGAAACAGCGCTGTCCAGCTCTGTGCATTTTATGAATATTATCATTGTTACATTTTACCCGAACGGTTGTAGCCAGTTTGAAAATCCGGAAGCACCTGATTTTGAAAAAATTGCTTCCGCTTCCAGCTCCTTTTCAACACTTTCGCTTCCGCTTCCAACCTCTTTCATCAAAGTGCTTCCGCTTCGACAAAAAATTAACCACTTCCACCGCTTCCGCAACCCTGGATACAATTACGTAACCATATCAAAGTTTGTTACCCAGCTTATTAATTTTTCACACCGAAAATTTGTTTTTCTAAATTCGATTTTTTACTGCTTATCTGAACTTTTTTCCGCTAACTATTTCTGTATTTAGCAGAGGATATAATTATTATTATTTTGAAATAATATTTTTGTGCAGCCTATATCACAATCTCGAACTTTAATGGTGTATATAAAATCCCTTTCTTGCTACAAAGTAGTTTATTTTGCTCTGATTTCAAACATCAATCTCATAATATTTGATTCAAAAGGTTTTCCAATAACAAAACGCTTTTTCTAATGCTTCCATTATCAAACCAGCTTCCTTTGGAAGTGAGTCAAAATCATTGTTGGTCTGTTTACTAACAGTTAAACGGAAACGGGACTTTTGTCGTTTGTGGCAATCGTCATTTTTACAATCATAAAATTTACCAGTCAACCATTTTCCTGCCTTGACTAATTCCTTCCGGTTATTTTTAATGTGCTATGTATATGATAACCGACTAGTGATTAAAGCAAAATAAATTATCCACCACCACTCTAATAACACGAGTAATTAATACCAAACTTACGTAAAACTACTGAAGGGAATGCACTAGTAGAGTTTATTTACGCATAAAACAGAATTTTTTGTATTCTCTTTAATTTGTAAAGTTTTTCCGGGAGAATGTGTAGAAACTAAAAGTAGTACAATTTTTATAATTACACTATGTATGTAATACCACTAATTTGAATACAGTGACGCGTATTAGTAATTTGAAACTGGTGAAAAAGGCTACATAATACGCTCTTTTTTTATAAGTGCCAGTAAATTTTTAGTTGAGGCTGGCTGTTGTTAAATTTTTGCCAATTTTCAACCTCAGTTGTTTTTAGTTTGTTCTTAAATTTTCAGAGCACCAAAGTCAATTTTAGCGACCAGATTTGTGAAAACTCTATGCTTTGTCTCATTGGTGGGCAGTAACGAATTACTGAAGAAACGAATTACTATAACGAATTACTTTATTAGTAATTTTTACGGCAACGACATTACTTTTTCAAAAAAGTAATTTTTGTGGTAATTTTATTACTTTTTTAGAGGTGTTAAAGTTACTAATTACAAATTACTTTTTAAATGCTATTTACAGACAAGGTGCAGATCACAAAAAAGTGTTTGCAGTTGAAACAACGCTCTGTGTATCAGTTTGCAACGTGCTTGTGATGACGTCGCCGTTCTGGCACTATAGAGGAGTAACACTTGATTGGCTGCTTATGTTAGATTTCCAACCAATCAAAACAGATTGAGTCTGAGAATGACGCATGGTCGTGCCATTGGCCGCATACCTTTCCGCGCGTAATGAAAAAACAAAAAAAAAAACGATGAATCGGATAGATTAGTTTAAATGTACTTGTACTTAGCACAAGCGCTATAGCATTAGAAAAATCACGGTCAAGTTTTGTAGCTCTGCAGTTATATTTTGTTGTCGCTTAAAAATTTAACAATTTTGTATTAATAATACAGACTACTATTGATACAAAACTGTTAAATTTTTATTGCTCGGTTTTGCTTCATAACGTTGGTGTTGAAGGGCTTACTTTAGTGCACCAAAAGCCACAATAGCCGAAGAGTTATAATATAATCTTTGACCGCGGAAACGAACTAGAACTTGACATCGCCAGCGATATCTGGAGACTTCGCAGCATTATCAGACTTTTACTGAACTTTATTAAATAGTGATCCGATTGCTTTGAATGAATTTGTAAAAAATATGGTCGTTGATAGTCAGATCAATAATTTAAATGCGCCACTTTCAAATTTTGTTTCACTAACTTAAATCGCTTAGTAGTTTTTCGAGTTCAAAATTTAAATCTCTCGAAGTTATCAAAAATGATCGAGTAACGTCATTGAAAAAGCTCGCATTACAGTTTACAATATAACTTCAAACCTTAGCACGTTTTACAAGTTCTTAAACAGTTTTTCATTCCATTTGAAATAACATAAAACGGTCTTGAAAATTCCAGCGACTCAAGCAATTTTTGTTACATCAACCAAACTTACAGCGATGCATTGTATGATTCTGAAAACGCTCATTCGCATCGCGATTCAACATACAAGTATAGTATTTGCTATACCGGTTGTGCCAAAATTAAAGCCTCAACAAAAATTCGAAAAATAATCCTCAACAGCATAAAGTAAAATCAAAAAAGTGCTAAAATTATGCAAATTTAAAACAGGCATTTATTTTTTTTTACTAAATCGTTCAAGCTTTTGACACATAGCCGTCATTCTCGAGTGGTATAATTTGACAAATTGCAAAAAAAGGCGGAGAATCAAAATTTATTTTTCCTAGTTAACGCTTCACTCACAGCTTGCCACAGGTCGATGAGAATAACATGGTTAACTATCGCAGTTTTCTATTCGCCCTTTAATAGAAGCGATTTTTCGAGATGACTACCCAGCTTGCTTTTGTGAAGATTTGCTTAGAAGGTGAGAGGTGCTGAGAACTCAGCTACTCGACATGAAAGTGGAAGAAATTTGAAATCAAAAATAGCGTAGTAGAAACTTACGTTAATGAACTCCAAACTAGTCAAACGAAGAAAACTTCATAAATTTTCATGTAAGCGGTAGAGGGAGGGACTCTAATTTTGAAAAACACTATATAATTATTAAATCCATTATTTAGCACTACGAAAAACTTAAAACGTGAAACTTCCTTACTTAATTCTTTACAAACCTTGAGCCTTAAGAAAAAGTAGGCTTTCTCAATGTCACAGGTGACAGTTTCGTGAAAAAAAACTCAGCCATGTAGCTCAAATTTATCCGAGCCTTTAAGCTTAACTATAGCATGACGTCGCAAGCGATATTTTGGGACCTCCAATTTGAATGTTGCGATGTTAGATTGTGTTTGAATTTTTTTTCCTGTTTTTGATCACAAAGTTTTTGATTATGATTACGTCTTTGATGCTGTTTTGTGTATTTAGTTTATGATTCTGTTTAGTTGTTAAGGTTACTTTACTTTTAAATATCTACCCATTCCTAAAATTTGATCCATCTAGGTTTTACGGTTCAAAATTTCAAAAATTTAGTGCCTCATTTAAGGGGCCCCATTTTGGTACCGCAAAATTTTGTCAAATTTAATTTCTTCTTTATATTGGCCAAGGCTGAAAATTTCATCTGTCTAGCATGAGTGGTTAAAAAGTTTGAATTTTGGCAGCCCCATTTTGGGGGGAAACCTCCATTTTGATACCCCCAAACTTTGGTCAAATTTTATCTTTTTTTATATTTGCTTACCTTAAACACTTCATGTTTCCAGCTTAAAAGGTTAAAAACTTTGAATTTTGGAAGGCCCCGTTTGGGGGGACTCCCCATTTTTGAAACCCCAATTTTTGTTAGGTTTAGTTTATTTCTAATATCTATCCATTCCGAAAATTTGGTACATCTACCTCGAACGGTTTAAAAGTTCAAAATTGGGGCGGCCCCGTTTCAGGGGACCCCCATTTTGGTAACCCCAAATTTTGACAAGCTTTATCTTTTCATCATATCTACCTACATTGAAAATTTCGTGTGCCTAGCATGAGTGGTTAAAAAGTTTCAATTTCGACAGTCCCGTTTGAGGAGAAAACCCAATTTTGGGATTCCCAAATTTTTTCAAATTTTATCTTTTCCTTATATTTACTTTACTTTAACAACTCATGTGTTTAGCTTTAAATGTTAAAAAGTTTGAATTCTGGAGGGCCCATTTGGGGGTAACCCCTCATTGTGGACCCCTAGTTTTTGTTTGGTTTAGTTTATTTTTAATATCTACCCACTTCAAAAATTTGATCCATCTACTTGCAGCGGTTTAAAAGTTTGAAATTTTGGAGGGTCCGATTGAGGGGGATTTCCTAACCTGGCACCCCGATTTCAGTCGGGCACTAATCCTCCCTGATATCTTCAATTGTCAAATTTTGAATGCAGTGCGTTTAGCGGTTTAAAAGTAGATAGCCGGAGAAAAAAAGGAAAAAAAGTAAGAAAAAAGAAAAAAAAAAGTATTCAGGTCGGGGAAAACGAACATGACCAAAAGAAATGCAGTTAATAGTGCGTTCAAAAATCACAAATCATTTTCCATCAATATCGATATTTACCGAAATATCAGTTCAAACTCGTCCACTTTCTGCCCATTTTCAACCTGTAACATTTTGGTCACGTGACCGGGTACTTCCAACTCAGTTTGCATAAATCATTTATAAGCACCCACATTGTGTCTAAATTTCAGCTGTGCACGCCAAGTGTTTTTTGAGTTATAGGCGAATTAATAAATTTTCAAGACAAAAATTGCCGTTTTTTAATGTTTTTTGTGTCTCAATTCACGATCACGTGGACCTAGGATTCCTAAAATTGGCGCACATAACACTTTCATTAATTTTCATGTTGAGTCCAAATTTCAAATTTTTAGGTTTACCCTTTTATTAGTTATGAGCAAATCAAACCTCATCTGCCAAAATTTGCGAACAAAAACAAAGGTAGCCTATTACGCGCTCACGCGAAGTCCCAATAATCCGGAATGCAAAATATGCTTAGTTTTCAAGCAATTCTGTACTCATCCAGGTTAAATAATTGAAACAATATTCTTTAACGCTGAACCGTTTCGAAGATCAGCATAATGAAAGCCATCATCTGATCATTGCATGAGAGTATCATAATGGTGCTTGAATCACAGACAAAATCCAACATTTTCTTTCATACAGCCTTACTAGAAAATTTGACGCAGACCACTGTCATTTTGGCTGAATGTTTCATTCAAAGTAATTTGTAACAAATTACTTATTACTTTTTCTGAGAAGTAACGACTACGGTAATTTCATTACCTTTTTAAAGTAATTTTTAGATAAGTAATTTCGTTACTTTTGTGCAGTAATTTGCCCATCACTGCAGTCTGTCTGCGTGAGTAAATGCTGTTTCGCAGCTTTTGCAGCACTGTAAAATTGCAAAAGTGAAAAACCAAGCTTTTTTCGACTTGAACGATTGCCAAAAATTTTCTCATTTACCGCCTTCGCAATGCACAGCAGCTCTCTATAATCTCGTAATCGTTGTAAGATTGCTTGCTGGAAAATTGCTAAAATTTTATCGTTTTGAATCAGTACAAAATTTGGTTTCTTACTTTGGTTTGAAATTTGTTCTTTTTCGGTTTGTTCTTAATTTTTTTTTGCTGCAAAGGCTGACATTGTTCTTAATTTGTTCTTAAATTTTGCGCAAAATGAGGGTTCTCACAAAACCGTACGTGTAAAAAAGATTTTTTATCAAAATCGTAAAGATATAAAGCAATTTTAAAAAGAACCAGCCAGTTGGCCGAGCGGTAACGTGTTCGTCTCTGGTGCAGGAGGTCTGAGGTTGAAGTCTAGAGCAGCCAAATCGGACACAGTGTTGCCAACAGCTCGCCACCGCTGCTACATTTCTTCGAAAGAAGCTGTGTTGCCCGCAGGCGCAATGACGCGGAGATAGGCCCCCGCAAAACTCGTTGCACACTTTGGCGAAAACACGAAAGTATAATGAAAGATTTGATTTGGTTTAAAAAAAAAGTGTATTGAACAGAACCGATAGTAAATGACATCGAAATAACAACTAACTACAGACTTCAAACAGATTTCTATTCTAGTAGAAAAGCGCTTATTGCTATTGTTTTCTGCTTTTGTCAGCTTCTAATGATTGCAGTAATTATTTGTGTGTACAGTTTGGCGATAATCTTCGTTTATCCCCAGATCTGATTAATCATTCAACTTATTTGACCAAAAATTCTGAAATGAAGAAAACGTACTCTAAGCGACAAATCCATTATTAACGAGTAATTGTAATTACCGCTTTATTCACCAAATTCCTTCAACCAGGAGACAGCGACAGGGGCGTCGCCAGCTTCGCGAAATCGGGGTGGGGGGGGGCAAAATTAAAATCAGGGGGGGCAAAGCTGAAAACCAGCGTTGAACTTGACCCAAACTTTCATTATTCCTGAATTGGATTAAGGCGAAGTTTCAGTGAAAATCAGGTGATCTCCAAAAAAAAAAAGGTCTTCGCCCACAGGGTGAAGGCTTATTAACACTGGCGTGAAATCGTGAGCGTACAAGCGTGTTTTTTTTAAAGTATTTGAACAGAACCGCCCGGGTGACGCCTTACCAGCGTAGAAGTTGCCCAATTGGTTAAATTAACTATAGATACGCTTTTTACGCACACGATTTTACGCCCAGTGTAAAACGAGGTTTGCGTTTTGTACGCCAACGTTGCGACTTGCACAAGATGTCAATGACGTCAAATTTGAGATTCAGCGCGTTGCGCATTTCGTTTTGCTACGGGTGGTCGAAACGGGTTTTAGTTATGAATTACAAACGCAATGAAAATATTACAGACTATGACAGTACATAGATCAATAATTACAGTATCATCCTAAAGTAATAGTACTCTATCACATAGTTACTTGCATTAGCTCTCAAAACTGAAAATGCTGGACTTTAAAAAGGCATTTTTTACCAAAGTCGTTGTTAGTCGATCAAGCACCAGAACCCAGCATGGGCTGAAATTTGAAGGCGATAGTTACTACAGGCTGTAGCTCATGTAATGATCGTTTGGGAAATGTGAAAAGACTAGCAACATCTTTTTTTTAGTGAGAAACTCAATGAATGCAATTGTGAAATGGTACCGTGAAAAGAAATTCAAAGTGATTGCGAAATGGTCCAATACGAACCCAAAAACTGACGTCAGGCTACTTTTTCTATAGTCTATACCAGGGGTGCCCAAAGTGCGCCCCGCGTAACGACTTCGTGCGGCTCGCAAGTGGTCTCAGAAATTTAAGTTATTTTTGGGTAATTGTGAGAAAAAGCAAACCACCTGCAAAGACCTTTAATCTTTTTTTTTTTTTCTCAAGGATTACACCTAAAATTCCGGAAAATATAACATCGAAATCCGGCTAAAACCTTTTTTTTGGTCTTTAACCTAACACCCGGTAAAAATGGCATCAATTTCTGGTGAAGTCCTTTTTTTGTCTTCACGTAAAAGTCCAACGATATTCATTGGCTACGGCCCATTCTTCCGTACAATTAGGGTAATGCGGCCCGCTCTTTAAAAAGTTTAGGAACCACTGGTCAAGTAATACGCTCACTTTTTTTAACTTCTACTATAAAAAACCTTATGGTTTCAACCTCAGACCGTAGGCGTCGTCTTTGTGAGTTTCCGGCTCAGCTGACTTTGCATCAACAGATTATGATAGGCCTAACCACTTTATTGGATGGAATAATTAGAAATGATTAACAGAAAAATATTACACCAACAATTAACACAAAATCCAAAATATTTTCAAATCTTCATCATTGCTTATTTTGATGAAAGTTGTCATGAGCTTTTCCGATATGTGTTAGTTGCGGAAATATATTTCATAAGCGAAAATTAATTATAACTTCGGTAAAGTGAAAGTTTATTTAGCCAAATAATAGCAACAAACAGCAAGACTAAAGTCATTTTAATGATTAATTTACTACCAAACATACAAACGTTTTCGCCTTTCATCACGCCTCTTCAGGTATTATTTAAATTTTTAGCCATGTTAACTTCAGACTAAACGGAATAAGACTAAATTAATTACGTGCTTATAAATCTTGTAGACAGTACACTAGTCTTTTTTTTTTATTAGAACCAGCAAATATTAAATTGAGGTAGACTGAGGGGGACAAAAATACCCCCTATCTAACTTCTAAACCAAAACTTACCGAACACCAAATTTAGCGTTCGGGTTGGTGTTCACCAAAACTTTTCGAAAAAATGAGTTTTAGTTGATGACGTCACTGGCGGTTCAAATTCTGTACGTTTTTTTTGATACTGAATCATAAAATACCTAAGTCAAAGTAGCTACGTCTCAAAAACGTCTTATGACGTAATTTTAGCTAAATTTTGGCCAATAAATGCTCAGATTTCGGAAAGTGACTTGGAGAACCTCAATTTTGGAAACTTCCCATTACCTAGGCTATTTCAAATTTTCTGGAGTTATTTGCGATGAAATTAGACTTAAAATCAAGTCAACTTGAAATAATAGCTTGTTGTTAAAGGGATTTATCACGAAAAAAACGAAAAAGGGGGGCGTTTAAGATTGGGTTTAAGATCATAATTACTTTCAGACATATCAACAATGACAAAAAATTATGGAAAATCGAATATAGAATTTTGAAAGGTAGAAAGATTGAACATAGAAACATTGAATATAGAAACAGAGAATACAGAAACATAGAATATAGAAACATAGAATGTAGAAATATAAAATGTAGAAATAAAGAAGATAGAAATATAGAATGTAGAAATATAGAATATGAACTCAACTGATGTATGATTTAATCATTTTTCATTTTTTGTAACACTTTAACGAGCGCCTCTTTCATTTCCTCCAGATTATACAACATTGGACCTCTTCCTCCCTCATACGCAATTTTCCCGTCATGAATGATATAAAGACGCTCAGGTAAAGCACCATAAGCTAAGTTGGCATCATCATTCATACTGTCAACTAGAATTGGACATTCCATTTGAGTATCCTGAGCAAACATTTTGGCAGCTGACATTCTTTCTTCCAACTGTTTGAGTTGTTTTATTTTGTATTTGTTATTTTCGAAAGCCCATTCATCTGTTGGATGAGCTTCTGCAATGTAAACAACAACAAAATCCACAGAGCTTTCCTTGTACTCTTGAAGGATTTGCTTGAATTGGCTCACCTAAAATACGTAAAGATTCATGACTATCCCTTAAAGGCGGGCTATAATGGCATTTGGAAAATATTTCAAAAATCGCGTTAATTTATTTTGAACCCAGCAGCATAAACATGACTCTAAAAAACCCATTCGGTTTCGAAAAATCGCAAATTTAATGTTCCATTGTCTTGGTGATTATGACGACAATGAGCCTCTACTTTTTTGGTGGGTGTTCAGTTTGGCTGGGTTTTGCCATAAGAGCGAGAAAGTGTCAAGAAAAAAAGCGAATATAGAAGCAGAAAACAGCTTGCGCGATCCGTCATATTGCTGGCGAGTGCTATCAGATCAAGTACGTGTAAACAATATCGGTTTCGCGAATGTAGGCAATACTGGTATAGTGTTTTTTGGGTGGCAAACGATAGGCCGGTACCGGCAGCTTATGCTTACCGGTACTGTCTACCTAATACCGTATAGCCTACTGATACAGTAGTTTCACTCCCATTGATTCCATTGTCCACGATTTTTGATTGGTTGCTGCCACTCAATGCAAAGTGAACATCCAAACTTTTCAACACTAGAGAAGCTAAAGTATTTTCAAATGTAATATTTTGGTTTTCGGTAGGTTATCGTCATCGCTAGCTTTTGCTTCGTCGGTGTTGAACAAAATAAACTACTAACCTGAAAGTGGTGTATCGGCGCGAAGCATGCTCGGCATAGTCGAGATTCCAGTATGACGTCACAACAATCTGACAAATACGCTAATATCTAGCGATTTCAGTGCCATTATTGAAGTAGATTGATGCAAGTCATTTTGTTGCGGCTGAAAGTTTTGGGATGAGTCGAAGTAATCGAGAGTCGAGACGTTATTGTGACGTCACAATTCATTGAGAGTTTCGTTATAATAATGCTTACTTTAAAAAGCTTTTCAGTGCTCGTATTGAATGGACAAAACAACAAACCTGAACATGATAGATCATTTTGAAGTAGCAGTCGCGACAGCATTATGACGTCACAATGAAGTGACAAATATGCTTATTTCAAAAGATTCTGCTGTAATTATCTATTCTAATTTTCATCAATGTATTGACAGTTTTTTTTTAATTTGTATTAATGCTAGCCAGAAGTTTTATTTCTCGTATTGAATAAAAGAAACAGCAAAACTTGAAAATGGTAAATCGGTTCGAAGTACTCGTGACTGTATAATGACATCATATTGAATGATTATATAGTTAAATATCAAAAACTGAGATAAGTAACACTTGGAATAAGCAATGTGTTTACCCCATTATGACGTCATAGTACTCTCCTGACTACTTCGAACCGATTTAGCACCTTAAGTTGTGTTACTTAAGTTTTTTAATACAAGCACTAAAATGCTGTTCGACAGCAAGCATTATAAATTTTTTAAAAATGCTAATTCATTGTGACATCATAACAACATCGCGACCACTTCGGATGCTGGTGCAAAACTTTGAGATGCAACAATAGAATATCTTGACATGATTTATGATGAAAAATTGTTCTAACATCCCTTAAAACCAGAAATTTCTTAAACAACATTATGACGTCACAATAGAGTCCCGATTACTTGCAGTCAATTTTGGACTTTCAGTTTTGTTAATTAATTTCGTGAATGCCAGCACAATTTAATTATTCAACTGTACATCAATACTTTAACAAATTTACTTATACCGTTCATTATGACGTCACAAAAACATTTTGGGAGAGGAGACCCCACTTCGACTTGACACATGAAACTTTCAATCGTGAAAAGGACATTGATGAAATTCATAATCGATAACTTGGTTAAGAGTCATCTAAATATGCATTTTTGTCACTTCATTATGATGTCATAATACAGTCACGACTACTTCGAATCGATTTACCATTTTCAAGTTTGTAGTTTTATTTATTCAATACGAGCACTAAAACGCTGTTTGCTGGCAAGCATTGATACAAAATAATAAACAAACTGTTAAGACATTGTGATGTCACAATAGCATCTCGATCACGTCGACTTGGTGAAATATTGTCAGCTGCTTCGAAAAGACCTTGCATCAATCTACAATAAAAAATCGCGCTGAAATCTCTTTGAAATCAGCGTATTTGTCAGGTTATTATGACGTCATAATAGCATCGCGACTACTTCGAGCGTGCCTTGATATGATACACCACTTTCAGGTTTGTAGTTTATATTATTTCATATCGGCAAGCGAAAACTAGCGATGAAGGTAACCTACCGAAAATCAAAATCTAACATTCGAAAATACTTTAGCGCCTTCAGTGTTGAAAAGTTTAGATGTTCACTTTGCATTGACGGCCAGGAAAAAAATGGAAAAATGGCCAGGAAAAAAAAATAAAGGCGCCCATCAGTTAAAAGTCATGGACGAAAAACTGGCAGAGTGAAACTACTGTATCAGTAGCTATACGGTATTAGGTAGACAGTACCGGTAAGCATAAGCTGCCGGTTTGCCACCCAAAAAACACTATACCAGTATTGCCTACATTCGCGAAACCGATATTGTTTACTCGTACTTGATCTGATAGCACTCGCCAGCAATATGACGGATCGCGCAAGCTGTTTTCTGCTTCTATATTCGCTTTTTTTCTTGACACTTTCTCGCTCTTATGGCAAAACCCAGCCAAACTGAACACCCACCAAAAAAGTAGAGGCTCATTGTCGTCATAATCACCAAGACAATGGAACATTAAATTTGCGATTTTTCGAAACCGAATGGGTTTTTTAGAGTCATGTTTATGCTGCTGGGTTCAAAATAAATTAACGCGATTTTTGAAATATTTTCCAAGTGCTAGTACAGGTCTCCTTTAATATAAATGCGGTAATCTAAATCGATTATCAAAAATATATGAAATAAGAAATTGTGTTCTCTTTAGGGCGTAGTCTGAGGAAGGCCAGGTAGCGCTACCCTTGCTTCAGCTTGAAAAATTTTCACTCGGTATTGCTGTAGTCTAACAAGACAATTATAGATACTTTGAATTCTTTTTGAGTTTTGCTTAGCTTCTCCAGAAAACGCGTCTGGCTACGGCCGTCGTACCCATCGGCGGTCGAGTAGATAGAAGTAAACTACTGAAACAGAAGACCTGGCTTCCATTCCCGGTCGGCTCAAACTAAAGACTATAACAATTATTATTCACAACTCTCCTGTTTGATGTTCAGCATTAAAAGGGACAATGTGAAGCCTCCACTGTAGTGTATGCGGTACATAGGTGGCCACGTGCCAACTTGACTCGAAGACTACAATGGTCCCTCCGCTTTCCACTGGCCGCGAAACGTGGTGAATAAAATGTCATTGCCAGAGGTGGAGTCGAGGACACAAGGCTCGAGGCCAAGGCCAAGGCCAAGGACACACAAAAATCCGAGGCCAAGGCCAAGGACAGCCTTTCCCGAGGACAGACACTCTCGAGGCCAAGGACAGAATGCTCGAGGCCAAGGCCAAGGACCAAGGACACAGCCGCAAGTGTTTTCCACAAAAAAAGGTCTTCAAAAATTTTTTTCAGGCACTCTCCAATTTATAGGTGTAGCCAGAATTTTTGATTGGGAAGGCCTAAACCACAAATTACATGCAATGACGTCATCAAAAATTTGTTTGTTGGCACTTAACCAGGATTTTGCAAATGGAGAGAGCCTCAACTAATATAGTTGAAAAGTGCAAATACGTAACTTTGGAGACGTTTTGAGAAAACCAGTGTAACTCAAACGTATCACAGAGGGGGGGTCTGGCGGCAAAGCCCCCAGCTGTTCGGCGATTTTTTGTAATTTTTTGGAAAAAAAGCTATTTTAATGCCATTGAATCACACTTCGCACATGTTTAGAGCCATTTAAAAGCACTAGATTTTTGACATTTGAAAGCCAATCAAAAAATCAAATTGTTTAATCCTCCTTCTAGTTGCAATTTAAGTTCAAAACACGTTTAACATCTTGCATTTTGGTGTTAAAGTTTAATTGAGCGTGATTTGCTCCAGGTAGGGGGAAGTAAGGTGCATTGTCTCGTGCAACATTTTAGCAGTAAATGAAAACCCCTCGAAGATTTTCCTTAGAGATTTTCGTTTTGTCATGAAATAACCAGTTATAGAAGTGCATGTTAGGCCAGGGGCCCAGGCCCCCTCCACTGAAGTTCAACGATTTGTCCAATCAGCATTTTCCATGGCTAATTTTTTTAAAAAGTAGTTTGTGCGTAAAAACTGTCGAGGTGGAAGTGAATTTATGAATTGTTATTGAAAAATAGTACAATAGATGGGTAGTTTTGCTTACTAACCATGTGTCAGGCGCGTAGCCAGAAATTCGCGATGGGGGGGGGGCTGTTTTGGGGGTCTGGGGGCAAAGCCTCCAGCCGAAGGAGGCATGGGGGTTTGGGGGCGGAGCCCCCAGCGCTCGCAAATTTTGCATTTTTTTGCAAAATAAAATCTAATTTCAGAGCTATTTAATAAAAAATAATGCTTTTTAAACGTGGCATAGAACTTAGCTGCGCAACATGATTCTACTGGTTGCATTATCGGGCTATGAGGGAAGTGGCTAATGGAAACTTTGCAGTTCTCTTGTTTACATGCTGGTAAATCATAAAATCCTATTATTCAATAAAACTCTCACGGAGTAATCTATTTCGTCTGTATTTTATAAAGAAAAATAATCGGGGGGGGGGGGGGGGGGGGGCTAATGGAAAGATATTTGAGAGAAGTGATTGGTAATTAACTAACACTGAATACCCCTCCCCCCCCCTTATTCCTGAGTTTATAATATATTTGCTGATAAAACCTATGTTTGGCGTTTTTACACTAGCGATCAAATTTGATTGCTTATTTTTGGGCATTTTTAACAGTTTTCATTGATTGGTGACTTTAATTTTTGACGAATTAGCCCCCCCCTCTGAATATATGTTTCAAAAAATGGTTTTAATCACTTTTTAGTCAATTCCAGCGCAAAAGACAGTCTCAGAAGAGCTAAAAACGTGGTGTTTTTCTTATTCTGCATTTTGGTTGACAGGCCAATAGGGGGGCTATAGCCCATCCCGCCTCCCCTCCCTGGCCACGCTACTGACCATGTTATTGCCGGGCCGGATTTCAATCGCACTGGGCCCCTGGCACTTTGGAGATTTTCGCAACATCTTTCTGCCAAATGTAGGTGAAGACCATAAAAAGTCAAGATTTGAGCGCAGGGCCCTCAGCTGGTACTGCGCCATATCGTGGTAAATCCGGCCTTTGTTAATGCATTACGTTCATAAAAAGGCTAGATGTGATCCTGAGATAGCAACTTTTAGGACGAAAACTATCCATTTCTTCCAGGTTTACGTTTAAAGTGGCTGGCAAAAATTGATTAGAGAGGGTCCCGGGGGCCCTGGTTTTCAATATTGCTGTTCGCTACTGGTGTAAGCGAAAAACGCTAAAAAGAAATTGAAACTGAAGAAACAATAGGCTTTTTTGTCACATTTTTGTCATTGGTAAAATTGCAATTCGGGGGGATGCCCGCTTGGCTAAGCCTATGCTCCAATTGCGGAAAATAAAAAAGGTATTTACAAATTTTCCGCAAGGTTTCTGGCGTTTTCCGACAAAATTTCAACGGTTCAAAAAAAGTGCTGTCCTCGAGCCGAGGACAGGGCAATTTTCGAGGACCTGAGGCTTCGAGGCCAAGGATTTGAGGCTTCGAGGCCAAGGCCAAGGCCAAGGACTTCAAAATGTGTCCTCGAGGACGTCCTCGAGGCCAAGGACGTCCTCGAGGACTCCACCTCTGGTAATTGCAATAGCAATATTACTGTGATTGAGATCGGTAACAGCTATATCACAAACCGGTTTATAGAGAGTTCTGAAAATGCAACTTTTTGAAAACTTGGTAATGTTCGGTGAGATTGTCAAAATTTTTAAAGGGAAAAACTGAAGTAGAAACTGTAAATCTACTGTATATTTTAGATGGTGTAAAAATGATTTTTTCTCAACTCATAGACAGCACACACCAACACTTACGTGAGCCATAAACGGGGGTCAGGTACAGGATCCAAAATTGATGACAAGGCAACGATTGGCCTTCAAATAATCCAAGAGTTTGCATTCTTTTCCAGATGCGAGGTTGTACACAGTGGCATCTACCGCCAATCCACCTTGTTTTGCTTTTCTGTTGAGATGCACCGTTGATGATTGCACAAGGTGAGCTATTGTTTTCCTCTAAACAAGATTAATAACAATATGGTTTGAATCTAAACACACGGTAGATAAGAGTTATGGTCGATTCAAATTCAGCGCTAAATAAAAAATAAATAATCTTGTTTCAAATTTTCCGACGATCGAGTGAAAAAAAAATGTTATCACTTAGATAAGTTTCCTGTAGAATCAAAAAAAAAAAATTAAAAATATAACTGCATAACTGAATTATGCAGTAAGGAGAATTGCATTCTCTATAGCGGCGGCAAGCTTTGACTGCATAATCTGTTGAATCTGCTTCAGGTGGTATAAAAATTAGAAATTACTTTGGTTAAGATTCCATACCGTAACAACGGGTGGTCCGTCGCGAATGCTGGCGAACGTATGTTGAGTTCTCGACCGGGTCTTTGGCGTCGAAGCAGCAGACCTACTAAACTTCTACAACGATAGTCTAGATTCACTCGAAAATTTATAAGGAAATCCTTTCGCTATTGATAATCCAACCACGATGTTAACCTTCACTAATTGTCGTCACCACACTCATATAGGCTAAACTTGAAAATCCACCAAGATGTACGCAAATTTTGTTTCACTACGTTTGAGCAACAGAGTTATTTTCGGCTGATGTTCAGTAACAATTCAAGTATTACTGGGCCTTTTTGAGCCTTCCTATTCAAGCATTTCCGAGCAAACAACAACTTATTTGTTCCTGGGTCTACTTGACGCTAGTCTCCCGTCAACTGCCTATAGGCTATTGCTAAACACATACTGCGTCAAGTGTAGTTGTTACGTCACAGTAAGGCATTGAAATAATATCAATTAATTAAAGAACTTAAACTCAGCCAAATGGTGCGTCCGGAACGACGGGATACAACACTCCGCATTAGTTTTAAAAACCTCAAGTCCTTCAAAATTGCCAAAAACGGGTATTCTTTCCAATTCTTTTTTTTTAATTTTCTTTTATTATTGAGATATTGAGATTAATATTGATATTATTGAGATTAATATTAATATTGAGATTTTATTGCAGTGAAGCCAGATGGTGTTCAGCTGGGTTTAGTTGGCAAAATAATTTGCCGTTTCGAGGAGAAAGGTTTTAGGCTTTGTGCCATGAAAATGACGACTGCCAATAAAGATTTGCTAGAAATGCACTTTGCAGATCTCAGTTCAAAACCATTTTTCCCAAAACTTGTTGAATTTATGTTGTCTGGGCCAGTTGTGGCAATGGTTTGGGAAGGAAAAGGAGCAGTTAAAACTGATCGTAAAATGCTTGGAGAGGCTAACCCTGTTGATTCTCTTCCTGGAACAATTCGTGGAGATTATTGTATTGACATTGGGAGAAACATATGTCATGGATCTGACTCTGTGGAAACAGCAAAGAAAGAAATAGCTTTATGGTTTAAAGAAGGTGAACTTAACAATTATTGCTGTGCTAACAACTCTTGGGTGTATGAATAAGAAGGCTACTTCAACCTGACACTCAGCACTCTTTTAGTGTTTTGTGACTACATAGCAGGATCTGACATTAGTATTTTTTGTATTTTTGTATGCATAGTTGGATCTGACTTTTTTTTTTTTTTTTCTGTAGGCCTACCTTTTTGTCTAAATTTATAATTACCAGTATATTGAAAGATACTTTTCACCTGTTTCCATTTTAAATTCAAAACAACTTTTTCTGCATATTTTGTGGCTGATTTTAAATTTGCTATTTTGTCTAACTAGTGTAGAATCTTTCATTGGTTTGACTGCTTGATAATGACAGTTAAATGTCCATGTGAAATATGTTTAAGACCTTGTAAAAGGAACCAGTGTGCTATTCAGTGTGATATGTGTGGTGGATGGATTCATCTCAAATGCACAGTCATTAGTCCCCTTAAATTTCACACTCTTTGTTCTTTTACTGAACCATACCTCTGCCAAAATTGTTACGGTGAATTGTTTCCTTTTCAAACCCTAGATGATAAGCAATTGTTAAATGAAATGAGAAATGATGACAAACTAAACTTTGATATTAATCACACAAATAATTCGTTTTTCCCAGCTAAATGCTTACAGGTAGACAACAAGATAAAAAGCTTACTAAATGATTTAAATTCTAGTTTGGTTGACTCAAAATACTGCTCACAGGCCGAAGCCAATATGATTAACAAAAAGTGTAAATTTTCTTTGCTTTGCGTGAATATAAGAAGCTTAAATGCAAATTTTGATAAATTGAATTAACTTTTAACAAATTATGATATCTTACGTGATATCATTGCTTCAAGTGAAACCAAACTTAAATTGTTACAGGTATACAATGCAAAGTTAAGTGGGTACCATTTTTACCACAAAGGCACAACTACAAGATGGGGAGGAGTAGGATTGTTTATTAAGGAGTCTTTATCAATTTCAATTTGCAAGGAGTTTGATTTAAACATTCCTAACTGTGAAGATATGTGGATTCAACTAGATTTAGGGAATAACAAAAAATGTATAGTGGGGGTAATTTACAGACACCCTAAACAGAAATTATCAGAGTTTTGCAAGAGTTTTGAATCAACCATTGAAAAATTGAATAGTAGAAAATTGATGTATTATATCGCAGGAGACTTCAACGCAGATTTGTTGAAAAGCAACTCTGATATCAATATTAATGATTTCATGAATTTAACATATAGCTTAGGCTGCATTCCCTTAATTACACTCCCGACAAGAATAACCACTACAAGCTCAACTCTTTTAGATCATGTTTATACAAACAATGTAGTGGGTGAACACAAAAGTTTTATTCTGGTGGAAGATGTAAGTGATCACCTGCCAGTAATGGTGTGTTCTAATTTAAGCCTGCCCAAGAGTGAAAAATCAACTGTCACCCTAATTCGTGATACAAAAAATTTTGAAGTAGAAAAATTTCTAGACAAATTAACTGAAGGAATGGTGCTATTAGGTGATATCAAAGAGGAATGCATTGACAACTACACTGAAAAGTTTATTGACATTTTTCATAAGACTTTAAACATACATGCACCATTACGAAAACAAAGCAGAAAGGAAACAAAACTAAAAAACAAACCATGGTTATCCAAAGGAATCCTTATATCAATCCAGAAAAAAAATTTATTGTACAAAAGAGCCCTTAAATTAAATGACAGTAATACATGGGCATAATACAAAGTCTATAGAAATAAACTGACTCATATTAAGGAATATGCAAAACGACTTTACATTAAAAATTTAGTGAATGATGATAAGCATGACACCTCGTCGCTTTGGAAAATTATAAATAAAATTATTCACTTGAAAAATGTGAAGAAAAATAACATTCCTAATAAAATGTATGCTTCCAAAAGTGAAAGTGCACAAGGTCCACAGGCCATCAGTAACTTGTTCAATAAATATTTCATAGAGATAGGAGTTAACCTTGCGTCTACAATCGAAATACCAGCTATAATTGATGGCAAATTTAATGCCACATCTTTGATTCAGAGTAGTTGCAATTCGTTTTTTCTAGAACCAATAGTTGAAGAAGAAGTAGTAAATTACATCAGAGCTATGAATCCATCAAAAAGTACAGGAAGACATGGAATTCCTGCAAAGTATATAAAAATGTCAGGCTCTGTTATAGCTCCAGTTCTAACTAACATTTTTAATGCATGCATATCAACAGGATATTTTCCAAAAGTGTTTAAAACCGCTGAAGTTGTTCCAATCTTCAAAAAAGGCGAAAGAGAGTTATGCAGTAATTATCGCCCTATTTCTATTTTAAATCCTTTTGCCAAACTTTTTGAAAAGTGTCTGCTTGATCAACTAAACAATTATTTTGTGAGCAATAATTTGATTAGTCCAAACCAGTATGGTTTTAAGAAAAATTGCTCAACAAATGAAGCTGTTTTAGATATTTACAATATGCTACTTGACAATATGGATAAAAAGCTCATTACATGTTCTATTTTCTTAGATTTAAGAAAAGCATATGATACCATCAATCACACAATACTGATCAAGAAACTAGAAAAGTATGGAATTAGAGGATTACCATTACAGTTACTAGCAAGTTATCTGACTGACCGTCAACAGTATACAATTGTAAATCAATATAAATCCAAGTCAAGAGATGTTATTTGCGGTATTCCTCAGGGATCAACTCTAGGTCCGTTGTTATTTAATATTTACATCAATGATCTACCACTTGCCTCAAATTCCACAATTCATCTTTTTGCTGATGATACAAACCTTACTCTCTCCCATTCTAATGTTTCAACACTGCAACAAAATATTAATGATGAATTAGTCAATGTAAGCAATTGGTTCAAGGTGAATAAATTATCAATTAACTTTAATAAAACTGAGTTTATGGTAGTGACAACAAAACAAAATAAACCTGAACTCAAAGTATCAATAGATAATAATCCAATCAAGCAATCACATCACATAAAGTATCTAGGTGTTCTCATAGACGACAATCTAAACTGGAAGCAACAAATCAAGGAACAATGTTCAAAGGTAGCAAGGGGATCTTGGGCCCTTAATCAATTAAAACACTTTGTAGATGAGCAAACCTTAAGATCTGTTTACCACTGCCTCATATACTCTCATCTACAATACTGCATAAGTAGTTGGGGGACTGCTTCAAAATCAACATTAGCACCTCTCTTTATTCTGCAAAAAAGAAGCATCAGATTGTTAAGAGGAAGTGGATATCGTGAGCATACTAATCCTTTGTTCTATCGAGCTAAATGCTTAAAACTCAAGGATATTTACTCTCTGGAAACTGCAAAGCTAATGTACAAAATTCACAATAATGTATTATCTTTTGCAAATTCAGATAAGTTTAACCTAATAAAAAACTGCTATACACATAAGACAAGATTGAGCCACAAAAACAACTTCTTTCTTCCAAGAACTAGAACAAGATTAGGGCAAAAGTCTCTATCATTCGCAGGAATTAAAGTTTGGAATGAAATTCCAAGCAGTATGAAAGAAGTTTCATTCTACAGATTTAAAAAAGCTGTTAAAGCTCATTTTTTATCAAACTATGAAACCGATAAAAGCTAGAATAACAGCTTTCTATCAGCAATGCAGTAGTAATTACAGGAATCATAGTTGCATATTTATGCTTTAGTTCAACAATAACCTATTCTTTGCTTGAATAACATGAGTTTGGTGCATTCATCTATCACACATTTATTACAATACGTCATCTCTCATTTTGATGTGCCCATTGAATTATTAGTAATTTTGCAATAACTGACTGAGGTTGATATATACTGGTATTGGAAATTGCACCAGTACTAATGACATATTGGCAAACAATACAAAACAAAGCAAGGAGGTTTTTTTTTCACTCCAATTGCCCACTTTAAATTCTATAAAACATAAATAAGCATTATGAACTTTATTAATTTTATTTCCATCCAATCTGTAGTTACAGCATTTTTATTTTTTAGTATGCTTAGAGTCAGAACAATTCTAATGTTGCCTTGCATTTTCTTTACATGGTGACTGTGAGTTTTGTGTATACACTGTACAAAATGTACATATCTTTGCAACACTTTTGTTTTAATTTTGCGTAAAATTTTTTATCATAGAAAGTAGCAGACTGAGAAAACCTAGAAGCTGTTTTTTTTTTTAACCTTAACTTGGTGAGGTGGCAGTAGACTTAGATGACCTTTCGGTCCTTCGATGTCTCCTCACCAAGTGACTAAATATCGCTTTGACTCTGCAAGTTTGTGTGTTTGGTTTTAAAGAAATTGCATATTTCGATGCTTTGGTGATAGACCTAGAGGAAGTTGCAGTTTTTTTCTTGTGATATGACGTCACTTGGTAAATAAATAAATATGATGATGATGATGATGATCTTTAATTGAAAGGAGCATTTGAGATTATTTTTTAGTATTCACGCGGATCTTTTAGTATTTTTTAGTATTTTTAGTATTCACGCGCAATGCTCAACAGCTCTTTATAATCTCGTAATCGTTGTAAGTTTGCTTGCAAATACCGGAAAATTGCTGAAATTTTGCAGTTTGGAGTCAGTATAAATTTTAATTTCTTTCTTTGATTTGAAATTTTTTTTTTTTTCGGTGTGTTCTTAATTTGTTTTGCTGCTGAGGCTGGCATTGTTCTTAAGTTGTTCCTAAATTTTGAGAACGTTGTGTTCTTAAAAAATTGTCCTTAGAAAAAAGATGTTTCGGCAAAATAGTAAAAAAACAAAAAAAAGAACCATCCAGTTGATTGTGCGGTAACGCATTCGTCTCTGAAGCGGGAGGTCTGAGGTTCAAATCTCAGACAGATCAAATCGGATACGGTATTGCCAACGGCTCGCCACCGCTGTAGCATATCTTTGAAAGGAGCTGTGTTGCTCGCAGGCGCAATGACGCGGAAATAGGCCTTGCAAACTCGTTACACACTTTGTAGTAATACAGCGAGCATAATGAAAGATTTGATTTGATTTAAAAAAGATAGCTTTGAACAGAAACGGTACTAAATGACATCAAAATAACTACTAAATACAGACCTCTAACAGATTTTTATTCAAATTGAAAAAAAATTACTGGTATAGTTTTCTGTTTTTGTCAGCTTCTTACGGTTTTTCGCAGTAATTATTGGTGTGTACAGTTTGACGACAATCTTGTTTATCCCCTTTATCTGCTGCATCATTCCATTTATTAGACCAAAAATTCTGTAATGAAGAAAACGTACTTTCAGCGATAAATGCATTATTAACGAGTAATTGTAATTACCGCTTTATTCACCAAGTTCTTTTGACCAGAGGATAACGCAGGGACCATTGCGGTCTTCGAGTCAAGCTACCATCTGCCCACTAGTCAACCGCACTCGGTGGAGGCTTCACACTGTCTTTTAATGCTGAACGTCAAACAGGAAAGTTATCAATATCCTTTTTTACAGTTATTGGTTTGATCAGACCGGGAATCGAACCCGTATTTACCGTTTAGGTAGTAGACGTCCTATCCGCTTCACCACCGATCGGTTAACGTGGTGTTAATGTGCAAAAACTAACAGGCTGCTCTTACGTCCAATTTTTTCTGGAAATTTAAAAGAAATCTTTTGTGTTTTTGGCAGAACCGTAGACGTACCCGAGCTTTTGAAATTCTGTCTGAGCAGACTTCAGCATCACAAAAATATGATACAGTTTATTTTGATTGATCAGAACTGATTAAAAGAAAAATATGACTACAGCTACCAACACAAAGCCAAAAATATACGTACCAGGGCTCATTTTTGAAAAAAATTGCCATGAGTTTTTTCATTTTGTATTAGTTGCGAAAATGTATTTAAAAAATAAAAAATTTTGATTAATTACGCGCATATCAATCTTATAGAGAGTAATCATGAATGTGCGTTTACACCGCATACGAAGCAAAGCAACGCGAACAACTATTGCCCAACAAAGCGACGCAATTGACGCTACTACTAATGGACAACCCGCGCTGATAGCAAACTATGGTATGATCTCATGTGGATGAAGCTTTGAGGTTTCATTCTGATTCAGCTCTTTTTTAAGTTAGATTTTCTCGTACTCTGTTATGTCCAGTCAACTACAGTATTAGCGTACAACTGTAACCGTATACGAACCTACCTTTCGTATTTTAGTTTTCACAACTTTTACGCTCGTAATCCAGCAAGCTTGGCTTATCCAGTTTTTGTATAAACTCAATTATGGATAGTTCGCACGTTTGCCAACAAAGTCTTATATCGAGTGGTAGAAACGGGTTTTAATTATGAATAACAAACGCAATACAAATATCATGGACTATGACTGTGCATAAATCAATAATGAAATCGTAAAGCAATTGTCACGCAATCGCATCGTTACTTGTAACAGCTCTCAAAACCGAAAACGTCGAATTTTAAAAGTGCATTTTTTTAACCAAAATCATTGTCAGTCGACCAAGCACCAGACCCAACATGGGCGGAAATTTGAAGACATAGTTACTGCAGGCAGTAGCTTATATAATCATCGTTTGGGAAATGTGAAAAGACTATCAACCTTATTTTTTTTAACGAAAAACTCAATGAATGCGATTTTGAAATTGTCCCTTGAAAAGAAATTCATAGTGATTATGAAATGGTCCAATACGAATCCAAAAACTGACAGCTGGACTACTCTATACCAGTGGTGCCCAAAGTGTGGCCCACGTACCGATTTTGTGCGGCTCGCCATGGTCTACTAAAACAAGACGGCCGCACAAGTCACCTAAAAGCGATAAAATTAGAAGGGCAACTTTTGCGCGTCGCTTTGTTTACTTGAGGTAAATTTACACAGTATCCGTTTTTCGTCCGTTTTTGTTCCCTTTTTACGTTTTTGCTTCTCGATGAAAAAGTATGCGCTTTTTCATCCGCGTTTTTATAAGTCCATATACGCACTAAGTAGACTGTTATATATAGATAAAAATTTTGTTCAAAAATTTTGTGTATGAAGGATAAGAGCGATATTTCGAAATAGAACTGTACTCCTTTACAAAAAAAATTTTTCAGAAAACTTTTGTCCGATATGTGACTGTCTGGTTAGTGCGGATATGGACACATAAAAATGCGGATGAAAAAGCGCATACTTTGTCAAGGAGAAGCAAAAACGTAAAAAAACGGACGAAAACGTACGAAAAACGGATACTGTGTAAATTCACCTTAAACTGTTACAATATTGATAAAAATTTTGTACGTGAGCAATGAAACCAATATAGGGCTGTACGTACATCTTTACAAAAAATCTTTTCGGAAAACTTTTGTCCAGTATGTGATAGTCCGATTTGTGAGGATAAGGACATATAAAAATGCGGAAGAAAAAGAACATACTGTTTCATGGAGAAGAAAAAAAATACAAAAACGGACAAAAGCGGACTAAAAATGAATACTGTGTAAATCCACCTTTACTACTCAAAACGCTTGTGAATGTCGGCAAAACCAAGAAATAGTACTAAAGTAGCACAGCTTTATAAAATCAATAGTTCACTCCTAAATGTTTAAAATCGTTTTTATAGTATTTAATTTATATTCCGTGAGATTGATTTAGCAGTTTTGATTAATTGATTATTTGATATTCCGTGAGATTGATTAAGTACCGATTTGGTGCGGCTCGCGAGTCTGGTCTCAGGAATTGAATAGTTTTGGGTAATTTTGAGAAAAAGCAAACCACCTGCGAAGACCTTAAGTGATTTTTTTTTATCTTTTTTGCATTAGGACTACACCCGAAATTCCAGAAAACATTATATCAAAATTTGGCTGAAATCTTTTTTTGGTCTTCAACCTAACACCCGGCAAAAATAACATCAATTTCTGGCGAATAACTTTTTTTTGGTTTTCAACCTAATATCCGGCAAAAATGGCATCATTTTCTGGCAAAGACCTTTTGTTTTTGTTTGCCTTCACCCAAAAGTCCGACAATATTCGTTGGCTGTGGCCCGTTCTTCCGTACAATTAAGCCAATGCTGCCCGCTCTTCACTGGTCTATACGCTCACTTTTTTAACTTCTACAGTAACAAACCTTTTGGTTTCATCAACAGACCATTGGCGTAGCCTTTGCAAGTTTCCATAAAATCCTGGCTTAGCTGACTTCTGCATCAACAACTTATGACAGGCCAAATTACTTTATTGAAACAACAAATTATAGAAATGATTAACAGAAAAATATAACACCAACAATCAACACAAAATCCAAAATATTTTCAAACGATCATCGTAGCTTATTTTTGATGAAAGTTGTCATAAGTTTTCCGATATGTGTTAGTTGCGGAAATATATTTCGTAATCAAAAATTAATTATAACTTCGGTAAAATGGAAATCTTATTTAGCCAAATAATAGCAATAAACAGCAAGACTAAAGCCAAAATAATGATTTATTTACAATAAAAAATGCAAACGTTTTCGTCTTTCATCTGGCCTCTTTAGGTCTTTAGTTACATTCTAACCGGGTTAACTTCAAGCTAACAAAAGTAGACTAAATCAATTACGCGCTTATAAATCTTATTATAGACAGTAAGTATACTAGTTTTTTTCTTTTTATAAAAGCCCGTAAATTTTGGGCTGAGGCAAGCTGTTTATAAATTGAACTAATTTTCCGCCTGTTCGTAATTTTTTTTGAAAATAAAGTGACAAAAATTGATTCTTGCTTAGTTAAAACTTAACGGTTGTCTTTTGTTAACCCTATTTTACACGGGGTAATTGACCGACGCATTTTCCACGAGGTGAGAGGGACAAAATTCCCAATATCTAACTTCTAAACCCAAATCCATCGAGCACTAAATTTAGCATGCGGGTTGGTTTTCACCAAAAACTTTTGGGTTTTAGTTGATGACTTCACAGGTGGTTAAAATTTGGTACCTAAATTTTTCTTTTTAATACTCAATCATAGAATGCGTAAGTCAAAGTAGTTACATCTCAAAAACGTCTTATGATGTCATTTTAGTTAAATTTTGATTAATAAATGCTCTGATCTCAAAAAATGACTTCGGAGGATCCCAAAATTGGGAAATTTCTCGTAAACTTATATCTAAAATGGTGGCGTATTTCAAAACAAAAATAAACGTATCTCTCTCTCTCTCTCCAAATTTTCAGGAGTTATTTGTAATGAAATTTGACTCAGAGTCAAGTCAACTTGAAATAATAAACTTGTTCGTGAAGAGATTTATCACAAAAAAAAAAAAAAAAACGAAAAGGGAGGCCCCGTGTAAAATAAGGTTGAAGATCATGATTGCTTTCAGACATATCAACAATGACAAAAACTGTAGCAAATAGATTACAGAAATATAGAATACAGAAACATAGAATGTAGAAATATAAACTGCAGAAACATAAAATGTAGAAACATAGAATGTAGATATACCAAAGGTAAAAAAAATACTGTAGAAATATAGAATGTAAAAATATATTAAGGCCAAAAATATGGAAAAATTCAGCGGAGGTAAATTTAGTTATTTTTTATTTTATGTAACACTTTATCGAGCGCCTCTTTCATTTCCTCCAAATTATACAACATTGGACCTCTTCCTCCCTCATACGCAATTTTCCCGTCATGAATTATATAAAGACGCTCTGGCAAAGCACCATAAGCTAAATTGGCTTCATCATTCATATTGTCAACTAGAATTGGACATTCCATTTGAGTATCCTGAGCAAACATTTTGGCAGCTGACATTCTTTCTTCCAACTGTTTGGCTTGTTTAATTTTATATGTGTTGTTTTCGAATGCCCATCCATCTGTTGGATGAGCTTCAGCAATGTAAACAACAACAAAATCCACCGAGTTTTCTTTGTACTCTTGAAGGATTTGCTTGAATTGGCTCACCTGAAATACATTAACATTCATGACTATTTTTTATTCTAATGCAGCAATCTTAATCAATTTTTTAAATATGAAATAAGAAATTGTGTTCTATTCAGAGCCGTAGCCAGAAGAAGGCCTGGCAGAGCCCCCGTTGACCAGTACCTGAAAAATTTTCATTTGGCACTGCATAGCTCTAACTAGGCAATTATGAATACGTTGAGCCCTTTTTCAATTTTGCTCAGCTTCACCTGAAAAATGCGTCTGGCTCCTATAAAAATTGTTATTCACAGCTTTCCTGTTTGACGTTCAACATTAAAAGGGACAGTGTGAAGCCTCCGCCGTGTGTGGTAGACAGGTGGGCAGGTGGCAACTTGACTCGAAGACCGCAATGATCTTTTCGCTGTCTCCTGGCCAAGAAACATGGTGAGTAAAATGTAATTACAGTTACCATTATTGTAGCTGAGATATGTTACAACTATATTACGAACTGTTTTATAGAAAGTTCTGAAAATGCAACTTTTTAAAAACTTGCTAATGTTTGGTGGCGTTGTCGAAATTTTTGGAGGGGAAAAACTGAAGTACAAACTGTGATACCACTGCATATTTTAGATGGTGTAAAATTTTTTTTTTCTCAACTCATAGACAACACACACCAACGCTTACTTCAGCCATAAACGGGGGTCAGGTACAGGATCCAAAATTGATGACAAGGCAACGGTTACTCTTTAAATAATCTAAGAGTTTGCATTCTTTTCCGGATGCGAGATTATAGACGGTGGCATCTGGAGCTAATCCTCCTTGCTTTGCTTTTCTGTTGACATGCACCATTGATGTTTGTACAAGATCAGCTATTGTTTTCCTCTAAACAAGATTAAAAATAACATAGATTAAATCGAAACAAACGTAGGGGTCGTGATGTATTCAAACTCAGCGCTAATTGAAGAATAAAGAATCTTGTGTCAAATTTTCCAAACGTCAAGTAAAAATCAAACGTTATCACTTAGATAAGTTTTCTATAGAATAGAAAAAAAAAAAAAAAATCGAAAACATAACGGCACAACTGAATTATGCAGTAAGGAGAATTACCTTCTCAAAAGCGGCGGCAGTCTTTGACTGCATAATTTATTGAATCTGTTCCAGGTAGTATAAAAATTAAAAACGACTTTGGGTGGGATTCCATATCGCAACAATCGGATACAACTCTCCGCATTTGGTTTTAAATACTGCAAGTCCTTCAAAATTGCCAGATACGGGTTTTCTCTCCGATTTTTATTTAAACGTTTTTTTTTTAATTGAAAAAACGTTAAGGCTTTTGAACACTCACTTGGAGTATTTGGGATTATTTTTTGGTATTCGCGCGGAATTGGGGGAAATTTGATCTCAGCTGAGGCAAAGTCATTTTTTGGTCTTCAACTTATTCTCGGCAGATTTTCGCTTGATTTAAGCAATATTCTTGGTGTGTTTCCTTTGAAAAAACTCGTTTTGGGGGAATTTTGAGCTTTGCTGATTTGGGGCTTTTGATCGATGTGATCTGGCAAATCTGTCCGGAAAATTCTTTCTCGCGTTACATCATCAATTTGAATGATATTAGCAAAATTGTGACGAAAAACTGTTTGTTGTCGACTAGTAACGGTATAAATTTATTTCTAGCTGAGAAACAAAAAAGAGCTTATATTTTGCACGATATAAAAGTTATAACAATCTCCTTCAAAAGCTGTGTGCTTTATAGGCTGAGTAGAGTAAGAATCAAACAATGATCCTTTGACTATAATATTGGGCTAGAGAGTCTCGAACATCTGTTAGATTACAATTTACTTGATGGGAAAATTGCAAAAGGGTTTTGTTGATTTTGCAGTTGCTTTTTGTATTTTTTGGAGGATAAATTCGACGTGGAGGCACCAGCAGATTTTAGATTTAATAACGGAGCGCGAGAAAATAACCTCACGGTCCTTTGCAGTTTTGCACTTTGACGCTACGTATAATAGAGACAATTTTATTTCTTGTCATCTGCGCGTGTTTTTTATTGTGGCGTGTCAATAAATACCTAAACTCTAAACAGCCGATTAAAAACGTTTGAGTGTTTAGTAAAATATCTTGTTACTGCTTGCTTCACCAAAATATTTAGAGTAAAATAATAATATAGCAGAATCGAAATTTTTTAGTCTTACCGTAAACAATCTTCCTTTTGGGATTCCTGGAACAAACTCGCTGATCTCATAACCGAAGAAAGATTGTACACTGCGAATTACAACCAGAGCAATAAGGAAAATTGCATTTGCATAGACTTCTGCATAAATTTGAATGGTTTTTAGCATTGTGCAGTTTATCTCTTCATGCCACAAATTTATAAGCTTTAGAGTAATGGTACAAATACGCAGCTATATAATTTTACACTGTAGCAGAACAAGAAAATGTGATATGGTTAGCCAGTAAACACGTTATTTTGACTTAGCTGGATTTTGCTTTCGAGCGAGTCAAATTCGCAATCGTTGTACAAACAACAAATTGCGTAAAGTGAATTTTCGGGTCTAGGAAACAAAAAAATGAAACGAAAAACTCACGAAAGTACTAAAAAAAAAAAACTA
Organism: Trididemnum nubilum; assembly: GCA_963965965.1. Taxonomy (NCBI): domain Eukaryota; kingdom Metazoa; phylum Chordata; class Ascidiacea; order Aplousobranchia; family Didemnidae; genus Trididemnum; species Trididemnum nubilum. The sequence continues at coordinate 9,989,519 of OZ014476.1, read as the reverse complement.
TAACCGCGCGGCAAGCACGTTAATTACCTTATTTAAATAGAACTTTAATTGAACTTGTTTTAGTCTATTGGAATAACAGAAATGCAGCAATTTGTATAGGGCAAGAGGGTAGCAGAAAAAGCTCCCAAGAAAGTAAAATACACCACGTGCCTCTTACGGCCTCAGGACGCATTTTTATGTTCGCGACACCAGATGAAGACCTTCAGTGTCATTTGGGAGTTAAAGGGGGCAGTCAACTCCGGTGGTTTACATTAGCTAAAATGGAATTATGAGTTTTGAAATTTTTTGTTCTCATTTTGGGGCTGCAATTACAAAGATATTCAACAAATACAAAGAGATATCCCCTAAAAGAGTTTTTGGAAACCTATTGTAAACTACAGGAATTGGCTTAATGCTTCACCCCCTTTAATTTATGCCGAGAAACAACTTTTGGCTGTAAAATTAAATCAAAATCAAGGTGAGTGCAATATAATGAAAGAAGTTTTTTTTTGCTGGCTGCTGTGGGGCCTTCTGATTAGGATCTGCCCAAGGTCTCAGGTTCTTAACACTGTAAGTAAAAAACTTAACATGAATATATTAGCTGGCAATTTTAGCTGGCTGTTCTCTTCATAATAAGTAAGAAATTTCCAAATTAGTACCGTTCTACTATACTATATATATCAAATTAATACAGCACTGTGATCTGAATTCTGTTAAGCAAAAATTAGCTTTCTAAAATATAATTGACTCGAAATCAAAAAAAGCATTGCTATAGTTGAAGAAGCAGAAAAAAATAATTACAGGTTATCATCTAAGTTATTTTACTATATACGTATTTTGAAATGATGTAGACCACGATTTTGTTTACATTTTGTTAAATAGCTGCTATCGGTAGCTGTTCCTCCAAATACTAATAATGAAGAAAAGATTAAAAAAAATCTTAAATTATCCATATAACTCTTTTTTTAAGAACACAAGGCCCACTTAGGCTCAAAGTTTAAGAACAAATTAAGAACAATGCCATTCTCAGCATGAAAAAAATCATTAAGAACAGGTCTGAGGTACAGTCCATTTTTGGAGGCCATTTGTATGCCATTATTGTTGATTTTGTCTAACAGTAGGCATGATCTATAACAAAAAAATTTTTCAACCCATCAAGAATAACTTTATATCACTTTATTCTAAAATAAAGGTAGGACAAATGATGAGGGTAAAAATATACGAAAATTTAAGAACAGCCAGCATCAACCTAAAATTTAATGGTTTTTGTAAAAAAGCAGTGTAGCTCCAAATTCACAAAGTAATCATTTATTCCATATCTTACTCAGGCAAATCGCTTTTTACAGCGTAGAGCGGCTTTTACCGATCACGAGTATTTGCTCTGCAGGAATACGTTTATATTACTATCTGATTGCATGCATTTTGCCTTTTTTTCTTTTTTTTTGCATTTACATTGAAAACGATATCTTGCTTATTTCCGCTAAAAAATACGCGTGACTGGAAAAGCTGCTAAACATCAAAATTTTTTAGGTGCTTTTTCATTACCTTGAGATACAATTGCACAGTCATATCAAGTTTGACAACTAAAAGCTTATTTTCTCTCTGAAAATTTATCAAAATTCGATTTTTTTACTGTTTGTCTGAACTTTTTCCACCAACTATTTTTGCATTTAGCAGAGAATATAATTATGAATATTGTGAAATAATATTTTCCTGCAAGTCTGTCGCAATCTCAAACTTTATTGGGGTATAAAATCCCTTTCGTGCAACAAAGTAATTAATTGATTTGCTTTTATTTCAAATATCAATCTCATAATGTTTAAATGCAAAAGCTTTTCCAATGACGAAGCGCTTTTTCTAATGTTTGCATCATCCAACCAGCATCCATTAGGAAGTGATCGAGTAAAAATCATTATTGGTCTGTTTATTGGCAGTTAAATGGAAACGGGACTTTTGTCGTTTGAGGCAGTTGTAATTTTTTTCAATTATAAAAATTACCAGCCAACCATTTTCCTGCCTGGACTAATTCTTTTCCGTTGTTTTTAATGTGTTATGTTTATAATAACTAACTAAAGCAAACTAAATTATCTATCACCACTGTAATAACACGAGTAACTAATACCAAACTTACGCAAAACTACCGAGAAGAACGCACTATCAGAGTTTAATTACCCATAAAACCGAAATTGTTTTGGTTCTTGTTAATTTGTAAAGTTTGTCCGGGAGAAGTGGAGAAACAAAAAGTAGTAGATTGCTTATAATTAATTATTTGGGCCCGCCAAAGCCAATAAAGCCATTTTTTTTCAAGGCTTTATTACATAATCAAACTTATACTAAAATTGGTTTTAATTGCTCAGGAGTTGTTTTTGATAGGGTTTATAGGTCAAAATAAAGTCAAAATTTTCAATAAAGTCAAATTTTGTTGAAATCGTCTCTCATCAAAAACTAGAAAAAAGAACAAAAAATTAATTCTTTTCTTGATTTTTCTGAATTTTTGAGCATCTGTCAATATTTTATACTCATAGTATGTTGTTTTATACAATTTGAAAGAAAGTCTTTCAACTCAAAGTTACGTAGAATTTCATAAATGTCACAAATGTGGTGCAATCAAGTTTGCTATAGAATTGCGTACGTAAATACACGTGAAAAAATTCCAATTTTCATTTCTCATTGTTAAAACTAAGTGCATTACTGTAGCACAATTACGTATAGTACTATAAAACTGTTACGCTCTCTCAACATGTCCTTTTTGAAATTGTATAGCTTGGAAAATTTGCTTGGATAAAAATGCCTAAACAAGCAAAATCGTCAACAACGAAAGCTAGGGAAATAAGCTGCCAATATTCAAATGAGTTTGGGGAACCTCCAGCTGGCGATTTACGATGCAATTTTTGCGACGTTTTGATCAAATGCGACAAACAAATTTTTGTGGATAGTCACCGAAAAAGTAAGCTTCACCAAGCTGAAAAGCATTTCTCAAGGTAAACAAACCTATATATACAACTCGATCGAGCGAACTTCAAAGACAAAGCAGTCTCTTCATTTCTAGCAGCAGATATCCCACTCCATAAACTAAATCATCCTGCTATAAAATCTCTGTTTGTTGCGATGGGAAAACCTTAATCTTCTGAAACTGCAGCCCGTGCAAGTGTTGCTCAATTACAGTAGTGTCCCGACTAGAGGAGAATTTTCGAGAACTATTTCGGGACAAAAAGTATTTGTGATTGTGGTTGAAGCAGAAGTGGATAAGCAAAAATACATTAATGTACTAGTGGGCAGCTTGGATACCCCAAATGAAACATTTCTTTTTGAGTGCCTTCCACTGTAAAGCAGTAGTAATGTTAATAGCAGTAATATTCTACACACTGTGGATGACGTATAGCGACAACTTGGGACCAAACGAGAAAATTTTGCGTAACTTTTAACAGATACTGTTCGGTACATGTCTTTGGCTGGCAAAACACTGAAGGAATTATATCCCACTTTGATGCATGTCACTTGCATTGCACACTTACTAGATAGTTGCGCTATGCGAGTTCGTGCTTTCTTTAAAAATATTGATGACGTAGTGTTACGTCATTGCATGAAATTCTGATTTGCTGTATTGCATTTTCAAAATTTTGATTTGTTTGCCTTCACGCGAAGAGCGCGGTCTTCTAGGCATTCTTGCAGCTGTTGTAATTTAGCTCGAAACTTGTAACAAATCGCTAAAATTTGTGCGTGTTCGAATTTGCAAATAAGCAAGCTTGTTTCTTCATTATGCGGAACGTATCAAGAAGACAAGCTTTGCCATTCTTGTCTTTGATGGCAAGTGTTCCTTAAACCATTCTTCCTTTTCATGACCTGCTGGTCAGACGTGTTAAAGCGACGTTACTTGTGTTGGGTACATTTTGTAAACGTTCATGTTTTGGTTAAGCCAGCTGGGCATAAGTTATTTTGATTTAGCTCGCCGGTTTTCAAATTTATCTGAAACCGTGCTGTGCGTGGTATTGTTATTTATTCTATTGATCTTTTGTTTCTGAATAAAGAAGAACTGGATCCACGGCAGCACGCGTCCTGTAAGAGCCCCAGGCGAGCTTTTTTGAGGGGGAGTTTGTTACAGGTAATGGCCACAATAAAGGCAGCAACAATCAAAAACAAAGATCGCATAAACAATTTTCGTGAAGCTGGTCTGCCATCACCTCCGGTTCCTGTGATTGCACAATGGGCAACTTGGCTTAAAGCTGCACTATTCTACAGCAGGCCTACCCAACTTTTTTACTGGTACGGGCCACATTTACAGGAGAAAAGTTACTGCGAGCCACAAGCATTTTTACCAAGATTAAACCCCAAATAATTGCAAGTTTGTAGTACAAAATTGGTGCTCACTTCGGCAAGTATTTCGCGATTCTGTGCCCAAAAATAGATGAACAGCAAAAAAAAAAAAGAAAAAAGGTTCTTCGCCGCAAATCCGAACTGTCAAACAGAAGAAGGTGTTAGTTTGGATCGTCTTTTTATTGGCTTCAAAATGGTAAGCATTTCCATGAGGAAATCAATCTCGCAAAAACACCTAGCGGGTCACACAAAACAGCTTCGCGGGCCACGGGTTGGCTGCTCTGCACTACAGCGAGGCAATAATAAACCATTCTAACTTGGCTATTACCACCTACGCATTGTTGCTAAAAGCTCAACCACCCTTTGCTGCTTTTGAGCGATCATTCTCAATGCTGAGCAAACTACAGAGAAAAGACAGAAATTTTGAAATCAAAAATGTCAAAAACTACATCTTGCTATATTACAATAAATAATTCTGGCAATTGTATTGTGTGGTGTTTATTAAAAAATCGTAGAGGCAGTAACATGTATAAGCTATATTTGGCAGTTTTTTAAGCGCAACCGTCAAAATGTATCAAAATTTACATCAAAATGTCATTGTAAGCCAATATACGATAAGTCAAAATAAAGTCAAAATTTAGCATTAATGAAAGTCAAAATTTATTTTTTTTCGGTCAAAATAGAGATGGGTCTAATAATTATGTATTGAATACAGTGACGCGTATCAGTAATTTGAAACTGGTGAAAAAGACTATACAATAAGCTCTTTTTTTAAGAAGCAGTAAATTTTTAGTAGAGGCTGGCTGTTGTTAATTTTTTTGCCAATTTTCAACCTCAGTTGTTCTTAGTTTGTTCGTATATTTTGAGAGCACCAATGTCAATTTTAGCAACCATGTTTATAAAACTCTATGCTCTGTCTGGACGAGTTATTAATGCTTTTTCGCGACTTTTGCAACATTGTAAAATTGCAAAAGTGAGAAAGCAAGCTTTTTTCGACTTGAACGATTGCCAAAACTTTTCTCATTTACCTGCCTTCGCAATGCTCAACAGCTCTTTATAATCTCGTAATCGTTGTAAGTTTGCTTGCAAATACCGGAAAATTGCTGAAATTTTATAGTTTGGAGTCAGTATAAATTTTAATTTCTTTCTTTGATTTGAAATTTATTTTTTTTCGGTGTGTTCTTAATTTGTTTTGCTGCTGAGGCTGGCATTGTTCTTAAGTTGTTCCTAAATTTTGAGAACGTTGTGTTCTTAAAAATTGTCCTTAGAAAAAAGATGTTTTGGCAAAATAGTAAAAAACAAAAAAAAAAGAACCATCCAGTTGATTGTGCGGTAACGCATTCGTCTCTGAAGCGGGAGGTCTGAGGTTCAAATCTCAGACAGATCAAATCGGATACGGTATTGCCAACGGCTCGCCACCGCTGTAGCATATCTTTGAAAGGAGCTGTGTTGCTCGCAGGCGCAATGACGCGGAAATAGGCCTTGCAAACTCGTTACACACTTCGTAGTAATACAGCGAGCATAATGAAAGATTTGATTTGATTTAAAAAAGATAGCTTTGAACAGAAACGGTACTAAATGACATCAAAATAACTACTAAATACAGACCTCTAACAGATTTTTATTCAAATTGAAAAAAAATTACTGGTATAGTTTTCTGTTTTTGTCAGCTTCTAACGGTTTTTCGCAGTAATTATTGGTGTGTACAGTTTGGCGATAATCTTGTTTATCCCCTTTATCTGCTGAATCATTCCATTTATTAGACCAAAAATTCTGTAATGAAGAAAACGTACTTTCAGCGATAAATGCATTATTAACGAGTAATTGTAATTACCGCTTTATTCACCAAGTTCTTTTGACCAGAGGATAACGCAGGGACCATTGCGGTCTTCGAGTCAAGCTACCATCTGCCCACTAGTCAACCGCACTCGGTGGAGGCTTCACACTGTCTTTTAATGCTGAACGTCAAACAGGAAAGTTATCAATATCCTTTTTTACAGTTATTGGTTTGATCAGACCGGGAATCGAACCCGTATTTACCGTTTATGTAGCAGACGTTCTATCCATAGGCGTAGCCAAGATTTTTGATTGGGCTGGGGGCACAAACCAAAGTTACATAAAATGACGTAATCAGAATTTTCGAAAAGGGAATTTTATGTGGGGCAAAGATATCGTATAGAACGAAAGATCAGAAGCCGCGGCTAGGTTTGGCACGTAACCAGAAATTTGCTCAAGGCAGAGGGCTTAAATCAAAAGCTAAAAAGTGCAAATGTCTAAATTGAGAGACGTGTTGAGTAAACTAGTGTAACTGAAACATGTCACAGCCGCCAAAGGCCGTAAGGGTCTGGAGGCGAAGCCCGCAGTCGCTGGGCGACTTTTTGTAATTTTTAGGAAAAAAAGCAATTTTAATGCCTGCCATTGAATCACAATTCGCACGTGTTCAGAGTCATTCGTAAGATCAGGATTTTTTACATTTGAAAGCCAATTGAAAATTTAAATTGCCTGATCCTCTTTTTACTTGCAATTTAAGTACAATACACGTTCAAAATCTTGCATTTTGGTGTTAAATTTTGTCAATGACTTGGCCCAGGTAGGGAAAAGTAAGATACATTGCCAGCAGTAAATAATAATCCACTCGAAAATTTTTCTAAGAGATTTTTGTTTCGTTATGAAAATAACCAGTTATAGGAATACAAGTACGGCCAGGGGGCTCAAACTCTCTCACTTCAAATTTAATAAGTTGTTCAATGAGCATTTTCCCCAGCTGATTTTTTTATTTTGCTGCGCAAAAACTGGCGAGGTGTAGGTGAACTGTTTTTGAAAAGTGCACAATAGATGGTTACGCCAACTAACCATGCTATTGCCCGGGCCGGATTTACATTGCGAGGGGCCCTTGGCACTTTGAAGAGTTTTGCAACATCTTCCTGCCAATTACCGGTGAAGACAAAAAAAGTCTTACCATCTGAGCGCGGGGCTCTTGGCACTGGCTCTTGGCAATTTGTGGCATATGGTAAATCCGGCACTGCTTATTGCATTACGTTCATAAAAAGGTTAGATGAGGGCCTGAGGTAACGACTTTTTAAATAAAAACCCCTAATTTTACTAGGGTTATACATTTAAACTGGTTCGCAAAAATTGAATTGAGGAGGCCCGGCCCCTGGATGAATATTATAATTAATTACTATTGTACGCGTGTACTGTTGTACGCGAGAATGCCAAAAAAACCGTAACTGAAGAAAGAATAGGCTTTTTTCATCATTGGTGGCATTTCCATTGGGGGGAGCTGGGCCCCCGGTCCCCCCCTGGCTACGCCTATGGTTCTCTCCATTCGACCACTGATTGGTTAAGGCACGGCATGGTTAAGGTGATGTTAATGTGCAAAAAACTGACTGGCTGTTCTTATGTCCAATTTTTTCCGGAAATTTAAAAGAAATCTTTTGTGTTTTTGACAGAACCGGAGGCATACCGAAGCTTTTGAAATTCTGGCTTAGCAGGCTTCAGCAATATAAAACTATGATACAGTTTATTTTGACTATTCAGAATTGATTAACAGAAAAAGATAACTTCAACCACCAGCACAAAGCCCAAATTAGGTCGTGGATCATTTTTGATAAAAGTTGCCATGAGTTTTTCCGTTTTGAGTAAGTTGCGAAAATATATTTCAAAAATAAAATCATTGATTAGTTACACGCATATCAATTTTATAAACCGTAATCATAAACGTGCGTTAACTCCGAATGAGAAGCAAGCAGCGCGAACAGCAATTCTGCCGTGAATATCAAAAACAACGTAACTGCAAAATCTTAATTGTTGATAAAATCAGTTTTAAAGTTCAGACGCTTGCCGCTCTGTTTGTTCTTTTAACCCCATTTTTTAGTGTGTTTTGAAAAAGCTTTTGTTTACGCGATATAAATTTTTGGGAATTTCGCGACCACTTGAAAGTGGCGAATTGGGGCCATTTAGGGTGCAGAGGTTCAATTCTAACGCTTACGGCGTTTTTTCACTTTATTGCAATTGCTAACTGAACAAAAAAAATCGATAAATCACCGTAACTGCAATTTTTATTGATGTAAAACAACGTAACTGCAAACTGAAATTATCAAACCTCAAATTTTTAGCAAAATAAATCATAAGAACACCGTAACTGCAACATACAGTATCTGACAGTAATATTTAATCGTAAAAAGTTTAGTGCACAATTTTGTAGAAAGAACATTTTAAATAGGAACTTGAAGCTCATTTTTACTTGAAGTTTAAGAACAAGTTAGGAACAATGAAAAAAGTATTGAATAAGAACACAAAATAGCACATCGTAATAAGCAAATTTTTACAGTTTTTTCTAAATTGCCTATCTTGATCTAAAATGCGATTTAAATAGTGTTTAAATGGGTGCTTTTTTCTAAAAATCGCAAAAATTACCCAGCGACTTGAGGCTATAATCACAAAAATCGATCTCCAGATTTTCGTTTGTGGCACGCTTGCGTTGCACCATTTTGTTCAGCACGCCACCCGAATGGGACATTTTTCGAACAAAAATTCTTAAGGTTTGGTTTAAGCCTCCTTAGCAAAATCCTAGTTGCGTTTTGTATTGCGCCTGCTTTCTACGAAATGAGAAAAAAACAAGGATTTTGAGGAATATGTAAAGTATTTTCACCTGCACGTAACTAGTAAACGCATACTAGTGCTGCAATCAATGGAGTATTATTCCATTCTATGTAGCTTGGGTGAAAATGTCGGGCTATTCACACAACAGCTTGCTGCGAGCCTCGTTTGCGTTGCTAAAAAAAATCAATTGTAGAATAAGAACGACAGCCGATAACTTCGATAAACAAAATTACATCAACTTCACTCAATTATGTTTATACAAGCCAGTAAATTTTGGTCGAGACTGGCTTTTCTTAAATTTTTACCAATTTTCAGCCTCGTTGGTTCTTAATTTGTTTTAAACGTTATTAAAAAATAATGACACAAATCAATTTTTGCTTAGTTAAAAATTGTGTTTTTGGAAAGAGTATGATTTTTGTGTGGCAAATCAACGATGACAATAGTGGTAGTCCGATCAGTGGTCGAGTGGATAGAGCATCTGCCACTGAAGCGGTAGACTCAAGTTCGATTCCCGGTGGGGTCGAACCAAATACTAAAGAATTGATATGCACAAGTTTCCTGGTCATTGTTTAGCAATATAAGTGACAGTGTGAAGCCTCCACCAAGCGCAGTTGAAAGGTGGCAGCTTGACTTAAAGACCGAAAAGATTCTTTCTCTATCTCTTGGCCAAAGCAACTTGGTGAATAAAATGTAATTGGAATACAAAAAAGGCCAAGAAAGCTTTGTGGTTAGTAACAAATGCATCCCTTTTTCTCAATTGTTTTTTTCATGGTGAGGCTGGTTCTTGAATTTTGAACAAAAATGAGCCTCGTGTTTTTATAATGTGTGTTTGTGAAGCATCTTTTACTCGATATAGAATGAAACAATTCGTTAATAGTTTGTACATAAATCGATCAATTTTTAGCAAAAAAAAAGGTCTTTGTGCCAAATGAAAAGCAATAGGCTACCCAAAACGAAGACAAAATAATAAAAAATTAATTTTCTTGCGAAAAACTTTAAACTTTATGGAATTAAAATAATGTTCGAAAAACTTGGACAAAACAAATTGTACATTATTTTTCGCTAAAAACTTTGACTTCGTTGGAAAAAGCGTTACCTTAAAACTTAGATAAGAAATATACATCGATTTTTTGCGAAAAATTTCTTTTAACTTCATAAAATAAATAAACATTACCTTAAAAGAAAAATAAATCAATATTCAGAAAAAAATTTTATTGAATAAAAACGATTTTCCGAAGAATTAATCAGAATAATAACATAAATTTTCTGGAAAACTTACGTTTTAACTTTACATAATCGCCCAAAAATTGAAGTACAATTCTTATTAGAAGCGACAACCAAAAGTTGGTGGGCCTATCGGAATCAAAGCGTTACGCTTAACTCAGTGCTGCCGTTCTAAACTAAAAAGTGGGTATAGGCTCCAACCATTGGCGCAGGCAGAAATTCTTCCGAAGCAGGGCCTGGTTCACAACTAAAAATTTGTATCGCAGTTCGGGGCCTTAATGCGAGATCCCCGGTGCTCAGATATTTTTACGTTTTTTTTTTTTTTTTTTTTGGGAAAAAAACTCAATTTTAAGACCTTTTCAGATTAAATTTTAGTTTAAAAAGCAAGTTTTGAACAGCGCAAAACATACACAAAATAAGCATAAAACAACTAGCAAGCTTTATTTGATATCTTTTCTACTAGTACGTAGTAGTAACTGTAAAACCAAGGAAAGCAGTGAAATTTTGTTGCTATTGGTGACAGATTTTTTACAACTTGTCAAGGATCAAACCCTAAACTATTATCGACATAGGTCGAAAAACATCTAAAATATAACATGTACCCACCAGCAACTGTATAACAAGCCATGTCTAGTTCGATATTAAGAAATAAAGCTATATCTTTGTTGTTACGGTATGTAGCGTGTGATGAATTTGCGTTGAAAAACTTTTTTTAAAGAGGAAAAAAATGGCATGATCTAAAAAAAACTAAAACCTGTACCACTCCTATCATCAAACTGATTAAAATGATACTAAAATTCAAGGTAGCGTAAGATTTTTCCACGCGCAATTGCGCATGCTTCATTGTAAATAATACAAATCCCGATTTCAATATATTACATTTTTTTGCATTGGTGGAGCGGTAATGCATTCGTCTCTGGATCGGTAGGTCTGAGGTTCAAATCTCGGGTCGATCAAATCGGGCACAGTGTTGCCAACGACTCGCCACCGCTGCGACATTTTTTCGAAAGGAGCTGTGTTGCCCGGGCGCAATGACGCGGTGAAGGGTCCCGCAAACTCGTTATACACGCTTCGGGGTAATTCAGCGAGATTAATGAAAGATTAGATTATTTGATTGTGCCATGGCTCAAGGGGGTGGTCATGGCATAATATTCTCTCCCTGTCTACGCTACTGGCTCCAATCAATAATAATCCGGTTTTTATTAAATTTGGGTAGTTTTTTCCTCAATTTCAGGTGAAGACCAAAAAAAAAGGTCTTCACCGAGAAGGTCTTCACCGAGCTCGAGCATTTAGTTATCTAAAGCTTAAAAAACAAACGAAGTTAAGGACGATGCTATAACGTATGTATTGATAATATTTTACCTGCTTATGACCGGCAATAGTTCTAGCTTCCCAATCTACCGAAACAAGTGATGACTCGGAGGCCTAGCATTGCTTGCTCGAACCACAAACAGGTACCGAGGTAAGCTCAACCGAGCACGCAAGAGTTGGGACGGTTACTGACCTGGCGCCATTGCGACAGGTCTTGATTACATAAAATTTTCCTGTTTTTCGAGGAAAAATTGCATTCTGATCCTTTTTTAGTTTACTCCGGATTTACGAACAAGCGAACAATTTTATCCTATTATATTCGAATCGTAGGCCTGCTTACCACTCATAATAGCAAATATTCGAGGTTTTACCATTTCCAGAATCTTGCCTCCCCTTGAAAACTCGGCCATTTTTCAAAATGAAGTATTGCATTAAGAACTAACAATTTGTAAAAAGACTGTCCAGTCAAATACTCTTTTCATGACATATATGTTATTGTTGCAGCAAAAAACGGCATAGTCGTACATTATAGTTTCATAATCATTAAAAAGTTACGCTTCTTTACTGAGTTATTGTTGCTCATGTAATCATTTCAATAAATCTCAAAAATAACGTAGCTGCACCAGATAGGATTTATGGTGTTCTTTCAATTTACTACTAATGAAAAAACGCCGTTATTTTAAAATAAAAACACCGTATGTGACGTTACGTTGTTTTTTAAATTTGTCATTGCTATGTTTGGCGAAGAGAGGAATTGAAAGAACAAAGTAAGCAATTTTACGGTGTTTTTAAAACTTTTTCGATTGGCTCGCGACCACAAGAATAAACTTAAAGAACAACGTGAGTGAATTACGGTTTTCTTGTAATTAATCGGCGTAAAAACTTGAGAGAAAGTAAATAGCAAAAACAACGTAACGTACGTTACGGCGTTATGGCAATTTTATTGACTGCATTTTGGGGAAAATTACGGGTAAACAAAAACATGAAAAACGATATTTTTTGGAATTTTTTGTGGCACCAAGTGTTGAAATATTATAATATAGGACCCTTAATGTGCAAAAATTTCAAAATCGAAAAAAATGCAGTTACGGCATTCTTAATATTTGCGGCAGAATTGTCCAGCAAAGCGACACAAATGACGCTACCACTAGCAGACAACCCGAGGAGATCGCAAACTATGATATGATGCTCATGTAGATGAGGTCTTGCGATTTCCTTCGAGCTCGATTCTTATTTAGATTTTTTCATACTCTTTTATGTCCGGTCTACTATTAGCGTACAACTATAAGCGTACATGAACGTAACTTTCGTTTTTTTGGTTTTCACAAATTTTTTGTATAAACTTGATTAAGGATAGTTCACAATTTTACCAACAAAGTTCATCACGATCGCACACCAAGTGCAAATTGTGCACTAAGTATTCTAACGCTGACTTTTGTACGCGCAGAATAGACTGGGCTTTACTTTTAAAGCCCCCCTGCACTGTGCCTGAAATCGTTAGCGTACCAGCGTGTTTTTTTTTTGAAGTATATGAACAGAACCGCCTGGGTGACGCATTTCCAGCGTAGAAGTTGCCAGTTGGTTAAAATAAACTAAGGATACGCTTGAACGCACACGATTTTACGTTCAGAGTAGACCGGGTTTTACGTTTTGTTCGCATATGTTGCAGCTTGCCCAAAATGTCAATGACGTCAAATTTACGATTCAGCGCGTCGCAGCGCTTCGTTTTGGTATGGGTGGTCGAAACGGGTTTTAATTCTAAATAACAAAAGCAATGCAAATATGACAGACTGTGACAGTACGTCGATTAATAATTATGATCATAAAGCAATTATAGTATATCGCATAGTTACTTGCATTATCTCTCAAAACTAAAAATGCTGGACTTTAAAAAGGCATCTTTTAAACAAAGTCATTGTTAGTCGATCAAGCACCAGAACCCACCATGGACTGAAATTTGAAGACGATAGTTACTACATGCAGTTGCTCATATAATCATTGTTTGGGAAATGTGAAAAGACTACATCAACTTCTTTTTTTAGTGAGAAACTCAATGAATGCGATTGAAAAATGGTACCGTGAAGAGAAATTCAAAGTGATTGCGAAATGGTCCGGTACGAACCCAAAAACTGACATCTAGACTACTCTCTCTGTAGTCTACACCAGAGGTGCCTAAAGTGTGGCCCGTGTAACGATTTCGTGCGGCTCGCCAGTGGTCTCAGAAATTTAAGTTCTTTTTGAGTATTTGTGAGAAAAAACAAACCTCCTGCAAAGACCTTTAGTCATTTTGTTTGTCTTTTTTTGCTCTAGAATTACACCTAAAATTCCGGAAAATAAGATATCAAAATCTGGCTAAAACCTTTTTTTGGTCTTTAACCTAATACCCGGTAAAACTGGCATTAATTTCTGGTGAAGTTCTTTTTTTTGTCTTCACGTAAAAGTCCGACGATATTCATTAGCTGTGGCCCATTCTTCTGTACAATTAGGCCAATGCGGCCTGCTCTTCAAAAAGTTTGAGACTTTTTTTAACTTCCACTTTTTAAAAACTTCTTAACTTGTTTAAATCTTAACTCGCACTATAACAAGCCTTGTGGTTTCATCGACAGACCGTTGGCGTCGCCTTTGTGAGTTTCCGTAAAATCCTGGCTGAGCTGACTTTGCATCAAACAGATTATGACAGGCCTAACCGCTTTATTGAATGGAATAATTAGAAATGATTAACAGAAAAATATAACACCAACAATCAACACAAAATCCAAAATATTTTCAAACTTTTATCATTGCTTATTTTGATGAAAGTTGTCATGAGTTTTTCCGATATGCGTTAGTTGTGGAAATATATTTCAAAACCAAAAATTAATTATAACTTCGATAAAGTGAAACTTTTATTCAACCAAATAATAGCAATAAACAGCAAGACTAAAGCCATTTTAATAAATAATTTACTACCAAACATACAGACGTTTTTGCCTTTCATCTGGCCTCTTCAGGTTTTATTTAAATCTTAGCGGTGTTAACTTCAGACTAAATGAATTAAGACTGAATTAATTACATGCTTATAAATCGTATGGACAGTACACTAGTCTTTTTTTTTTATAAGAACCAGCAAATTTTTCTTTGAGGCAGACTGTTTTTAAATTTTCACGAATTTCACGCCTCATTTCTTTTAAATCTGTTGGTAGCTTTGTTGGAAATAAAGCGACACAAATTCGTTCTTGCTTAGTTAAAACTTTAAAGTTGTTTTCTGCTAACCCTATGTTACACGGGGTAAATGACAAACCCATTTTCCACAAAGGGAGGGGGACAAAAATATCCACTATCTAACTTTTAAAGCAAAACTTACCGGAACACCAAATTTAGCATGCGGGTTGGTGCTTATCAAAACTTTTTGGAAAAATGAGTTTTAATGGATGACGTCACAGACAGTTCAAATTCTGTACGTATTTTTCTAATACTGAATCATAAAATGCCTAAGTCAAAGTAGTTACGTCTCAAAAACGTCTTATAACGTAATTTTATTAAAATTTTGGCCAATACATGCTCAGATTTTGGAAAGTGACTTTGGAGAACCTCAACTTGGGAAACCTCCCATTATCTTGGCAATAGACCGAGTAAGTGATGACATCACAATGCCCTTTGTCTGGTTCGTACTGCAGTTCGTAGTAAAATTTGCCCATTTAAATCAATGGTAAAATTCTTACATATACACGCACTTTCAAACAAATACTGTAGGTTAGTGGGCGGCGTTTTTTGTTTGATTTTACTTTTATTTGAAGGGTCAAAGCTTCGTGATTCCATTTCAGGTTATTTCCGTGGTCAAAAGTTCTTATAAATGTGTATTAAACTCACTTTAAAAAGGGTACTATTATGACACAGAATAGCGTTGCTAGACAACTTGACAGGATACACTGTACAGAAAATCAATTGCAAAACAATCGTAAACATAGCGAAGTGTGAAGTCAAGGACAATCTAAGACCAAAAACAGGTCAACGACGATTTTAGAAAGGAATGACGGCTACAGCTCTAAATTAACAGCTCATAGTGTAGAAAGGTCAAAGCAAAAAAATGTTTTTGTATTATTTTGTGAATGCAAAATACAAGTCGCATTTACAGGTGTAAACGGTAAGCGCGGGCGGGGCCTGCAGGGGTAAGGTCTAGGAGAGCTAAATCCCCCTACAACAAGTCCCATAGCAATGTCACTTACGATGTTTAGTGGAGAAAAGAGCTTTTTGACAAAAAATTGCCTTTTTAATAATTATTTCTTCCTTAAAATACACTCCGCCACGAGGCTGCACAAAACGCTGAAAGTAAGAGGAATGAGTGTTTTCGGTTGAATTTTCCATTTTTTGCTTTTCAATTTTGATGTATTGCTTGTTCGATTCTAAAGTGTGAAGATAAAATTTGCAAAGTATCTTATCCAAGAATTCAGGAACGCAACTTGAACGAGAGCTAAACAATTAAAGCTGGTGAAGCAAAATTTTATTTGTTCCAGAAAATTACAGCCTTTCACAGACTTTTATAACCGGATCTGTGGCGCACGCAGGGGACACGGTGCCATGCCCCAAGCCCCCCACCCCTTTGGCATCAAATCTGAAAAAAAGATGCTTAAGTAAAACCAAAAAAAAACTATTGTGAAATTTTGGACCAAGATGTCAATTAAAGTCACCATTTTTAAACAAACTTATCCATAATTTTCAAAAGCGGGGTGAATGCGACGCCAAAAAGCCATTAGATCGATTTGTTTGGCAATATATTAGCAAACGAGAACCAAGTTTGGTAATTTTTGTCTGAAAATAGCGTGAAAACCTCTATTTTCAGTAAAAAAAGGCCCAAAAATTCGGCGGAGAAAGTATTCCTTTTTTGAAAAATTTTCTCCTCCCCTCTTTGAAAATTCTAGGTGCACCACCGGGCAGGATTGATGTTTTAGCGGGCACTCCAAGAACAATCCAACCTAGTTTCCCTATTTTCAAAAATGAAAATATTACTGGCAAGGATCTACCCTGTACTGTAGAACACCTAGTTCGTACTTCAGATATCATGGTTACAGGTCATCACTGAGAAAGTATTTAAAGTTTTTTAAAAACTACTTGTTAAACCAAAAGTGTCTTCGCCAAAAAAGGGACTAAAACTTAAACAAAAAAGATCATTACTAGGGTAGCGAGGCGCTCCAGCTTCGGACCTGGACTCCTGGCGCTCCATGCACGTCCATTGTGCAGGGCTTTGACAGAAATTGAGACAAGTCGAAAAAACTGCAAAAAATGTGCCCAAGAAATAAAATTAGAAAACTTAACAGTTTTCCTTTTCGTCAGGTTAAGGTCAGCTTGCCCGACTCTTCCCCCATCGAAGAACCTGGCTGTTTTGTGTCGGTATCTTCTCCTAATCTTCTATCAAAAAACTTGACTTCATATAGTGATTGGTTTGGATTATAAAACAAGCTTACCTGCAGCTTGATTCCCATTTTGAAGCCAAATTGCTATTCTTTGGCAATCGGTAGAATTTGCAACTACTCTATTTGCTTGTATGATCGCATCCTGGTGCGAAACACTACACCATTTTACTCTTTTATCCTATATGCCTATCGCAACTCTGCTCAGAAATATCAAATGTCATTAAATAAGCGTTAAAACGCTATTTAGTGTGCAAAAGTACCCTTTTTAAAGTGAGTTTAATACACATTTATAAGAACTTTTGACCACGGAAATAACCTGAAATGGAATCACGAAGCTTTGACCCTTCAAATAAAAGTAAAATCAAACAAAAAACGCCGCCCACTAACCTATAGTATTAGTTTGAAGGTGCGAGTATGTAAGAATTTTACCATTGATTTAAATGGGCGAATTTTACTACGATCTGCAGTACGAACCAGACAATGGGCATTGTGACGCGCCACGTACTCGGTGTATTTCAAATTTTCTGGAGTTATTTGTGATGAAATTAGACTCAAAATCAAGTCGACTTGAAATAATAAGCTTGTTGTTAAAGGGATTTATCACGAAAAAAACGAAAAAGGGGGGCGTTTAAAATTGGGTTAAAGATCATAATTACTTTCAGACATATCAACAATAACAAAAACTGTAGAAAATTGAATATAGAAATATAGAATTTTGAAAGATAGAAACATTGAACATAGAAACATTGAATGTAGAAACATAGAATACAGAAACATAGAATATAGAAACATAGAACGTAGAAATATAGAAAATAGAAATATAGAAGATAGAAATATAGAATGTAGAAATATAGAATTTAAACTCAATGTACAATTTACTCATTTTTCATTTTTTGTAGCACTTTAACGAGCGCCTCTTTCATTTCCTCCAAATTATACAACATTGGACCTCTTCCTCCCTCATACGCAATTTTCCCGTCATGAATTATATAAAGACGCTCTGGCAAAGCACCGTAAGCTAAGTTGGCATCATCATTCATATTGTCAACTAGAATTGGACATTCCATTTGAGCATCCTGAGCAAACATTTTGGCAGCTGACATTCTTTCTTCCAACTGTTTGGGTTGTTTTATTTTGTATTT
The DNA here is from genome assembly GCA_963965965.1 of Trididemnum nubilum. NCBI lineage: Eukaryota > Metazoa > Chordata > Ascidiacea > Aplousobranchia > Didemnidae > Trididemnum > Trididemnum nubilum. The sequence continues at coordinate 9,971,554 of OZ014476.1, read as the reverse complement.
GTTATTTTCGAAAGCCCATTCATCTGTTGGATGAGCTTCAGCAATGTAAACAACAACAAAATCCACCGAGCTTTCTTTGTACTCTTGAAGGATTTGCTTGAATTGGCTCACCTAAAATGCGTAAAGATTTATGACTATCCCTTAATATAAATACAGTAATCTAAATCGATTATTACAAATATATGAAATAAGAAATTATGTTCTCTTTAGGGCCGTAGTCTGAGGAAGGCCAGGTAGTGCTATTCTTGCCCCTCTTGAAAAATTTTCACTTGGTATTGTTGTAGTCTAACAAGACAATTATAGATACGTTAAGTTCTTTTTGAGTTTTGCTTAGCTTCTCCAGAACAACGCGTCTGGCTACGGCCGTTGTACCCATCGGCGGTCGAGTAGATAGAACGTCTACAACTGAAACGGAAGACTTGGGTTCGATTCCCGGTCGGCTCAAACTAAAGACTATAACAATTATTATTCACAGCTTTCCTGTTTGACGTTTAGCATTAAAAGGGACAGTGTGAAGCCTCCAATGTAGTGTATGCGGTACATAGGTGGCCACGTGCCAACTTAACTCGAAGACTACAATGGTCCCTCTGCTTTCCACTGGCCGGAAACATGGTGAATAAAATGTAATTGCAATAGCAATGTTACTGTGATTTAGATCGGTAACAGCTATATCACAAACCGGTTTATAGAGAGTTCTGAAACTGCAACTTTTTGAAAACTTGGTAATGTTCGGTGAGATTGTCGAAATTTTTAAAGGGAAAAACTGAAGTACCAACTGTAAATCTACTGTATATTTTAGATGGTGTAAAAATGATTTTTTCTCAACTCATAGACAGCACAAACCAACACTTACGTGAGCCATGAACGGGGGTCAGGTACAGGATCCAAAATTGATGACAAGGCAACGATTGGCCTTCAAATAATCCAAGAGTTTGCATTCTTTTCCAGATGCGAGGTTATACACAATGGCATCTACCGCCAATCCACCTTGTTTTGCTTTTCTGTTGAGATGCACCGTTGATGATTGCACAAGGTGAGCTATTGTTTTCCTCTAAACAAGATCAATAATAATATGGTTTGAATCTAAACACACGGTAGATAAGAGTTATGGTCGATTCAAATTCAGCGCTAAATAAAAAATAAATAATCTTGTTTCAAATTTTCCTACGATCGAGTGAAAAAAAATGTTATCATTAAGATAAGTTTCCTGTAGAATCGAAAAAGAAAATTGAAAATAAAACAGCATAACTGAATTATGCAGCAAGGAGACTTGCATTCTTAATAGCGGCGGCAAGCTTTGACTGCATAATCTTTTGAATCTGCTTCAGGTGGTATAAAAATTAAAAATTACTTTGGTTAAGATTCCATTCCATAACAACGGGATACAACACTCTGCATTTGGTTTTAAAAACCGCAAGTCCTTCAAAGTTGCCAAAAACGGGTATTCTTTCCAATTTTTTTTTTAATTTTCTTTGATTGAAAGGAGTATTTGAGATTATTTTTAGTATTGACGCGGAATTGAGGGCATTTGACCTCAGCCCAAGCAAACTCATTTTTTGGTCTTCAACTTATTCTCCGCAGTTTTTTGCGTTATTCAAGCGATATATTTGGTGTTTTTCCTTCGAAAAAACTCATTTAGGGGGATTTTTAAGCTCTGATGGTTTGAAGTTTTTGATCAGTTTGATCTGGCTAAACTGTCAGGAAAATTCTTTCTCGCTACATCATCAATTTGAATGATATTAGCAAGATTGTGACGTGTGAATTTTTATTGTCGACGAGTAATGGTACAAATTTGTTTCGAGCTAAGAAACAAAAAAGAGCTAATGTTTTGCACGGTATAAAAGTTATAATAATCTCCTTCAAAAGTTGTGTGCTTTATAGGCTGCGTAGAGTAAGAATCAAACAATCATGCTTTTACTATAATATTGGGCTAGAGAGTCTCGAACATCTGTTAGGATACAATTTACTTAATGCAAAAATCACAAAAGGTTTTTGTTAACTCTGGGTTGTTTTTTGTCTTTTTTGGAGGAGAGAAGCGGTGTAAAGGCACAATTTATAAGCATATTTCAGGTTTGATGGTGAAGCGTGCGAAACCGACCTCACAGTTCTTTACAGCCATGCTCTTTGACACTATATATGATAATTTTTTTTCTTGTCACCTGTGCGTGTTTTTCATTGTGCCGTGTCAATGAATTAACTCTTAAATTTTCTTAAACTTTAAACAGCCGATTAGAAACACTTGGGTGTTTAGTAAACTGCTTCGTTGCTGCATGCTTCACCAAAACATTTACAGTCAAATAATAATACTGCGAAGTCGATATTTTTTGGTCTTACCGTAAACATTCTTTCTTTTGGGATTCCTGAAATTGGATCGCGGGTCCCAAAACCGAAGAAAGATTGTACACTGCGAATTACATCTACAGCAATAATAAAAATTGCATACGCAAAGACTTGTGCATAAATTTGAATGGTTTTTAGCATTGTGTAGTTTATTCCTTCGTGCCACACATTTATAAGCTTTATAGGGTCAGGTCAAATATGCAGTTTCTAACTTTATTTCCTTTATTTTCTAACTTTATTTCGTCACTGTAGCAAAACAACAAGATGTAATATATTTTAATCGTTTTGCGTGCTTCTAGCCTAAAGGCTACCAGCTCGGAAGCCTAGGGAAGAGCCACCAGAACGGCGACTACTTAAAACAAGCAATGCAAAAAATTGTCTTCCCACAGGAATCGAACCTGCAGCCTTTGGATTACCGGTCCACTGCTCTACCACTTGAGCTAGAGAAGACGCCTCCTCTCATGCTTAATCTTGGCCAGAAGCACGCAAAACGATTAAAATATTAAAACTCTGGCCTGCAAACGTCAAAAAACATCTTAATTGACTTATTATTACAAAGATGTAATATAATTAGTCAGTTAACAGGTTATTTTGATTTAGCTGGATTTTGCTTTCAAGAGAGTCAAATTCGCTATCATAGTACAAACGATAGATTCCGCAAAGTGAATTTTAGGGTCTAGGAAACAAAACAAAAAAAAAGAAGTCAAGAAACTACCGAAAAAAAACAAGCAAAAAAAAACTATAACCAGGAGACAGGCACGTTAATTATCTTATTTAAGTACAACTTTAATTCAACTTATTTTAATCTATTGGAATGAAAGAAATGCAGCAATTTGTTTAGGGCGAGAGGGTAGTAGTAAAAGCTCCCAAGAAAGTATAATACACCACGTGTCTCAGGACGCATATTTGGGTGCGTGACACCAGATGAAGACCTTTAGTGTCATTTAAGAGGTAAAAGGGGCAGCCAATTCGGGTAGTTCACAAGCTAAAATTTAAATATCATTTTTGAAATTTTTTGTTCTCATTTTGGGGCTGCGGTTGCAAAGATATTTAACAAATACAAAAAATATCCCCTTAAAAGCGTTTTTGGAAACCCATTGTAAAGTACAGGAATAAGCTGAATGCTTTATCCCCTTTAATTTAGACGAGAAACAACTTTTGGCTGTAAAATTAGATCAAACACAAAGTTGAGTACTATGTAATAAAAGAAGGCTTCTTTTTTGCTGGCTGCTGAGGGGCCTTCTGACTAGGATTTGCCCCTGGTCTCAGGTGCTTTACAATAATACTGTCCTGCGCCTGTTGAATGTATGAAAAGCGCTAAAGCTATTGCTGCTCAGTAATCTCTTTGTACTGTTTTTACAGCCAAGTTTGAATGACTTTTATCCGACATTTAGCTGTAATTTGATCTGTTTATTCTTTATTTGCTGAATCACACCAACGACTTGATATAAAAAGTTCGAGTAAGGCAAACGCGTTTCAATTTACGAGGCCAAGTTAATCATAAACTTTTCCTTACAAGTATTGTGGTAATAGAACAGTAAAAACGTAGCATATTCAACCCTAAAACGCAAATACAAATTTTTTGCCATTAGGTGTCATGACCTAGCAATTTCTGCATCAATCAAGACAAAAGTTAAAATAGTTTCACTTGCCGATCGTGTTGCTGCAGAGAATTAGATTCAGACCAAAAGGGTAAAGGTTCGGTTCCTCTCCTCCCAAATTTTGCAAGAGCATGTAAATAACTGTGTCAAAAAATGTCTTGTGTTCTTTCTTAACTTACGTTTTTCCTGTTAAAAAAAGTTGTGATTGTTAATGCAGACTTAACTTAATTGTTTCTTTTCCCAGTAATGCTTTTTAATAACGGCCTGCAAGAATTATAACATCGTTAGCTTAAAATGTAACGTTATAGTCTGTTTATATAAACATTCTACAAATGCCCAAGTTGCAGTATCGAATCGGAACTTGATCCTAGGTTCAAAACCAGCTACTTTCACGTTCCACACGCAAAAAGCTGTGTGATTTTTTTCATAATGCCATTCTTAAGTGGCCTTAAAAAAAGAATGTACGAAAAAAACATAGCAGAAACTAGTCAAGTTTTTAAATGGTCGTTTGTACTGTAACATGGATACGATTTGAACCTGCTTGTACTTTGTTTTTGGATTCTTGGCATGGGAGTAGAACAGAGTAAAAAAACCTGTTTGCTAAAAAGTTCACCTTTCTAGCGCAATTCATTCTTGAGATATGGTCTTTTCAAAATTGCGCGAAAAAGTGAATTTTGAGGATACGCATGAGATTGATTTCGACTTTTAACGCTCAAAGTTGAGGTAGGGGGATGCAGTAAATTGCTATCCCTCCATTTTTGATCATGCCAAATCCAATAAAACTGGTATTTTCAAGTTGAAAAAATTGTTTTTTAAATTATTTAATAATTTAGGTGTTTCTCTTTGGGCTTCGATTATGGGGTGCTCTGAATTTTTTTTTTTTTTTCTTAAAAAATGTTTTAACCCCATCTTGGATGACTACTTTTCATGGCTAATATAAAATTAAGCTTTGTCAAGCTGATTTAACATGTATTATCATGTATGAAATGATAGCTAGGGCATTGTTAAAAGTTTTTTTCCTCTTGCCACATTCAAAGCGTATTGTCTTCCTTAATCAAATTTGAATGTCCTGGAACACGTTCAAATCATTCTTATCACCCAATATCAGCGAATCAAATTTGATGCAAGTACATTTGCTCTGGCTTAAACTTTTCTGCAACATTTGATTTTTCACCAGTAGTATACCAAAAGGTTAAGAGTATCATGGATTTTGTGGCATGCTGGTATAACTCTCATTGCTAGGTGATTCTCATTTTAAGTGTCAAATAACCACAACTGAAAGTCGATGTTGAATTTAGGTGCCCACATGGCCCATCACCATCATTTTATTGCACTGTTCCACACAACCAAATTATTTGCATAAATGACACTCTTGATTCAGTGGGCGAATCTATATACAAACTTTCTGGACAATTGAACAACTAAGTCTAATTATTATCAACAATGTATAAACAAAATTCATAATAAGCTATAGACAGTATACAGAGTCTTATAGGCAAAATCGAACCTTTGATTAACAGCCTAAGACATTATGTTTCGGAATCGACATTCGTCTTTTATTCCTCGTCAGTGTAGCTAGGACTACAGGTATGAACATGAGCGTAAAAAGGCAAGAAATCGCAAATTAGTACAAGATCATAACACAATTTTTTTTCCCAAAAATATTAACTAATCACAATGTTACAAGAGATAATTCTAGTTGTTCAATTCAAAATAATTTCCAATAGCATGCCTTAGACAGCTGTTTCGCCCAATCTCAGGGCTCATCAGTAAGGCTAGCAAGGCCAAAAGAACAATTATCACCAGTGATAAAAATATTCAAAAGATGCATCTTTACCAATTTATCAATCAATGAATAAATCTGTACCGATTACGTTTATACTACATAAATCTTTACCCATCATTCAGTCAATTTTAGCCATAATAAGTAAATCTTAACTGAAAAACCTTTACCCAATGAAACTAAAGCTATTAATTAAATCTTTACCGAATGAAACTATTGCTATAAATCAAATCTTTACCGACTAAAGTACAAATCTTACCTTACATATCGCAGAAGAACGATAGCCTATAGGGAACAAAATAAAAAATCTTAACTGAAAAATCTTTACCCAATGAAACCGAAAATTTAATTAATAGCTTTAGTTTCATTGGGTAAAGATTTTTCAGTTAAGATTTTTTATTTTGTTCCCTATAGGCTATCGTTCTTCTGCGATATGTAAGGTAAGATTTGTACTTTAGTCGGTAAAGATTTGATTTATAGCAATAGTTTCATTCGGTAAAGATTTAATTAATAGCTTTAGTTTCATTGGGTAAAGGTTTTTTAGTTAAGATTTACTTATTGTGGCTAAAATTGACTGAATGATGGGTAAAGATTTATGTAGTATAAACGTAATCGGTACAGATTTATTCATTGATTGATAAATTGGTAAAGATGCATCTTTTAAATATTTTTATCACTGTCTAAGGCATGCTATTGGAAATTATTTTGAATTGAACAACTAGAATTATCTCTTGTAACATTGTGATCAGTTAATATTTTTGGGAAAAAAAATTGTGTTATGATCTTGTACTAATTTGCGATTTCTTGCCTTTTTACGCTCATGTTCATACCTGTAGTCCTAGCTACACTGACGAGGAATAAAAGACGAATGTCGATTCCGAAACATAATGTCTTAGGCTGTTAATCAAAGGTTCGATTTTGCCTATAAGACTTTGTATAAGTTTAATTAGCCTCAAACTTTATTGTTTACATTGGAGTAAATCCATTGAAAATCATTTCAAAATTATTAATTTATTTTATCATCATTTGAAACTTTCGAACTATATCCCAATGCATTTTCTTAAGTTCAAGTTCGATTTATTATTTGTTACTTTAAGATGCAATAAATCATACACTACATAAAAATAGTTTGCAATAGCAAAACAAAAAAGAACTTTTTCAACTACCGGAGACTGAAAGGGACCTGTTGCGATCATTTAGTCAAACAACCCCCCATAACGCACCTTTTTTCTCATAAGAGCTTGTGGTCTATTTGAAGCTATTGCTTTTAGAGAGATGAAATAGACAATTCTAGTTAGATATTGTTAAAAAGAACTGCTTAGAATCAGATTTAAACTTAGAAAAGGAGAAAATTTTGATGTTCTGAGGAATTGTTTTTCAGGTTGTAACACCCTGGTACAAGAACGATTGTTGCAGCTTTGTACTTTTCATAAATAGGATAGTAAATATGAGAGAAGTGGAGCAGCGGATATAGCGGAAATGTCTGACATTGGACTTTGTGAAGTATTAGTTTAGGTTACATCATGGATGTTGCTTATGGTATAAATTATACATTATTTTACCACCTTCATATTGGTAAAGCTAGTTCAGTTTCAAGACCTTCAGGTTGATGTTTGAAAGGTTTTCGCTGGAATTCTATTTTGTCTGGGTAACAATTTTAACAACTTTGCTTTGGAGAATTGAAATATTGTGGAAATAAGATTTGTAAGCAGAGCCCCATATAGGAATCGCATAGAGAAGATGAAGATAAATTAATACATGATAGACTTGCAAAAGAATTTTCTTGGGAAAGTAGCATTTCAATTTGAGTATACCCACTGCGTAGGCGGTTTTGCGTTCAACAAATTTGAGATGAATGTCAAAGTTAAGGTTGTCATCAATCCATAGTCCCAAGTACTTGACATTACTATTTACAGCTATTGGACGACCATCACATAAAGGTTTTTGGTTTTTGTGTGGCAGTTTTAGGCACTAGATTTTGCAGCGATAATTGTGAGCAAATTAGCTTTCATTCAAAGACTAGCTATTTCTTATGTATAATTGAATTCTCAAATGGTGGGTTAAAAAGATATAAAAATCAGGTTAATGACTTGAATGATTTTGGTTACTGTTACAATATTTCTGGCATTGTGTTGAAGTTTTATGTAGTGATCTTCAAGCGGTATTGTGTCTAACACAGGTCAGCACGTTTAATATGACCAGGTTCAGCTTGCAAAATATCAAGCTAATTTTGATAAATAGGAAAGACTTGCCTTTTATGCATGCTTTAAACAAATAAAGGTTACTATTAAGAAGTAATAGAGATATACGCGTATTTTAAGAAAAAAACATTGAAAAAGTTGGATATCGTATGTGACTTGCTTCTAAAACAAAAAACTTGAGAAATGCATGGTCCATTAATTTTGATGCTTTATAATACATGTTAAATCAGCTTGACAAAGCTTAATTTTATATTAGCCATGAAAAGTAGTCATCCAAGATGGGGTTAAAACATTTTTTAAGAAAAAAAAAAAAATTCAGAGCACCCCATAATCGAAGCCCAAAGAGAAACACCTAAATTATTAAATAATTTAAAAAACAATTTTTTCAACTTGAAAATACCAGTTTTATTGGATTTGGCATGGTCAAAAATGGAGGGATAGCAATTTACTGCATCCCCCTACCTCAACTTTGAGCGTTAAAAGTCGAAATCAATCTCATGCGTATCCTCAAAATTCACTTTTTCGCGCAATTTTGAAAAGACCATATCTCAAGAATGAATTGCGCTAGAAAGGTGAACTTTTTAGCAAACAGGTTTTTTTACTCTGTTCTACTCCCACGCCAAGTTTGGAGAAGATTCTAGATCATAGGTTGATACTTCACAAAAAAAAATATATATAGTAAGCATGGATTGACCCATCCAGCTCCGCTGTTCCGTAAGATTTGGTATTCTAAAGTGAACATCCCTACCTGGAGGCAAAATTTTATTCGTCCATGCCATTGCAGATGGTCTTTGAATTTTCTACTAGTAAGTAAGTTACACTCAAATCAATAATAAAAGCTATTAAAGCAAAATACCTTTCGATCATGGGACGTGCACGTATCACAACGAGCACGTCTCATGATGACATTTTGATTAGGCCTACTAGTATTGATTATCAGTGGTGGAGTCGAGGACACAAAGTTCGAAGCCAAGGCCAAGGACGCAAAAAAAAATCCGAAGCCAAGGCCAAGGACAGGAATGCGCGAGGCCAAGGCCAAGGACCAAGGACACAAATACAAGCGTTTTCCTAACAAAAGGTCTTAAAAAACTTTTTTTCCGTCGATCTCAAAAAGAAACGGTCTAGAAAAACGTTTTCAGCCGATCAAAATTTTAACCATTCAAAAAATAGTGCTGTCCTCGAGCCGAGGACAGGGCAATTTTTGAGGACTTGAGGCTTTGAGGCCAAGGCCAAGGACTTGAAAATGTGCCCACGAGGACGTCCTCAAGAACACATTTTGAAGTCCTTGGCCTAGAAGGTCAAGTCCTTGGCCTTGAAGCCTCAAGTCCTAGAAAATTGCCTTGTCCTCGGCTCGAGGACAGCGCTATTTTGTGAATGGTTAAAATTTTGTAGATCGGCTGAAAAATTTTTTTGTTGACCGTTTTTTGGAAATCGCCTGAATTTTTTTTTCTTTTGGAGAACACTTGCGTTTGTGTCCTTGGTCCTTGGCTTCGAGCATTCCTGTCCTTGGCCTCGTTCTGTCTTCGGAAGGGCTGTCCTTGGCCTTGGCTTCGGAGTTTTTTTGTGTCCTTGGCCTCGAGCCTTGTGTCCTCGACTCCACCTCTGTTACTCAGTACCGGTATTTTGATTTTAGCTATAGTAAACTGCTGAAATTGGCTGGATGCTTTGCTCCCTTTATAATAAAGGCGCTCGAAAATTTTTTAAGTACTTTTTTTGCCAAAAATGTCTATTTTGATAAAAATTAATGATTTTGAAACATATGGCATAGAAATTAGCAGTGCAAAAACATGATTATACTGGTTACTTAAATGGGTCTTGTGGGAGGTGGTTGATGGTGAAATTTCAATTCTCTTATTTAAAAGCAGTTACCATAAAATTCTATTGTGCAATAAAACTCATAAAGAGTAATCTATTTTGTCTCATACATAAAGATAAAAAGGGGTTCATTAGACCTGTCCAAAAAAAGACGAGTTTTGAAATGTGAGGAGGTCCGCACGTTTTCCCGTTGCATTACCTCTAAAACCATCACATACCAATTTTCAATCGGATTCATCAACATTTACAGGTCGCTCAAAGCGATTTTTTATTTTTAAGATTTATGAATTGATTTTTAGCAACCGCTAGATAGCGCAACAGGTAGCAAAAGTTTAAAACTGGGTTTGAACACGTTTTAAATCAAGGAATGTGATTTAATGTTACTTGGGTCAATTATTTAGCCACTAAGGCACATCAATCAACGCAATGAGACAAGGAGTAGCATTAGTTTTTGCTAAAATGGTAGCTTAGCAGGTCCAAACACTTGAAAGAGCTCTGCAAGCAGCACGGACATCTTTGGCACCCTGCCAGATGAAACTGAGAAGCATAAAGCGTTCACACACTAAAAAATATTTACAAAGGTATCTTCTAAACACACCATGCAGTGGTTTGCATAAACAAAATTTCAAAAATTGTGTAGGAGAACCGTATTGCCAAACAAAAAATTGTGATCGTTTGTTTCTCTACAATCAATGTGCAAATTGCTCAGTCAATCAATCATATCTTATTATTTCATAAATTAATTATTGAGAACATTTTAACTAAAAGTTTTTTCAAGAGTTGCTTTTGCGAAATCTGGAAACTGTTCTCGATGAGCTTCTATCGCTTGCAATAGATCGTGTTTTTGCTGAACATCAGCAGTAATTATAGCGGCACAGTTAATATTGAGCTTCACACCCCGCTCCGCTGCATTGTTTACAACTTTCACTGTTCGCACAAAGCCTCTAGCGCAACAAAAATCACCTGACGTCGGCAGCGTGGCCGAGCGGGTAAAGGCGTCGTTTTTATAACGACCCTGGTCGAATTATCTGGGTTCAACCCGCACCCTGGTCACGTTGTTACGTCCTTGGATAAAACGCTTTACGATGATTATCTCTGCTTGGTGGCTTCGAACAAGCAGCAAATTCAGTGGACAAGAATTCAAAGAAATCCACAGGAACATTGAATCATCGGAAGCTCCTAAGCAATTGCGGATTCCTGCAATCACGAAGTAGTCCTGGTAATGAAAAGTGTGCGGATCGTCCAATAAGTTAGCGTATGACGCTGTCCGGTGACAGGAGGATAAATATGAGCTACAACAACAGCGCTACAACAAAAACAACTTCTTTGCAAAAAGACCTTGTCTTTGCCTGACATTACTGCTTCCCGCATGCTTTGTTGGTCGGCATAAAAACCAATATCTTCTTCCTTCTCCGAAACTGTCAACAACCGATTTTCACATATAGTTGCAACAGCATCTTTGGCACCAATATCCCAGAGTTTGGCAAGCTCCGAAATAAATAACGCTCGTTTTCCGCCGACATCTCGAATCCGACTCTTGCTTTTCGCCAAATCGCACCACTCCTTGTACTTTTTTTGTATCCGCATAACACAATTGTTGTTTGTAATCGTTTTAATGCCCGCCATTCTTCAAAACTCCAGTACACGATCCACTACATATTCAGCTTGAGATCATGCTGTCCTCCTGTTTTTCTTTGGTATATTTTTTTCGTGCAAGCGCACTTTAAAAACCTGCCTTAGAGAGGCAACTTGCAGCCAGTAATGGATTTGCTTGGATATCCAATCAAGAAAAAATTCGTTTTGTTTCTAGTCCGCTTAACTATTTTCTTTCCTGAAGTGCCACTGGCGAATGGAATGCTGGACATAACTCTCACTGATTAAAATACGAATACTTGATAAATTAAAAGGCTAATCAAAATCACTGAAACTCTACGAACAAAGATTAAACCGATCAATATTCTTTCGTGATAAGCCGTCAATGTTTTCACTGAATAGTAGCTGGTATTAACATATCACTTTAAGATGTTTATCTCCGTCATACTAAACAGAATAAATCTCATTTATGGCACAAGTGTACCGCTGTTTCCAGTTTTTCCTATTATTTAGTGTACTAATAAATCCTACCTGGAGAGCCGCCTTTTTTATCAACTTTACTTCTACAGCAAGGGTCGGCAACCTACGGCCCGCGGGCCGGACCCGGCCCGCCGAGGCATTTTACCAGGTCAGCGACCATTTATTGTCATCCGGCCTGCGACCTTTTTTGTTTTTCAATAATAGGTATGCAGCAGTAAACCGCTGAAATGATCCTCATCTTCTCATCAATTCGTCCGAAAAAAGGCGTAAATTTCTGGCGAAGACCCATTTTTTTTGGTCTTTCCCATCAATTCGGCTAAAAAAAGGCGTGAATTTCTGGCGAAGACCTTTCTCTTTTGGTCCGCTGGAATGGTGGCGGCCCGCTGGAACCTTGTTAGGACTGGATGTGTCCCACTAGTTCAAAAGGTTGCCGACCCCTGTTCTACAGATACCATACGTTTTGTACAAGTTTTCACCTCTATAATCTTTTGCCTGGCAGGACTCCTTAGTCACCACAGCTAATATATTCGTGTACTGTACGCTATTGCACTTCCCGCTGAGCTATATAAGAACTACATTGCGTGTGTGGCAGAATTGTAAACGGGCCGACTAATTCAGGCACGAACCCGGCCCGAACCCGAAAATATAAGCCCGAACCCGGCCCGAACCCGAAAACTAATTTAAAGCCCAAACCAAGCTTGAAAAAACCCGAAAGTTAAGTTAAGTCTGAAAAATTTGGCAATGTTGCCAAGTTGTTTTGATTACATTTTTGTGAACCGAACACTCGAATCAAATCTCAGGCCCAAATCAAGCCCAAAATTTTTGTCAACTTTAGGCCCCAACCCGACCCGAAAAGCCCGGCCCGACTTACAGCTCAGGTGTGTGGGCCTGCAAGTGATGCTAAGTTGCTATTTTGGAAAATATTATTGCTATTGTTAGTGTCGTTATGTTGATTGATGTGCCTTAGTGGCTAAATAATTGACCCAAGTAACATTAAATCACATTCCTTGATTTAAAACGCGTCTAAACACCGTTTTAAACTTTTGCTACCTGTTGCGCCATCTTGCGGTTGCTAAAAATCAATTCATAAATCTTAAAAATAAAAAATCGCTTTGCGCCACCTGTAAACGTTGATGAATCCGATTGAAAATTGGTGTGTGATGGTTTTAGAGGTAATGCAACGGGAAAACGTGCGGACCTCCTCACATTTCAAAACTCGTCTTTTTTTGGACAGGTCTAGGGTTCATGGAAAAAGATTTGTGAGAATGATGTGATTGGTTATTAACTAATACTGAATATATTTTTTTGATAAAACCTATGCAAAGAGCAAATAAATTTGATTGCATATTGTTGGCCATTTTTCAAACTTTTCATTGAAAAATTAGCCTCCCCTAAATGAATTTTTTTTAAAGATGCTTGAAATCATTTTTGAGTCCATTTCAGTGCAAAAGACAGTCCCAGAAGTGCAAAAAACGTAGTACAGTATTTTCGTTATTCTTCATTTTGGTGGACAGGCCAATGGGGGGGCGTAGGCCAATAGGGGGGGGCTATTTTTTTCGTTACGGTGATTTTTGCCTTCTTTAAACATGCTGTAATAAAACATATTTTGTTTAAGATGAAAGGTTGCAGGATTGTGAAACGAGGACTGAAGGCAAAATCAGTGGGGGTATCTAAAGTTAAGGCAATCGTATTGGATTAAATTGGCATTCACTCCATCCTGCTTGATCTAACCGTTCCAGAGATACTCCACTTCAAACACGACGTAAAGGCCTTTCTAATCTTAATTTTTTTTGGTAATCCTGGTGTTGATAATATCAGCGACACCATCTTTGCTCTATTCTAAGGCAACGCTGCAGTTAGGCTAAGCCACAGAGACCTTTTAGCTTATATTGTATTTAGGTTAAGATTGGCCTATGTGGGCTGCGCTACTGCACTGAAACGTCAAGGTTGTAATAAAAAATAAAATAATTGCAGAGGACGCAACGTCGTGTTTGAAGTAGAATATTCCCGGAACGGTTGGGTCAAGAAGGATGAAGTGAACGCAAATCTAATTTGATATGATTGCCATAACTTTGGATATCCCATTGATTTTGACTTTAGTCCTCGTTGAACCAGCAGGGTTTTTTGCTGCCTCTCTATGGAGCGCCGTTTGTGTACCCGAATTTGTGCGGTGATTTTTTGCTTATTTAATTAAATAGTCATTTTAATTAAATATACAAAAATAAATATACAAAAAAAACTAGTGCAAAAATAAATATGCGAAAATTTTTTTTGCGGACTTTTTTTGACTATTTAATGTTGCAATAACAAAAAACTGCGCAGAATATACCGTTGCAAAAATAAATCGTCAAAAAAAACTGCGCGCAAAACAAACGGTTGCAAAAATAAATCTTCAAAAAAACTGCGCACAAAATAAAGCGTTGCAAAAATGCGCTGCAGACATTTTTGTATATTTGTTAGTGGAGCGTGGCAAAACGCTCTCGTCTGCTCTTTGATGCCCTATCGGCTATTCTTTAATGCGCTCTGTGGGCTACCGAGAGCGCTTTGCCACGCTCCTCTAACAAATATACAAAAATGTCTGCTGCGCATTTTTGCAACGCTTTATTTTTTGTGCGCAGTTTTTTTGACGATTTATTTTTGCAACGGTATATTCTGCGCAGTTTTTTCTTATCGCAAAAATAAATAGTCAAAAAAAGTTCGCACAAAAAATTTTTGCATATTTATTTTTGCACTAGTTTTTTTTGTATATTTATTTTTGTATATTTAATTAAAATGACTATTTAATTAAATATGCAAAAAAACACCGCACAAATTAGGGTACACAAACGGCGCCCCATACCTCTCACCAATTTACAACTAATCAGCTATACTGTGTACAAATTGTTAATCATTGTGATCAATTGGGTATTGTGAAACTGGTTCGTCTCTGTGAACAAAAAAATTGAACGAATTTATTTATTGTCATTACAGGGCAATGAAATAAAAATGACGCGAAACATGGAAATATTTCATCAAACATTTATCACCAATTTTTGATAAAGGTCGTCATTGTAGTTCCACTATCTTCGTCAAATCAACTCATTATTAACAATCACAACTGCAATAACCTGCAAGGCAATCAATTGGAAGTTACAGGGTATTAAGGCATCGCTGAAAAACAACAAACGGCACACAAATAAATAAGTGACCATAAATCATACAACAATTTGTGGTTATAGACAGTATCCAGAGTCTTATAGGCACAATCAAACCTTTGATTAACAGCCTAAGACATATTGTTTCGGAATCGACATTCGTCTTTTATTTCTCGTCAGTATTGCTAGGACTACAGGTGTGAACATGAGCGTAGAAAGGCAAGGAATCGCAAATTAATCGGATCTTTTTTTTCCAAAAATATTATATAATCACAATGTTACAAGAGTTAATTATAATAGCTCAACTCAAATTAATTTTCAATAGCGTGTCTTAGACAGCTGTTTCGTCCAATTTCTGGGCTCATCAGCAAGGCTAGCAAGGCCAGCAAGGCCAAAAGGACAAATATCACCAATTTATTCTTAATAATAATTTGTGGTTATTTCCCGCTTTTTTGACGTCACCAGTTGCATCAAACCACATAGCCTATCCTGCCAATAAGTTATGACATACAGTCAATGCTGTCACCAGAGCAACAGAAGTGAGGGGGCACTAGTTGAAAGTGGAGGGGCACTAAAATAAACTTAACGTTTGTATATAAAAACTGATATTTTACGGCGACAAATTATTCGTTATTTTAACAATCTGGCATTCTTGTCTGAAAAAAAGATGTATAAGGCCGGCAGCGTTTCTTAGCTCATTTTGCATTCGGCCTATATAAACGCTTGAAAAATCTGTTTGCGGGAGTGAATGCGACCATAGAAGCAAACCAGGATTTTGCTATATAAGGGAGGGGGCTTGAACCAAACGTAAATTTTTTTGCTCAAAAATTGTCTAATTTATGCCCTGTGCTGAACAAACTGCTGCAACTCAAGCGTATCACTGAGAGGGCAGCGCCTCTAGCTGCTGGGCAATTTTTCCAATTTTACGGCAAAAATAGCGATTTTAACGCCATTTTAATCACAGCACTTTGCACGTATTTGAAGCATATAAATAACATAGGAAATTGCTAAAAATTAGAAGTCATTAAAATACTTAAATTGCCTAGCCCCTTCTGCCCCCCTTATACTTCAGGTCAAGTCCAAAACATATTTAAACGCTTGTAGTTGGGGAATAAATCTTCTAATTGACTTGACTAAAGGGGAGTGAAGCCCCCTTTGCCCCTTCCTCTGGTTGCGCCACTGACTGCAACTAAAAAAAAAATTGAGTGTGCTCTAAAAATACAAAAACAGCTGGTCTTAAACAAAAAATGTTTTGACGTATTGTTTCAAGTCATAATTACTAACAAAAAACCGGTAACGGTTTTGTAGGCTTACATTTCTCCTCCGTGACATATTCGTAAAGGCGTGTTTGTAAGACGGATTATTGCGTCGCATTTATGCACAGCAGTTGGTTACCAACAATTTTGCAAGGAATCGAGAAAACTTCAAACGAGAACTATGTTTGAACCCAATTATTCCTTTTTCCATTATTGCTTGTTGTCTTATCGTTACGTGATGTTTCAAAAAGTATTCCGAGTAGACCGAAATGGGGGGCACAAGCAGTCGTTAAGAGGGGCACAGCCCCTCCCTGGCCTCCCCCGTAACGACGGCACTGCATACAGATATCGAATAAACAGCTACTGCAAATGAAACTACATTTTTATTCAGCAATGTTGCCCTGGCCAGGAGGCAAAAAGAAACCAGCCTTTTGGTCGTCGAGTCAAGCTCTCACCTGTCGAAAACAGATGGTGGAGGCTTCACATTTTTCCTTGTATTGCTACACGTCAAGCAGACAAGCTGTTACTTCCAACTTTTATATTCTTTGCTTTGATCCAAACGGGCTTTTACCCCGAATCTATAGTTTCAGTAGTAGACAGTCTATCCAGTCAACCATTGACATGTACGAAAGCAAGAACTTAGTTTCACTACACTAGCAGAATGCAGCCCTGTTTTAATTGAATTCAATTGTTTCAAATGTAGTTCATTGACTGTGTTGTACAAGCAATAGCCAATAGGCTAAGCGCTGAATGAATTAAAAAAAGAAATTACCAACTAGGACCGCGTATTATACTTTGCAGTGATATGTGGCGGTTGTATATCCTTCTACAAAGTTTCAAGTTGAAAAGCAAGCATCAATGCATTATTGCTTTTTAATGTGTTGAAGAATTCATCCAACGCTATTTTCATTTTATCTATGTCGCACAACAACGGACCTATGCCACCCTCAAACGCAATTTTCCCGTCATACGTTATATAAAGACTTTCCGGCAAAGCCCCATAGGCAAAGTTAGCTTCATCATTCATATTGTCAACTGGAATTGGACATTCCATTTGAGTATAATCAGCAAACATTTTGGCAGTTAAAAGCCTTTCTTTCAACATTTTTGGTTGTTTGATTTTGTATGCTACGGAATCAATAGACCATTCATCAGTTGGGTGAGCTTCTTCGATGTAAACAACAATAAAATCCACAGAGCTTTCTTTGCACTCTTCAAGAACTTGCTTGAACTTATTCACCTAAAAGTATGAACATTATAGGCTACAGCGCTATACACTAGTATTTGCAAAGTTGATGTTTGTCTGTTTTCAACTTTACATACAGCATAACGATGAGTAGAGCAATGGGCTAGTGATCGAAAGGTTACTGGCTTCCGGTTCAGTTTCTGTTGTAGTGCATATTTATCCTCTTGCCACCGGACAGCGTCACACGCTAAACTATAGGATAATCCACACACTTTTTGTTGCATTGACGACATCGTATTTGGAGGAATCCACACCTGCTTAGAAGTTTCCAGTGATCCAATGTTTTTGAGAATTTTTTCGAATTTTTTACTGAATTTGCTGCTTGTTCGAAGCCACCAGTAGAGATGATCATCCTAAAGCGTCTTATCTAAGGACGCAACAGCATGACCAGGGTGCGGCTGGAACCCAAATCACGCAATTTGGGTCATCACAAAAACGACGCCTTCAGCCTCTCGGCCACGCTAAACCGGCAATGCGTCGTTGTGTCCTAGGGAAAGACACTTTAAGCATATTTTCCATTGGGCATTGGAGACAGGCAGTCTACCATCCGTTGTGGTGGCCCAGTCTGACGAAAGACTAGCAAACCGAAACAAAATAGAAAAAAAGTGGGCTAAGCTTTGGTTTGGTTAGAAAGACGCAAAGTGCTTGAATCATACGCTTGGATGAAATGAGCTATATTGAAAAAAAAAGGAATTAGATTACCTTTTCACCTTTATCCTGCTGTTTGCTTTAATTAAATCTTATTATTTAGCAACTTTAGATCATAAAACAAACGTTGTTTTTTTGCTGAAGCGAATGACGAGTTTTTAAGATCTAATTTATATACTGTAGAAGGCGTTTGCCTTAATGAAGCGAAAAACCTTTTATTTTTCCGCATGGTTATGCACTGCCGGAACTCATGTTGAGGGTTTGAGGCAAAGACCAAGACGCTGAGTTGTGATTTTCTGTCAAAATAGTGACCGTTTTTAAGGCGTTTGCCATAAGTTATACTAACAGTATATTTAGATCAATTTTTTTTCAAAAATACTGTAACTCTGCTGTGGAATTGTTACAAAATTATCGCGAAAAAACTTGCATTAACTTAAGCCATATCCAGAGGTGGGCAGTAACTAGTTACTATAGTACCTAGTTACTTTTTTGGTAACTGTAACTGTAACTTAGTTAATTTTTCAAAAAAGTAACGAAAGAGGGAACTAGTTACTATTTGGAGACATTAAAAGTTACTAGTTACAGTTACTTTTAATTTTATTCCTGTTAAAAACGATTCTTAGTCGTTAGATTTTGGTTAAATGAAACACGTCTATGTAATCTCTGTTGGCGCTGCGGACTACAGATTTTTTATTGTGCGTTAACGAGGCAACCCTAACCATGCTGTGAAAAGATATTAGACCGTTTTTTAATTTAAAACCTCCTTTTTACGATCTAGTAAGTTACGGTATATCAAATAATAATAAGGATAGAAAAGTTTCTAGCATCAGTACCAGCGAATAAGATAGATGATAATTCCTTTGCTGATGTAGCGCTAAAAAAATAGTTCGTCAGTACAATACTTCTTTGCCCTCGAGCGCTGCAGTTGAAAGTCTTTACAGCATGGGCAAAAGCATTTTGAAACCCAAACGTTCTGGTCTCAGCGATGAACATTTTGAGATGCTGCTTGCTTTCTTGAAAGGCAATTAAATAAAGTGCACCAATGTGTTACGTTGTGTATTTTTATTTCAACAACAGCAAAAATAGCCATAAGCAGCTTGTGCAGAAGCACCACATGAAAATTACAAAATGAATGGAGAAAGAAATCTGTCAATACTGGTGCCAAAGTACAACATCAACATTTTCGATACTTAATTCATACATCGATAACTGGATGGGAGCTTGCTGAGAAGTAATCTCAGTAAACGACCGACGCATGTTGAACAATGAGATTCTCAAAAAAAACTTGCGCTTTACCGTTAAAAAATTAATTGGAAACATTTTTTGGGAAAAGAGAATTAGGAATTTCAAACATTGTCAATATATGTTTAATTGGCAACATAATGACTGATCATATTAAAAAAACATCCGATCCAAGCCTAAGCCGTTGGAACTATGTTAAAATATTTGTCTCTAAAACAACTGCTTATATCAAAAAACTAACGCACTAGCTTGAGCCTTTTAAAAAATTGATTTTTGGGGGTACCATTTGAGGTCTCCTGGGGGTGGTACCTACAAACTATGTCAAAATATTTGTTTGTTAAATATCTGCTGATATCAAGAAAACTGACATCCAAGATTAAGCCGTTGAAAAAATTGATTTTTCGGGGTCCATATGGGAGGTCCCGAAAGGGTGCGGGGTAGATCCAAACTATGTCAGAATATTTTTCTGTAAAATATCTACTGTTATCAAAAAACACAGGCACCCAAAGTTATGCTGCGCAAAAAATTGATTTTTGGGGGTCCATTTTGAGGGGGTCCGGGGGGGAGGGGTGGCACTCTTGAATTACGTCGAACTATTTGTCTGTTAAGTGTCTGCTGATATAAAAAGAATTGGCACGTTAGCTTGAGCCGTTCCAAAAACTGAGTTTTGGGGGATCCCTGGGGGGATGCACCCCCAAACTATGTCAAAATATTTGTCTCTTATATATCTACTGATATCAAACAACACTGGCACCCAAAATTAAGCTGTTCCGAAAATTGATTTTTGTGGGGTCCATTTTGGGGGTCCCCGGAGGGATGGCACCCTCGAACCATGACAAAACATTTGTCTGTTAAGTATTTGCTGATATCAAAAACAACTGGCATGCTAGCTTGAGTTGTTCCATAAACTGATAATTGGGGTCTATTTGGTAGGGTCCCGGGGAGGGTGGTACCCCCAAACTATGTCAAAATATTTGTTTCTTAAATATCTTCTGATATCAAAAAAACTAGCGCTCTAGCTTAGGCCGTTAAAAAAATTGATTTTTTTGGGGCCCCATTTTTGGGGGTTTCTGGCGGATTCGCCCCAAAAAGTTTTTGGAGACAAAATTGCGTTTGCAGCTTAACAACTTTACACAAAAATTGGATTTCAATGTTTCGTGGTTTAGGAGAAGAAGAACGTACCAGATTTAGGAAGAAAAAAAGGAAAAAAGGAAAAAACCTTATCGCGGCCAAAAGTGGGTTGGTTGGGATGAAAGGGTATCTTAAGACATATAACCGTGTCAAATATTTTTTGCCGTACTTAAGCCGTTTTTGAATGAGATCGCTTATTATGTCAAGCTTGCGAGGCGGTTTTCGGGTTCTAAAACCAAAGTCACGTAATCTTTTGCCTCGAAATTTGGTACAAGCATGCAAAGCATTAATCTCAAACTGTTGTCAAAATTTTGTGCAGCTAAAATTAATCCTTCTTGAGTTATAAGCAAAAGTTTAAAACTTTGCAATTGTTTGTCGGAAAATGGCCGAGTAAAAACAAAGGAACACGCGACGCGAGCGTTGGTCGTTCCAATTAAGTTTATTAAAAGTAACTGTAACTCTAGCTAGATTCTTTTTAAAATGGTAACTGTAACTTAGTTACTTTCTTTGCTATGTAACTGTAACTCAGTTACTTTTAAAAAGCAACTTGCCCAGCTCTGGCCATATCTATGGTTAAACAAATTACACAAAAAATTGAAAATAAAAATATGAATAAATCATATACAGTGAAACAATATATTATTAAGCCTCAATACCTCAATATTAAGCCTCAATGCATACTTTCTTTTCCCATTAAATCTATTTTTTATTTACATGAAGATTCAGAGGCAATTTAAAGCATCTGCAAAAATTTATAGCATTTTAAAGAAAAGTTAGGTGATTTATTTTTTAATGATTTTTTTCGATTGTTTTCACTAATATGTAGCCATTAGCGAGGGACCCTCTTTGCAGCGACCATCGAGACAAATGCATCCTCCAACTGTAATAAGGCGCCCTGATCATATAGAACCAGGGTAACTTTTATTCAAGCAAACTGCAAGGACGTTGTATTCAAATAGCTAATCATGTGCCCAAGAGTTGATGGATAGCTTCCCGATCACTGGATTCTACTGCGATATGTTCAGTTTTCTAGAAACGTTTTTTGGGTCTGATTTTAGATTCATTGTTTTCTATTTTGTTGTTTAATTATTGAAAACTAATAAAAGTCAAATCAAAATCAAATCTTTCATCATACTTGCTATATTCACCATACAAGCGTGTAACTAGTTCACGGGGCCTAACTGCGCGTCATTGCGCTCGAGCAACACAGCTCCTTTCGAGAAAATGTTGCAGCGATGGCGAGCCGGTGGCAACACTGTGTCTGATTTGACCGGCCCGAGATTTGAACCTCAGACCTTCCGCTCCAGAGACAAACGCATTACTGCTCGGCCAACTGGCAGGTAATTAATAAAAGTAATGTGAAAAAAGATGATCATAAATCTACACTTACAAAAACCATAAATGTTGGTCTGGAGCAGGATCCAAAGTTTACAACCAGACAACGGTTCTTCTTCAAAAAATCAAACACATTACATTCTGATCCAAAGAGGTCAAAGAGATCGACATCAGAAGCAATTTCATTTAATTTTGCAATTTTTTGATTGTATACCCTTTGCAATCTTGAATTTTTCTAGATGAACTTTGGAAATGTTTTTCTCTAAAAACATAAAAAAAGAATTTTGTTTAATCAGTCTGCGATGACGAAGAAAGAAATCAAGAATGAAGGTCAGTGCTTTGAAAAATGCTCAAATACCGCGTTTCTACAGTATGTCCCAGGCGGAGTTGTAAGTCGGGCAGGGCTTTTGTACAAATTGTTCAAATTTGTACAATTATTACGTTAAAATTGCGTACTAGTTGCGTCGAGGTAAAGTTTATTGTTTTTTTTGAAAGTCACTCATTGGCACGTTTGTCTTTAAAATGTTAACATGTATTATTTTGCTCTGAAGAGGATCAGAACAATGGTCGAACACGTTTAGCGTTTAATAAAAAATGATATCTGTTTTAAAAATTTTGTCTGTTGCTGCAATATGGCTGATAAAATCAAGCTTTTTGCCAAAGATTTACTTTAAAAAGTTTTTTTTCGTAAAATTATAACTTTGTTTTCTTCGTGATCGACATTTTGTTGAAAAAAATGTGACAACTAAAAAGTCTTTTATTAAGAACAATGTACTGAGAAAATTAATGATAAGGTATAGACAGTATGCAGAGTCTTATAGGCACAATCAAATCTTTGATTAACAGCCTAAGACTTACCGTTTCGGAATCGACATTCGTCTTTTATTCCTCGTCATATAGCTAGGACTACAGGTATGAACATGAGCGTAAAAAGGCAAGAAATCGCAAATTAGTACAAGATCACAATACAATTTTTTTTCCCAAAAATATCAAGTAATCACAATATTACGAGAGATAAGTTTAATAGTTCAATTCAAAATAATTTCCAATAGCATGCCTTAGACAGCTGTTTCGCTCTATCTCAGGGCTCATCAGTAAGGCTAGCAAGGCCAAAAGGACAAACATCACCAGTGATAAAAATATTCAAAAGATGCATCTTTACCAATTTATCAATCAATGAATAAATATTAAAAGAATAAATTTATCAATCAATGAATAAAAAATCTTTGCATTCAGAAATTCATTATTTAGTTTTTGATACAAAGTTGTAGCTTAAAAATCTTCGTAAAAAATTCTTGAATGAATTCCGAGCAAAAAATCATCGCTTTCGTGCTCGGAAAAGTAATTTTCTCTACTTATGCGTTCAAGCACGAATAAATAACGTTATTAAAATGTAACAATCATTAAATTATCGACTATTATTGACAATACACTAGCGTAATTGTCACCTTTTCCATTTTGTGCACGTGGTACATTTTGGTTTATTTAAGTCGAGAAAACAAAAATTTGGCTTTTCCAAATTTTTGTCTGCATCAAAAATGAGTCGCAGATTAGTTCAGGAAGAAGTGAATCTTGTGAGCTTAGTTAGTCAGAATTATGACTACCTATTATTTTCGCTTTCCGCCCGCAAGACGAAGGCATGGTGGATCAAAAATGGAAGTGGATCGCTGATTCCATCGATGGATAAAATTTGATACAGGTAACAATCCACTTTCATTACAGAAAATTAAACGGAAATGGTTCGATTTGAAATCATTTGTAAAAAAGTGGAGGTTCTTTACAACAAAAGTTATCAAAGACGTTCGATGGACCATGCAAAGTGGTAAATTCTGGATCAGTGTTGCCCTCCAATAAACTATTGGGTCTTCTTCATCCCGAAATTACTCTCCTGATTTATAAATTCATGCTACGAAGCCATAATGAAGCTAGCAGCTCTTTTTTCTTTATTACATACCATGCAACAACAGGCGAAATAAGCGCAATTGTTGGCAAAATAATCTTCGAAAAATTTTAGGAGTGGTTTAGAGCATTTGTGAATTTATCCAAAAATTCGGGCAACTTCACAAAAACTTTGTGCCATTTTTAATTTTTTTTTTTTCGAAGAAAAAAATGTTAGTAGGAACAAAAAATATTAACAACCAGCAAAAAAATCTTCAGCCAAACAAAAAACTTTCCGGAAAAAAATTCAGAATCTTTGTAGAAATTTCCGAAGAAAAAAATCTTTGGCCGAAAAAAAAAAAAAATTCGGCCGAAGATATTTTTTTTGCGTGAAACTTTTACGAATATTCGGAAAAATGAAAATTTTCCCAACGATGATTCGGAAATTTTATTTGTGACAATGACCATTGTATGCCAATTTCATGAAACACGCACGTTCGTGTTTTTTCGAAGACCATATTAGTAAGTGGCCTCTGGTTTTGGCTTTAAATCACTTTTCGGATTTGGGCTTATGCTTTCGGGTTCAGGATCGTACTTATCGGCCCGTTTACAATTCTGGTCCCAGGTGCAGTGGCTGAACTTTATGACGTTTAAAAAAGAAAATTTTTTATCGAAAAAGCTTTTACTTACGCCATAAAGCTTAGCTATATGTTGGGCTCGAAAACGTGGTAAATGAATAACATTAAATGATGATCAACACTTCAAAAGGCTGATCAAGCTTCAGAGCGATATCTCAAAGTTATGTTCAGGTCTATTAGGGGCTAAAAATTAAGACTGATAAAGTATAAAAGTTAGTTCCTGATTCCGGTACCAGGGCCATGGCCGCTTCGAGGCGGCTCAAAGTGCACCCAAGATTAATGCTTTATCACTTTTTATTTTTATTCCCTGGTTTTAAATTTTGGATTTTAAACTTTGTGTTACTTTTAGCAGACACCCCTGCATGACGATCCCGATTACACGTGAAACAGACCGTAGGGTTTTAAGTTTTTGATTTTTCCTAGTGTTGTGTTAGTAAAAATTCAATAAATTGCAAATAAGTAGCTTTCTTAACAAAATTCAATTTTCTGCTACAAATGTTACGGAATGGCATCACCGACACAAAAGGAAAAATCGTTAACTTTAAATTGCAATATCTTGTAAACGGCCAAACGACGAAAGCTCAGATTAGGTGAGAATGCATATAAAACTTTTTACATTTTCGGCTACAGTGAAAAGCTTGAACTGGATTCCCTTTTAAGACTGCTATATTTTGGACCTTGCTTCTGCACTAATATGCAAAGAAGTTGCCGAATCGCGCAATTCAAAGGTAATAAACCTTCATCCAGTGGTGCTATTTGGCCGGTTCGCAGTTCGCACTGCTAGCAGAGCTAGATTTACGTTGCGCGGGGCTCCTGGCACTGTGCCATTCTGCCATGGTAAATCCGGCCCTGGCTGAGTGATTTGCTTACTCAAAAACCTAATTGGTCCCATCACAGTCTTTCCTTTCAGTGAAATTTTATATCAGCTGGTAGTAGGCCGATATTTGAATAATTTGTTTCTTAGAGAGTACAGTATACACGTATCTATTTTGTTTGTTGTCTGTTTGTTTTCTTTTCTTTTCCTTCTTATGCACAAAATAAACTGATTTGTCTAATGCTGGTAACTAAATTTAGAAAAACTGTTGTTAAAAACAGTTTGCTTAGATATCACGTACCTTTAATTGGCTCGCACGAACCGTTTGCTAAATTTTAAGAAACTGGTTGCAGAACCGGTTTCTGTAAAATTTGATTAGCATCGCTGTTCAGTGCTGTCGTACATCGTAAGTTCGTTAATTGTTTGAAACGTTTTAGTCCAGATTTAAATATTGCGAAGACTTACAGTACAGTAAGCTTAAAGTGAAATGCTAGAGTAAACTTTCGCTGAAAAACGAACAAATCTGCATAATATACATCATGACTATAAAATTTGTGCGCTTTTTTGTACATTTTGTACATTCTTTAGGAAAATACGGTGATGATTATTGATTCCCATTTCAGACCAAAATAAAGAAATATTCTGACTACTCCATCTCTTATCAGCAAAAATGCTATAAACACGTAGGCGACCACTGTTGTAAGTAAGGAACTTAACATGGATATAATAGTTTGCAATTTTACCAGGCTCTTCTCTTCATAATAAGCAAGGAATTATCAAATTAATACTGTGCTACTATACTATACTCATGTATATCAGATTAATAAATTACTGTAATCTGAATTCTGTAAGATAAAAGATAGCTTTCTGAAATGTAATTGACGTGAAGTCAAAAAAGCATTACAATAGTTGAATAAGTAGAAAAGAATTATAGACTATCTTGCAAGTTATTCTACCGTACAGTATATATTTTGAAATGATTTAGACCACAATTTTGTTTATACATTTTGTTAAATAGCTTCCAGTAGTAACTGTTCCTCCACATACTAATAATGAGGAAAAGATAATATAAAGAAAAAGCTTAAACTATCTACATCACACTTTTTTTATAAGAACAGTTTTGTAAAAACACGAGGCCCACTTATGCTCAAAGTTTAAGAACAAATTGAGAATAATGCCAGCCTTAGCATGAAATATATATGTAGGAACAAGTCTTTGGAACAGCGCATATTTGTAGGTATAATCAACCAGAGTTGTAAACAGGCCGATTAGTTTAGGTCCGAACCCGAAAATATAAGCCCGAACCCAAAAACTAATTTGAAGCCCAAATCATGCCTGAAAGCAGCCGAAAGTTAAGTTAGGTCTGAAAAATTTAGCAATGTTTCTAAGTTATTTTGATTATATTTTTGTACACCTAAGACAAAAAGCACGCCTCAAGCACGAATTAAGCCCGAAATTTTTGTCAAATTTAGGCTCGAACCCGGCCCGAACCTGATTCGAAAAGCCCTGCCCGACTTGCAACTCTGTAACCAACAAATCTTTCGTTGCCATTTGTATGCCATTATATGGTTGATTTTTTAACAGCAGTCATGATTTGAAACAGAAAGAAACTTTTAACCAAGCAAAAATAAATTTACATCACTTTATTCTCAAGTAAAGTTAAGAACCAATGACGACGTTAAAAATATACAAAAATTTAAGAACAGCTAGCCTCAACCTAAAATTTAATGACTTTTATAAAAAAGCAGTGTAGCTCCAAATTCGCAAAGTAATTATCCATACTCACTCACATCGCTTTTTACAGGGTAACATTCAACTTTTTTAGGTGTTTTTTATTGCCTTGAGGTACAATTACACAATCATTTTAAATTTGTAAACTAAAGGCTTATTTTCTCTCCGAAAATTTATTTTTCTAAATTCAGTTTTTTGTCTGCTTTTCCGAAAGTTTTTCCACCAACTATTGTTGCATTTGGCTGAGGATATAATTATGAATATTTTGAAACAGTATTTTTGTGCGGCCTATCGCAATTTCGAACTTGATTGGTGTATAAAATCCCTTTCGTGCTACAAGTAGTTTATTTTGCTTTTGTTTTAAATGTCAATCTCAAAGTATTTAAATGCAAAAGCTTTTCCAGTGACAAAACGCTTTTTCTTATGCTTGCATCATCCAACCAGCTTCCGTTTGGAAGTTAATCGAAATCATTATTAGTCTGGTTATTATCAGCTAAACGGAAACGCGACTTTTATCGTCTGTGGGAAGCGTCATTTTGTTCAATCATGAACATTACCAGTCAACCATTTTCCTGCCTTGACAAATTCTTTGCCGTTGTTGTTAATGTATTAGGTTTATGACAACTAACCAAGCAAAATAAATTATCTATAACCACTGTAATAACACGAGTAACTGATACAAAGCTTACGTAAAACTACTGAAAAGAATGCACTATTGGAGTTCAATCACGCATAAAATCGAAATTTTTTGGATTCTAGTTAAATTATTGTTTTTCCAGGAGAATGTGTAGAAACAAAAAGTAGTGCAATGTTTATAATTATGTATGTAATACCACTAATTTGAATACAGTGGCGTGTACTAGTAAATTAAAACTGGTGAAAAAGGCTAGATAATACGTTCTTTTTTATACGTACCAGTACATTTTTAGTTAAGCCTGGCTGTTATTAAATTTTTGCCAATTTTCAACCTCAGTTGTTTTTAGTTTGTTCTTAAATTTTGAGGGCACCGATTATGGAGCGCCGTTTGTGTACCCTAATTTGTGCAATGTTTTTTTGCATATTTAATTAAATAGTCATTTTAATTAAATATACAAAAATAAATATACAGAAAAAACTAGTGCAAAAATAAATATGCAACAATTTTTTGTGCGGACTTTTTTTTTGACTATTTATTTTTGCAATAAGAAAAAACTGCGCAGAATATACCATTGCAAAAGTAAATAGCCAAAAAAACAGCGCGAAAATAAACCGTTGCAAAAATAAATCGTCAAAAAAACTGCGCACAAAATAAAGCGTTGCAAAAATGCGCTGCAGACATTTTTGTATATTTGTTAGTGAAGCGTGGCAAAGCGCTCTCGGCTGCTCTTTGATGCGCTATCGGCTGTTCTTTAATGCGCTCTATGAGCAGCCGAGAGCGCTTTGCCACGCTTCACTAACAAATATACAAAAATGTCTGCAGCGCATTTTTGCAACGCTTTATTTTGTGCGCAGTTTTTTTGACGATTTATTTTTGCAACGGTTTATTTTGCGCGCAGTTTTTCTGACTATCCATTTTTGCAACAGTTTATTCTGCGCAGTTTTTTCTTATTGCAAAAATAAATAGTCAGAAAAAGTCCGCACAAAAAGTTGTTGCATATTTATTTTTGCACTAGTTTTTTCTGTATATTTATTTTTGTATATTTAATTAAAATGACTATTTAATTAAATATGCAAAAAAACATTGCACAAATTAGGGTACACAAACGGCGCCCCATAACCGATGTCAATTTTAGCGACCATGTTTGTAAAACTCTATGCTCAGTCTGCATGAGCAAATGCTTTGTCGCGGCTTTTGCAGCATTGTAAAATTGCACAAGCGAAAAAGCAAGCTTTTTCTACTTGAACGATTGCCAAAATTTTTTTTCATTTACCTGCCTTTGCAATGCGCAAACAACTCTCTATAATCTCGTAATCGTTGTAAGTTTGCATGCAAATACCGAAAAATTGCTAAAATTTTATCGTTTTGAATCAGGACAAAATTTAGTTCCTTTTTTGATTTGAAAAAAAATTTTTTCCGGTTTGTTCGAATGCTTTTTTTGCTGCTGAGGCTGACATTAAAAAAAAATTTGTTCTTAAATTTTGAGCAAAAATGAACGTTGTGTTCTTACAAAATTGTTCTGATAAAAAAAGATTTTTTTTGGAAATAGTGAAAAAAACAACAAAAAAACAACCGGTTGGTCGAGTGGTAACGCGTTCGTCTCTGAAGCGGGAAGTCTGAGGTTCAAATCTCGGGCCGATCAAATTGGACAAAGTGTTGCCACCGGCTCGCCATCGCTGTAACATTTCTTCGAAAGGAGTTGTGTTGCTCGCAGGCGCAATGACGCGCAGATAGGCCCCGCAAACTTGTTACACACTTCGATGTAATACAGCGAGTATACTGAAAGATTTAAAAAGAGTCTATTGAGCTACTACGATTGAACAGAACCTGTAGTAAATGACATCGAAATAACAACTAACTACAGACGTCAAACAGACTTTTATTCTAATAGAAAAGCGCTTATTATTATAGTTTTCTGTTTTTGTCAGCTTCTAATGATTTTTGCTGCAATTATTTGTGTGTACAGTTTGGCGATAATTTTGTTTGTCCTTTCATCTGCTAAGCCATTCCACTTATTTCACCAAAAATTCTGAAATGAAGAAAACGTACTCTCAGCGAAAAACACATTATTATCGAGTAATTGTAATTACAGCTTAATTCATTAAGTTTCTTTGACCAGGAAACAGCTAAGAGACTTTTCTATCTTCGAGTCAAGCTGCCATCTGTCCATTTGTCTACCACTCACGGCGAAGGCTTTACACTCCTCTTTTAATGCTGAACGTCAAGCAGGGAAGTTATAAATATCCATTTTTACAAATTTTGGTTTGACCAGATCGGGAATCGGGTCCGTGTTTATCGTTTAAGTAGCAGACGTTCTATCTCGACCACTGATCGCTTAACGTGGTGTTAATGTGCAAAAACTAAAAGGCTGCTCTTGTGTCCAAAGCGTAAAATATACCAATCCTCATTTTTGATAAAAGTTGTTATGAGTTTTTCCGTTTTGTGTTGGTTGCGAAAATATATTTCAAAAATAAAATTATAAATTAATTACGCGCATGTCAATCTTGCAGACAGTAATCATAACCGTGCGTTTACTCCGCATGAGAAAAAAATCAACGTAAACAGCTATTGCAACCAAATCGCCACTATTGACGCTACGACTAGCAGACAACCCGCGCAGGTCGCAAACTATATAATAACAAAAGATTCTCATGAAGATGAAGTCATGCAATTTCTTTCTAATTCAGTTCTTTTTTGGATTTTTTGATGCTCTTTTATGTCCGGTCTACTATTGGGGTACAACTGTAAGCGTACATGAACGTATCTTTCGTTTTTCAGTTTTCACAAATTTTACGCTCGTAATCCAGCATGTCTGGCTTATCGACTTCTTGTACGAACGCAATTAAGGATAGTTCGCACGTTCACCAACAAAGTTCATCACGGTCGCACGCCAAGTGCAGAACGTGCACAAAGCATTCCAACGCCTATGATCGTACAGTGTTGACCGGGCCTTACTTCTCAGACCCGTCTACACTGTGCGTGAAATCGTTTGCGTACGAGTGCGTTTTTTTAAAGTATTTAAACAGGAACCGCCCGGGTGACGCCTTGCCAGCGTAGTAGTTGCCAGTTGGTTAAAATAAACTAGGGATACGCTCGTACGCACACGAGTTTACGCACTGTGTAGACCGGGCTTTGCGTTTTGTACGCTCAATGTTGTGGCTTGCCCAAGATGTCAATGACGTCAGATTTAAGATTCAGCGCGAAGCAGCGCTTCGTTTTGGTATGGGTGGTCGAAACGGGTTTAATTCTGACTAACAAAAGCAATGCAAATTTCACAGACTGTGACAGTATCGTACATAGGGTTGTAATCCCGGGAAATCCCGATCCCGAATTCCCGGGATTTGGGGTATTTTTTCCAATCCCAATCCCGGGATTATATGTCTAGAAATCCCGGGACTTATTAAATTTGGTATACCCCTGATTGACCGTTTAATGTCAGCCTACGGAAGTGAGCATCATGTAATGTTACAATTCTAAAGTACAGAATTAAGTTTTGCGTACCCTAGCTCAGCGTTTCTCAAATGGTGCACCGCAAGGGTTAGCTAGATGTGCCAAACTTGTATTTCGTAAATTTACGACCTGTTATTTGCACTATTCTTTATTTTCGGAATTTATAAAATTGGATACGATGACCATCTTGAAGTTGTAAGATATCCGACATTGCAATTATTACAGTTATATTCTTGGCGCAAAACCCTTTTCCTGGCACGC
The DNA here is from genome assembly GCA_963965965.1 of Trididemnum nubilum. Classification (NCBI taxonomy): domain Eukaryota; kingdom Metazoa; phylum Chordata; class Ascidiacea; order Aplousobranchia; family Didemnidae; genus Trididemnum; species Trididemnum nubilum. Next base: position 9,940,340 of record OZ014476.1, on the reverse strand, counting down.
TGCTCTACATGAGTGGAGTCAGAGTCTCAGAGACTAAATGATGTTACTATTTTCTACACTCGATAAAGTTGCTGATGGAAACAGTATGATGTGTTGTACGAGACAAGCAAAAGAAGGCCTGAAAATCTTGAAAGGTTGTTTACTGCTCTTAAAACTATTAAGCCCACATCAGTTGAGGCCGAAAGGGCCTTTTCTGCCCTTGGCTATTTTGCTAACAAAATCAGGAGCCAAATGAATGATGCCACTCTAGATGCTCTTATATTTCAGCGTCAATATTACAAGAAATAAAAAGGTTTTTGTTCTTTCCATACTACTTTTTTTAATTATTTGCTCAATCCCGAATAATCCCGGGATTATAAGTCTAAAATACCGGGAAATCCCGATCCCGGGATTGTATAAACTGGTCCCAAATTTACAACCCTAATCGTACAGCAATTAGCACACTATCGCATAGTTACTTGCATTAGCTCTTAAAACTAAAAACGCTGGACTTTAAAAGGGCATTTTTTAAACCTAAATTATTTAAGTCGATTAAGCAGCGTGGGCGGAAATTTGAAGACCGCAGTAGCTTGTATAATCATCGTTTGGAAAATGTGAAAAGACTATCAGCATTTTTTGATTAGTGAGAAACTTCGTGAATACGATTGTGAAATGGTCCAGCGAAAAGAAATTCAAAGTTATTGGGAAATGGCTCAGTACACGAACCAAAAACTAACAGCTACACCACTCTTTCTATAGTCCATACCAGGGATGCCCAAAGTGCGGCTTGTGTAACGATTTTGCGTGGCTCGCAAGTGGTCTCAGAAATTTAAGTTATTTTGGGGTAATTGTGAGAAAAAACTAACCACATGCGAAAACCTTTAGTCATTTAGTTGTTTGTCTTTTTTTTTGCTCTAGGATTACACCTAAAATTCCGGAGAATATACCAAGCTTATCAAAATTTGGCTAAAACCTTTTTTTTGGTCTTCAACCTAATACCCGGTAAAACTGGCATCAATTTCTGGCGAAGATTTTTTTGTCTGCACCCAAAAGTCCGACAATATTCTTTGGCTGAAGCCCATTCTTCGGTACATTAATTAGGCCAATGCGGCACTCTCTTCAAAAAGTTTAGAAACCACTGGTTTATACGCTCCCTTTTTTTCACATTCTACATAATCTACAATAACAAACTTTTTGGTTTCATCGACAGACCGATGGCGTCGCCTTTGTGAGTTTCCGTAAAATCCTGGCTGAGCTGACTTTGCATCAACAGATTATTATGACAGGCCTAACTCAGGGGTGGAAATTAACTTTTTTAACAACTTGCTTGTCGCGCAAGTGATATTAAATGTCAACTTGCCCGAAAAAAATAGGCACAATTAGTTTTGAGCCTGTTTATTTTTGGAAAATAATTTGTAAAACGTTCTTCTAAGCAAAAACATTTAATTTGCCTAATACATGTATCCTATTTCGAGAATCAAGTTTTTGTGCTCGATTCTTATGGTAAGGTGACTTGATAAATAAGTTATTCCAAATGCAACACGAAAAATTTGAGTTTTTGATTGTAATGCATTTTCAGTCGCGAATATTTGAGAAATTAACATCAGCTAGAAAGCCAAAATTTGTTGCAAAAGTTATAGAAGCTAAAAGATCTTCAAAATAATCATAGCAAAAAAATTGCAAAATTTTAGACATTGTTTTCATGCATCGCAAATTATAGTTGTACTTGTGATATTTGAAACAGCGGTTAACGCAGCAAGCGCGAAAACATTTTTCTCAGAAAAAAAGTAGTACTTTGTGCCAAAGAGTTGTAAAACGCGTCTGAAATTGAAAAATTGCGTGCGATTAAGAAGTGTTAATTGCAATTAATGATGAGCCAACGATTAAACAACGTGTTCATTGTGATGATTGCAAAGTGCTAAAATAAACCAAGCAACTGCTTTCTCTACTTAGATTTTATTTCAATGCAACATAAGCGGATCTAAATTGCATCTCTAAATAATTTTGTTTAATGTTGTTTAATAAGCTGTATTTTGCTAGCTTGCCCGTCGGGCAAGTTAAACCGAAAAATAACTTGCCCGAGGCGATTTCAGCTTGCCTGGGGCAAGCGGGCAAGCGTTAATTTCGAACCCTGGCCTAACCGCTTTATTGGATGGAATAATCAGAAATGATTGACAGAAAATATATAACACCAACAATCAACACAAAATCCAAAAATATTTTCAAACCTTCATCATAGCTTATTTTTAATGAAAGTTGTCATAAGTTTTTCCGATATGTGTTAGTTGCGGAAATATATTTCATAAGTAAAAATTAATTATAACTTCAGTAAAGCGGAAAATTCACCCAAATAATAGCAATGAACAGCAAGACTAAAACCATCTTAATGATTTATTTACAATCAAATATACAAACGTTTTTGCCTTTCATCAGGCATCTTCAGGCATAAGTGTAGCTGGGGGGGCCCGGGTGGGCCGCCCCCCCAATCGCAATGCCAGCAATGAGAATTTTGTGACCTTGGCTGAGTTTCATCTAGACTTCAAACCTTGAAGACCTTTTTTTTGTCTGGTCTTCACCTAATTTACCGGACAAATAAAGCTCTTCAAACCGTGAATACTTTTTTGTTTTTGGTCTTCACGTATTTTTTAGGACAAATTTAGCTTTTCAGCCCGTAAAGACCTTTTTTTAGCCTTTTTTGACGTCAGACCTTACATTTTCAGTTGTGGTTTGGGCGCCCCCAATCCTAAATTGGTCTCCAACTAAATTTCGGCCCCCCACCGCAATCAAAAATCTTAAATCGGATTGTGAAGACTTTTTTCTTTTTTTTATCTTCACCTGTGTGATTTGTGGTTTGGCCCCCCCAACCCAAAATCCTGGCTACGCCCTTGTCAGGTACTAATTAAATTCTAGCCATGTTAACTTCAGACTAACTGGAACAAGATTAAATTAATTACGCGTTTATAAATCTTACTATAGAAAGTACGCTAGTCTTTTTATAAGAACCAGTAAATTTAGGGCTGGATCAGGCTGTTTTTTAAATTTTCAAAGGATTTTTCGCCTAATTTCTCTTTAACCTGATCGTAAGTTTTTTTGAAACCAAAGTGACACAAATTCATTCTTGCTTAGTTAAAACTCAAAAGTTGTCGTTTGTTTACCATATTTTACACCGGGTATTGGACCAATGCTTTTTACGCGAGGGGAGGGAGCAAAATACCCCCTACTAACTTCTAAACCCAAACTCATCGGAACACCAAATTTAGCATGCGGGTAGGTGTTTACCAAAACTTTTCGGAAAAATAGGTTTTATTTGATGACGTTACAGGCGGTTCAAATTTTGTACATAGATTTTGTTTTTTAATACTCAATCATAACAGGCCAAGTCAAAGTAGTTACGTCTTGAAAACGTCTTATGACGTCATTTCAGTTAAATTTTGGCCAATGAATGTTCAGATTTCGGAAAGTGACTTCGAAGAACCTCAAAATTAAGAAATTTTCCGTAACCTTAGCAACTTCAAATTTTCAGAAGTTATTTGTGATGAAATTTGACTCAAAGTCAAGTCAATTTGAGATACCAAACTTGTTGTTGAAGGGATTTATCACAAAAAAACGAAAAGGAAGGTCCGGTGTAAATAAGGTTGAAGATCAAGATTACTTTTAGACAAATCAACATCGGCAAAAACGTAATACAGTTGTAGAAAATAGAAAAATTTTAGACAATAGAAAAAATGACAAAAATTGTAGAAAATTGAATATAGAAACATAGAATACAGAAATATAGAACGTTGAAATATAGCATGTAGAAATATAGAATGTAGTAATGTGGAAATATAGAATGTAGTAATGTGGAAATATAGAATGTAGTAATGTGGAAATATAGAATGTAGAAATATAGAACGTAGAAATGTAGAATGTAAAAATATGGATCGAAGAAATATAGAATGCAGAAATAAAGAACGCAGAAGTATAGAAAAGGCAAAAATATGGAAGAAATTCATCGGATGTTATGTTTAGTCATTTTTCATTTTTCGTAACACTTTATCGAGCGCCTCTTTCATTTCCTCCAAATTATACGATATTGGACCTTTTCCTCCCTCATACGCAATTTTCCTGTCATGAATTATATAAAGACGCTCAGGCAAAGCACCATAAGCTAAGTTGGCATCATCATTCATATTGTCAACTAGAATTGGACATTCCATTTGAGTATCCTGAGCAAACATTTTGGCTGCTGACATTCTTTCTTCCAACTGTTTGGGTTGTTTTATTTGATATTTGTTATTTTCAAAGGCCCATCCATCTGTTGGATGAGCTTCAGCAATGTAAACAACAACAAAATCCACAGAGCTATGTTTGTACTCTTGAAGGATTTGCTTGAATTGGCTCACCTAAAATACAATAAGATTCATGGCTAAACCCTATTTCAAAGCAGCAATCTTAATCGATTTTTTAAAACTGAAATAAGAGATTGTGTTCTCTTCAGGGCCATAATTAGAGGAAGGCCTGGCAGAGCTTCCCTTGACCCCCGCCAAAAACATTTTCACTCAGTACTGTTGTAGCTCTAACTAAGGCCGCCGGGAGCCGAACGTGGGCCCAGGCCAGCTCAAATATGACGGATTTCCGGTCTTGTGAAGTTCAAAACGGACGGAAAAATGCCGCAGTTTGGTCCGAAATATGATGTGATCTCCAAAAATAAAAAATAAAAATATAGGTCTCCACCGAAATTGAAGGTTTTTTCCGGCCAAAAACAAGTGATCTCCCAAAAAAAAAGTCTTCGAGCTTCACATGCCAATTTTTCAGAGTCATTTCAATGAGCCCCTCTCAAGCCCATGGGCCCTTTGCTGGGGTCCCTGAAGCCAACGAATCCCGCCTGAAGTCCATGGGCTCCTTAAAGTCCATGGGCCCCGGGGTCATTGTCCCCCCTGCACCCCCCCTCTCGGAGGCCCTGGCTCTAACATGACAATCATGGATACACTGAGTTCTTTCTGAATTTTGCTCTGCTTCAACTGAACAACGCGTCTGGCTACAGTCATTTTACCGATCAGTTGTCGAGTGAATAGAGCGTCTGCTACTAAAACGGTAGACATGGGTTCGATTCCTAGGCTCAAAGCAAGCTATATAAAGATTGTTATCCACAGCTTTCCTACTTGACGTTCAGCATTAAAGGGTCAGTGTGAAGTCTCCACTGTGTGTGGTAGACAAGTGGGCAGGTGGCAACTTGACTCGAAGACCGCAATGATCTTTTCGCTTTCCCCTGGCCTAAAAACATGATAAATAAAATGTAATTACTGTACAATTACAATTACTGTAGTTGAGATCGGTAACAGCTATATCTCAAACTGTTTTATAGAAAGTTCTGAAAATGCAACTTTTTGAAAACTTGTTTATGTTTGGTGCCATTGTCGAAAATTTGGAAGAAAAAAACTGAAGTACAAACTTTGACACTGCTGTATATTTTAGATGGTGTAAAAATGAATTTTCTCAACTCATAGACAACACAAAGCAACGCTTACGTGAGCCATAAACGGGGGTCAGGTACAGGATCCAAAATTGATGACAAGGCAACGGTTACTCTTCAAATAATCTAAGAGTTTGCATTCTTTTCCTGATGCGAGATTATACACGGTGACATCTAATGCCAATCCACCTTGTTTTGCTTTTCTGTTGAAATGCACCGTTTCTGATTGCAAAAGTTGAGCTATTGTTTTCCTCTAAACAAGATTAATAATAACGTAGAATGAATTTAAACAAACATAGAAGTCATGGTGTATTCAAATTCAGCGCTAAACAAAAAGTAAAGAATCTTGTTTCTAATTTTTTAAAGATTGAGTGAAAAAAATGTTATCACTTAGGAAAGTTTTCTATAGAATCGAAAAAAAGAAAATTGAAAACATAACTGCATAACTGAATTATGTAGTGAGGACAATTGCATTTTTAATAGCGTCGGCAGGCTTTAATTGTATAACCTGTTGAATCTGCTTCAGGTGGTATAAAAATTAAAAATAACTCTGGTAGTATTTCATACGGTAAGAAGCGGATACAACACTCCGCATTTGGTTTTAAAAACCGCATGTCCGTCAAAGTTGCCAGATACTGGTTTTCTCTCCAACTTTTTTAAATGAATTATTTTTAATTGAAAAAACGTTAAGGTTTTTGGAAACTCACTTAGAGTGTTTGAGATTATTTTTTGGAATTCACACGAAATTTGGGGAAAATTTGATCTTAACTCACGCCAATTCATTTTTGATCTTGAACTTATTCTAGGCAGGTTTTAACTCATTTAGGGGGATTTTTTAGCTCTGCTGGGTCAGGGTTTTCAATCGATGTGATCTGGCAAAGTTGTCATGCAAATTCTTCCCGTTACATCATCAATTCGAATGATATTAGCAAGATTGTGACGAGTGACTGTTTATAGTCCACTAGTAGCAGTATAAATTTGTTTAGCTAAGAAACAAAAAAGAGCTGATGTTTTTGCTCGTTATAAAATTTATTATAATCTCCTTTAAAAACTGCGTGCTTTATAGACTGAGTAGAGTAAGAATCAAACTATGATGTTTTGACTATTTTGGGCAAGAGAGTCTCGAACTTCTGTTAGGTTACCTAAACAATTTACCTGATGCAAAAATCACAAAACGTTTTTGTTAACTTTGCAGATGTTTTTTGTTTTTTTTGGAGAAAAACGGTGTGGAGGCACAATTTTTAAGCAGATTTCAGATTTGATGATGAAGTGTGAGAAAACGACTTCACAGTCCTTTGCAGCTATGCACTTAGACTTTTTTTTTGTCATCTGTGCGTGTTTTTTATTGTGGTGTGTCAGTGACTTAGCTCTTAAATTTTCTTAAACTCGAAACAGCCGATTTGAAACACTTGGTTGTTTAGTAAACTGCTTCGTTACTGCATATTTCACCAAAGTTTTTACAGTAAAATAATAATATTGCGAAGTCGATATTTTTTTGGTCTTACCGTAAACATTCTTTCTTTTGGGAGTCCTGCAACAGGATCGCGGATCCCAAAATCGAAGAAAGATTGTACACTGCGAATTACATCTAGAGCAACAATAGAAATTGCATTCGCAAAGACTTGTGCATAAATTTGAATGGTTTTTAGCATTGTGCAGTTTATTCCTTCGTGCCACACATTTATAAGCTTTAGGGTCAGGTACAAATAGCAGTTACCAATTTTTTTTCTAACTTTATTTCCTCTCTGTAGCAGAACAACAAGATGTGATATAATTGTTTTGACGTTTGCAGGCCAGAGTTTTAATATTTTAATCGTTTTGCGTGCTTCTGGCCTAAAGGCTACCAGCTCGGAAGCCTAGGGAAGAGCCACCAGAACGGCGACTACTTAAAACAAGCAACGCGAAAAATTGTCTTCCCACAGGAATCGAACCTGCAGCCTTTGGATTACCGGTCCACTGCTCTACCACTTGAGCTAGAGAAGACGCCTCCTCGCATGCTTAATTTTGGCTATTTAAACCCAGCAACTTCACTTCACTCAAACAATCATACAACAAGCAAGTTGCTGGGTTTAAATAGCCAAAATTAAGCATGAGAGGAGGCGTCTTCTCTAGCTCAAGTGGTAGAGCAGTGGACCGGTAATCCAAAGGCTGCAGGTTCGATTCCTGTGGGAAGACAATTTTTCGCGTTGCTTGTTTTAAGTAGTCGCCGTTCTGGTGGCTCCTCCCTAGGCTTCCGAGCTGGTAGCCTTTAGGCCAGAAGCACGCAAAACGATTAAAAAAAGATGTGATATAGTTAGTCAGTACAGAGGTCATTTTGATTTAAGATGGATTTTGTTTTCGAAGCGAGTTAAATTCGTAATCATAGTAGAAACAATAAGTTGTGAAAAGTGAATTTTAGGGTCTAGGAAACAAAAAAATGAAAAGAAAAAGTCAAGAAACTACCGGAAACAAAAAAAAAAAAAAACAAGCAAAAAAAGATATAACCAAGAGGCAGGCACATTAATTATCTCATTTAAGTAGAGCTTTCAGTCAACTTATTTTAACCTATTGGAATAAAAGAAATACAGCAATTTGTTTAGGGCGAGAGGGTTGTAGAAAAAGCTCCCAAAAAAGCATAACACACCACGTGCCTCAGGACGCATTTTTGGGTGCGTGACACCAGATGAAGACCTTCAGTGTCGTTTGGGAGGTAAAAGGGGCAGCCAATTCCGGTAGTTTACAACAGTTTAAATTAAAATATCATTTTAAAAATTTTTTGCTCTCATTTTGGCAGTGCGGTAACAAAGATATTTAACAAATACAAAAAAATATCCCCTAAAACAGTTTTTGGAAACCTATAGTAAAGTACAGGAATTGGCTGAATGCTTCATTCCCGTTAAGCCGAGAAACAACTTTTTGCTGTAAAATTAGATCAAACATAAAGTTGAGTCCAATATAGTGAAAAAAGGGTTCTTTTTTGCTGGCTGTAAAGGGGTCTTCTGACTAGGATCTGCCCTGGGTCTCGATGCTTTACAAAAATACTGTCCTGGGCCTGTTGAATGTACTAAAAGCGCCAAAGCTATTGCTGCTCAGTAATCTCTTCGTGCTGTTTTTACAGCTGAGTTTGCATGACTTTTATCCGACATTTAGCTGTAATTTGATCTGTTCATTCTTTATTTGCTGAATCATTCCGACGGTTTCATTTAAAAGGTTCGAGTAAGGCAAACGCTTTTCAATTTACGAAGCCAACAAGTACTCGTATTGTGTAAATAGCATATTCAAAGCGATAACGCGAATACGAATTTTTCGCCATTAGTAGTCATGACTGAGCAATTTCTGCATCAATCAAAATTGTTTCGCTTGCTAATCATGTTTCTGCAGAGAATCAGATTCAGACCAAAAGGGTGAAGTTCCAGTTTCTCCTCATCCCGAATTCCGCAAGAGCATGTAAACAACTGTGTTAAAAAATATCTTTTGTTTTTTCTAAACTTACGTTTGTTCTGTTAAAAAAACTTCTGAGTTTTAATGAAAACTTAATTTGTTTCTTTTTCCAATTAATGATTTTTAATCACGGCCTGCAGGAATTACAACGTCGTTACCATATGCTCTAACGTTATTGTCAGTTTAAATATTCTCCAAATGCTCAAGTCGCGAAAACGAGTAGGAACTTGTGCCAAGGTTCACAAACCAGCTACTTTTACGTTCCACACGCAAAGCGCAGTGCAATTTCATTTCATAACGCCATTATTCCATAAGGCCTTAAAAAAAGAATGCACAAAAAAAAGCATACAAGAAGCTTACCAAGTTTTTAAATATTTGTTTGCTATGTCAGTGGTGCCGGAACGGGGGGGAGGGAACGGGGGCAGCTGCCCCTCTGCAATTTTACCAGGAGGGGCAATGGGGGCAGGACTGCCCTTTGCATTTCAGTACGATAGTAACGAAGCAAACGTTTGCTAATCTTAAAGCTTGCTTTTCCAGGCAGGATAAATTTAATTGTTTATGAACAATAGATCTAACAGTTAATTTAAGGGTTTGTGAACAATAGACCCGACAAATGACCCAATTGTGCAATACAGCACAAGGGCGTACGCAGGGGGGGGGTTTGGGGGTTCAAACCCCCCCCATTGGTCTGTCGACTAAAATGCACAGTAAAGAAAATATAACGTTTTTAGCACATCTGAGCCTGTTTTTTTGCAATGACAAGGACTCCAACATGATTTAAAGCAACTTTTGAAGCATTTAAAGTTTCTTAGGGGGGGTAATTTGTCACAGATATGGCTTATAAATCAATAATAAGTTCAAAAAATTGCCAAAATTAGCACATTTAACCGCTAAAAATGCTTAACATTGACTTCATCAAAAACATAGAGATCGGGTTTCAGTATTAGTTGATTATTAATCCACTCGAATCTCGTTCCATTCGCCCCCTCCACCCCCCTTTCTCCAACTGTCTCACTCTACTACAGAATATAAATGCTTGTGAGTTTTTTCAAATTATGATTTTATGATTTACCGGCTTGTAAATTAAAGGACTGAAATGTTACCATTAGCCATCGCCCACATAGCTCACTTATGCGCAAAGGCGTACACAAGGGGGTGGGGGTTTAAACCATCCTCCTTATTGATCCGACGTATATTGTTCAAAATATCGCCTTATTGCGCAAAACAAGCAAGCTCCTTCTTTACTCTCATATTAATACGAATATTTAAATTATAGTAAATAATTTTTTGTTATTTAATGCAATATTGTAAGCGAGTAAGTGTAATACGGAAACCCTGGAATGTCGTGTTACGAGTCAGAGTAACTTCAAGTAGCATAGGTGGGGGGGTTATAGACCTTCGATTGGCCTGTCTACCAAAATGCAGAATAAAGAAAATACCACGTTTTTAGCACTTCTGAGACTGGTTTTTGCTCTGGAATGGACTAAAAAGTGATTTAAAACATCTTTTAAAACATAAATTTAGGGGGGGGGGCTAATTTGTCAAAAATAAAACCCACAAATCAATAAAAACTTTGAAAAATGCCCAAAAACAAGCAATCAGATTTGATCGCTAGTGTAAAAAGGCTAAACATAGGTTTCATCAACAAACATATTATAAACTTAGGAATAGGGGGGGGCTACTTAGTATTAGTTAATTACCAATCACTTGTATCAAATTTTTTTCCGTTAGCCCCCCTCCATTTATTTTTGCTATAAAATATAGACGAAATAGATTACTCTGTATGAGTTTTCTTGAACTGGGATTTTATGGTTTACCAGCATGTAAACAAGAGAGCTAAAATTTTACCATTAGCCGCCTTCCACATAGCCCATTTATGCAAACAGTTTAATCAGGTTTGCACTACCAATTTCTATGCCACGTTTTAAAAGCATTATTTTTTATCAATATAGCCCTCAAATTAAGTTATTTTTGAAAAAAAATGCAAAATTTTCAAGCGCTGGGGGCTCCGCCCCCAGACCCCAGTGCGTCCGGCGGCTGGGGGCTTTGCCCCCAGACCCCCAATAGCCTCTGGCAGCTGGGGGCTCCGCCCCCAGACCCCCAAAACAGCTCCCGCAATTGCGAATTTCTGGCTATGTGCTGCCCACGCTTTGCACTGTGTATAATCGTATGGGGTTTCGTAGCTTTTGTTTTGAACACTTTTTTCTTCACCATTCAGTTGCAAACGTTATGATATTTACTACAGATGTATGCTTAATGCTTAATTGTTTTTTGTTTGAAAAGTTTTATTTGTATTACGCACTGTGTGACTTTGACTCCATCTTGTTACATTACGCTAAGTTATTTATTCGCCAAAGTATAGATCGCGAACAAATTTTTGATGTCACTTTTGAAAACCCCACCCATTGAAAAATCCTGCGTACGCCACTGATACAGCATTTAACACTGTAAAAAGTTAGTAGCAACTTGCAGTAGGCTATACTACACCGTACGTTTTTTTTTGCCAGCTCGTGAAAGCTGATTAATTGGATGAAACTTAACTCATATATCCTCCTAGCGTTAGTTTAAACTGATGGTACGCGAAAGCGTAGTGGAGTTACAAAAAGCATTTGAGGAATTAAAGTTTAGAGGTTTGTCAACCAACAGAGCCCTTTCTAGAAATAAAACGTTATAAAAATTTTTGTCGATTAAATCACGTTGCAGTACAATTTTCATTTTCTAAAAAAATATCTTTCCTTATAAGCAAAATTACTCTCCATTGATTGACGCTAAAAAGTTCATTGAAATCAATAATAATAAATTGCGAGTGTTAAATGATTTCTAAATAACGGACCGATAAAATAAAAAAGAAATCTTGTGGAATATATGTGGCTAGCGTGTGAGCTGTGACACCCAATTTAGTTCCATTATTTTAAACTTACGCTACGAAGATATAGAGTACTACAAAATTTCAAATTAAGAACTCAAGGATCAATGTCTGTAGGCCTCAGGCCAGTGCCGTCACTACGGGGGAGCCAGGGGGCCGTGCCCCCCTAACGGATGCTTGTGGCCCCCCATTTAGGTTTACTCAAAATACTGTTTTTGGAGCATTACTTAGTGACAAGGCAACACACAATGATGGAAAAAGGAATAAGTACGTTAAAACATAATTCTCCTTTGACGTTTTCTTGATTTTTTGCGAAATTGCAGGCAACCAACTGCTGTGTCACATAAATCTGACGCAATATTCCGTCTTAATAACACGCCTTTACGGATGTGTCGCCAAAGATAGATGTAAGCCTGCAGAATATGATACATTTTTTTCAAAGACCCGCTAATTTGATTTTTAAAGCACACTCAAGATTTTGAGGTCGCAGTCAGTGGCACAACCACGGTGAAGGGGCTTAAGCCCCCTTAGCCAACTCACTTAGAAAATTTTACCTTAAAACGCAAGCGTTTAAACGTATTTTAGACTTGTCCTGAGATAAGGAGGGGTTTGAAGGTGCTAAGCAATTTAATTCTTTGAAATTACTTCAAAACATTAGCTATTGAGTTATTCATATGGCTTCAATAAGTGTGAAAAGTGATTAAAATGGGGTTAAAATTGCTGCTTTTTTGATGCAAAATCGCAAAAATTGCCTAGCGGCTTGGGCTCCGCCCCAAGCCCCGTTCACAGTCACTAAATATTTAGTGACGATGTCCCTCTGTGACACGTTTGAGTTGTATGTTCAGCACGGGGGCTAACTCAGGCAGTTTTTGTGCAAAAAAGAAATTTAGTTTTGGTTCACTCCTCTTAGCAAAATTCTGGTTGCACGTCTGATAGCATTTGTTGCACTAGATAGATTTTTTAAGCGACTATGGGCCGCAACGAAAGGAGCTAAGAAGCTCTGCCGGCCTTATTTTAAAACTGCGCATAGTTGTAGCCGTACGAGCTGAAGATTAGTTTTTATATGCTAATTTTTGTGCCCCTCCGCTTTTGGCTAGTACCCCCCCACTTCATTTGCTCTGGCGACAGCCCTGCCTCAGGCCTAGTGCCAAGGGGGACATTCCGGGGCCGTGCTTCCTTAAATGAGAACTGTGCCCCCCTAAGCGAGGATTGTGCCCCAAAGAAAATAACAGGCTTGGTGCCATTGGAGTGTAGTTCGAGGCTTGAGACCCCCAAAATACTGATCATCACCCCAGAATTAGTGAGCAAGAACCGTTCTTTCGCAGATTCTGCGGTGAAGAATTTTTTTTGTTTTTGTTTTTATGGTCGTCACTCACGAATTCCAGGGAACAAAGTTTTTATGCCCCCCCAAAAAATTATTTATGCCTCCCCAGTCACGCTACTCTGGCGCCAGACATTCAAATTTCTAAGTTTGTTTGTAGCCCTAGTTGGAACGAATGACGCTGACGTTACCAGAAGCGAATCCAAATGATCCGGACCCCAGCTCAAACCGGATTAATATAAGAAAAACTTTTAACACACAAAATTCATTGCAATAACTGGAGCAAGATCCATTTCTTGTCCAGACCTAACAGCAAAATACTCGTTGGGGATGGAGATGTGAGATGTGGTGGAAATAAACATCTTCTTCAAAATTATCTTGTTTTGTAAATGCAAACGAATTAGTTTAAAATTTGTGATTTTTTTGTTTTAAGGTTTACCAGCTTGTTATAAAAAGGCTAAAGTATTACCATTAGCCACCGCCCTCATAGCCAATCTGCTCATTTACGCAGCCGGTTTAATCATGTTTCAGCACTGCTAATTTTTATGCCACCATTTAAAAGCATTAATTTTTGCTACACTAGGCCTAAAATTAAGTTATTTTTGCACAAAAACTGCAAAATCTCCGAGCGCTGGGGGCTCAGCCCCCAGACCTCCTTGTCTCCGGCTGTTGGGGGGGTTGCCCCCAAACCTTCGATGGCATCCTGCGGTAGAGACTGCTCTTATTTAATTAATAATTTGTTTGTTGTTATTTTTTACTGTTTATTCGACGTACTCAGTACTTTGGTGAAGTGTTTAATTGTTTGACAGTATTTCTGCAATGTTGGTGGGAATGACTGTGCGTGCAGTATTGAAAGTGCTCCTTGAAAAAGCTGCCCCCCCTTGCCCTTTTGACGTTCCGGCACCCCTGTGTACTGTAACAAAGAACTACTTGAACTTGCTTGTATTTTTTTTGGATGCTTAAAGATTTAGCAGTTGGCACTTCAAAAGACTATATGGTTGACAATTTACATTACAAATTTTTAATTTCCTGTATAAATACCAGTCTACAAGTTAAGCAAAAATGTACTCATTTTAATGTAGTTTTTAGTAATTCAATAATACCTAATAGCAGGTGCAAAATCAAATTAAATATCTACAACTTATGAGTCCTAGACTGTTTGGTAAAAAAAGGAAACTGCTTATAAAAAAGAAGTTGTTTGATTTTTCCTATAGATTTAACTTACTGCACATACTATACTATACGTAAATTATTTGGAAGTAGTCATCATCAAATTGAAGATTTTTGACAGAGAGTATCAGAAGTATTTAAGATATGGAAGAAATTTACAATATTTTACAAAAAATTCAACACAAATATGGCTAATGTTTTTGATGCTGTTAACATGTTTATGTACACTCAATAATGTTGCCGGTGGCCTTCCCAGAGTAGAATAAAGTACACACTACAAACCCAACATGCATGTTCACTTTTTTTGCTAAATCGTAGAATCGATTTTAAAAAAATACAGCAGAATCCTAATTCTAGTGCATTAATACTGATTTTTACCACGTTTATCCTCAAATTTCAGAGTCGTACCAATGCTCGCTATACCCCAAAGTATTACAAGTAATAGAATCGCTATAGGTAGGTTGTAGACTACAACGCAGTCAGGCGCGCAAAAAAACTTTTAATGCCATTCCCAATTTATCAAAACCGGCCAGTTAGTCGAGCGGTAACGCATTCATCTTTGGAGCAGGAGGTTTGAAGTTCAAATCCCGGGTTGGTCAAATCGGAGGCAGTTTTGCAAACGACTTGCCACCGCTGGGACATTTCTTGGATAGGAGCTGAGTTGTCCGCATGCGCAAAAACGCGGAGATGGGTTCCGCAAACTCGTTCCACGCTCTGACGTAATACAGCGAGTATAAAAAAAAGATTTGAGTTAATTGAATTAGATAAATTGAAGTCTTAAGATAAAGAAAGTTTTAGCTCTATTAACCCTCCATGTACATGCAGTCCAAAAAATGTGGAAAAACTCGCGCATTTGGGGTCAATTTTATACTTTTCAAGTAATTTTAGAAGCTTGCCAGTTGCGTTCCTGACTGTAGTTACGTCTATTTGGCCGGGGCTTCTCTTAATGACAATATTGGCGTAAGATTTTTCTTCTAGCATTCTAAACTGGTGTATAAATTTTGGGTCAATATAATAATGACAAGTTAGTAGGCTGTTTTGCACACAGCAGCAATCTCAAACTCATTCCAGTTGATGAAGTTCCAATAGTTCAGACTCAATAATGCTATCGCTCACGCGAATAAACTTGTAATGTGAAAAACAGAAATTTACTTTTAGTTTAGCGCAACGAAACCAGCAGCCCGCAGCATACAAAGCATTTACTTGTTGATGTGTGGTCGTGCATTGAAAGCGAGACGCCTTTGTTTCTCGAATCGCGGTCGCACGCGATTTCCGCTCCGCTGTCTGACTTCTTGGAGAGCTTTTTTCTCAAGCAGCTTACTTAGACTTTAGCGCTCGAAGAGTTAACTTGGGGTGTCATTTGCCGCTCCCTGCGCGGCCACTCGAGTTACATATTAGCAACGCTGCCAGCGGGGTGAAGGAAGAAAGTCTGAGCGTCACGGAAGGTCCGTGACCAACCTGACAAAATAATCGTTCAATTGTGAGCGGAACAATGGGCGCCAGCACATTGTCCATTGTGACGCCACAATCGGGCAGAAAATCAGCCATGGTAGCAACTTGGATGAGTTGTTGCATCGGATTGATACTCATTTTGACAACTACTGCCGAGGCGGGTAAGTGCTGTTTTAAGTGTCGTTTTTGTATATTTCTAAAGAAAATGTTTTACGATATAAAAAATTGTCTAAACGACTCCAAAATTGACAACTAGCCCAATCCGGCGGAAATTGCTAACAATATAGCAAGCTGATTCGGGTAGGTTTGCAATTTCATGAAAATGGTGACTGTGGAATTCAAAGTTGGTGCATTCCACAAGCTATCCACTCTAATTTAGTGCGCTGATTTCCGTTCTGCTTATTGTGCGTACTTTTTAGCTTATTTCGAATTAATACATTTTGCAGGAGTGAAGTAATTGACCGGCGTGCTCTGGATTTCACTCATCAATGACAAAAAATATAACAGTACAATAAAATTGCTTATCACGCATGGGATCAAAGCCTCTACTTACTTGTCTGTGAAAGACATTTTACGTTATTTTCCGACGTTCAAAACGCGAGCCCTGCTTCTTGTTAAATACAAAAATGTTTCCAGTATTTGTTCGGAATAGCACTTGATATTCCAAAACAAGAATGAAGTCGGTTGATTACGATCAACATGAAGATAACTAAAGCCATGCCAATTGAAAAGTGTGGAAACGTTATCGATAACTCTTGTTGCGCAGTTTATTACTATTGGTGGACTATACTAGAGTTTTGAGAGAAAGGAATCTCTGTTTGATCGCGACTTTTCTACACTGGACGTTCGCATACTTTGTAGTAAATTTCTGACGGCAAAGCAAACATTATTTCACATGAGTGATTAATTGATCTCAATTTAGCTCATCGATATTGAAAGAATTCAAACAGATCTATTTGATTTCGATAAACAAAACAGACAGCTTATTTAATTACGTCGTTTGAATAAACGAACATGGCTAATCGCTTCCATTAATATTGTAAAACGTGACTTCAGCAATTAGTTTGTGCTTCTAAGCCAGTTGTAGCATATAAAACTATAGACTTGAGTAATAAGCACCAGTTTGTTTTATTTAAACGTTATTGCTTAACACTGGCCCATTTACCTTATTTTTAGGCATGACAAAGACTTCATAGCAAATTGTAAGGCTTTTGGTGTTCAAAGAAAAACGAAAATTTATTTAAAAAATAAACGATAATGACCACAAACTGATCAGTGGTCAAGTAGATAGAGCGTCTGCTACTGAAACGGTAGACTTGGGTTCGATTCCCGGTAGGGTCAAACTAAAGCCTATAAAAAAATTGGTATTTACAGCTTCTCTGCTTGACGGTTAGCAATAAAACGGGACATTGTGAAGCTTTCACCACGTGAGGTTGACTGATGGACTCGTGGAAGCTTGACTTGAAGACCGCAAGGTCTCTTTTCACTTTTTCCTGGCCAAGTCAACCTGGCGAAAAAACTGTAAGTACAATATACAACACCAAAAAGCAGACAACGTTTCACGATGACAAAGATTTTTTCATCAACCTCAATTTTTTAGAGCGAATTGATCTATTGGAAAGGCTGCAAATTGCGGATCAACCGGGAGTGGTGAAGATACGTTCTGGATTCTGCGAATCAAAAAAGAAGCGAGATGTGTTCCCAAGACGTGCTTTCAGAATTTCTTCGAATGCTCAAAGCATTCAATCGGCGAAGCATGTATTTAAGGAGTTTGGTGGGTTTTCATTTTTATATTAAGTTTGAGGAGGGCTACAACCCTCGACTCAGATGCATAACTATAGGTTTGAGCCAGGGGGGCAAACTTCACCAGAATTTCGTCTCATTTTTTTGTCAATCGAAGAAGAAAAAAAAAGGTTTTCACCACAGACTCGTTGCTTTTTCCCTACGATATTTTGGTGAAGATCAACAAATATTCTCGTTTAATTTTGGATGCCGATTAAAAAAGCTCTTTTTCGAAGTTTGCTGCATTTAGGAAGGCTCGCTTTTGGTGGGGTTATTTCGAAAAGGGCCCACATCTGAGCTGCCAAAGGGGGCATTTGCTTCCCTGCCTCCCCGTTAGTTACACCGGTGCCTCCACTGGCCTGTTTACCTAAATGCACAATAACAAAAATTTGATGAATACTATTTTTGTCAATTAAATATTGAGGAGAACTTCTCGGCCCTCAAATAAAAAAAAAACAACAAAAAACTATTAGTTACTTCCAACTCATTCTATCACTGCAGTTCCTATATAGTCTGTGGTTGATATCAGGGTTTCAAAAAGTGTAGGATAGCGAAGGGTTAGAGCGAATATCACAGCAGATTACCACAGTTCCAAAACCCGTCAGTCTGTTGTCTATTGAATCACCCGTAACTGGGATTATCAAACATTTCTTATTCAAATAGATTTGGCCCTGATGATCCCAGAGCTTTCAGGTGAAACAGACTCTTTGGTTTTTAGTTTTTTAATATTTTAGAATAATCGTGGTAATCTGCTTGGATAGTTCCTATATATTCAGAAAACTTCGTGGTGGTGTGATATAGAGCTGGTTAGAATGGGCGCCCTTCAGCATTGCCCATGTAATCACGGTCTATTTAACAACATTTTAGACACAACATGTTAACTTTGATCAACTGCTAATGCTTCGCTTATCGTTTTTAATTAACACTCTGTGTCAAAAACTCTAATGCAATCGATTAAAGTGCAATATAACGGTTGACATGTAAAACCTATTAACTAAAGAACGCTAAAGAAGTTTATTGGTTCTCTAAGACTTATTTAGAGCTCAAGCTTGGAAATCACATAATTAATGCCTTGTCTGCTCCTAATGAACTTACTTCACTATAGTAACATTCAGCATTTTTCTGATGTAGGATGCTTAGCGCCCTCATTATTAGCTAAAATATTTTGATCTGACTCTTTGGAAATTGTCTGCCATACCTAAACCACTGGAACTGACTTAGACTTAGCCTACTTTTAGCCCCAAATGGTTAGCGTACGAACGTATCCTTTATTTGCTTCAACCTAAAAAAGAACACTCTCTGCATACCGAGTACCAACTAACCTACGTAAAACTTGTTGGGATAAACAAACGATATACGTTCATTGTATTACGATTGCAGTATTGCACGCCAAGTATAAACCAAGATTAATCCTTCACTTCGTTAATACTTGCAGCTTCAACTGGTTTTCCGGATGAATTTTCCTTCTTTGTGAGTTTTCGGATGGCACCAACCAGCTCAGGAAACCCCTATATTTTCCGATTGATGCACAGTCTCTTTTGGCAACAACTGGGCATCCAGGTCGGCAACAATCCCCAATTCGAATACCGGGAGAGCTCTAACAAGTCTGCAAGCGTACAAACCTTCAATGAACTGAATGTCAACGATGGAAGGTACTTGGATTCAAACTAAAACGACTTGCGAACGAAGAAAGACTTTTATGGGCTGTCTTTTTATGTGCGGAAATATACGCTGCACGTAATAGGCCAAGTCTACACAGTTTGCTTAAAATTCTGAGCGTACCAGCCAGCGTATCTTTAGTTTATTTTAACCTACTGGCAGCCTCTACGTCAGGAAGGCGTATCTGGTGAAATACGCTCTAGCACTCACGATTTCGACCGGAGCTTTCGGCCCGGTCTACATTGTGCGTAAAATTTTGACCGTACCAGCGTATTTCTGTTTAGTTCAAACAAAAATTCAGTGCGCCTGGTGAACTGCTTTACCAATGTTCAGTAGTCAGCTGTTTAAATTAAGTAACTATACAACCGTCCAGTTGGTCGAGCCGTAACACGTTCATCTCTGGAGCGGTAGGACTGCAGTTTAAACCTCAGGCAAATCAAATCGAACCCAGAGTTTGAAACGACTGGCCACCGCTGCGGTATAGCTCGGAAAGAAGTTGTGTTGCCCGCTCGCAATGACACGGAGATGGGCCCCACCAACTCATTACACGCCTCAGCCTACTACAGCGAGTATTACTGATTATAGAATAATTTGATTTGATTGAGGAATATGATCGTATACGCTTACGATTTTTGCGTACAGTCGTATACCATAGGGTTTATGAATAGCTACGTTTGAAGTTTTTGATCAATTTCAGCGAAGCGTAGCTGTAGTCAGTTTTTTCCTCCACAATTCGTCTTTGGGTATACACTCTCAGGAATAAACTAACATCAGCACCGCTCCGTTCAAATTCGGCTGAAAGCTGTGAACTTGTTATCAAGCGTTGGGGCATTTTCGAAGAGATACCGAACGATAAAACTGGCTTTCGCATAACTACCCGCTTTCGCATCGCGTACGGCGCTGCGATAATAAACTGGACAGCAGCTCTCATGCCTGAGAGTTTGATCTGCTTCATGAAAGATACGAACGTCTGATTATACTAAAAAACTTCAATTTCAACTATTTTTGAATACTTGTATGTAGCAGTTTTTTTGAATGAATTGAAGGTTTAGCAGGGCACAAATAAACTAATGTTCATGACACAGCAAAACAAAAAGAAATTCCGCAAACAAACACTACTTGGAATCTTGTTAAGGCCGTTTTTGTCAATTTATTTCACTATACGTCAATTTCATTTAGCAACATATTGGAGAATATTTTTCGTTTCGCGAATATTAATTTAATACAACATCTTGGTGAAACAATTACCGTTAACTTTTATGCCCAAAAATACCATCTGGACAAGACAATGTTTTATTGTCGCTTTTGAAAATAGCCCTTGGCAATGGTTATTTAATTTTTGTCGCTATATATTTATTTTCTTGTAATTTGGTCAGATTTTAAAATGCGCTGAAGGGAAACCGCATTGTAGTTGTTATTCACCGGCATGTATTGTTTGCCATTGAGGTGAGAAAACGCTGGTTTCCTATCGCTCAAACACGTAGTTGAGATTGGTATTTGAGGATTTTCTGCTTGATTAACCAAACGATTCCATAGCTGTTGAAGAAATGCAAGCTGCATAAATTTTGACTTGATTTTTTTAAAAAACTTTTGAGGCCTATAAACTAACGTCCATTATGTAGCATCAACTTTCTTTCGGGAAATTGCTGCAATGCTAAAATCTTAACTGTTTTTGCGTCGACCACACAGATCGCAAAAATAGCCTTATAATTTGTTAAGATCATTGATGTACTTGTAAGAACTTGGTTTCAACACTGACTATTTCATTGGAAAATTTTAGTTTAAAGAGAATAAAAACATGAGGAACACTTATCCAGGATTTTTCATTTGCACGTTTAAGAATTCTTGAAGTAGTGGTTATGGCATATTTATCCTCCTGTCACCTTGCAGCGTCAGACACTAACTACCAGATAATCCGCACATTTTTCATTGTGATAAGTACATCGCGTTTGAAACAATCCGTAGTTTCCAGCGATCCATTTTTTCTGGATTCCTTTGAATGCTTGACCACTAAATTTGCTGCTGGGCTGAAGCCACCAAGCAAAATCATAGTCAATCATTTTATTCAAGAACATAACTATGTGACCAGAGAGAGTACGGTTTGATCTAAAATCAGGCTTTACGTAAAAACAACACATCTACCCTCTTAGCCACGCAGCCGACTCAAATCAGAGCGGTTTATTTACGCCCCTACATGTTTTTTGAATTGTTTGCATCGATCCACTATTCAATATTCTTTATGTTTAAAGTACTTGTGGAGATTGGGTTAGAGTTGAGCTGTATTAAAGTTAGATAAAAATTAGAATATTCCGGTAAAATAAAACGCCGTTTTCCAAATTTTATAATAAACTTAAAACAATAGATCGACGTTACAATTATCGTCTTGTCTCTAACATGATTTTGAATTTAATTCCAGTATACTTAAGTTGTCTTGACTGCATTCTGCAAGGATTGTAATTTTTGTTTACAATTGTTCAGTCACTTTTTCTGTAGTCGAAACCACTCCTAGATTATACACAACCGTAGCCATGTCGTGCATAGTGTATTTACTATTAGCGTTTAACAATCAAACTTGTATTTCAGATGGCATCGTATTGCTTGGTCTGTCTACAACGAGAATGTGCAGATTTGGGTGGATTGCGCTCTGATTTCCGATCTTCCACTGCCGAGAAACGTCGGAAAGCGACTGAGCATTCAAGGCGGAGTCGTAATTTTCGGGAGACAACTCGGAGAAGATGTTGAAGTTTTCGAAGTAAGGCCGAATTTTCAAGTTGAACCATAACAACTTATTACTGCGATACTGTAGTTGGTTCTAGGGTTCAGCTTAGATAGGTCAAATCCGCCAGAATTTAATTGGCGGAACAGTAAATACGGCAGAGTTAATGATCTTGGCTAAAACAAAGCAACGTGACTGAGAAATTGTCAGTATTTTAGGTTCATTTTGGCGTAAAGTGTTAGTTAAGTATACTCGAAAAGTAATCGCAAATAACAAAAGCGTATAAACCTGTTCAAAGTTTCTAACATTTCGTGAACGTTTGTTGAAATTAGCAAAAATTTGCCGAGAAGTTTATGATTTTTACTACATAAATATTAAGGAGTGACTACTTCTCCAGAAAATTTCTACTTGAAAACAAAGACGAGGAATACTCATCCCCGCATTTTTCATTCGCTTTTTTAAGAGTCAAGATTAGGGTTTGGGTTAGGGTTCGATTTGGGGCTCGTTTGAGCTTGGATTAGATCTGAGTCAGAACCAGTTAAAAAGAAAGTTTGATAGAAATTTCTTACGAAACGAATAAACAGTCTTCCTAAATATTATTTGTATACACTGCTAAAGATTGTAATTTTCAGGTGCTTTAAAAAATTAATTTATAAACCTATACGAACTGCTTTGTGCTCTTAGTGTTCTTAAAAAGTGATCTATCTGCATTGTGCATTTTTGCAGGGAGACCTTGACAGTATGGTATTCCACTCAGACCCAGCAATGGCTGGAAATATGTGCCACAACCGAAAATTGGGCCCCGACTGTCGGGCGTTAGCCGCGATCATCGAAGCTCCAGAGGGAAGAATTGTGAGTGATTACGATTCTTGTTTTGATTTCCGACTTTGTGATATGCTCACTTAGCTGGGGAGAGTTGCAGTATATCGTCCATGAAGTGATTTTTTATTGGCAAGCATTTGTAAACCGAAAGTAGAAACAGTCTATGGAACATGTGGTGGCTGCGTAAAAAGGAAAAAAATCAAACTTTGATTAAACGCTAGAGTTTAGGATTGCATACTTGTAGTGCATTCGTACTGCCATGCCTGCTACCTGTACTCAATATGAAAGTATAAACGAAGCAATTTACCTATTTGATTTTGCACCAACTTCGGTTTATGATCGGCATGCTGTCTCACCGTTCTACCTTACTTACGGCAGACTTGCAATTGCTAAAGCCAAAAAGAACGCGCTAATTTGCTTATTATTTTAATCCAATACCTAAAAATGATTACAGAGAATAAAATAAAATACTTTAAACATTTTTATTGTTTACTTTTATTTTTAATTTGTTTCTCATATTGTTATTTTGTGATGCACAAAAAAATACAAGGCGCACAGGCGCTCTCAAACACAAATTTAGTTTTTACAAAATAATAAAAAACCTCACAGTGCCACTACTCCTCGGACGGTCAAATCCTTTTTTTAAACACCCGGAGTAAGTCACTAATTAAAGTACTTCGGTATGAAATCAATGACTTGCGGTAAATTTAGTTTCAATTTTGCTCTCTTGCGCTTTATAGCGGTGACGGATTGTTTTGCAATGATCAAGTTTGCTTTCGAATCCCATGTAAAAACTACGATCAGTAAATCATTAATCAATAAAAAATTTGCGGCCTAAATAAAAACACAGCTTCTATTCTTGTTTTCTGCATGATAGTGTACCTTAAAACTATGCGATTTTTCTTCTGCTTTTGCCTGGGATATGTCATAAACCAATTGTGATCTAGAGATGGATTCCTGGATTTTGCTTGCAAAAATTGATTTTGCCTTAGTATCACCAAACAGTTGATGATAGGACAAATAACGTCTTCAAACTTTTGGAAAATATTCATTTAAACGAAGACTAAAGGCAAAATCAATGAGGGAGTCTAAAGTTAGGACAATTTTATTACATTAAATCGGCGTTGATTTCATCCTTCTTGACCCAGCCGTTCCAGAGATATTCTTCTTCAAACACAGCATAGGGGCCTTTCTAGTCGCAATTTTTATTGACAACCTGACTTTGATAATATTGACCGTCTTAGTTCTATCCTAAGGCAACCCCGCTATTAGGCTAAACCAAAACTCAAAAGATCTTTTAACCTATATATGGGTTAATGTACGATTCTGTGGGCTTAGCAACTGCATTAAAACGTCCGAGTTGTCCATAAAAATTATCGTTAGAGAGGACCCTACGGCGTCTTTGAAGTAAGATATTTTTGGAACGGCTGGGCCAAAAACATTGGAGTCAACGTCAATCTAATTTAGTACGATTGGTTTAACCTTAGATACCCCTATTGATTTTGCTTCAGATCACGTTCAATTTTTTTTTGTTGCCTATTTTTATTCTGAAACGCTCTGGTCATTCGACTCATGACGTTGCTTATCTTTTCAGTTTCGTACCGAAATCGAAGGTTCGGGAGTCATCTCATTCTCAGATCTAGAAGGTTTGAGTGAAGCTCCTGTTGGAGTTCCCGGAGGATCCACCAGCGGAGGAGGGGGAGGAAGAGGCGACAGTGGAGCTGCTGCAGGAGGCGGTGGTGAAGTCACTGTTGGTGGAAATGGAGGCGGTGGTAGTGATGATGGAGGCGGTGGTAGTGGTGATGGAGGCGGTGGTGGTGGTGGCGTTGGAACTGGGGCTGGTGGAGGCGGAACTGGAAATGGTCGAGGGGCGAAGGTAAAATCTTTTATCAGCTGTATAAGCAAACAAAAGCAGCGGCATATTAATTCGTACAATCTCGGGTTAGTGATCAAAAAGTTGTTGATCGCTGGTTCGATTCTCTAGTTAGCAATGCGTTGGTTTGACCCAGGAAAAAACACCGCTTATTTTCTTTAGGGTCAAGCAATCTACTTATTGTGGTGGTTTGGTCTTACGAAAGCCTAGCAAACAGAACCCGAAAAAATGGTGCTCTGCGTTGGTGTGGTTTGAAGGACGCAGAGTTCTTGTGACTCATTTTCGCATAAATGATTCAAAGAATAGTGCAAAGTTATAAGTTAGAGCTCATTTGATTCGAACGTTTTTTGATATGACTCACTAAAAGGTTTAAAGAAGCTCTATCACTCATGATCAAAATTTTTGAGCATTCGTGACGAATTTGAAAGTTTTATCAAGAAAAATAAAGAAGATATTTCAAGATTTTCTACATACCCAAGATCATTTTTAATGCAAATAAGACAAAATTCAACAATTGAAAAATCGTTTATTCCCTAAAAAGCCTCTACCACTGTGCAAGCCGTTAAAGTTTGTCCAGATTGGCGGAGAGGTTTGTCCACCTGGGGAATACCTTTGGTTAGATATGCTGAGGGCTGCTAATGAGAGCTAAAAGCTCGAAACAGCGCTGTCGTCCAGCTCTGTGCATTAATGACTCGATGTACTTGCGGCTGAAGGGTTGGTGGTTGATCTGGCCGTCTAACTGCTGGTGGAAGTTGTTCTAACTACCAGAAGTCGACCAAGAAGGACGTCAAGCTTGTTCAAATAGAAAAAGTTAAAAAAGACTTGACTGTTCTGTTCATTTTTATTATAAGCTGAATTGCTTTGTCTGAAAAACATTTAGCCTTGTTACATTTTTACTTTGACTTTTGATGAAAGTAGATTACATTCCCTTGTACTTGCACTTGCTTGCGTCTGCTACTACTGCAAATTATTAAAAAACATAGCATTTTTAATTTGTTTTGAACTATGGGTTTCATATGCAGGTACTATATAGGTAACGTATTAACGTCTGCTTCTAAATTCTTTCATAGCCTCTGGTTCGATTCCCTGTTGAGCGATGCCACTGAAGACAAAGCTTTGTTCAGAGCTTTCCTACTTGACGTTTCAAGTGTTAAAAGGGGCATCATTGCCGTGAAGCCTCTACCAAGTGTGGTAGACTACGTGCAGGTGACAGCTTGAATCGAAGACTAGAAGATTTTTTTGCTGTTTCCTAAAAAACGCAACTTGATAAATAAAGCTAAATTAATCTTCAATTACAATTTTATTTTAGGGACAAAAAGGTCAAAAAGGAGAGCGCGCTGTTGCTGAGCCGGTGAGTAGGACTTCAAAAAATCAATTTTTGAAACGGCTTAAGCTTGAACGATGGTTTTTTGATATCAGTAGATATTTTAGGAGACAAACGTTTTAACATTTTGACCCCCCTCCCCGGAAACCCCCAAATGGATCTCCGAAATCAACTGTCTGATCGGCTCAAGCTAGGAAGCTATTTTTGCTCTTAGTTGATATTTAAAAATAAAATACTTTGACATAGTTTGGGGGTACCCCCCCGAAACCCCAAATGCATTCCCAAAAATCAATTTAGTGAATGTCTTGAGCTAGAGAGCTGATTTTTTTTTTTATTAATAATAATTTAGGAGAAAAATATTTTGACAGGATTTAATGGTGCCAGCACTCCCTCGGGATCCTCCAAATTGGATCCCCCAAATTATTTTTGTTAAATGAGTTATTCGAGAGCTAATATTATTTTTGATATCAGTAAGTCTTTAGACAATGAATATCTTTGCCCGGTTTGGAGGCGACACCCCCTCCTCGGCAAACCCCCAAATAGATCTCCAAAATGTTTATTTTCAATTTGAGCTAAATTAGTGTTTTTCTTGTTATGAGTTTTTTTTTTTTTTTTGAGATTCTCATTATTCGACCTGCGTGAGTGGTTCAATATGTTTGCTTCTCAGCAAGCTCCCATTTAGTTGTTTCTGAGCTAGTAAATCTGTTCTCTGTTTGCTGTGAATAGGTAAGTTATCAAAAGTTGACTGTTTCAATAATTCTTGCAGGGTATGGTTGTACCAGGATTACCAGGACCGAAAGGTGAACCGGTAAGTTTCTACTTGTAGATTCATAGCTGGCGTAAAATCTTAAGCATACCATCTTCTTTTAACTAAATTCTACTTGCACACTGACTCACATTTGTAGTTGGATAAAAAAAAACAAAAGATGCATTGGGTAATTGTGAAGTCAAGAATGCAGTGGACCCGCTTAAGCCTGATTTGCACCAGGGATGGAGTAAAGCGAAACGTTTACCGGTATTTGTTTTTGCTTCATAACAGTGAAGTTAAGTGGAAAGCAGTGTGCGCCAGTAACGAGAAATAAAACAAACCCAAATTACACTACAATCTATGCGTTTATTGCAAAACTGAATCTCTTAAATCTTGCTTATTGGTTGAAATATTTGTGAAGAGTAAATTTATATTGCTGTGTCCAGATTAATGTGCACCTAAATCATACAAGCTTTTAAGCAGCACGGTTCTATCATTCTGACAATTGTACAAAATGTGTTTCAACTCCATAACTTTTTTCTCCAACCCGACTTTAAGACTAAAAATGTTGGATATCCGAGCAAGTGCTTGCCTGTTAATACAATATTTTCCGTGGCTCCAAACCTTGTCAACGTTGCTGGGTATCTTTAACAAGTTTTTAAGCAATTTTTCACTTATCAAAAAAGGGATACAGCCAAACGTCGATTTAACAGACTAATGCGGAAAATGCAATTGTCCGTTATTGGAAAATGTCCGTTATTCGAAAAAGACACGAATTTCACCTAGTTTAGATGCATAATTTGCACATAACACGTAGTTTGGTTAAAATCACTTTATTATTGTTATGTATAGCAGAAGCATACGGCGGCTGAAAAGTCGAATAATTTGGCAGCAAGATCTTTGCAAAATCAGTTTGTAACAAACTTACATGAAGCCTATGCATGAATGCGGTATAAAATAGAATACCGTACGACATAATAGCGCAGTAATGGACGTATCATAGTTGGTGTTTTATGCTGTATGACATACGTTGTACGTTTGATGTACTGCATATCCCCACATATAAGCCTATGTCGCGTATAGGCCGACTAAAAAAAAACAGCCCTAAAACAGTGATTTTATAAAAATCCGCATAAAAGCCGACCCTACAAATCGTAACGCGACGTACGCACCCTATCACAACAAAAGGTTGCGCAAAATAATAAATGAAAATGATAACCATTATTTTTACGCGTATGACCTACCAATCACAGCCTTTTATTATCATTTGATTGAAAAAACCAATAGCACAACAGCATCCATGCACACATGCTGTTTTGCGTGTTTGCGTGGACGCTCTAAGCGTGAGAAAAAAAAAGAACAAAATAAAGGTGAAAAACGCAAGTTTCGTTGCATTTAGCTTGGGTTGAGTTGTAGTAGTTGCATTTAAGTTAGCGTAATTTCATTTAGTTTGAGTGCGATCCGAGTTATGCGTGTATAAGCCGACTCCTTAGTTTGGCAACTTTTTTTTTTGAGTTCTAAACTCGGCTTATATCCGCGGATATACGGTATGTTAAAACCAAATCTTTTGCTATTAATTTCACAACATAAAAAAATTTAAATCTTTCACAGCTCAAATCAATGTCCGTTAAATCCATCCGTTAAATACGAAGTCCGTTAAATTGAGGGCCGTTAAATCGAGGGTCGACTGTATTTATAAATTTTTGCTTTTCAAATGACCTAAATATTTTTTTGCATTACAGGGTATTACTGGACCACCAGGATTTTTGGGACCTCCGGGGCCACCTGGGGAACCAGGAGATCCGGTAAGTTACCTTTTATGGTAAGTGTTTCTGTTCAGTGATAGCAGTTGAACCTACTACTTTTTGTGCTTGGGTATACAGTAGGAGTGAGGGTTGAGAAGATAGACAAGTCAAAATCATAACAACAGGTATAAAGTACGCGACTTTCTTAATACTCGACAATCTTTTTCTAAAGCAAATATTCTAGGCCTATTTGTATTACGGAAACGATAGGCTTGCATTCGATTTCGAGTTGGATCAAACCAAAGTCTTATTTATTATATTGTTGCTTCCCTGTTTGATGTATAGCAATGAGTCAATGAACATCTAAATAACTTAATGCAAAAGCGGTAACACACGACTATTTGACCAATTATTTCACCTACTGCAATTTTTACTACATTTGGTTTTGTGTTAAATAGCTGTTACTTTTGCAGGGACCAGCTGGCAGAGATGGTTTGGCAGGAGCGAAAGGTCTGCCAGGTCCACCAGGCAGACACATCATGATACCGGTAAGAGATATAAAAATTAGTACGTAATGTATTTTGTGAATATAAAAAGTCATAACGTAATAATGTAAAAAAACACTTTAATTTGCACAATTTTTTAAATTTTGCAATAAAGTAATTGGTGAACTGTTACATGGAAAAGTTAACAGTTAATTTGAGACATTTCGATTAACTCGACAAAAACAAATCGCTGTTAAGATACAAGTTCATTGAAAACATCTTGCGGACAACTATTTTGTTTCTGCAAATCGATTGATATAACCCAAACTTCTTTATCGCAAAATAAACACTGACCTTACTCACACATAAATTAATAATGTTGTGTTTTTAGTTCCGTATGATACAACCGAGTGGTGATAAAGGACCAGGATCAAACGCCCCTGCTGAATTACAAGCTCAGCTTTCACTGCAACAAGCTAGAGTAAATCGTACTTTGCAAAGATTGGCTTCATTTGTTTGTGTCTTTGCTATTGCAATAAATAACTGAGTATTTCCTCACCACTGGAAAATGTATTTTATTTGAAAGTTTAAAACACTTTAAATTTACGTAATTGTGTAAGGACTACTTTAGAGATGCACTGAGTCTAGTCAATGACTCGATACAAGTCACATTTTTTTATGAGTCGAATTGACTTGAATTTGATGGGCAAGGGACTCGACTCAAGTAGAATACTTATGACTCGTTCCATCTCTAGACCATAGCCACTAAATATTAGAATATTTATTAGTGACCATGTTCTGACTACATTTTTGTACAACATTTTTGTTAATCATTTTATGCTTTTAGCTTGCAATGTCTGGGCCACCTGGACCATCTGGGTTGACTGGAATGCCTGGACCACCGGTAAGTGCTACCATTTTTTCTAATAACATGTATCTAAAACTTAAAAACTATCATCTGACTACAATTTGCTGTACAAAAATTACTGTTATTTCTATTGTGTATACTTGCGTTATCTGCAATGGTATAAGTCAATGAAATCGGTAAGGATTGGGAGATGATGAGTCAGTTGCTTGGTCTACACAATGTTTGGTTTCAAAATTGAATCTTTTTTTTATGTTCAAACTTAAACAATTTTTTTTATTTAAATTTGAAATCCATCAAGTTTTTAAATTTACATCAATATTATTCATTTTATTCATTTATCTATTTATTTGTAATTAAATCTTCATTCACCTAATAATACCGTAAGGACCTTTCGGTTTTTGAGTCAAGCTGCCACCTGCCCACCTCCCACCTGTCTACCTCCCACCTGCCCATCTGTCTACCTCACACGGTGGATACTTCCCGATCTTTCTCTAAAGCTGAACGTCAATTAAAGCAAGCAATCTGTGAATATCAATTTCGAGAGTCCGTGTTTGAACTGACCGGGAATCGAACCCGAGTTTACCGATTTCGTAGCGAATGCTCTATCCACTCTCCACTGATCAGTTCAAATTTATTTCTGATTGATATATTTTTTGGCTCTCTACGCCAAATATTTAGACTTTGAAATTTGCTGTAACGTTACTATTGATTAAATGAAACCTGCTTTTTATTAACTCTGAAGTTGCCTTTTTTCTAATTTTTTTTCAACCAACAAGTTTAATCTTTCATGAAGACAGATTAAAAAAAATCAAGATGTTAAAAGAAAAAAAATACATAATTTGCTTTTTCATATTAAAGTAAAATGATTCTGATTAGATTAGTCTGATGAAACATGATTTTGTTCAGGGAATATTGGGACAGCCTGGTTTGAAAGGAGAAGCAGGCGACCCTGGACCCATGGTAAGTTCTGCTTAAACTTATGTCAATACATCAATTAGAAACAAAAAGAAAAAGATGCGATGGCAAAAAATTACCTCTCTCAATCCCAAGCAAAATTATTTATTTCTGCTGAAAAGTTGTTCTGGTACACATTCACACTGATATGTGATACTGTACTTTAGCGACTTGAAGCTGCAAAGGAACTTTTCGGCCATTGAGTCAAGCAGCTACCTAGTACTGAGACCAAGGAACATGTTTGTGTCCCTTGGTTCATCGATGTCAGATTTGTTTAGATGCCTGAAGTGATATGCATCAAACTGTAACTTAAAATTATAGGAATTAGACAAGCTGTAGAAAATTTAAAACTACCAGTAGCAGTAAGCCAACAGAAAATATTGTACTGAACACAGCGATTCAAAATGCAGATAAGGGTGTTGTGTATATTACTTGTAAATAAAAGTATGGCTAGCGAAAAGTTTAATTTTAATGGACAACTGAATTCATGAATAAAGTTTGGTGAAGAAAAAGCTCCAATTGGAAAAGTGCATCAAAATATTGATATTTAGACGAGCAGTCTTGGTTTAAGCATAGACTTCTAATGCCTGAAAAGTAGATTCGTGAAGTAATGGTCGAACGTTTTTGAAGCACCCTTGTCAAGGCGGGCCGAGTCGTCTGTCATAAGAATATTTTCCTCCCTTCAACAGTTCAATGTCGAACACAGCCTTGAAATACGTATTTGATTTTTTTGGTTATTCGTAGTTTTAAGGTAGTCTAAACTCCGATTTTTTTATCATCAGGGTGTTCGGGGAGTTAGAGGCCCACCGGGCCTCAATGGACCTCCTGGAAAGCCTGTAAGTATTAGTAGAATACATTCAACACATTACAATAAGTCTGACTTAAACTTGGTATTTTTTCTCTTTTTATTGCTGACAAATTGTTACTGATTTTGACATGATAGATGCTGCACCCGTTTTTTTGCAAAAAAAAATTAAAATATTGGACAGTAATTTAATTTTGCAACCACTTATTACTTTAAAGTTGACAATTTTCGATTACACATAATGTCATTATTACTGATGCCATATTGACAAAACTTAACTTTTAGAAATTAACGAGAATTTTGCCTGTAGCCGCTGGAAATTTAGTTCAGTATTGTTCTACTTACAATCATTATGTGCTATTGTTTCATAGTTTTGCACTAATAGTGTGTTAGAGTATTTTGAATAAGAGCATTTTTGAATAATTGTTAGGGTCGCCCCGGAGACGATGGATTGAGAGGAGACCCTGGACCTATTGGATCTAAAGTAAGACTTAAATTTACTGTTAAATTAATGCGCAACAAATCTATGAGTACTTTATTTTAACCATTTTGTTTTGAATGTAGCAAGCTTACTATCTAGATTTGCTTGTAAATAACAAAATATTTGAATTTCTAGCAATCGATACAGTATTGTCTTTGAGTAGGAAAAGTGGATCTTTGTGGGCTTTTTGGTTATTTTTTTTTGCGACAAACAAAATGGATAAACATAATAAATTTTTTGTGTTTGTGAAACAGGGAGATCGCGGATTTGATGGATTGCCCGGCATGCCTGGACCTAAAGGAGACCAAGTAATTACTTAAGCTGTAGTTTTTTAGAGCAGCCAGAAGAAAAAAAAGATCTAGATCATGCCATAAATTAGAGTTTTAATTATGTTTTCTTTTATGTGCTGTATTTGTAAAGTATTATGCACTGTTACCTGCTTGAGTTAGTATTTATCCTATATTGAAACCATCAATGACTAAAGAGGTTTCTTATCTAAAAAAAAACTCTGTTTACTGCGTCAATGCGACATGTTGTTTTGTGGTATTGCTTCTTTATTTTCATTTTTTAAACATTTTTTGCAATTTTTAGGGGGAATCTGGGCCACAGGGTGACTTGGGGCCTCCCGGTTTGGAAGGAGAAAAGGTAAAACTTTAACTCTGGTATGTGTAATTTTGACTATTTATCATAAGCAATTGATATTGGTTTTGTTGTTGATATTTATTAAAAAAGTAAATTATCTGTGAATGAGATCGTGAATTGATGTCAGAATGTTCCCATGAATGTTTGGTAGCAATTGCATTTTGGCAATTGCATAACTTACTGGTACATGAAATTTGCAACTACTGTATTTAATTTATTAAAATCTAACATAAATAATTACGCTTCATCGTTTTTGCAATGCAAATCTTATTCAGGGTGAACGAGGAGACCCTGGTCCAAGAGGAATGCCTGGAGAGATGGTGAGTGTGACGTCATTTATGCTTTAATCATATTTCATTTACTTTTCTCGATTAATTTACTTTGATTGCAGTTTTTTTCTAATGACTTAAAATCATTTCACTTGCTAAAGTTAGGAACAAAGATGACGCAAGGAAGAAGCTCTAATGTTTATGGAATTAATGTCTTCGTGTGGAAGAGTAACGGTCAGCTGTTAGAGAGAATTAAGTTCCAAAACGTACTGTTTATTCAAATCCAAAACATCAAGACAAAACTACAAATAGTAATGTTATTCTATAACTGCACCGTTAGTTTTGAAGCTACTCACAATGCCTATTTATGTTCAAGAGGATTGTTTGTTCCTTTATACTCCGCGTCATGCATAACACGCATCAGTTCACATTGTTTACGGACTTCACAATCGAACTACCATTTGAATTTAAAGTATTTACTTAAACCCGAAGCGAATTATAAAGCACTATTTGCTTAATTTAGGTAAAGATGCAGCTTTAGCATAGTAAACAATTTTTTAAGTCGAACTAACCAAATGTTGCTTTAAGGGACCTCGAGGAGAGCTGGGAAGAAAAGGGTCACCTGGAATTCCTGGGATTCCTGTAAGATTTTTACTTTAAAATATAGACTTATATTAGAAGTTTCTTGCACTATCCAGTATCCAGATGTGGCTGCCCTGCTGATAATTTAAAACGGTTTAATTGACATTTAAGCATTATACTTTTGGTTAGATACATTGCTGCTGAAAATTTATCAAATGCATGTCAACCTGTAGATTTTATTTCCATCTAAGTTGAATTGGCCTCGCAATCTGAATGCATGCAGAGTTTCTTTCGAACATTTTATACCTTTTTTTAACCTCATGCTTCTTTTTTCAGGGCCCACAAGGTCCACCTGGTAAAGAAGGCTTCAAAGGAAATATTGTAAGTAGTACTGTCACTTTGATTATGTGTTTCGCTCCGCCCCAGTGCCTTACGTTATATTCAACTTTATTGCTGCAAACCTTAAAAACACCACTCCATTTATCATCTTACTATGTTACAACTAACTAGGCTAGGCTAACTGCATTTTTTATTAATTGAATTTTCGAACGTTTTCGGCGTTTTACACAGCGCCCTCATCAGGAAACTAAAAATACGGTAAAAATCGTAAAATAATACCACTTTCAAATAAACTGAAACAAAGTTGCAAATTTTTTTCTCATCGTACAACAATTTTGACTATAAGAACTGCATCTGGCTAAACTGTCATTTTATGGTTAGGTAATTTAAAATTAGTAATTGATGAAAATACAATTATGACGTTAAACGCAAAATGGTGACTTCACAAAATATCAGTACCGTAGTATCAATAGACTATTATCGTGCTAACACGATGAAAATTAATGCACGCTTTAAAAAAACAAAAAACTATTAATACACCCTCTTTACTGAGTTTGTATTAATAATTTCTTTTTTGGAGTGGGCATTAATTTTCATCGTGTTAGCACTGTAATAGTCTATTAATACTACGGTACTGATATTTTGTGAAGTCACCATTTTGCGTTTAACGTCATAATTGTATTTTCATCAATTACTAATTTTAAACTACCTAACCGTAAAATGACAGTTTAGCCAGATGCAGTTCTTATAGTCAAAATTGTTGTACGATGAGAAAAAATTTGCAACTTTGTTTCAGTTTATTTGAAAGTGGTATTATTTTACGATTTTTACCGTATTTTTAGTTTCCTGATGAGGGCGCTGTGTAAAACGCCGAAAACGTTCGAGAATTTAATTGATAAAATATGCAGTTAGCCTAGCCTAGTTAGTTGTAACACAGTAAGATGATAAATGGAGTGGTGTTTTTAAGGTTTGCAGCAATATGGTTACTGAAAGTCACCTCTCTACCAAAACTGTATTCAACTTTATTTGTTAGAAAACTTGATTTAGATAGTTGAATTGTCAATAATGACCTCATAAGTTGGTGATAATGACCTCATATAAAATTTTCAATTTTAAACTTTGTACAAAGATGATGTCCTTTTTTGATTCAGTTCAAATGCGTTTGCATTATTTCTAGTTGAGTGAAAAGTGAAAAATAAAGGGGAAATTAAAGTACCAAGCTTAAAAGATAAAATTTTTTGTTCTAGGCTCATAAGGTTCTGCTTTATCATCATCATCACCATTTAATAACTTTCTTTAACAATGAATGATTTAAGTAATCTCATTACGTTTCAGGGCCCTCAAGGAGAACCAGGACCAATGGGACAGCAAGGTGCACCTGGCCCTCAGGGATCAACAGGTCCTCAGGGATTGATGGGTCCACAAGGACCTCAAGGTCCAACTGGAAAGCAAGGTTTGCCCGGAATACCAGGATCAGATGGGATGCCAGGTCATCCTGGAAATGAAGGACCTGTTGGAAGCAAAGGATCACTGGTAAAATAGCCTAATCCAAAATAAATAATTACATTGCTCTCAATTTCTAATTTTTTGGAAAAAACTGATTTGCACATTCATCATTTATTGAATAATTACCAATTTTTTCAACAAAGTAAAGTTTTTGATTGTTTTTATGCATTGCATATTTCATGACAGCGTAGTAGCGTATTAAATAGAGCGTCGAGTTAGTGATCCAAAAGTTGCTGACTTCCTGTTTGTTTCCCGAACTGCAATGCGTAGTTGTGTTGCTTGCATAGACACCAAACTATTTTTACCAATTGGAGTCAAAAAGCATATTTCTCTATTATGACGCAACCTGACAATAAACTGGCAAACAGAACCCGAGAATAGATGCTTTGTGATGGTACTGCAAGTACTTTTGTCTGTATTGGCATGAACAAATGAATAAAGAATTAAACGTTTAGCTTTGACCGTGCTTTTAATGTAACAATTTGACATTTTGATTCAGAACCATCACAGAGTGAACGACCAAGATGATAGGGACTGTAATCACCTGTTAACTTTTGGATAAGCCTACTGCATAACGCAAATTTACTGTTACTGTAGTGGTTCAAAATCATAAGAAAATATCTTTGAGATAATTACCTTGTTGTGTTTGTAGGGACCACCAGGACCACAAGGGCCTCAAGGATACAACGGACCTCGAGGAGTTAAAGTAAGTATGTATACCAGGACCGCAAATTATAATCAAACCTTTCAATTTCCAAAAAATGTCGAATTATAAGTAGTATCACGCTTGTTAGGTTTAACTTTTAACTAGTTTAGATTGAAAAGCAATTACGTAGCACTGTAACTTGCAATATTTGCTTGGTAAGAACTAACTTCATTCAAGAAAAAAATGTTCCTAGAATTATTTTTAGCGGTTAAAAACGCATTATAGGCATCCACAGACTCTTTAGACCTTTAATCTTCACTGATTGATAATAATTAGCAGAGATTAGAAAAATGATCATTGAGTAATGCAGTTAAAACTGGTAACAAGAAAAAATGTCCAAATTTAAATAGAAAGTTTATTCTGTTGAACCTATGTAACCGTCGTATGTTTCAGGGAGAAGCAGGAGTAAGAGGTTTGAAAGGCAACAAAGGCGAGAAGGTGGGTAAATTTCACGCATCGCTATCTTTAGGTTGGGTCTCAATACAGCTGGTGTTACATTAGTTCGAGATTATTATTTGTACAATGCTAATGTAATGCATTATTGCATATTGTTATAAACTAGTTTTTAAGCTTTCAAACTGGATGCAATATGAGAATCAAGGGTTGTTTGTTGGTAATTTCAGCCTGCGAACCAATTACGGTAGTTGGTTTAAAAATTAGTATCTCTTGATATCATTCAGAAAGTTAAGACAAATCAATTCCGAAGATCTAATCATGTACTATGTACTGAATCCATTGAATCTAATCTATTGAATCCAAATCCATACGAAATGAAAAAAATAAGAATACTGAATCACTCAAAACGTTGCTGTCACAAGAAAAACAAAATTTGTTGTGGTAACCAAAACGTGACGGTCATCTAACCAAATGGTTTTCAGGGAAATGATGGTTTACCCGGATTTAAAGGAGAACTTGGACCAAAAGGAGATCATGTGAGTATTGTGAATGATAGAAATTTTTCGAATCCTTGTGGTATGGATCATAGCTTTCTGGTAAAGGCTCTATCAAATTTATGAATAACAAAAACGAAAGACATGTTGTTTCGGAATCGCCGACCATTGTCTAACATTCCTTGTCTATCAGTACGAGTGTCAAAAACCATTCTACGGCAGTTTAATACTTTTAACCTAAGTAATATAAAGTTATGATAACGTTCTAGGTTTAATAATACGACTATGTACAACTGTCTGTGTTTTGTTTTTTTTTGCGCATGAGTCTCAACGTTTATGGTGGTTTAATAAAATAGGGTATTGGAGGACCGATGGGACCCAGAGGAGACGATGGACCGGAAGGAGCTAAAGTAAGAGAAGTCTTTTTTCCATTGATGCTGCTCATTTTCCTGTTATGCAGTGCGGGGAAGTTTTGTGCAATTTCAACTGTCGCAATGAAAACAACAGCTCTCGGTTTTAGCCTGGAGTAGACTTGTGGAAGTGGTCCAATATTTCGAAATAATGTTTTTGGTTGGTTTTTTTTATCTCGTGTTGTCCCTTCAACTGTCAGGGCATCGGTTAATCGGCCAATGCTTGGTATCGGGTTTCAAGAAACTAGTTCCTCTATTTGATGGGGTGGTTTGAACTTCTTAAGCGTGGTTATCCTAGTTGGAAAACTTCGATAGCTATCAAAAAATTTGACTTACTGTATATTTTAAGTGGTTAGCTGTACCGAAATTAAACTCATGGCTGAGGATCTGCAAAAAAATTATTTTGCTGATCTGAGAAAAATATAGGCCTGCTGTATATCAAAATTATCTGTGTCAGCATTGCAAACATTTAAACCTTAATAATACATCTTATAGTATACCGGTGGATTTTAATGGCATATTCGTTTGATGTCTTTCTAAATCCAAACACGAATTATTGTAGTAAAATAATATAATGTTTTAAAGGGTCGAGAAGGTCCTCGTGGTGAAACAGGTTTGGCAGGTGCGCCAGGAGAAAAGGTAATTTGAAAGAATTTAAACGTGAAATCAAATATATTTCTCCACTATATTGATTGTTGAATTAGCAATACAAAATTTAACAAACTACCGTATAAATGAGTGCTTTGACCAGCATACAAACTAGGAACGTTATTAATGAAGAGATAGCTATAGAATATCCAACAAAATTATTTTTAGGTAATTTAGCTTATGTTGTATTTGAATAACAATGATAATGACTTAAGTTTAGTCAAACCTCCCTGACAAAATGAGACAAAATAATCGTTTTAATTTTTTAGTGAAGCTATTCCGTAAAGTTCTGTTGTACTTCGAAAATGAATATGTTATTGACGATAATTTTTGCTTCTGTCGGAATATTAAAATGGCTATTTTTCATTTTCATTATGTTGCAATTTCGTAACATATTCTTTAATGCAAAGTCCATGACTTACAAAAATAAAATTTTTGCTTGGTTAGTGGTTTTAATGGGCTTCAAAAGAGATTTTGAGCTTTTATTTATTTTGTTTCAGGGAAAGATCGGAATGCCTGGGCTACCCGGATATCCTGGAAGACCTGGTCCAAAGGTACTACTGGGGTTCAACTGATTGTGGTGTAGACGCTAAAAGTAAACTCAAAATGTAGTTTAAACTGTTCGAAATGAGCTACCTTGTAACTTGTTATTTACAGGCTTTATTGAGATGAATGAAAAATAAAGTCTATTTTCTGTAAGCAATCAAAATATTTTAACTGCTTCGTTAATTATGCTTGTATTTGTTTTCGCTATTATAGGGTTCGTTTGGAGCACCTGGTAGCCCTGGTAGCCAAGGAGTGAAAGGAGAAAGGGTAAGGGTAACAAATTGTTTTGTGTTAAGGGGTCACATGGTTCCTCCGGGCCAAGGGGCCGCCGTGGCGTGAAGGGTGTACGGGTAAGAACTACCACATGCATGGCTCCCTAACTTGCTTAGCTCATTCATTGCAGCTCATTTCTGTGCTTGATTTGCGTAGCCCAATTTTTTCATTTTTTTGCTTAAATTATTATTAGCCTGCTAAGTGCATTCATTCTACCTTTTCACTTGAGGTTTTGCTATGGTGTTTATGAAAAAAAATTGACACAGTTAATTTCATCATAAAAGATATCACAGCTGTTATGAAGACTTAATATGGTAGTAATATTCGTGATACAAGCTGTTTTGTGACGCATTTGCCAATATCACCACCATTACAAACCCTCATGTAAAAAGATATACTGTTTGCTCTGTGGTCTTGTAGAATAGTATTTTGTTGCCTGTTTTCTTAGCACACATGTTTAACGAAGAATAATTTTAATCAATTGACATCAACAAAATACGCTTGTAATTCATGATTGTGATGGTATAAAAATGAAGCCAAAGACGTCAAGGTATTTAATACAGAAACGGCAATTAGAACATTAGTGATTGGTATTATTCTCTATATTAAAATTTGATGGTTTAAGACAAAACAGTTTACAGTACAAGTTTATTGACTAGCATTTCCCAAAGTATAATATGATGTGACATCATTATACGATGGTTTTTCTGATTTAGCTGTTTTATTATTTTGAAAGTCATCGCAAAAAGAGGTCGCACTGTAACATACTTTTTCCAGACTTATCTCTATTCCTTTAGTTTCCTGGTGTTGATTAAAAACAGATAAAACACTGTAACTAAATGCTACAAGTTTAGCCAATTTTAAATTAATTTAAGATTTCTTCTAATTTTTCTTTGTCATGGCAATGTTACGCACCTTATAATTCAATTTATAATTCTGATCATAGCATTAATTTTGTGATTGTATTGGCTTTATAGTAGTAGAATGTAGAGCAGCGTTTTTGCAATTTTTCGGGAAAGAGTTTGTACGCGATAGAGTATGCACAGTTGCACACTAAGTAGCTCTTCATTGAATGTATCGTAATAATGGTTATAACTGTTTTACTGTACTGTATTATTGATTGTACTTTCAGATGTATAAATTGGTCATATTAATTCTTAGTCTATTCGAACTTTTGGAATAATAAACTATGCCCAAAATATCTGTTCAATAAAATGACGAGCTTCAATTTTTAGAAAATCTAGTCGAGAGTTAAGAATAAAAGCAGTTTTTCAATAAATTTTGTCAAAATTTTCATAACGGGACTTATTCTGTTTACTTTTAGGGCCTTGAAGGTAAGCGTGGTCAAGAAGGTCAAAGAGGTCCGAGGGTAAGTTGTACCATTCGTATCATACAGTTTCGAAGCGTTTATTTTCAATTTCTTCCAGGGTGCAAGAGGGAAAAGAGGACCACGAGGTACTACTGGAAAACCTGGATCAAAGGTATTGCTATTTTTTCCTCAATCCATTTGCTACTGTATATTTTGTTGACATGTTTTTCATAGGCTTGTGCCACTAACAGTCATGCTATCATCAACCGTAAGATGCAATTCATTAAAAAACAAGTTGTTGTGGTTGTTGTAGTGCATATTTATCCTCCCGTCACCCGACAGCGTCAGACGCTAACTATTGGGCGATCCGCACACTTTTCATTGCAATGACTACTTTGAGTTAGGAGGAATTCGCACTTGCTAAGAAGTTTCCAGTGATCCAATTTTCCTGTGATTTCTTTGAATTCTTTTCCACTAAATTTCCAGTGAAGCAGAGATAATCATCGTAAAGCGTATTATCCAAGGACGCAACAACGGTAAAGGTCGTCGTAAAAACGACGCCTTTACCCTCTCGGCCACGCTGCCGACAAATTTATTACGAAGAGTACATGCGTAAAGTTTTATTAAGCATTGCTGGTCATAGTGGTCATTATTGCAAAAGTAA
Organism: Trididemnum nubilum; assembly: GCA_963965965.1. Lineage (NCBI taxonomy): Eukaryota > Metazoa > Chordata > Ascidiacea > Aplousobranchia > Didemnidae > Trididemnum > Trididemnum nubilum. The sequence continues at coordinate 9,899,631 of OZ014476.1, read as the reverse complement.
TTCTGTATGCTACAAATATTAAATTATTGCAATCCATGTTAAACCTTTGCTTTATGCAGGGAGATATTGGGCAAGATGGTCCTCAAGGCATTCCAGGAGAAAGAGTAAGTACAACTTATCTGATCAGTGGTCAAGTACTGTAGATAGAGCGTCTGCTACTGAAACTGTAGGCTTTGTGTTCGATTCCCTGTCGGGTCAAAATAAAGACTATAAAAAGTGGTACTCACAGCGAAAGGGTCAGTGTGAAACCCCCACTGTGTGTGGTAGACAGGTGAGCTGGTGGCCGCTTGACTCGGATACCGAAAGGTCCCTTTCCTTTCTCCTGGCAAAGCAACTTAGTTAATAAAATGTAATCACAATTATAATATAGTACTACTGCTATGATTATGCAATCTCATTGCAGTGTTGTGTAGTATTGCTAATTGCTTAACATATCTCGCAATTTTATGATCAGCAGTTGTGCAATCTTTCAATAAAGTGTTGCAATAGTCATTGCGCAATTTCTCATTACTACCCAACGTTGTTATTGATGATTGTGCAATCTGATGTTGCAATGATGTGATTTCGAATTGCTAAATTTTTTTCTGCAATGATGAAATTGCTGGTAGACAACCTCATATCAGGCGTTTAATGGTTTCATCCTCAATTTTTTTTTGTATTAACTTACTGCAGTAAACTTTCTGCTAGCCTTGCTTTCGTGTCGTAGCATGCACGTTACATGTCAACTTAAGCTTAGATGACTAAAATTACATTGCTTATTCTAATTGCAACTTGTAATGTATGTAAATTGAAATCTTAAGGCAGTGGAATGTTTTAAAAATGATCATTCAGCCAAATTTTATCATAAATAGTATAAAGCAAATATTTTTCTCAGAGCAACATCAATGCTTTTCGGTATCTTGCCACTTTGATTGTAAATTTTCTACCTATATATTTGTTTTTATTTTCCTTCTTCATTTTCTTCCTATTTATTTTTCGTAGTGAAAAAATTTGTAATGGTTAACAAATATTAGATTATGAGCAGTTTTATTGTTATTAAGTTATATTTAGGGACCAGCAGGGCCTCAAGGAGCACTTGGATTTCCAGGGCCGAAAGGACCACCGGTAAGCGAAGAAAACCTCTAACAAAATGATGTATAAGTTCAATAGATTTACAGATCAATAACATTCTCATAATGTTCTGATGAACAAATTACTGCAATACAACAATGCAAGAGTGGCAGAATATTTTTTACGCAATTCTGTTTTTTCAAGCTATTACATATCATTGAATACATTCCTTGAACAAACTTACGAAAGCTCGACATTTTAACTCCAAATTTAAGACGTTAACGTTATTGGCTTTTTTAATTGTTAATTCCTGGTTTTTGCATGTTATAATCTTTTCGTGATTGCATAGTCAGGATGCATTTTGCGACGTTTGCATATTTTGCTTGAATTATGGACAACATAATAATTATGCAGTGCACTGTGTGCAGTAAATAACCAAACAAAACTTTTTTATTGATTAAATCATTTTCAAGTAATAATTTTGGATCAAGCCTAAAAAATCCATAGTTGTAATGTTAATTTAAAACGATGCTCCTTATACAACCAGGGTCCTCCAGGAAAAGATGGACTTCCAGGACACCCAGGAACAAGAGGAGAACCAGTGAGTCATTGCAATTATTGCCTGAAGCTTTTAAAGGCTTTTGAAAGTGTTTGTAAATACATCCAAGCACTACATCCTTCAAGGTTGATTTGGAGAAAAAGCTTAACTTTTTTAAAATTATTTCTGGGAACGGTTTTAATAAGTACTCCTGCATTTTTGATTGTTTCGATTTTGTGAAACGTTTATCGTATCTGCACTACACGGTACAAGCTCACCATCAAAAAAGTATTTTTAATTTTTAACAAACATAAGGTATATTAATTGCAATACATTAATTAGTTTGGTAGCGAAAAGTTTTTCGTAAGACAATGAACATTGTTAAAACTATTGTAACTATTATCTATGTTCTGTCACTTCATTTTATTCGTAAGAATACTGCTCTAGAATGTTAAGAAAATATCTCTTTCAGGGATTTCAAGGCAAAACAGGTCCTCCCGGCCCTGCCGGTGTTGTTGGAGGCCAGGTAAGATGTGTAAATTATGTTTTGTATTACTGTTATCTTTTCTATCGTACACTTACATATAATTTTTTTAATTTTAATCTTTGAACTTTCACATTTCAAATTGTTTGAGGTATGAAGCTTAATCCTCATACCATACTTGTCATGTATTGACAGCTTTTCCCAAAGCATTTCTTTAAAATTTGGTTTACCAATGCAATTAATTTATATTAAAATAATGCTAATTCGATTATTTATATTTAATAATGTTGCTCAAAGTATGTTGCTTTTTCTTTGCAATCCACTTTTATTGTTTATGATCAAGAGCATAAAATAAGCTTTTTTAATATCAGGGTCCAACTGGTGAAAATGGAGCAGCAGGCGACCGTGGTCACCCAGGTCCCCCAGGTCCTATTGGAGAACCTGGTGTACCAGGGCCATCTGGTGATGAAGGAGCTAAGGTAACGTTAACCAAGTTTCCATTGAAATAATTTTTCGAGACATAAAGTATTTTTGTTATACTGGAAAATATTACATCCAGAATCCTAACTTGTATTGAACGCTTTGCTATTAAGAATTACCCTGATTTTTCTTTGAGAGTGTAATGCAGTGGTATGTCACACCATAAATGTAAGCGATGTACTACAGGACTTGAGAATTATAGAGATTGTTTTCACGCCACTCAAAGAGTAGAAATCGTTGTAACCACACACACTACTATTACTTATAAATATTATGACGTGCTAGGTAAACGGCTTCACATAAGTTGCATAGGAAGAACAGCAGGGAAAACTAAGTTTCATTTTTGTATTGAGGTAAATCAAAAACTCGATAGCTTGTGAAAGGAGGGTATGAGGTATCAAAGTTAGACCAAGCTTTATTAGTTATTGCATGCAAATGCAATTTATCAAATTTTGTTTTTACAATAGCGTGGCTTTGGATGACACTAAGACCATTATGAGTATAAGGTGCTATCATTATCAAGTCAGTGTCATACATAATCATCAATGTCAGTATAAGACTCTGATCTGTCGCATGCAACAGAAGCTTCGTCAGTGTCCTCGCTTTGTCGTTGGCCTGATATAATAGTAAGTGTGTTTTTTTTTAATAAATCTTGTTGTTGTAGGGAGACCGAGGACCCAGGGGATCCGTAGGCAAAATCGGTCCTCCTGGAACTCAAGGTTTTCCGGGGAATAGAGGAATGCAAGGACCAGTGGTAATTTTTTTTCTTAAAACTTAAAATTGAGAAAAAATACTTTTCATAATTTTCGAATTATCTAAAAGTAACATTCTAGAACAATAACTGAGCATTCCCGAAATTGGTTTAACAGAATACACTGTCTCTTCAAAATTTAAGTTAACATAAGTGAGTTTATTCTTTATGAATTATATCAACTTGATTGTTTCATATTTCATTATTATATTTAATTCATTTTTACTAATTTGTGCTGTAAGCTTGTGCTTTTATTTCACTGATATTTTCTCCAGGGAGCTCCTGGCTTGAAAGGAAACGAGGGACCTCCAGGCCCTCCAGGACCTGCCGTAAGTACTGTTGTTGGAAGCTTAATTATTAGCTATGTTTGATACAATTTATTGAAATAGAAATATCAACTTAGTTTTCAACTAATCTAGCTTAAATATTGTTGGCTTGTTTACTTCAAATTCAGTGAAGGAAATGAAAAGCAAAGTGTGGTAGTTGGTAGGTCTTGCCCTTGGCCACATAGTTTGAAAAGAAAGTTAAAGATAGTTCTATATTTAATCGAGAACCACATCTTGTTTTTGCAATACACATAGTAGTTCAAAGAAACTCATACCCAAAACAAATTACATTTCAAATTATATTATTTTAGGGCCTTACTGGACAGAGAGGACCTCCTGGACCATCTGGAACGATAGGACCTCAGGTATGTATATAAAAACGTTCTAGTGAAATCAAAACTAAATGCAGTAAAATCATCATCAGCACAAACTTTGTGGCATTTAATATTGGCAGCGTGGACGAGAAGGCTAAATTGTTGCACTACGACAACTCTGATCGCATGATCATGGTTCAGCTTGCAACTTAGTCACGTTGCAGTGTCTTGAGCTAGAAGCTTGACAAGAACCATTTCTTCTTGGTGGTTTTGAACAAGCTGCACATCATCTGGAAAGAATTCTGAAAACAACTGGACAATTTTTGAACGCCCTCAACTTCTAACAAGGTATGGATTTATCCAAAAAATCTCGCCCAACCACTTTCTGGTCACGGAAGGTTGAAGATGCATCAATCAGCCACGTAATCATTATCATGTTGCACCTAAACTTCATCTATTGTTTTGTCCTTAATGTAAGCAGCAAGTGTTTAGTTTACTATGTGGAAAAAGTTGTTTCATTCTCTGCATTTCTTCAGATAAGCAATCACGTAAAGCATCTCTTAAAAGATAAATCAAAAATTTCAAGTTCTTAAACTGCAAAATATAATTATTTAGGGTCGTCCTGGGCCGATCGGACCCCCTGGCCCTCCTGGAGAAAAAGGCAATCCTGTAAGTAGAGTCGCTTACACCAGTGGTCGGCAACCACCAGTCCATGGACCGGTACCGCTCGGTGGAGAGTTCGTTACCGGTCCGTATTCTTGTCCAGGTTAAATACTTTGGAACATATTAGTAACGTTAAACGCAATTGCGTTTGGAGATTTTATGAAAAAAAGATTTGATTATACACGAGGTTTAACATCTTGTGATGTAATAATTTCAGGTTACAGGAAGTAGTACAATACTTTTTTGAAATAATTCCAGTTTACAGAAAGTAGTACATTGCTAAAGATTTGTGTTTATTTTTGAAAGCCGGTTCGCGAAAAATATTTGTTTTTATTTAACCGGTCTGCAGTATAAAAAAGGTTGCCGACCCCTGGCTTACACAATCGCACCGTGCTTACTGGTTTGTGCAGTGTGCACGTTAATGAGTAAATGAGAAAGAAGATGTGGAATTGTGGATGTGTGTGTTTGTATTGTGCACTGGTGCGTGTAATGTAGTAGTATGCTATTTTATCTACAGTATCTCGTTCTTTTAAGTACCCATTTCATTTTCTATTTTCACGAAAAGAAATTTTTTCATTTTATCCTACACAAATTGGATAAATTATTATCTTTTTTACATTATGAGAAAAAAATTTGTAGCAGGAGGAAGTTCACCAGTATGGATATTCATAATTATATCTTCGTACGTTCTAAAAATAGTGATATTCGGATTATTTACTTCAAAATTATAAACAAAAGCAAACGCTTAGAAGTGCCCTGCACAGTAGGATGATATGCGAAGAAATTGATATTAATTGTGTTTATAGATACTACAGCTATCAGTTCTTTGTGTTTGTGTAGCAAGCTTGTTTTAATGTTTATGAATTGTATCACAGCCATTAAGTCTTGTGAAAAATACACCTTTAAAAACAATGCTTCTTTTCTGAAGGAAAATATTGTTTAACAATTTTCTTGTATTGTAAATGACGAAGATACTAAAGAATGTTTTGTAAAGATTGTTTTCTTCCGAGCGTAATAATATACTATACTTTGTATAGTCAAACCGAATTGAGTGTAAAAGATTGTTTAATTTTAATTTTTTATGTGCCTAAATGCAGGGTGATCCCGGAGTCCAAGGACCGGTAGGACGTGATGGCCTTCAAGGACCACCTGGTCTACCAGGTCCTACTGGCAGTGCTGGAGCTCGTGGAGAAGATGGAGACAAGGTGATAGGTTTTTAGTTTATTTCTTGCGCAGTTCAACAAATCCAACGAAACATTAAGATCTTAATTTTCAAACTGAAATTTTGAGATAGAGTAACGCAAGGCAAGCATACTAGCTCCACGTTCAAAAATAGGGCATTTCTTTGATTTATGTTTAGTTTTGATCGCTGCTGCGATTATGTGAAAATTTAAGGAAACAAATTAGATACCTATGATACTATTGCGGGATCTTCGCAGGAAACGATTTATTAGAATTAGAATTTTATAGGATTCTGTTTGTGTTATATAAAGATAATATGTACAATAAATTACATACTAACCCTATTATTGGTCAAGCAATCTCTTGATGAAGGTTATTGTTGGTCAGGCATATCTAGACAACCAGGAAGTGCGAAGGCTTCTTTCACGCTTGATATTAGAAGGGCTAATAATGGGATTATAATTTAGCTGCTTTTGTGGAATAAACGGATTATCACCAATAATTGCCATTAACCCGTCTTTTGCACAAAAGCATCTAAATTATAATCACGTTATTAGCCCTTCTAATGCCAAACCTGAAAGAAGCCTTCGCATTCCCTGGTTGTCTAGGTCTCCCTGTTATTGGTTGAACAGTTTCTTGATAAAGGTTATTATTGATAAGCATATTTCTTTCTAATTATGGTAAAAAAGTCTAAGTGAATTCCTCCTTGGTATATTAAGATGGAGATAGTTTCTCCTATATGCAATTATGCATGTATAGAGAGTTGGCTTGTTTCAGGGAGAACAAGGACTACGTGGATCAACAGGGCAGAAAGGAGCGAAAGGAGATCAAGGTCCACCTGGTAACCAAGGTGAACAAGGACCTGTTGGGCAGCCTGGACCAGCTGTAAGTTATTTTTAATTTTTTTTATCTTATAATTGAAACTGATTGTTTAAGGTGATAGCTCAAAAATTATGTACAACATCTATAAATCTTTTTATACCCCATTTTTTCTTGAGAATCGGGGTGGCGACATCAAAGATTGAGCCACCACATTTTACGTCTTAATTTTGCAGCCTGGATTGCGACGAGTCAAAAATGTGTATATGTATATTGAGATGACTTTGACAAAATTTTTGTTAATCGAAAAGTTTATTATGTGTTTTTTTAGCATGTACTGTCGATCGACGATTATCCGTTTGTGGCAGTCCATAATAGTAGCAATGACATTAAGCTAATGTTTTTAGCTTAAAATTCATTCTTATTTTGAAATACCAGTAATGAAATAGGATATATTTTGTACTTAAAGTAATTCTACGTTAAAGAAGAATTTATATTTATTCTAGGGAAGTGATGGAGAACCCGGTCCTAGAGGTCAACAAGGTCTTTATGGAGAAAAGGGTGATGAAGGATCTAGAGGATTCCAAGGTCCCCCTGGTCCTAGAGGCTTGCAGGTTTGTTTTCTATCAGTCGAAGTCAGTTCATTTTTGCTGATATTTCTTTGTGCTGTATATTCGCGAATCAGTAATCGTAGTATTTAACTGCGAAGTTCAAACAGCAGTTTAATTTTAGTCTAGTTTATTATTGTTCATTGTAGTTCAGTTGTTCAATTGCAGTCAAGCACTTACTTATATATAACCAGGTACTTACTTAGATAACAGAAAGCTAGAGTGCTGCATAAAAGTTGGGATTAATGGTGGCTAGAAAACAAAAAATCAACCGAGCATGTACTATTCACGAACTTTAAGTTACGAACGTAGATGTAAATTATGTGAATTGCATATAGCACTTAACTCTATTTTACTCGAGGGCTAGGGGGAAAAATGCTCCCTTTCTCGTTTTATTTTTTTGATAAATCTCTTCAGAAACAAGCTTTTTTCATCAAACAAACTTTACTTTGAGTAAAATTCATTCACAAATCACTCCTGAAAATTTAAAGTTGCTGGAATGGAAAAATGTTTTTCAATTTTGAGGTTTGTCGAAACCACTTCACCAAAATTTGGCCATTTTTTGGCCCATATTTAACTTAAATGACTTTGCGAGACGTTTATGACGTAATCACTTTGACTTACACGTTTCAATGAGTCAGATTCAAAAAACTGATCGATGGAAAAAACTTTCAAATTTGGCCGTGACATCACTACAATGACGTCATCAGCTTAAAACTAAATTTTCCAAAACGTTTTGGTGAACAGCAACGGGCATTCCAAATTTGGTGTCCCCATGACCTACGGTTTAGAAGTTAGGTAGGGGGTATTTTTGCCCCCTCCTCGTGTAAAATGCTTTAGTCAAATAGATTTTGTAAAATAGCATTAAATTTGCTGAAACTTGTATTCCTAAACTTTAGTTGTGGATTGAACTTAAAGTACATACACAAATTTTTCTGTCTAAATTTCCGTATATTTAACTAGTTTTTGTTTTTCAGGGAATGCCTGGAGTATCAGGAAAGAAAGGAGACACTGGTGATCCTGGACCTCAGGTATGTCGTTGCAACTTAGAAAATATAAAGCTGAGCACAAAACAAGAGTAATTAATACAAGCAACATAATACCAAAAACTACAAGATTCGCCGATGTCGAAAAAAAAAGGGTGCATCAGCATTTATATTTTATCTAAACAAAAAAATACTGAACCACAACTTTTCGATAGTCTCAACTTTTTGATAATCTATCAAAATGATGCAAAACTGGAAAAAAATTATCAATTATGATGCAAACTACTGGTTAAAATATAAAACTAAGTGCATTTAATTGGTCGTTTAGTTTCTTCGTGAAACAACGCCGTATGAAACTACAGTAGTAGAAACAATGACCGTATTGATTTTCTGAAACGCCACCCCACAAAAAACAATTACTAACGCTGGGTTTTCAATTTATTCTGTGTTGGCTACTTGCTGTATGTTGCGTTATCTTTCAAAGAAAGATGAACAAAATAAACAACTTGCCATTTGTTGAAGCCTATTTTATGACTTAAACTTCATTTTCTAGAGTGTAATAAATGTTTTTGTAGGGACCACCGGGACCAATTGGACAGCGAGGACCACAAGGCCAACAAGGCGCTGATGTAAGTGATGATTCTGCTTTGTTGATTTTTACAGTAAACAAATAACAGCGCTGCCTGTTTCGGTTCGTATCTTTTTAAGAACTGAATTTTTTTCACGAATATCTGTTACTTGAACCAAACTATAACACGATGGACTCACTATAAAGTGAAACAACATTCCACCATAACTGATATAGCTTTATGAAAAGCCGATCTTGTTCTAGATTAAAGCAATATTTTATAATAAAAACGACTGGTTTAGAAAAAAAGAAATGAAAATACATCTTACAAACGTTGATTTATTTAATTTCAGGGTCCAATGGGACCTACTGGAGGCGTTGGTCAACCTGGGGATGTTGGAGACAAAGTGAGTCAATATCATGTTTTTCTTACGCTAGTTTATATTCTATTAATGAACTTTAAGCTCCAAACCTCGTATTGATTTTTGTACTCGTTAAAATTCAAAACGTAAGTTGAATTTTCCTGTTAAAAGCAACCTGTATTTTTTTTAATGTTAAAAGCTTTTAAGTGTTTAAAAATTTTGTAATTTTATTTTAAAAATGATCAGTCTACTTTTCAGCTACGCGAAATGCATTCAGAGGAGAATTGCACAATTTGCAGTAAAGAGGATTGCAATCTAAATTGTAGCGGCAGGCTTTGATCTTATTGAAGCAGTTGTAGTCACACTTAACTGTTGCGAAAAGACCAAAACCTGTTGTAGATTTTACAGTGATATAATTTTGTAAGATAATAATTTTTGATGAATAGTATCATCAGTTAAATGTAAATTTCGTCTGAATACGGAGCAATAATATTGTGTCCTTTTAAAGTTTTTTTAGACCAAATTTTATCAATCTTAACTCAGACAAACTTAAAAAGAATTAGCGATATACTGTAGTTTAAGCTCCAAAAATTAATTATCTACTAAGTGACAGACTCTATTGACTGACTGACAACCTGGCAACTAAATTTCTTGTTTAGGGAGAGCCTGGCTCTCCAGGAGCACCCGGGTCTGTTGGTGACACTGGACAGCAGGTAAAGCTCTAGCTCTAGTAATTTTCAGCCACGCTAAGTAAATGTCTTGAAAACTTTGTTTTCATTAGTGTGTATTGCAATGTGTTTTTTGAAGGTCTTTTTGTTCTCTGTTTAGTGAAGTATTTTTCGCAAACTCTTATTGAATCACATATACTTTGATGGTTGACTAAAAGAACACATGTAATAAATTATGCGTTGTTCTATAATATTACCAAATAAATGAATAAATAAACTAAAACCTTGGTATCAACCGAAACTATCGTAGCACAAGGGTTTTGGGCTTTGATCTTTAAATTCTTTGACGATCTACCGGTACTCAATAAAATTCATTAACTTTTACAAACATTTTTTTTGCAAACAGGGACCGAAAGGTGATAGAGGAGAGAAGGGTGAACCTGGACCAGCTGGGGCGCAGGGGCCACCTGGAATGCGAGGACCCCGCGGTGACGATGGAGAGAAAGGAAACCCAGTAAGAATTCAGTGTTTCCAATTCAAAATCAAGCGTTTTTGTTCGTTTTTTAAAGTTGTGTTCTTTTTAAGGGACCCATTGGATTCCCTGGAGACCCTGGAGTAGCTGGAGTACCTGGACCTCCCGTGAGTAAAATCAATATAATTACCCAGTTTACTCAGTAAATTCAACATCTATTGCTACAGCGGTAAACCCAAGCTCGATTCCAAATCAGTTCAAATGAGAGACTTACACGTCAGTATTAACGGCTTTTCTTTTGAAATCCAATCGCGAATTCTTAGTAAGTGTTAGCTAGGGAACAACGTGGTTTGAAGTTGATCAAGACCACACAGACTCTTTGTTGTTTTCTGAACAAGAAACCTTCCCAAAAAAGGTAAATGCCACAATTGCAATAGCACTTAAAGTACTTCTGTAATCTTAGCACAAACATTTGTAGCTATCTCCTGTAATTGAAGTGGTTTGATTGCGGTTATTTTCAATGCCTCATTAAAATGACAACGTAGCATTGCTATAATGTCGTTAGCTTTAAACCTTTAAAATATCTTTTACTTACAGGGAAATGACGGACCTCCAGGGGATGTGGGAGACACTGGTGCCTCCGGAGATGCGGTAAGTAATGTAATGTAATAAATAACTAAAAGTCAGTGAAAACTTTTACCAAAACTACTGTTTACAAAGTTTTCAATATAATCCTATTTGTCTACATCAAAAACTGACCAAAACTACAATACCCTATTCTACAAGCAATTACAAAACTACAAAAAGGATTTATGATTCAAATTCAGGTCTTCATTTCTTTTAGGGGCCTCCTGGAGCAGTTGGAGATTCAGGACCTCCTGGAGGACCAGGAAAGAGAGTAAGTAGTTGTTTATATTTTAACAACTTTTTGAAAAAATTCGCTGTTGCTACAGTACGTAACTATTTCAAACAAAGAAGTTCAAACAAAAACTCATATCAAGTTGAATCTGTTGATCAAACTCGGAGATTTGTATCAATATTGTCTTTCTTTTTTTTTTACAAGTACCAGTACTTTTTTCAAATGCGCAACCATATTGTTTTATCATCTGACATGCAAAAATCTTTCAACATCGAGCCGTTACTTTTCCAAATTGAAAGATCTCAACTTAGATGGTTTGGCCATTTAAGAAGAATGCCTCAAGAAAGACTCCCCAAACAAGCTTTACTTGCCAAAACAAATGGGAGAAGACCAGTACGACGACCTGGAACTAGATGGACCAATTACATTGAGGATCTTGGATGGAATTGCTTGAGACTTCACCCAAGTAAAATGATGGATGTGATGGAAGACAGTGAATTGTGGCGGCTTAATCTCGAGCTGCTGCCCCCGCAACCCTCATGGAAAAGCGGGCAACGAAGAAACAAGAAGATTTTTGTCTTACAATTATTGGTTTGAAAACACACAAAAACGTCTCTATTAAGCTTTTTCCATGTTTTTAGCCGCAGTCTTTTTCCATAACTACATTACAGTATATTAACGAGAATTAACGATGGAAAATTTAGCTGCTAAGCAATTTGTTAATATTAAGTACCTGCAGATTGAAATACGCCGATTTTCAAACTATGTCATAGATGGGAATAAAACCAACTAAAGTGCTGACAACTGATATTTTTTTGTTAGGGACCTGCTGGACCAGCCGGGCCTGAAGGCAGACAAGGTGAAAAAGGAACAAAGGTGAAGCTTTTAATGTTATAAATGTTTAATTTTAAATTGAAATGCAATACAGTACAAAAGAAGTAGTTTTAAGGAACTTGTTTAAACCGAACTAACATTTTGGTTCATGCAAGAGGAATTCTCATTTTTAGATAATGTATTGCTTTAATACCTTTTGCTTTTGCAAAGAAATTTAATCTCTGAGTATTTAAAAATGGTGGATTTATTGAACCTTCAAAATAGCCTCTCCCATCAAAACCAAAAGAAAAAATCAAAATTAGCCGTAGCTATACTAGCAAACTCACATTTTCGACTAATGGGTTTTGGAAAATTGTTTTAATATTTATTAAAATGCTTTGTGGATTTTCAGTTTTAATTATTGTAATTCAAGATCATCAATTTGAAAAAAAAAAGTTTTTGCTCTGATAAATGATTGCTAGATTTTATTCATCAAATTATCGCCCATGCTACGCTGCAGAGTACTGTAATATTGTTCAATTGATATTGAACAAATTTAAACAAAGCCGACGTTTTTTTGAGGAACACGATCTTTTAGAGCAAGATCTGTATTGTATGAACAGCATACTAGGGCTGCTTTTATTGCGGTCATGCATACAGACTACATAACAAAATATTGATTCAGGGTGAAGAAGGTCTAGTTGGCCCCCCTGGCGACCCCGGACCTCCTGGAGCTCAGGTACGTACAGTTAGTTGTGAATGATCTGTTGGATATTTTCTAAATTATTGTTGAAAACTAAGTTACAATAGTTATTCGAAGATAACGTTAGTCATTAAGAATATTAGGAAGGAAACGCCGTGGAAGAAAAACTATTATATGTTTCTAATAAATCAGAGATAAAACACGCTGTTTGGGCATTTAAAATAATTTAGTTATCTAGTTTATATTAATAGTCTAAATCCTGGAACAAGGTATCATGAGAACTTACCTGAAGCCACAAGAAATCTAATTTTAGATCTCTATTCGTTTGTATTTCAAAGTTACATTCGTTACGGCTTATTTATTAACAATTTGGTTTAATTTATTATAAAATTAATGAATTGTTTAGGGAAATCCTGGAAACCCTGGCGTTGAAGGAAACCAAGGTCTACCAGGAACGGTGGTAAGTATTATCTGACTTTCATTCTAAAATATTTTACTGCTTTTTGTTGGTTTGTTTCTATCAACCAACGTATTTTTTTTGAAAGAGAGAAGGATTTGTGGAATATCAAAGGATAAGTTTTTACCTCTTAGAAACTTTAAATATTCTCAAAAATTTCAACTTATGGAACAGAATTCTTTTCCAATGAATTAGTTTTTGCTTTCAATTAGAAACAAACACCAAAAGAAAAATATTGCAAATGACCTAAGCAAAATCATGCTTTGTATTAGAGCGACTACAGTGCCCTCTAAAGTAAAAGCTTTTTGAATTATTTAGCATTTAACTAGTAGAAACAGATTGCATTTTCAATTTCATCTACAGAGTATTTTACCCTGAATATTAGACGGTTCTTAGTTGTTTAAGTCAAACGTAACAACTAAATTAATTTTTATCTTTAGACTACAATAATTATCATCAGATATAGCCTAAATGTTAACTGATAATAATAAGGAGAATAACTGTGTTTCGATCTACCTTTTTATGTTTTTGCTTACGTCATTGTTTAGGGAGAACCCGGTTTACCTGGACCTCCCGGTGCTGACGGACCTGTTGGACCTATGGTGAGGAAGACTTTTATAAATTTTGAATGATGTCTCAACTATACGGTAATATTGGTTACTCCTATCAGGGCGATTTGGCGGCATCTCGACTTTTTAGCCGTTCAGACTAAGTAAAAATAATGTTAAAGACAAAATGATTTAAAATCGTGCGCGGTTAAGTATAGAAGTGAGCCTTACAGTGTAACAGTTTGATTGATGAATGAACTTGAGCTTAAATTACAGTCAATGTTTCAGTAATATAATTTTTATTGTATTATTGAGATATTTAACTTTCAATGTTTTCAGTTTATGTTTGTTGCAGTCAAACCAAAACTTGTCACATAATAAGGCACTCTTAAAATGAGATCACTGAGAACCTAAATAGACTTGAATGCTGATTTAGTAATGTTTGTAATGGCACTTTTTCAAAGGTTTGACTGAGCATTAGGGTTGTTCAAAAAAACTTTTTTTTCAAATTTAACCCATCACCCCCGAAAATTGTTAGGTTGGTGATAGAAACCCCTCATACCAAATTTCAGCTCATTCGGTTCACGGGGACAGGAGGGCATGCAATTTGAAATTTTGATTTTTCGTCGAAAAATATGGATTTTTGCCCACTTTAGCATTAATTTTTGCAGTCAAAATACGTGGTATCTAAGCGTTTTTTGATTTAATATTGCTCAAATTACATATCAGACCTCTAAACCAGTTTCTAGTGTTTGTTTTGTAACTTTATCTTCAAAAAAATTTCCTGTTTTTTGCTATTTTGACTAAAATATCTTAAGGTGCTTACTACTTTCTAGCACCAATGCTGCCTTACAAACCACTGCATAAAATGAGAAAAAAACTGATTTTTACCAAGAAACCCATTTAGCATCCCTCTTCAAGTCCAAGCGATGACATACACCAAGTTATTGAAATGGTGTTTGGCAAGTTCAACCCGTAAGAAATATGATTTATCATTGCAATCATAATTGCTTTAATGCGAGTCAACCACCAGCAGTTGATGAAGTTTCAAACATTATTTTCTCGCGGTCCAGCATTTCTGTGTAGGTTGTTCTAATTCTTACCAAGAACAACTTCATGAATGTCCCATTTTTTGATTTTTCGAGATCAATGCGTAATGTTACAAAGTTTCATGTATCGACTGACTGTTCTTCAGGTAATGATGCTTAAATTCTAATCTGGGTAGTTCCCGCCAATAGAGCTGGCCAGATACAATTCGTCTATGCTTTTGATAAATCGACAAACCATCACGTATGCACGATACGTGTTGTTTTGGTTTAGGGCATTCATCGTCCTCTACCAATCAAGCTTGAGGCGAGCTCAATAGCAGTAGTAGATAGACCCGTTCATATGCAGGGTTGGCCATAAGTCGCACACCAAAAAATCACATGGAGTGTGATGTGAAACAAAGAAAATCTATAAAAGAACATGTCTTTTGTCCACCTTCTTAGGGTGTAGAATACATGTTTTTTTCTAGTGCAGTGAAGCATTGTATGTATGTATCAGTTAAATTAGCTAGTTAATCAAAACTGTTTTAAATGTTTTGGTGTATAGTTATAGCCTACCCTGTATTGAGCACATCATAGATAAAAGCATTAAAAACCCTACTGTTTCACTTCTATAACTTGGCGAGATTTTCAGAGGTTAACTCCTGAAACGATTACAGCTTAGGGTGAAACAGACTGAAAGGTTTCCAATGTTTTGTCTGTGGTATACAAAATATATGTTTTTGCAACCCGTTTAATCAGTCCATTAACCAACCTCTCGTGGTCTTCTTGTTCAAACAGTGTAGGACAACAGAGTGGTAGCAGTGCTTCTCAAATGTGTGGCTATCAACAATATTATACAGAACAACCTTGAGTAAAATTTTGCCCAACAGTTTATAGTGTTTTGGTTGCTAACATTCAAGTCACAAATATTGGTAAATGTTCTGATGGCTTCAGAGGCTGCTTTTTGGATGCACAATACAATCACACTAATAATATTATGTTCAGCCACAAATGTTGCATTTGCGTTTTCAAAATGGGTACCCGACAAGGTCGTAGAATTGTTTCAAGATTGTGCAAGTGTAGTTAGAGTTACCATGTAATCAAAAAACAGTTCCTTTTTTTGTGGAAAAACACTATTACCACTCATTTATAAAGCGTCAGTTAGAACCAGAACAAAATAAGAGGTTGGTTTTCAAGCTGATTTTGCTATTATATTGCGAAACCAGTAACACTAAAACAACGCAAAAACTAGTGTTTCCTGAATTTTTGCTAAACCAAATTACTGTATATAATTGGTTAGTTTTGTAGACAATTTAGCGTTTGGTCATGAGACTTTGTAACATTTCGCAATGAATCTTTCCAACTTTCAACTTAGTAAAATTTTACTGCGCGTTGAAAAACCAAAAAATCAAAAAATGGGACATTCATGAAGTTGTTCTTGGTAAGAATTAGAACAACCTACACAGAAATGCTGGACCGCGAGAAAATAATGTTTGAAACTTCATCAACTGCTGGTGGTTGACTCGCATTAAAGCAATTATGATTGCAATGATAAATCATATTTCTTACGGGTTGAACTTGCCAAACACCATTTCAATAACTTGGTGTATGTCATCGCTTGGACTTGAAGAGGGATGCTAAATGGGTTTCTTGGTAAAAATCAGTTTTTTTCTCATTTTATGCAGTGGTTTGTAAGGCAGCATTGGTGCTAGAAAGTAGTAAGCACCTTAAGATATTTTAGTCAAAATAGCAAAAAACAGGAAATTTTTTTGAAGATAAAGTTACAAAACAAACACTAGAAACTGGTTTAGAGGTCTGATATGTAATTTGAGCAATATTAAATCAAAAAACGCTTAGATACCACGTATTTTGACTGCAAAAATTAATGCTAAAGTGGGCAAAAATCCATATTTTTCGACGAAAAATCAAAATTTCAAATTGCATGCCCTCCTGTCCCCGTGAACCGAATGAGCTGAAATTTGGTATGAGGGGTTTCTATCACCAACCTAACAATTTTCGGGGGTGATGGGTTAAATTTGAAAAAAAACAAGTTTTTTTTGAACAACCCTACTGAGCATTTTTGGCGAAAATGAGTTATCCACTCCAATGGTTGATTGTTTCGCAATGGAAAAAAGCAATGTAAAGCTTATATCGTGTTTGTAGGCAGGTGGCACGTGGATAAAAACTTTACAAGGCCCCGGTCCCTTCCTTGTTTACTGGCCAATGCAATTTGTTTAGAAGAGATGCGATTGCAATTAATGTTGGCAGATTGAAAGTGAACGTACAATTCATTACTAAACTCTAATACCTTGTTGTTATTTTTTAGGGACTTCAAGGCATTAAAGGTGAAAAGGGAGAACCAGGACCTAGCGGAGAAAAAGTAAGTTGACAGTGTATGATGTGGTGGTTCCATTTGTTTGTTTTAAGCATGCATTGTGTACAGGCAATTATCTTTGTTTGTATTGTGCTGTATTTGCGTGCAATAAAGAATACAGAGAAAACCATAAAATTAGATATTTCACCCAGGACTTTTGTTAAGCCGAAAGATGGCTTATGGTCAGATTACGGGATACTTTTTAGAATTAGCAGCAGTTGATTAGTTGAAGCGGAAGTGACTAAAGATTTATTTACTGTACATGTATTTTAAACCATTATGCCCCAAGTATAGTTTTTGTGTCAATGTAGCACTTACAGTAAGATACCAACCTGAACAGCAAGTGCTGCAATTATGAAAGGTAGTATTTCAAAATAGAACTGCATTTAACTGAAGCCAGTGAACTGATTAGGGCTAAACTAAAGTAATATTAATACTTTTTCGTTGCAAAATGAAGTCCTTTTTTCGTCTTTTTACGACAACCCTGATCGCATGATGTTGGTTTAACCCCCACCCCGATCACGTTGTTTCGTCGTTGGAAAAGACGCTTTACGGTAATTATCTTTGCATGGTGGCTTCGAACAAGCAGCAAATTCAGTGGACAAGAATTCAAAGAAATTCAGAGGAACATTGGATCACTGGAAACTCCTAAGCAGTAAGCAGGTGCTGATTCCTCCAATCACGAAGTAGTCAATGCAACGAAAAGTGTGCGGATTGTTCAGTGGTTAGCGTCGGACGCTGTACAGTGACAGGAGGATAGATATGCGCTAGAACAACACATTTTGAAAGCTTTCACAAGTAATTTAAATTTTATACGAACATTGCACACGCCTCAATTCTTTGCAGGGTCACCCGGGATTAATCGGCTTAATTGGGCCACCTGGTGATATTGGTGAGAAAGGAGAAAGGGGAGATCCTGGCCGTGACGGACCACAAGGCCCGAAGGGCGAGGAAGGTCGAACGGGACAGGACGGTCCAATTGGACCACAAGGAAATCCAGGTTTGCCAGTAAGTTAACATTTATTTTTATCTAGAACTCATAACTCTGTATTGACTGAGAGAATGCTGTACCGGTACATTATTTTGGCGAAGTATAAGTGAAATTTGGCAACACTGACAGTCTTACGATGCTCTCGTATTCCTCATCAAGAAAACTTTTGCTTAAATTCTAAATGCTGAAATGCAAATTGAACAGACTGAGCTTTGGAACGAGTCTTGAGCTAAAACCGCAATCGCATTTATTCTGTGAGTACTGTGCAGCGTGCAGTCGGCACTGGGAGTTGATAGGAGTAGCTGTTGGCTATGTTTTGTATTTCAAAATGTTTTAAAATCAAACAATCTCCATTTGAGTAGTTGGTATATTTTATCTTCTGATTAGATATCGTTGGTGGCGCAATCATGCTTACACATTGGACACTTGCATAATTCTCAACTGCACAGAACACACATTTCTTGATCAAGTCATGTGTAATAATTGATTGCACAAAGGCGTGTTAAATTTTTTAATTTCAGTAACTTTCTTAGCTTATCAATTTTCGTTATCAGATAGTCATAATAGTTGCAATCATTCTACTTAAGACTTTGTTAATTTATGCGATGCTAATTTAAGTTAAAGTAAGGAATTTTTGTTGTTGACCGAAAACCTTCTAAATTGCAGGGTCCATTGGGAAGCAAAGGAAATAAAGGAGCCATTGTGAGTTTTGAATGTCAATTTCATTATCATGTCATTGCCGTAGCTTTTGTTTTCAAGTTTTTAATTCCACGGCAGCCTCATAGTTGACTTCAATAGTTAATGAACTTAAAAAGATCGAAGCTTTCAGACAGTTTGTTAAATAGATTTCTGATAAATTCTTCTGACATTTCTTTTTTAGATTTTAGTACCAATTTTTAATTAAAACAATCCTTGCAAAAATGGATACAAACAATGGATTGTTATTGTTCCTTCTATAATTGATATTACGTCAAGAAACTCTTGAAAGCCTTTCATATTTACAGTAGGACTAGAATGGAATAATTTGCAATACGTTTTGAAAATGCATAAATCAGAAGAATCTTGGGGCATGAAATTTTGCCCTTATATTTTTCATAAGCTTAATTTAGTAGGTTTAGACTTTCTTGTAAGGGATTTGGATAAAATATTAAATGTTATGAAGTTGTCTTGCGCTCGGAGTTGGAACATACAGCAGATGAAAACAGAGCAGTGTATACGTTACAGGGTCCATCTGGTCCTAAAGGAGACGTTGGTATACCAGGGCCTCCCGGTCCTCCTGGTCCACCTGGGGATGTTGTTGGGATAGAGCCCGATGTAATACCAGAGGGCGCTAGAAGAAAAAGAGTAAGTTTGACCAATTAAAGTATAATTTTCAGATCATTTTTGGTTTTTGCTTATCGAAAGACAGCACTTTAGACGTATCACTACAAACGAGCTATTTTTGATTTTACGCTTAATGGAAATATTTGCAAGTATAGCTACCACTTAGTTTTGTTGTTTAGAAGCATACCCTTCGAAGAATGCTATTCACACGCAGTGGTTTTTGTAAAATAAATTTAGGTATAGTTTACTCAAATATAATTATTTAAATCCTTGTAATTGAAGAAGAAATTGTCTCATTAGGATTGGACGATTTCTCTCATCGTGGTCATTGAGATGAATATACTAATAAGACTTACTGAGAGTTTACAAGAATCCACACCTGCGTACCAGTTTTCGGTGATTTAATGTATCTTTGGATTTCATTAAGTTCTTGTTCACTGATTTTTCTGCTTGTTTGATTTCACCAATGATAATTAAGCACCGGTATTCAATATAAAGTGTCTTATTCAAGGACGCAGCAACGTGACCAGAGTGTAGTTGGTTGAACTAAAGTCATGCAATCTGGGTTGTCGTAAAAGACGTACGCCTATACCCTTCGGCCGCGCAGTCAACATTTGTGCATTTTTTTAATGACATTTCTACTTTCAGTCGACAAATCGAAGAGACAAACGTCAAGTTATGCTTGAAGCTGACGAAGAGGTAGGCATATTGCGTTTAATTTGAAATGTGATTTGAATTTGTTAAGAGTTTATTTGTTATAGTTAATGTGAGCATCACGTTTAGAAAATCATTTTTTAATTTTAATAGCAATCATGATCGTTTTTGCTCGTTGGTTGCTTTTGTTATTGGGTTTATGTTTAAAAGTTGGAGTTAGTTGCGATTGCGGTAAAGGTGTTGGGAGCTTTGCAATCTAAGTAACAATATGTGGTCGGAGGTGGTCAATGTAGCCGATAAGCCTACTGAAGTAAAAGTATTGCTACTTGTTCAAAATTCTTGTTTAAGTAAAAGTAGAAGTAGGACGAAGTATTTCCACGTAAGTAAAAGTACTCAAAATTAATTTTACTTCAAGCAATGAGAGGAGAAAGTAGTTTCGAGTTTAACGTTCTTTTTTATTCTTCGAGAGTTTGCTGTTGTGGTGTATTTTGGCTTGGAGTGAGTTTTGATTAAGGTTAGAGTTGGTACTAAGTTTAGGTTAGTAGTAATCCTATCTCTAAAACTAACCCTAACCATCTCTAACCTAAATTTAACCTACTTTGGTGTTCGGCCTGTGACGTTAGAAAAGATTGTAACCGGTGAAAAATATGCAAAAGAATTTTTTTCGTACGAACAAGTCTTCGAAGCAGAGTTGCCAGATATAAAACGAGAATAAAAAAATCTTTTTCGTCCAATTGTGGTAAAATCATCAATTAAGCTTGTTTGGGCGTCTACTTCTTTAATAAAAGTCATTTTTACTCTAGTTGCGTTACTCCAAGAAAATATAACTTGAAGTGAAGTAGAAGTAGCAGAAATAAAAAGTACTTAAGCTAGTAGCTCGTTACTGCAAAGACTATTTAAGGAGAACTGCTTCGTTATTGACCATCTCTGCGTGTGATTGGTTTGATTGCTAGAGAACTTACTGTATTTGAACAACCAAGAACAAATAATTTAAGCATAGCTCATACGTTATGTCTGAAATTAAAGATTACATATAGATATTAAGATAATGTTTAGTATGATAATCGAATTTTAGTTGTATAGTAAAAAGTCTACAAAGATAGGAGGTAGTTAATCCCATTTTTCAAGGAGTTTTTGACCAACGCATTTTACACGAAGGGAGGGGCAAAAATACCCTTCCTATCTACCTCCTTAACCAAAAGTCATGGAAACACCAAATTCGGCATGCCGGTTGGTGTTCACCAAAATTTTTTCGAAAATGGGTTTTGAGTTGATGACGTCATCATTGTGACATCACGGCAATACTTTTGAAAATTGACGCCATTTTTGCGAAGACGTCGTAGGGGGTTCAAATTTTGTACTTAAGTTTGCTTTTTGATACGGAATCATAAAATGCCTAAGCCAAGTTAGTTATGTCACAAAAACGTCTTATGACGTTATTTAAGTTAAATATTGGCAAAAACCTGCATGCTTAGATTTTGGAAAATGATTTCGGCAAACTTCAAAATGGAAAACTTCCTGTTATCTTAGCGACTTAAAACTTTCAGGAGTTATTTGTAAGTACATTTGACTCAAAGTCACGTCAATTTAATTAAGACATCTTTCTTCTGAAAGGAATTGTCACGAAAAAGTCAAGATGGGAGGCAAAAGTGTTCCCCTTCCACGTAAATAGGATTAAGGGAACCTCTACTGTTCGTTAAAGAGGAAGCTATAACAATCTAGGATAAATGTAGGAGAGTCTTTACGGTGAATATGGCTTGGAAGAGATCTTTGCTGCTTTGGATTCGTTGAAAGTCGAAATGCAAATGATGAAGGAGCCGATGGGACGAACCCAAGACAACCCAGGAAGATGCTGTTACGATATCTGGCTCTGTCACCCGGACTTCCCTAACGGTAAATAACTACTACAATGTACCGGTGTATAGAATTAGTTAATGACCTTTTGAAGTTTAAATTATTCTTGAAGTGAAATAGGCAGAACTACTGTAATTTAATAGTTCACAGAGATATAACGATTTACAATTTTACTTCATTTGGCAACATCTTAGTGCTGTTCCCACGTCTATAATGGGTAATCGTTTCAACTCCGAGTGACGCAGGTAAGGTGGAGCCCCCCCCATCACGGGCGCAATCTCGTGTTTCGAAGTCAATTGACTTCAGCATCCATTTGAAGAGCAGTCGACTCTGTCCAAAGAATTGCATAGTTTTGTGGTTTGTTTCAAGTAGTTATTATTTCCACTGTGGAAAATTTTATGGATAAAAGATTTGAAAGCGTTCTAAATCAGAACACTGTCAAGGTTTACACTGATGGTTCGAAACTAGATGGGAGAGTAGATGCGGGTTTCTATGCAGAATACCCAAACAACTCCCCAAAACGAGCATTTTTTCACTTTGGAATTTACAGCAATGTGTTCCAGGCAGAAGTCTTAGCTATTTCAGAAGTGGCAAAAAACCTGCTTTGGGAAAAATGCACAATCAAAATATTGTTGTGCTGGTTGATAGCCAAGCAGCTATTAAAGCACTCATAAAGTGCACTGTAACATCAATTACAGTGCTCAACTGCATTAAAAACCTAAATCAGTTAGGTAAACAAAACCACGTCAGTATTGCCTGGATTCCTGGACATGCAGGGGTACATAGTAACGAAGTGGCAGACTACGTATCTAGCTAAATCAGGATCTAAATCAAAAATACATGGTCCTGAACCTTTTATTACAGTCCTGTATGCCAGTTGTGTTAGCACGGCTAAGGACTGGTCCACAGATAGATGGAAATCTATGTGGAATAAACGGAAAGACTGCTTGAGGATGAAGGAGTCTGTAGGTTGGACGTATTCTCGACTAACAATACCTCTCCTTAACGTTAAGAGACCTCAGTTAAATAGAGCAGAGAAAGTTTTAACTGGGCACTGCGATCTACAACGGCACAAAAAAACTACCGGTCGTGCCGAGTCTTCTCTGTGTCCAAAATGTAGCCTAGAGGATGAAACACCAAATCATCATGTAGGCAATTGCAAGCTTTACCAAGGTATTCGTGTTAAATATTTTGGAATCATCTTAAACCACTGTTCACAATGTGGTAACGAAATCTAACATTAACAAACTGGCCACGTACTTAAAGCAAGCTGGAAGGCTTTTTGGGTTCGACCAGTTACCAAACAAAACAATAACATAGCAGCTACAGTTGCAATGGGCCCAAATGATGCCTACGCAATGTGTAGGTGGACTTTACCTAACGGTAGTAGATTTGCTTACACCGCTGCCCTTTAATAACACTGTGGAAAATTAAGATCGTTTAGGTTACAGAAGTTTTACTAACATGCGCTGGTTTGTAGAAGCTCATGATTTGTGATAGCAAAACGACTCTTTGACTTTTGCAAACAAGTAACGTTGAAAATTAGCTAAAAAAGAAAACAAAAAACAGAGCTATTGTTTGGGATAATTTTAGCGCGGTTGATTGGCTATAACAAGTCCCTAATATTATGATTGGTTCAGAAAGTAAAAGAAATGCATTACATCCAGTGATTTTTACATTTATTTGCTCATTATATTACAATGGGTAGATGGTTTTCAGTGATAAAGTTCAATTTTACTAAATTTTAAGCTGAATGATGAAAGCTGCTAGTTGTTGATAAAGAGGCTACAATCGATTCTTGCTCAAAGCACCATTACAATTTATGAGGATTGGCTTCCGAAAATAAACGTACTACAACCCTCTAGAACAATGGTTCCCAACCTTTTTCTAACCGTGGCCCATTTTGATTTTGAAAATTTTCCATGGCCCCACTCTCAAAGTGTTGCTCAAGAACTTGACCCAAATTTTCCGGCCAAATCAGTCTTGAATTAGATTGAAACGATTTTTCCCGCCGAATACAGGTGATCTCCAGAAAAAAAAAAAGCAAATACGACTTTTTCAAACCAAAATGCTCTGTGGCCCATTGCAAAATGCTCTGTGGCCTACCGGTTGGCCATGGCCCACAGGCTGAAAAGCACTGCTCTAGAAGGTGCCAACATCCAATCTTTGCTTAAAATTCAGCTTAAGAAAACTGTGATTGAATTAAGATCAGCAAAGCAAAAAGCGGATACTTGATGTAAATTTTTTTTTCTTTTTTAACTTTCTTGGCAGCTGTTTGTAAATTTTTACAAATTATTTTTTTCAGGCAATTACTGGATTGACCCCAACGGAGGTTCCTCTGGAGACGCGATCGAAGTTTTCTGCGACTTTGAGGCACAAGGAGTCACTTGCATTAACCCAACTGTTTCAGAAGTAAGCTGGTAATAGTTTAGTTAAAACAAAAAATCTTTTAACTCTAAATTTTGGTCACCTAAATTTATATAATTAGTTCTCTTTCTAAGCAAACGAAATCCTGTGATTTGCATTGAAGCGCGACTTGTGCAAAACAACTGGCTGTTAATAAATTTCGTTAAAAAGTTGTCCTCCTTTTTGGTGATAAAAATATGGTAACCCTACGTTAAACCAAAAATTATAAAAAAATTATTGTGTGTGATAGACAGGTGTGCAGGTGGCAACTTCACTCGAAGGCCAAAACGCCTATTAGCTTTTTCCTGGCGGAGGCAGTTTAACCAACAATTACGATTTGCATTCGAATATTTGCTGTAAAGTTAACTTGTAACAAATTTGTAATCTATCTCCAATAGCGTGTGTCAAAAATTTTTTTTTTTGATTTTTTTAAAGTCTCAGGTGTTTAAAGGGTGCCATTTGGAGTAAAACTATCTAAAAAAAATTCATTAAATTTTATTGATATTTTAAGGGTGCTCAACCCCCTCCCCCAATTTTGACGCACCTCCTCAAAATCAAAAAAATGCTATATCTCGTGAACCAGTTGAGCTAAAGACTTCATTCAACGACCACAAGAAGCAGAAATGATGGTTTCCTATTTATTTTTGATACATTTTGTTACCGCATCTAGTCACATTTTTGAGTCGAGGAGGCGCGTCAAAATTTGGGGGGGGGTGAGGGCCCATAAAATATCAATAAAATTTAATGAAATTTTTTTTGAGGTAGTTTTACTCCAAAAGGCACCCTTTAAACACCTGAGACTTTAAAAAAATCAAAAAAAATTTTTTGACACACGCTGTTGGAGATAGACTACAAATTTGTTACAAGTTAACTTTACAGCAAATATTCGAATGCAAATCGTAATTTTTTTCTCACTACTGTGAGGTAGCACTTCCTCGCCTATCTGCTATCCCATTAGGCTAGTGTTTCATCAACATCTGAATTCACACATAGCCTTAGCCTTCACACATAACCATCAACATCTGTCGTTCAGGTGTTACTTTCATTTGCTTTAGATTCAAATGCGGCGATGGCCGAAAGCGACTCCTGGACAGTGGTTTAGTGAATACAAGATTGGTCACCAGGTAATGAAGTTTTTTACATTACTTGTAGCTGCACAAAAGTGCTCAGAAAAGTCTCAATTCACTCATTTATGCTTATAAACCAGTTTACTTCGTCTTTTCAACTCCCGTAATTTAGATTTTTTGATTCGGCCTCGTCAACGAAGAGCTCTGTTGTTGTTCTGTCCAAGTTTCGTCAGGCTAGACCACTGCAACCCGTATAGATTGCTAGACCTCAGCAGAAAATAAGCGCCAAGTGCGTTTTCCAACGACACTACGACTTATAGCCATTTCGGAAATTTAACTAAAACCAGCAACTTTTTAATTACTAACTACCTAGATGCTCTACTAACTGAGCTACAGCGTTTCTCGTTAACCAAACGCTCAACCTGTTCTCTATTTAAAGTGGATAACAAAGCTTTCGAATTACACGTCACGGTAGAATCAACAGGCGCGTAGCCAGGATTTGAAAAAGGGGGGGGCTATTTTGAAAGAGTGAGAAGTGTGCATACGACGTTGACTCGAATTTTCATTGACCTTGAATCAGTTTCAGACGGTTTGTCCGAAATTTGAGACGAAATGTCTCGGAAACATCGGAAATTCAAAGGTTTTTTCCGCTCAAAATTAGGTGACCTCCAAAAAAAAAAAAGGTCTTCGCCAAAATTCAGAGTGATTTTTCGGCCGAAATCCGAAATTCAAAGGTTTTTTCCGCCCAAAATTAGGTGACCTCCAAAAAAAAAAAAAAAAAAAAAGGTCTTCGCCAAAATTCAGAGTGATTTTTCGGCCGAAATCCGAAATTCAAAGGTTTTTTCCGCTCAAAATTAGGTGACCTCCAAAAAAAAAAAAAAAAAAAAAAAAGGTCTTCGCCAAAATTCAGAGTGATTTTTCGGCCGAAATCCGAAATTCAAAGGTTTTTTCCGCCCAAAATTAGGTGACCTCCAAAAAAAAAAAAAAAAAAAAGGTCTTCGCCAAAATTCAGAGTGATTTTTCGGCCGAAATCCGAAATTCAAAGGTTTTTTCCGCCCAAAATTAGGTGACCTCCAAAAAAAAAAAAAAAAAAGGTCTTCGCCAAAATTCAGAGTGATTTTTCGGCCGAAATCCGAAATTCAAAGGTTTTTTCCGCCCAAAATTAGGTGACCTCCAAAAAAAAAAAAAAAAAAAAAGGTCTTCGCCAAAATTCAGAGTGATTTTTCTCCCAAGTTTCGCAAGTTCAAACGTCTGAGGGGGGGCTCTTTTCGTATGGGGGGGGCTATTTTCCATTTATCACAGAAAATCGGCCTCAAAAGCACAAAAAACATGCGTTTTTGCATACTTCACAAGCCAATGGGGGGGGCTCGAGCCCCCCCCGCCCCCCCCCCTGGCTACGCTACTGAGAATCAACTTGATTCAACTTAGCCTTAGGTAATAAATTATACCGCCACTACAGGGACAACATGGTATCTTATGCTATTAGATGAAGAGCAATTTTGAAACGAGGTCTGAAACAAAAATGGACGTTGCAGAAAAAGAAAATTCGCACACATATCTTGAAAGATAAGCCTAAGATTGTTGTTTTCCTCGCTGTAGTCAACACATTAGCTATCTATTTGACTAATTCTAATCCGCTCTGACACAGTTTGGGTCATCGAGCTCACCAGATGAGATAATTGACTCCACTATCACTGCAGGTTGTGTTATAACATGGTTTGCATTTCTTACAGTTCAACTATAGCACGAGTATTCCTCAATTCAACTTCCTAAGGTTGTTATCTACCGAGGGAAAACAAACATTTACGTATAAGTGCGTCAACTCAATTGGTTGGGAGGACCAGGCGAACCATGCCATGGATAAAGCGATTGAACTCATGGGATTCAATTACGAAGTGTTGACCCATGAAAGCGTCGATATTCGCCTAATTGAGGATACTTGCAAGGTAATAGAACTAATGAAGTCGGTCCACATGTCATTGAAAAACAATCTTTTTGAATTTTGCGATATTTTTATGTGTATTGCGTAACATTTGCAGTGAATCGTGCAATTTGAATTTGCGGTCTGCAACATTTGTATCGCATTGAGCAATTTTCAAATACGTAATGTGTGAACCCATTCGCAATTTTCAAAGCTATGTGGATAAAGTTAATAATAATCTTCGAAGAATTTTTTCATAAATTACTAATGTTTGTGAATGTAACAGAGAGATTATTAATTGTCATTTTTCGACTTAATGATTATGATGAAGTTTTGGTGTACTGTTTATAAAATTAATTACTGGATAGGTTTGAGAGCAACACTAGTGCTAAATTTTTGTAATTTTAAGTTTTATTTTTGTCACAATTATTTGTTTTCATTGGCAGATTTGCTGCAATTGTTGCAACTTTTACAATTTTTCCTACAGTAGCAAAAACTGCTTAAGTTTAATCATCAAAAACTATTGTAGAGATACGCTTTGACAGTCTTCGAAGGTAAAAAGGTGAAACGGTTCAAGCATTGTTTTTAACGACGATTCTTATAGTCTTACCCTGGTTGATTTTCTGGGTCCTTACACAGCATAGCTAGAGAATTACGTCCACCAAGTTTATTAGTAGTTAAATGTGCCGCGCTGATACAAATTTTATGATAACTGGTTAATCATGCAATATGCGATTAGCAAGTTATTCTGTTTTTTTTCCAGAGCGGAATCGGTAATGGGCATGTAATTCTTGAAGTTCGAACGCTAGACGTGGATTTGCTGCCTCTCATTGATTACAAATCATACGACTTTGGTGACCATGCACAACGGCATGGTTACGAGCTTAGTCCTGTCTGCTTTAGTGGCTAAAAATATCTTCAAAATACTTCACGGGTTTAATGGCGGATACCTCAGCCCTTCGGTAGATCAAAGTCCCAAACGATTCCAAAAGGAGAAGGCGGATTGGAGGCTGTAAGTGCTGGTGCAACCTTCAATCAGCTGAGAAAATAATTGGCCTTTACGTCATGTTGGCCTTCGGAGTCCAAGTCCAGTGCTGGTGGGCCAGGAATCCAGAGGCGAATGTTGGCGTTAATTAAATCAAACATAGTAAACAAGTGCTGTACTTACAGTATCTTATCATTTTGGTTATTTTAATGCTGTTAAATGATCATAAATGACGTAATAATGCTGCTGAGATGGTGAAAAGTGATGCAATGTCCGTAGTGAGTTAAATAAAGATGGATGTTCGGTGCAGAACTACTTGTGTGCTTTCGTTTTGCAGAAAAATATGCTCAATTGTCAGAAGAATAAGGTTGTTTTCCAACATTGTCCGTTTTGACTTCTTTTTGATTATTATGCAGCTTATCGAAATCACTCGCAAATTCACAACAGTATTTTAAAATTACAGAGCAGTTTTGGAAATTAAAAGGGTTAGAAAAAATAAGTTATAGTGTATTTTATATTATTATGAAATCGTTGATTTCTTGAGCCATTTTCGATTTATTTAAATCAAGATTAAAAACGACTTATGTCGAAGTCGAAGGTTCTAACACAAAATAGAATAATTATGTTTCCATTTTTTGCTATGTTTCATTTATTGTTTTGTTACAATATTTTGAAACTACATATTTAATTTCATGAATTTAAATAAACGAAAGGTTGTATTGGATTGTAAACTGCTGAGAGAGCTAAATGCCTGCTTTCCATTTCTATTCATTTTTACCATTGTGTGTTAAGTGCTTTTTCGTCAAAAACACCTGCATATAAACAAAATATTCAGTATAATGTTAAGTTTATTGTAAGTGCTTCCTGAAATTAGTTCGCTATACAGAGAACAAAATAACGACATCATAAAACAATGCAATGAAACGTCAGGGAAAATGAATATTTTGGGCCCTTTCCAAATAAATTTTGTTTAAAAACTAGATGTTTATTTTTCCAAGAAAAATAATTCGAGACTTCAGCCAGTCACTTTTCCCCCGCATTCCCCCTTTTATGCTTGAAAAATTACTAATACTTCTTTAAAAATCAATGGTTGAAATGCCAAAATAAAATGATTAAATGAGATTTTGTATGATGAACAAAAAAAAAAAAAAAAAGAATAACTCTTTAATTGCAATAGTTAAATTTGTGATTAGTGATCAACCAATGACCGACGAGATATTTGAATTCAGCTCTCTTCTTTCACCACTTACCCAATCCACAAATGATTTAAAATCAACACTTTGTGTTTTTTTTGTCTGACAAAGTCACATTCAATTTTTTATTTTGGCATTACGTGTGATCATGGGGTTTTAAGTTTCATTTTCTGGAAAAATATTTTTTGCGATTCTGTTTTAATGCATTTCGCACTAATTTAGGTTCGTTTTTACTTTTCAACATCATTTAGGTAACTGTTTCTGGATTCTAAATTAATTAGAGCACACGAAGTAGCATGATCTGAGTTACCAGATTTTACTCGACAGCACTGATTTGCTGTAACGGCGTAGTGGTTAAAGATACCCAAGTTTTAAGCAGTTTTATACGATGGCGCCTTTAACCATTATGTCATCACAACTCATAAATTTAGTTTGTTTAAAAAAGCCCTAATGACTTTTGGGCAATATCTTGATACCCGAAATCCTAGCTCCCTAAAATTTTGCAAACGTTTAGTTCTCAGAAAGGCCCAATAAAATTAGAATTCTAATTAATAACTTTATGCAATTTTGAAAAAATAAGGACTTTAAAAAATCGCAAGTTTTGGGCCCCTCATCCCAAACCAAGTAACCTAGTGCCTAACCATATCTCCAAATTTTAAGTTTCTGACTTTGGTTGTTTTGGAGTTTTTGTACGGACAAGAAAAGTTCTTAATAGAAAGAAAAAAATAAAATAAAAATGAAAAACAAAAAATGTCGAAATTCAAGCAATTCAAATGTAAGAGCTGAACTACATCTTTAGGCGGTTTTAAATTAGAAAATTTTATTGTCCTTCTGCAATTAGGTTTTGAGTTAGAGCGGTTTGAACCTACAATTGGCATTTCAGTTTTTTAGCTTGAAAAGCCGCATCACGTTACCGATCGATCCCAAGATTTTCACAAAGGTTGTTCTATATATGCCCCAGCTAAGTTTTAAATTTCAAGCTTTTACTTTAAGCCTTTTCGAAGTTACAGAAATTTCGGCTTCTGGTCGCAGAAAAATTGTTGATTTTGCGCGAAAAAACAAACGGAGTTCCGACGCGAAGCGTCACGTAAGTCCAAAAAATTGTTTGTTGTTTAACGATTAAGAGTGATCTCGTTCTCTATCCCCTACAATGGGTTATAAATTTGAAGGTTTCGTATCCCTTACCGAATTTTCAATGAACCGAGTTAACATGGTCGAGAAAAACTTATTCCTGGTTCGCAATGTTCAAAAAAAAGCATGAGGAGCATGACACACAATTATAAAAATGTTTGGGGAGACATTTTTGCGAATCATTCTGCAATTAGCAGATCCGTCATTAAGCAGTGCTTTACTTAGTTTACATGATATTCACAATTACACTTCTTTTGCTCAAGTTACCGGTCACAAAAATATAGTAAACAAAAAGAGTCGAATGCTGGATCGCTTCTAATGACTCGGCAAAATCACGAACTGATTGTATCGACTGCATAGACGAGTGTGCAAAAACGTCGCTTTTACGACATACCTGATTTCGTAATCTAGCTTTAACTCGCACCTTGGTTACGTTGCTACGTACCGGTTAGTAAAAATGCTTCGCTATCTCTGCTTGGTATCTTCAAACAAGCAGCAAATTCAATGGAGAAGAATTGAAAAAAATTCAAAGGATCACCAAAAGCTCCAAAGCAGGTGCGGAACAAAAGCATGCGGATCATCCAACGGTTAACGTCAGGCGCTGTCTGGTAGTAGGAATATTAATATGCAACTATGCAAAAACAGCTACAAGAAAAATAATGAACTGTTGTTTTGGGCTGAAATGTCGGCCATTCGTTACGTTTCACACATTCCGAAATTGGATACACCATCGTGAATTCACTCCAATCTGTGGAATAGCGCAATCTTGATAGAAAGATACCGAACAAATGGTTAGATAATTTGTGAGAAGGGTAGAGCAATTTTGAAACTGCATCTGCAAAATTATAAATTTGATTTATTTCAAGCAAATAAATCTGTCTGGAAGATAGCAAAATTGTCAATACCCAGTTTAGCTTAATCTTTGTCTGTGCATTACAAGATTCTACCCAAAAAGCAGGACTAATAGACAGCCTTGTCCATGGCAGAGGTGAAGTAGAGGACACAAGGCCAAGGCCAAGAACACAAAAAAAGATCCGAGGCCAAGGCCAAGGACAGCCTTTCCGAGGACAAACCCTCTCGAGGCCAAGTACAGGAATGCTCGAGGCCAAGGCCACAGCCACAAGTGTTCTCCCCCCAAAAAAAGGTTTTCAAAAAAGTTTTTCGGGCGATTTCCAATTCATAAGCGTACCCAGAATTTTTGATTGGGGGAGGCCTAAACCACAAATCATATGCAATGACGTCATCAAGATTTTTCCAAAGAGGAAGTTTTTGTGGGACAAACATGTCGTAGGATGGAAGATCTGAAATCGTTGACTGTTGGCACGTAACCAGGATTTTGCAAACGAAGAGGGCTTAAACTAATAGTTGAAAAGTGCAAATATCTAACTTTGGATACGTGTTAAGAAAGCTGGTGTTACTCAAAGGTATCACAGACGGGGGTCTGGGGGCTTCGCCTTTTTTTGGTAAAAAAAGTTATTTTAATGCCATTGAATCACATTTCGCAAGTGTTCAGAGCCATTTGAAAGTACTAGATTTTTGACATTTGAAAGTCAATTGAAAAACTTAAATTTTTTAATCCTCCTTTTCCTTGCAATTTAAGCCTTAAACACGTTTTACATCTTGCATTTTGAAGTGAAATTTTATATGTAAGTGATTTGGTCCAGGTAGGGGGAAGTAAAGTGCATTGTCTCTTGCAGGCGCGTAGCCAGAAATTCGTAATGGGGGGGGCTGTTTGGGGGGTCTGGGGGCGGAGCCCCCAGCCGCCGGAGGCCAATGGGGGTCTGGGGGCGAAGCCCCCAGCTGCCGGAGGCTGGGAGTTTGGGGGCAAAGCCCCCAGCCGCCGGAGGCACGGGGGTCTGGGGGCGGAGCCCCCAGCGCTCGAAAATTTTGCATTTTTTTGCAAAAATAACTTCATTTTAGGGCTATTTTGATTAAAAAATAATGCTTTTAAAACGTGGCTTAGAAATTGGCAGTGCAAACATAATTAAACTGGTAGTATAAATGGGCTATTTGGGAGGTGGCTAATTCTAAAATGTAGTTCTTTTGTTTAGATGCTGTTAAATTATAAAATCGAATAGTGCAATAAAACTCACACGGAGTAATCTATTTCGTATACAGTTTAGAGAGAAAAATAATTGGGGAGGGGGGCTAATGAAAAGAGATTTGAGAGAAATGATTGGTAATTAACAAATACTGAATAGCCCCCCCCCCGTATTCCTTAGTTTATAGTATATTTGTTGATGACACCTATGTTCAGCATTGTTACACTTGATCAAATTTGATTGCTTATTTCTTACCATTTATCAAAGGTTTCATTTATTTGTTGGTTTTATTTTTGACAAATTAGCCCCCCCGAACATATGTTTCAAAAGATGTTTTAAATCACTATTTAGTCCACTCCAGTGCATAAAACAGTCTCGAAGTGCTAAAAATGTAGTGTTTTTCCCATTCTGCATTTTGGTCGACATGTCAATGGGGGGGGGGGCTATAGCCCCCCGCCCCCCCGTGGCTACGCTACTGGATAAAAACGTGGTATTTTCCTTATTCTGCATTTTGGTCAGCAGTTCATTAGCCCCCCCCCCTACATAAACCTTTCAAACTATGCTTTAAAGCATTTTTTAGTCTAATCCAGTGCATAAAACAGTCTCAGAAATGCTAAAAGCGTGGTATTTTCCTTATTCTGCATTTTGGTCGGCAGTCTATTAGCCCCCCCCCAAATAAACGTTTCAAACTATGCTTTAAATCATTTTTTGTCCAATCCAGTGCAAAAAAGAGTCTTAGAAGTGCTAAAAACGTGGTATTTTCCTTATTCTGCATTTTGGTCGGCAGGCCAATGGGGGGGGCTATAGCCCCCCCCGCCCCCCCCCTGGCTACGCTACTGGTCTCTTGCAACATTTTAGCAGTAAATAATAATAATCCACTCAAAGATTTTCCTTAGAGATTTTTGTTTTGTCATGAAAATAAACAGTTATATGACTACATGTTCGGCTAGGGGGCCCAGCCCCCTCAACTGATGTTCAATGATTTGTTCAATCTGCATTTTCCATGGCTAAATTTTTTAAAAGTATTTTTTGGGTAAAAACTGGCGAGTTTGGAGGCGAATTACTGAATTGTTATTAAAAAATGGTACAATAGATGGTTGTGCCTGCTAACCATTGCCGGGCCTAATTTACATAGCGCTGGGCCCCTGGCACTTTGGAGATTTTTGCAACATCTTTCTGCCAAATATAGGTGACGACCAAAACAAGTCTTACGATTTCAGCGTGGGGCCCCTAGCTGGTACTACGTCATATTATGGAAAATCCGGCCCTGATTAATGCATTACGCTCATAAAAAGGCTAGATGTGGGCCTGAGATAGCGACTTTTAGGACAAAAACTCTCCATTTCTTTCGGGTTATACGTTTAAATTGGCTGGCAACAATTGAATTGAGGGGGCCCCGGGGCCCCTGATCTTCAATATTGTTGTTAATTACTGTTGTAAGCGAAAAACGCTAAAAAGAAACTGAAACTGAAGAAACAATCGGCGTTTTTGGTGAAATTTGAATTGGGGGAGAGGGGCCGGGCTCCCTGCCCCCCACTCTTTGGCTACGCATATGCTCCAAGTGAGGAAAACAAAAAAGGTGTTCGCAAATTTTCCGCGAGGTTTGAGGTGTTTTCCAACGAAATTTCAACTGTTCAAAAAATAGTGCTGTCCTCGAGCCGAGGACAGGGCAATTTTCTAGGACTTGAGGCTTCGAGGCCAAGGACTTGACCTTCGAGGCCAAGGCCAAGGACTTCAAAATGTATCATCGAGGACGTCGTCGAGGCCAAGGACATCCTCGTGGACTCCACCTCTGGTCCATGGATATGAGATTCCCATGGGAATCTCATGGGAAATGTCCAAAGGGATGGGATGGGACAGCACACATTGCATTTCCCATGGGACCCATGGGACAGTGGTTGAAATACTAATGGTTAAGAAACTATCCGAACTAACTGAATCATCACTATCAGAAACATTTGATGAGCAGAAAATTGAAAATTTGCTGAATGAGCACAGTGACTCGGAATGTGAGTGCCAAAATGATAATGAATTGTGAACTCTTCTGAACTTTAAAACTAACAAAGTCAATAAATTTTCTTGTTTTGTATCTCTCTTTGTATGAGTAGTCCTATCGAGTACACATTATCCTTAAATTTTTATAAATTTATTAACTTTTATTGGATTGTATTTTAATGGAAATCCCTTGGGATGGGATGGGACAAGCATGAACTGCTTTGGTATGGGATGGGACAGAAAAGTATGTCCCATGGACAAGCCTGCTAATAGAACTACTTACTGTCCGACGAAATACTATTGTAATAAACATGTAGCATACTGTCTGTGGTTGATATCAGGGTTTCAAAAGTGCTTGATAATCAAGAGTTAGAGCAATATATAGCGTGCCACATGTACCAAAAACTAAGTTTCTACGCAATAAAAACGTGTACAAGCAACATATAAAACATTGTATATTCATGTAAATAAAGACACCTTATGATTTCTAAAATCTCGGAAGCATAGGTTTTTATAAGAATTTACTGTACGTTGATAACAAAATTAGTGAAATAGAAGTATGCAGTTTAATTAAAAATAAAACAAAATAAAAATTAGATTGATCCTGCATTGCTACAGCAGCTACACAACACAATGCAAAAAAATAAACAGTAAAATATAGCACTATAGAAATGCATTCTGAAGTGTTATTAACAATGTATCCAGTTTTTATGTAATTGCTGTTACTCCATAACCTGTGGTTTCCAAATGTTGAATGTGTCCTGAAAAGAACGTCCAGGTCTTCACCGCTACGACTGTTCTGTATTATTTTTTCAACGAAAAAACTTAATCAAAATTTTTTGAGTTAGTTGAAATAAAATCTGAGCGGCACTCACCCAAGGGTGTGTTCGGTGCAAGCTCTTGCCTCAAAAAGAATGTGGGGGGGAATTGGAATCAGGTCATTAGGTTGATCGCTCAAGGTGGTTAACGAACGATCGTTTACTATTGGCACTGCGTCTGAGAAAAAGGTTTGCAACTCAACGAGAAAAGGCATTCGTCGTGCATTGTGCGAAATGCGATGTAGAGCAGTCTTAAATAATTTAATCAAATTCTCTTAGCTACTTCTTCGGCTGGACGCATTGGGAGGGATCTTACGCCAAGTAATGTAAGGTTTTCGCGTGGCATTATGAAACTCTGTTGAACTGTGAAATTTAGCTAATTGATCAGAAGCGGCGCAGAAGGTAGAAGCATTATCCAAATAAATGGTATCAACCGCTCCGTGCAAATTAGTAGATCTAGTAAATGCCAGAAGAAAACTGTTTAGGTTGAGACTAGTTACCAGCTCGACGTGAATACATCGAGCACACAAGCAAACAAATAAGAAGCCCCATGCTTTGCATTCGCTACGGTATTGTCTGTAGCGAACAGGTCCCAAGTAATCCAATCCGCAGTATTTAAACGATTTGTTGCATGCCGTAAAACGGCTAATCTGCCGTTAGTTGTCTCATCGGTTTTTCTTTATAAAGACAGCAGTTTGCTCACTACGCAATGTAATGTTTAACGCTCGAAATTCTGCGGATTAGCCGGAAGCGTTGGCGGGTTTTCATAGGCGTGTACGAAGAGTCTGCATGTCCCGCTTTCTCATGCGCGTCAAGGAGAATCAAGCGCGTCAAGTCATGCCTGCCAAATAAGATTGTAGGATGCTTTGCATAGATAGAAAGCTCAGAATTTTCCAAACGTCCATCGATGCGAAAGAAAGAGTTTAAATCGACGCCAGGCCGCAAATTTTTTAACGTTTTAAGTTCATTAATACGTCTCGTACTCTCCAGGGTGCAAAGCTTTTCATTAAGACGTTGCAAAATAGCGTCAAAATCATCAAGCTAGCCCCTACGAAGCGAGCCGACTACGGCCCGCAAGCACCGCCCTTGTACATACTTCACAGCTTGACAAGTGCGTGATCTAAATACGTACCGGTTTTTGAAAATTTACCTTTTAAAATTTTGCTGTGACAAACTTCGCGAAAGCCATAAGATATGCAAAACGTTTTTTTAAAGCGTACAGATCCCGTGACATGGCAAGGACATGATTTAACCCGCACTCGCCATCTTCTTCAACATATAAAGTACTCACAACACTCACACAAACAACAGCACTCACGTCGGAGGTCTGAACGCCAACCCGTTCCTAGGTCTACTAGGTCAACCAGGTCCCTACAACAACAAACGAACCGATTCAGGGTTCCTACCAGCAGCACTACGAGTACCAACATCTGCAGGATTCTTCGTGGTATAAATGTACTCCGACGCCGAAGTGGGAGCTAGCCGAACTATCTTATCCATCCGATGTTTCACAAAGCGAGCCAGATGCATGTCGGCATTAATAATCCAACCAAGCACCGTCCGGGGGTCCATCCAAAAAGTAAATAGCAATTACGATGACGTAAAGATTCCTTAGCCTGTAACACTAGGTCGCTGCACAATTTCGCAGCTTCAAGTTCCTTTCTTGAAATTACCCATTTTGCCTGTTGTTTCATTCTTGGTTTTGGCTGGTTGGCGTTGAACATTTTTAGCAAAAAAAACTTCGCGGTTATTCTGCTTTATTATCTTTTTAATTTTGGGAAAGTTTTGATTAAGTTCTTTTTATTGAAAAAATGGTATGTTACAGTCGGAGCGGTGAAAACCTGGACGCTTCTTCCAGAACATATTCAACATCAACTTACTACAGGTCATTCTGTAGCAATTGTAAAACAAAATAAAGTAAATTAGCGAAGTATCAGTGACACCACGTATTTTCCATTTAATTTTTTTTGTTTAATCCGATATACCTGGAGGAGGTTATCCAAAATTAGGAGCAGGAGTTGGGGGATGGTATTTTGAAATCAATCTAAATTATAAAAAGCGTTAAGTGCAATAGCATGTTAAAATTTCACGTAGGGAAACAAACATAAATTACATGCAACTTTATCTTATTTTATGCATGCAAGTAGATGGAGGCATAACACAACTCATCTGAAGTGTTACATTGCCTTTCGAGTTCTTCAAGTCAACAAAACATACGACCGACAAGCTTGACGTCCTTCGTGGTCGACTCCTGGAAAATCATAACAACTTCCATTTTCTGATTTCCCAGGAGTCAACCACGAAGGACGTCAAACTTGTCGGTTATGATTTCCGTGGCTGCAAGGGTTCAGCGATTTTTTCACTTGTTTATTTTAAGTACCACAAGTGAAAAATCGTTTATTTCCTACAAAGCCTCTGCCTCTGTGCAAGCCTTTAAGATTTGTCCAGTTCGGCCACGAGTCTTGTCCAGCTAAAGTTCGGCCAAGAGTCTTGTCCAGCTGGGGAATACCTTCAATTAAAGAATAAAAAGATTAAGATTGAATAATATTGAAAACAATTGTGACATGTTGTGTTCTGTTTGTTTGTCGTAATTTTGTAATAAAAAAACCACAACAGCTAAGAGCCTTTTCCAGCTGGGGAATACCTTCAATCAGAGCAGCTGTGGATGCTCGAAAAAGTATCTGCAGCTCTCAATACTACTCCCACTACCATCCCACAAACTCCACACATTTCCAAAAATCCACAGTAAAAAAAAGCTGGGGAATAACTTTGTTAGAGAAGCTGAGGGCTGCCGATGAGAGCTAAAAGCTCGAAACAGCGCTGTCCAGCTCTGTGCATCTTATGACTCGAGCTGCTTAGTAGCTGCAGGATTGGTGGTTGATCTGGACGCTTATTTCCAATTTGTTCCACATTTCAGTGCATAAGGCTATTTAACCCCAGGTCACTGCAACGTCACAACAGAAAAACCGCTCAAGTGTGACTGCGCAGGGTATATTCGAGGTCAACTTGGAAATTGTCAAGGTTACCATAGTACGCAATTAAAATGAAATCCAAAAGTCAATAGTGAGTGCGAGAAAAGCTTTTGCAAGTGATAGTGTGGGTCGTTCATAAAAAAAAAAACCAAGAGTTATTTTGCTGAAACACATTACGCTGAACTTGAGACGTACTTACTTCTCGTTGATCGTAGCTGATGATAGCAATTTAATCGCTTGCATGCTTTCTGTTGTTTTATCTAGCTATGTGGCAATGGGTGGCATATTGATCAGCGGGGGCCGCCTGTGTGCTGATAGGAGACCCACTTTTTTGGTGGTGTGAAAACGGTCACTTTTTTCCAGGGCTCTCTACTCCAAATGGGTTTGTGGCTGTAGCAATTCGGGCAGTTCCAAACGCCTGTAAATGCTCACTTTTTTTATTTAGTGTTTATATTTTCATTAGCGTCAATCGATCGATTTCGCGGCCAAAAGCGCTGGCAAGACCTTTCTTTCGGTATTGCTTGATTTTCACTTTGTATTCATCCACAAAAATGCCAAAAAACTTTTCGTTTACTCTTTACTGCTAGCTCTTCAACCACGAAACGCATCAAAAGAGTATATCCTTGCGAGGTCCCCTCTCGTTATGAAGTTACGATTACTCTTTTTAAATCTGGTCTTATTTTGCCGAAACCTGAAGCACCTGTAGGTTATTCAACGGCTGTTATTATGTTTAATCTACGTTCTTCCATCTCATCCCCACTTTATAAGAATTTTTGCCAATGTTGATTTAATTTTTCATATTTCAGAGTGAAAGATGGCAAATAACTTGGTTGTTAGTGCAGCTAAAAATATAATAAATGAAATTGCTCAATTATGAAACTGCAAAGCCTTCGAAATCGTTTGGTATCATGATCACCCGTCATTCAAGTCGCGCACAACAAGACTTTCGTGAAATCGCACAATCTGGAAGCATCATAGCAAATATACGCTTTTATCCTTTCCAATGCATTTCATTGCACGTTCAAAGCAAGCTATAGTAAATAAAGCACATGATAATTGTTCAAAACGTACTAGCATAACATCAAACTATGATACGTTTTTCAAAACTTCAGCTCGAATGCGATACTGCGATTTCTACGTGGTACGTAATTGAGATTCAATCAACTTTTTCTATAAGAACACGGGGCTGTTTTGCTCAAAATTTAGGAACTATGCCAGGCTCAAACGTAAAAATTAATAAAAAAATAAAAAAAACGAAAGCGAATCAATTTCAAATCTAAAAAGAAACTAAACTGTACAAATTCAAAACGATAACAGTATAGTGATTTGCCAGTAGACTATTTGCAAGCAAAATTGCATTGATTCCCAGACCATTAAGCACTGTTGCGCACTGCGCAGGCAATTAAGAAAACTTTTGGCTGGTGTTCAAATTGAAAAAACTCGCTTTTTTCCTTTTGCAATATTACGATGCTGCAATAAAAACAGCAAAAAAGTGTTTACTCGAAGATGACAGAAGATTTGGAACTACACAATTTTACAGACATGGTCGCTAAAATTGACATTGATGCTCTCAAATTAACGAACAAACGAGACAGAAAATTACCAAAAATTAAGATCCGCCAGCCTCAACTCAAAATTCACTAATTCTTATAAAAAAGTGTAAATTGACAAAGTTCACCAGTGGTTTTCATTCCAAACTAAGGTCCGCGAAGCAATATTTCGGAATCGCAAAGTGTCTTTTACTATTATTTAAAAAAATATTGCTTGCAAAGTATCTTCAAAAATATTGCAGCAAGTGGATTATTATCAGAAATTAACTTATAACCAGTGTTGATTACTAACATGCTAAGCTTTTTCTGCAACAAACCTTTTATAAATTTTATTTTGCATGTTTTCCAGTATCTTTACGGACGTACCACAGGCATTTACGCAAGCATAGAAATTAGTTTTGCAACCAAAGGATAGTGCTTATTGAAAATATTGAAAGAAGTGTCCGATCTATTTAACAGGGACACGAACTGGATTGAAAGTTTTTTCAGCTTTTCCGGATTCGACAAAATATCGGAGTTTTTTTTTTTTAAGTTCATGTTCGAGTTTTGCAAAATGCAAGTTTTTCAGCAGAGGTCTCATAATTGATAAATTTATTAGTACACATTTTAGAAACGTGTATTATGAAAATCTTAATTTTCATCTTTCGCGTAAAATGTATTGTTTGTTTTGTGCATTAGATTCTTTTGTGAAACGTAGAAATTTAATCGTAACACAAAGTAATTATTACATTTTGCATGAAATACACTGCACATAACTAATAATGTATACTGCAGTACTGCACATCACGTAATATATCATTATCCGCAGAGTGACAAATAAAAACGAAAAAGTATGATTACAAAATTAGGTACGGTAATGCAGGGGTAAACTTTTACATTGTCGGGCGAAATAAAAACGACTGAATAAGTCGCGGGCCAAACTTGGATTTTTTATTGAACATCAGATTGTGATTCTGGCGGGCGCGCAACCACGATGTAACAAGGGAGGGTTGAGGCCAGGCGTTTACGAGGCATTAATTTACAATAGAAGGAGGTTAATACGGGTTAACTTATAGCGGAACTCCCAGCGTTTGACAATTTTGTGATGTTTTTAAGTAACGTAGTTTTAGGTCTATTTTGTTCAAAACTTTTGTTTAGAAAATGCTGCATATTAATTGGCACTACATAAAAGGTCTGAATCGGCTACATAAAATAGGTAGATCAATAACGCGGTGGCAATAACTTATAATTTCGAAATTCAATTATATTCTACCACACTATTCTAGTAAAAAAAATCTGGAGAACGACTAGAGCAATCTTTGAAAAAACTTACCTTATAGAACCTTTAATGAAAAATTGGCGTTCTACCAGCTATTACTACTTTTCGGTTATTCATGATTTCGCGTAAAACCTATGCGCATCGACCACAGGAATTGGTTCCTCCAAAGTTAACAACGCTAATAAAGATATTTACTTTTGGGTATGCATAGATTACTCAATTTTTCACACACATGAAATTGTTCTGCAAAATTAAAGTATATCCTTTATCAACATAAAGAGAATTACTACGAAAATTAAGGTTAATCAATGAATAAATTTAAACTAGTCAATAATTTCATATGTATACCTAAGACTTTTTTTAAGGAATTTCCTTTTTTAATATCATCATTATAGAACCTTACAGTTTTTGACGTACAAAGAAGGACTTGCACAAAACCAAATGTGCAGTTAATTAATCTGCGACAAACCTTCATTTTTTTGGTAAGTTTATCACATATTCTATGCATTATTTTTTGACATATTCACCCCTATTACCTTGCCCTATTCTTAGCAATTGAGTATGAAAGCCAACAGATCACGCGCACGGCGGATTTTACTTCAAAAGTTGTAACGCAAAAAAGCCTCCTAGCAAGTTAATACTCGTATAATCGTTGAAAATATACATTCCTTCTTCAATGTTTTGTTTCAGACAAAATTAAAGCGCAACGCTTCTTATCGCTAACATCCTTAGCAGCACGCGTTAATTAATGATTAAAGCAATGAATGCAAATTTGACTTCTTTTTTCAAATTTGAAAACTGAAAAAACAAAGTACTTTCATAAAAAATAAATCAAGTTTGTATAATTTGCAACATTACCTCGTAGAAACTTATTTAAAAGCTTACATACAATTAACACTATGTTATGCTGGCAAAAAACTTTCTCATCTCTACTGTACGCCTTTATATCTGCAGTACATTATGTTCGTACTATATACTGTAATCTTTACAAAATTTAAAGTTTTGTACGCATCTTTAAATCATATTTGTAAAACGTTTGCCACAGAAGCAAGTTTGGCATCTTAGTACGTTACACCGGTAATAATTTCCAATAACTAACTTGAAGTAATATTTTTTCTGATGATAACTAACTTGAAGCAATATTTTTCGAAGCACCAACAGGTTAGTGCAGATCGCAGGATTACGTCTCTCTGTGCCCGTATGTCTTTTTTTTTTAGTCTGCATCCTACGTCCTGCACGCTTTTTTGTGCGCCTTTATGTCGGGTTTCGTCCAAAGAATGTTCTAAGTCCGAAGAACCCTTCCCTGAACGCAGAATAAGTTAAATTAGAAACTTCCTTGGGGAGCACAAGAACCTCGTCCCCAAGTTTTTGAACGTTATGTAAATACAGGAATGCACGGTAACATTTGACAGCTCTCTTTCACCTTGTTGTGAAAACAAAAAGAATAAGCCTTTTCTTTAATAATACGTTGAATTTCTTTATGTCGATCTTTTTTTGAACATGGAAAAAGTACGTGTACGGTCAATCAAAGTGCACACAAACGTTTGATAGTGTTCGACTTAGCGATCGGAACAAAAGTTCAGGTGACTATGCTTCAGTTTTTCTGAACACGACATTTCTTCTTTTGAGTGATTAAAGTGTCCAAATACGATTTAGCATTATCAGATCCAATTTTCACAAATAAACGCAGCTGGAAGACAAAAATCTAGCTCCGATATACCGTTGATCCAATTTTTGATTAAAATCCCAGCCATGCAAAACTGAAACCAAAAGAAAAGAAGTAAAAGAACGTTTATGATCTCGAGAACTTATACATTGCTGCTGAGCGCAATTTTGACGGGCTTAAATAAATTACGTTTGCACAGTTTTTAATTTTTAGTAGAAGCAAACGTTACTCAAGTTAAAAAAAAGCTTTGCAGGTTTCCTAACCTAATTCAAGTTAATATCAAGAACAAATTACCAGAGATAAATCTAGCATTTAGGGGGACCAAATCAAGGCTAACTATTAACTCGGGAGTCTACATTACGTAGGACAGACGGTTACATAAATTTCTTTCCAATGTTATTAAACTTCTTTACAAATGGTCGCCTAAATGTATCTAATATTCTAAAAATTGGTTAAAAATTTAAGACAGCAATCTTTAATAAAAAATTTAGTAGTTTTTCTAACCAAAATCAAAATTTCTGTAGCTGTAGTGTATTTAATATCAAGTTGAAGCTATTTAACAGCTGAGCTAATGTGTTTTAAAATTATAAGATTATGAACGTAAGCAACTGATTAGCCTCAGCGCATGAAATCAGAAAAAACTTCTACGTTTAGAATCTTGTTTACGAGTAGTCTCTCACGTCTGCATTGAGTGTGTTGTTGGAATCTTTTCATTACTTGAAAAGGACATTTTAAAGATCACGAGAGCCATATCAGCTCACCAAACACTACAATTTGTTTAAATTTATACTCAGTTAAAAGATTGGCAAAGAGTAATACCAATCGTTCGACGCACAGTGTTAAATTCATAATAATTTTGTTGTGTTAGTTTAATTATAAGAGGTTGCAGACTTAACCATCTTGCCAGTCTTTTCGGACTTGCATTTTTTGGCACAAAAAGCAAACTGAAATTTGTTTTTTCACCTTTGCATTAGGTGTAGTATACTTGAATCTTTGACTTCCCAAAACGACGAAGGACTTATTACTTTATCATCATGTAAATAAGATGAACTCACTCAACTCTGCAGTGTTCTCTGAAATACAAAATTATTTTACAGTAACTCTATGTAAGATTGGAAAAAATTAAATTCAATTGTCTAATGTACGATTTTAAATTCATATTAATTTTGTTGTATTTGTTCAATTATGAGTAGCTGAAACGTTAACCATCTTGCCAGTCTTTTCAGACTAGGATTTTTGGTATTATGAAGCCTCACAAGAAAATAGCTTCAAGGCTGTTGCTTGCACCTAATTTGCTATTTTATGCTGTGGGCTGTATTTTGGGGTCCACGACAAACTGACCGCTAACAAACAGACCACGAATTAACTGAACCCCATTGATTGAGAAGGGCAGTCATAGAAATTATTTTATTAGTTTTCTTTCACAGAGAAAG
Source organism: Trididemnum nubilum (assembly GCA_963965965.1). NCBI lineage: Eukaryota > Metazoa > Chordata > Ascidiacea > Aplousobranchia > Didemnidae > Trididemnum > Trididemnum nubilum. The sequence continues at coordinate 9,855,319 of OZ014476.1, read as the reverse complement.
CTTTTGCAGTAAAATAGCTCTGTTGCAAGTACCAGCAATGTGCTACATCTAAAAAAAACTTTATTACCTGTATAGGCCACTGCACTATAAACGAACTTGAAAAGCTTAATTTTTTTAGGAATTTGAAAAATTCAATACATTGAAAATCAATATAAGGTCATTTAATTTGTTCCACAGTGTTTGTCACCAATACAAGTTTTGCATTTTTCTTCAAAAATAGACCTATTGAAACCACGTTTGTTTATTCGTTTTCATTTCAGTAGACTTGGTATTGCATACCAATATTTCTTGATATAACATTATACATATTTTGGCCGAGCCAGAGTTGGTTTAAACTTATTTCACATTATGAAACCATGTCATACCGACCAGTTGGTCGAGCGGTAACGCGTTCGTCTCTGGAGCGGGAGGTCTGAGGTTCAAATCTCGGGCCGGTCAAATCAGACACAGTGTTGCCAACGGCTCGCCACCGCTGCGACATTTCTTCGAAAGGAGCTGTGTTGCCCGGGCGCAATGACACGGAGATGGGCCCCGCAACCTCGTTACACGCTTTGGCGTACTACAGCGAGTATAATGAAAGATTTAATTTGATTTGAAACCATGTCATAAAAATATGGGATTAAACAATATGATCAATGGATGACCAATCAAAAACAGTCATAACAAAAAACCTGGAAACATTTTACTAGCTCAATGATGTCGAACTAAATGGCATTTTTTGTCTTTAATCTGTGAATTCCTTGTTTGCTTTTTGAAGGATTAAGATTAAAATTTGAGTTATATTACATGATTAGTTTTAAGAGTTATATAGGATTTCAGTTTGATCAGATTTAAGCCAAAATTGATCAAAAAAGAAGTAGAAGTTTCAGGTAAAATAAACCTTCCTAAACCATTAACTAAAATTGATATTTGAAAGCTCTTGAAGTTAATTTTTATGCTGAGATCACAGCATTACTCATTAGTGCCATACGTTCAGCATTAAAAGCAGCAGTGTGAAGCATCCACCATGAGTGGTAAATAGGTGGCAGCTTGACTGGAAGACTGCAAGGTCCTTTTCTGCCTCCTGGTCAAGGAAACTTGATGAATAAAACATAATTACAAGTATTACATGGAAATTAATCAACATCAATTAGATAGGTTCAACACAATTGCATAGATTTACCTGAGCAATTTATAAAACACTACACATTTTACAAGCAACCATGCAACAATGCAATTTAAAATAGCACTCAGACTGTGTATGCTAACAGAAATTCAAACACTTACTTCATTCTTCATCTGTTCATATCAGGTATTGTATGGCAAATACCAGCACTGTGGATGATAACATAAGAGATAATTCAAGATAAAAACGGCTTCTGTACCACTACCATCACATATTTTTGCCATTACTGCATCATCGAAATAAGTGATAGACAAAATAAGATATGTAGAGACTTATTCTGCATGCATACACGTTTGAATGAGTTTCATTTTCTTTGGAAAGTCTTGCTCAAACACAGCTATCCGCCAATCCAGATTGATTTTCTTGCTCCTACAAAGCCATTTTGCATTTGCAATATACTGCAACTCTGTACAACAGATGGCCTATTGATTTCAGGTACACAGCATTAATTACTTAAACTTATTAATCACAAAAATCTGCATAACATTACAAAATTCAAGAGGAATGTAACTTCTGAAATTGTACTGTTCAATACTGGAGATAAAATTCTATAAAAACACTAAATTTGAAGAGCAATTACAAAAATTGGAAGAACACTATGGAGCTGTACGTTTAACTCTTTTCTCACAGTTTAATATACTTGCATAGCTTACTCCACTCTTACTTTTGTTTGTTTACAGTAAGCCTATTGCAAAATGCCATGATTTACAGTTCACTGAGAACTTGCTTGTTGATTGGATTGGCAAATTGGGTTCTCCCTAAGCCTTAAAAACACTATTAGGCTACTTAATCTGCTACAGCAATAGGCTACTGTAGTCAGTAGTGTACTACGTCTACCAGTCTACTCAGCTAATGTTATCTTGTAATGCACACTACAGGCTACTAGCTGCTTCCACTGTCTTCTGTCTCCAACTGTACAACTGCCGTTCATTCTTACTAACAATTGGGACATTACTAAAAGGCGGAAATAGGAAAAGGCGGAAAAGGCGGAAATTGTGCTAAAAGGCGGAAAAGTAGGAAAAGGCGGAAATCATGCTAAAAGGCGGGAAAGTTGAATTTAAGGGCGGTTGGGGTTTGAGCTAAGGTTATAGTTGATCCTAACCAAACCCTATATCAATCCCGATCCTAAAAATACTCCTAAAAACCTTTCAGCACGATTTCCGTTTTTCCTAAAGCGGAAAAGTAGGAAAATGAAAATGGGACATGACTGAAAGGCGGAAAAGTAGGAAACAGCGGAAATCGCCCTAAAAGGCAGAAAGTTAGGAAAGGGCGGTTGGGGTTACGATTGGCGCTAACCCTAACCTAACCCTAATCCTATCCCTAACCCTAATGGCCTTTTAGCACGATTTCCGCCTTTTCCTACAACGGCAAAGTAGGAAAAAGCGGAAATCGTAAAGGAAAAGTAGGAAAATGAAAATGGGGGAATGGAAGATGACTGAAAGATAAGAAAAGTATGAAAAAAATGGGGGAAGGGGAGCTCATTGAAAGGTTGGAAAAATAAGAAAATAAATGGGAAATGAGAGCTCATTCAATGGTAAATGGTAAAAATGGTAAAAATTTCACTTGGTTCAAAAAGTGAAATTTTTGGAAATGGGAGCTCATTGTGTGGTTAGGAAAAGTAGGAAAAGTAGAAAATGTTGGAACTATAAATTGAGATTGGTTAGTAATTGACAAAAAAAGGCGGAAAAGTAGGGAAATGAGGACATGACTAGAAGACGGAAAAGTAGGAAAAGGCTGAATTCGTCTCAAAAGGTGGAAATGTAGAAAAGGGTGAATTCGTCTAACCCTTGTCTTAAACCAAATCTAAAATTAGTCAGTTTTTTGCACGATTTCCCCATTTTCTTACGGCAGAAAAGTAGGAAAAGGCGGAAAACGTGCTAAAAAGCAGATTAAGGTTAGATTTGGGTTAGGATTGGGGTTGGGGTTAGTTGAGGGTTAACCCTAACCCAAACCCCAACTGCCCTTTCCTACTTTCCGCCTTTTAGGACGATTTCAGCTTTTCCCTACTTTACCGCCTTTTAGTCATATCCGGAAAATGCATGGTCATTTATACATCGCGTTTCGCGCGTGGTACCATTGTTTTTACCCGCGAATTTTTTGCAGGTAAAGATATCAAAGCATTATAAATTTACAACGGCTAAACACAGAAAGTTGAATTTCGGACACAACGTGATTGTGGATGAATGTATCTTGTATGACAGTTTTGAGGATCAAGGGTGACATCATCGCGATTCAGTAATCTGAAAACCGGAAAAAAATGGCAGTTTTTGTGTCAAAGAAATATTAGTCGTTTACAGCTTCAAAACGGTTGGACGTGGAAAGCTCAAATTTGGACACAGCATGGGTGCATCTATAGAAACTTTGTACGTAACAATTTTGGGGACGCTTGGTCACGTGACTGCAATTATGGAGACAAAATTTTGGCAGAAAATGGTCAAATTTGAACAGATATATCTGGGTAAATACCGATGTTGATAAAAACACGTTAGCGGTTTTAGAACACACTTTCACCGTCTTTCTTATGGCTATGTTTATGATATCCGACTTGGATATCATTTTCCTTTTTTTTTCTATCTTCAGCTTTATGTATTTTGCTTGCAAAACGCAGAGAATCCAAAGTTTGAGCGAATGTAGATATCGAAATGGGCTAGTGCCCGTCTGAATTGGAGGGTGACACGTTGGGGATCTCCCCAAATGGGACCTACAAATTTTCAAGATTTTGACCCCTAAAGATGAATTTGGACCACCTACGGGCCAAATTAGCCCACGCTAATTCGAAATGCGGACAGGTTAAATATTCAGTGAGGTAATACAAATGCAATTATGAAACACTTGCGCACTGAAAAAAAAGCTTCAGGTCTGAATTCTTTATAAGCAGCGATGAAAGAATGGAACTTGCAAAAATTGAAAACACTTTATCAATATCTCATGCGCTTGAGGGTGATAATACGCTATAATACACAGTTGCAATAGTCTAAAAAAATATCACCAATATCAAAAAATATGCAACAATAATATCGGTTCTTTTTATATGGTGGATTTGATCTTTTTATATTTTTATGGTTGGAAAATGCTAACATTTTAGGAAACCGAGATTAAAGCTTTGCGTTTTTTACAGCAATGACGACGCCTTCTTAAAGTTTCAAAATTAAGAAAAAGGTTTTAACAAAGTCTTATCAAGGATGTTAACAATGCTAAGCTATTTAGATACACTTTGCAGTGTATCTAAATACACTGTAAACACATGTTTCTAGCGGTTATGAAACAAGTATGGTGGGCAATGAAAGCATCTTATTCTGCAGAAAAGCTCAAAACGTGCATCAAAAAAAAAATCGAAGTCCTCAATGGGCCTACATTACCGTCAATTTTTTTAACCCGAATATTTCATACATTGGGTTATATAAGGTTTCGAGCTTCGAATAACGCCATAAAAAACGTTATTGAGCCTTATAAGGAGGCTCTAACTTCATCCTGAATCATAAAATTACCCAGATTATATAATTCCATATTCGACTCCCCTAATTTGGATCCTGTACGGGACATTACTAATTAGCGGAAAAGTAGCAAAAGGCGGAAAAGTAGGAAAATGCGGAAATCGTGTACAGCAGAGCACTGTTTTTCAATTGAAGTTTATACAGCGCTGCCGTCCTAAACAAAAAAGTGGGAAGGCTCCAAACAAGAAGTGTGTAGGCTCGTGTACAAGAAAAAAAAAAAAAAAAAGATCACCGCAGTCACTATCTTTTTTGGTCAGTTTCAGATGAAGAAAAATAAGTCTTTAATGGGAAAAAGCTGTTTTTTTTCGTCTAATATCGAAGATATACTTCGTCAATTACAACGATGCTTACATCATTTTTGAGGTTAGAGACTACCAAGCCTACCCTCAACGGCAGCACTGAGTTCATAGCAGTCGCTACTTACAAGCTTCAAAACTTGCCATAAAAAATGTCATAGCTCGAATATAACAAATAGCCTGTATAGTTTATCAAAATGTAGACAAACAACACAAAATAATTCAGTTACATGTTGCACCTCATTTCAGATCTTCTTCATTGGCTTAAGCAGCTTTTACCGATAGTCCGGATTTTATCCGCATGCGGATTTTTTCAGTAGGCACTTGCGGAAAAAATCCTCATGAGGATAAAATCCGGACTATTGGTAAAAGCCGCTTTTCCCGTACAAAATTTTTATTTACTTTAGAGAGAACCATTCATGCAAACAAGAAATGCTGGTCTACACTAAACGATGAAGTAGAAAATGTGCTAAATTTTCTTAAAAATTTCAAATCAAAATGGTGTATCCACTGCTCCTCCTTGCAGGTCAGCATTGCTTAAATAGTTCTCACGTACAGGTAAAATCACCAAAATCGGCCTACGTTGGAGTACCTTGCTATTTAAACTTGGCTAACGTTACACTTGGGTTTTTAGTAGTTAGCCTAAACATTTCCCCGAAAAAGTACGCACTGCAAAATTGTAAAATTTTGAAGGAAAGCAATTTCTCTTCTCCAAAATAGTTTTGCGTAACCAGAACAATGACAGAACAACAAGCCCGCTCAGCACACTTCTCTGTCACGAATGAAAATAAACTTCCGCTCGATTAGTAAGGCTACTCGCTGCAACAACAAAAGTAAGTTTCGTTTATGTCCGCACACTTTTCACGACATTTGAGGTGAAGCCATTTTCTGCACAAAACACGAAACACTTGCTTTTCATCTTGTGCACCGCCCGAGCAGTCTCTTTTACCACATTCCAAACAACCACTGGAAGAAGTACCGTTAGGGTCACAGTTCATTAAAAAATCGTAACTGGTTTTTGAAAATCTGACCTTGACATCAGGACACCAGCAAGTCTTTGCTTTGAGTGCGGCATTACAAAGTTCTTTTCTTTTTTTTGTGTATTAATCTTTTGGGCCTACTATCTGCTAAAGATTGTACCCATCTTCTTGCAGGAAGAGATGAGATATCTGTAGCCAACTCAAGTTTATGAATAAAGCAGTAAGCATTAGCAATGACATGCACACCGCAATCATACCAATTCTTCTGTTTGGGTATGTCAGTGCAACTGAAAAACTTCCAACTGCTTAAGTTCGTGGACATATTTGCTACCGCATAACACGTTTGAATTATGTTAAAAGTTGCAGCAAAATCGAGTGTTAGTTGATCTTCCACACTCGGTAACGAATCAATGGATACCACAAGCTGTCGTAAGAAATCAACAATGATTAAGTACCAGTGATTACCAGTGTGAACAACCACAAGTAGGTAGTCACGATTTAACGCCTCGTTATTGTGTAAAAATTTGGCTATCGTATCGCTTGCATCGATTCTCGCGAAAGTCAAAAGGAATGGATCAATGAGCTCCCAGTTTCCCATTTATTTTCCTACTTTTCCAACCTTTAAATGAGCTCCCATTTCCCCAATCATTTTCCTACTTTTCCAACCTTTCAATGAACTCCCATTCCCTCATTCTTTTTCCTACTTTACAATGACGTTCCCATTTCCCCATCCATTTTCCTACTTTTCCTACCTTTCAATCAGCTCCCATTCCCTTATTCTTTTTCCTACCTTTCAATGACTTTACCTTCCTCCATCCATTTTCCTACTTTTCCAAACTTTCATTGAGCTCCCATTTCCTCATTTATTTTCCTACCTCTCATTCAGCTTCCATTCCCCCAATTCATTTTCCTACTTTTTCTACCTTTCAATGAGCTCTCATTCCCCCATTCCTTTTCCTACCTTTCAATGAACTTCGTCCATTTTCCCATTTACAGTATTTTCCTACTTTTGCTACCTTTCAATTAGCTCCCATTTCCTAATCCATTTTCCTACTTTTCAATGAGCTTCCATTCCCCCATTTATTTTCCTACTTTTCCTAGCTTTCAATGAGCTCCCATTCCGCATTCATTTTCTTACTTTTCCTACCTTTTAATGAGCTCCCATTCCGCCATTCGTTTGCCTACTTTTCATACCTTTCATTGAGCTCTCATTCCCCCATTCATTTTCCTACTTTTCCTACCTTTTAATGAACTCAAATTCCCCCATTCATTTTCCTACTTTTCCTATCTTTCAATGAGCTTCGTCCATTCTCCCATTTATTTTCCTACTTTTCCTACCTTTCAATTAGCTCCCATTTCTCCATTCGTTTTCCTACCATTGAATGAGCTCCCATTCCCCATTTATTTTCTTATTTTTCCAACCTTTCAATGAGCTCCCCTTCCCCCATTTTTTCCATACTTTTCTTATCTTTCAGTCATCTTCCATTCCCCCATTTTCATTTTCCTACTTTTCCTTTACGATTTCCGCTTTTTCCTACTTTGCCGTTGTAGGAAAAGGCGGAAATCGTGCTAAAAGGCCATTAGGGTTAGGGATAGGATTAGGGTTAGGTTAGGGTTAGCGCCAATCGTAACCCCAACCGCCCTTTCCTAACTTTCTGCCTTTTAGGGCGATTTCCGCTGTTTCCTACTTTTCCGCCTTTCAGTCATGTCCCATTTTCATTTTCCTACTTTTCCGCTTTAGGAAAAACGGAAATCGTGCTGAAAGGTTTTTAGGAGTATTTTTAGGATCGGGATTGGTATAGGGTTTGGTTAGGATCAACTATAACCTTAGCTCAAACCCCAACCGCCCTTAAATTCAACTTTCCCGCCTTTTAGCATGATTTCCGCCTTTTCCTACTTTTCCGCCTTTTAGTTAGGTAGTTTTTCCGTCTTTTCCGCCTTTTCCTACTTTTCCGCCTTTTAGCACAATTTCCGCCTTTTCCTATTTCCGCCTTTTAGTAATGAATTTGTCATTAACAGTCTAACGCCAGATTTCGAAATTTCACCCACTTAAATTGCTTATTTGCTAGTAACCCCGACGATTTCTAACATGACCTCGAGTATACCTCGAATATACGCTGTGCTGTCATACCTGAGTAGTTTTTCTATTATGACGTTGCAGTGACCTGGGGTTAAATAGCCTTATGCACTGAAATGTGGAACAAATTGGAAATATGCGATCTGGACATCTAACTGCCAGTGGAAGTCGTTATGATTTCCCAGGAGTCGACCACGAAGGACATCAAACTTGTCGGTTATGATTTCCGTGGTCACACAAGGGGAACCCTTTGTAGTAAGGATAGCCTATGGATATCCTTACTGCAAGAGTTCAGGGATTTTTTCACTTGTTTATGTTAAGTACCACAAGTGAAAAATCGTTTATTTCCTACAAAGCCTCTGCCACTGTGCAAACCCTTAAGATTTGTATAGTTCGGCCACGAGTCTTGTCCAGCTGGGGAATACCTTCAATTAAAGAATAAAAAGATTAAGATTGAATAATATTGAAAACAATTGTGACATGTTGTGTTCTGTTTGTTTGTCGTAATTTTGTAATAAAAAAACCACAACAGCTAAGAGCCTTTTCCAGCTGGGGAATACCTTCAATCAGAGCAGCTGTGGATGTTTGAAAAAGTATCTGCAGCTCTCAATACTACTCCCACTACCATCCCACAAACT